>CM053276.1:23254130-23864359 GCA_028583415.1 Protea cynaroides
AACCTTAACATAATAAATGTCACGGTTACGTAGACGTTGAACCTTTCGGCTGGTGATTTTAGTTGGTGCTACTTCGAATGTCAAATCATCAGTTAAACCCGGTGGATCCACTGTTAAAACATGTGTTGGATCTCTGACGCACTTCTTCAGTAATGAGATATGAAATACATCATGCACACTTGACGTAGATGGGGGTAGTGCTAACTGATACGCCACTTTTCCATGTTTAGCGAGAATCTCATATGGCCCGACATATCTTAGACTTAGTTTCCCTTTCTGTCCGAATCGTTTTAAGCCTCGCATAGGTGATACTTTCAAGAATACCTTATCACCTACAATGAATTCAAGGTCTCGACGTCAAGTATCTGCATATTGTTTCTGACGATTCTGAGCTGTTCTAACTCTTTCCTTGATAATGTTGACTAGTCGACAAGTCTCTTAAACAAATTTTGGTCCAACAATACTCCATTCACCAACTTCATTCCAAAACAAAGGAGTTCGACACTTTCTACCATACAGTGCTTCATAGGGTGACATCTGTATAGTAACCTGATAACTGTTGTTATAGGCGAACTCGATCAACGGTAGTTTTTCATCCCATGAGCCTTTGAAATCATTAACACAGGCTCAAAGCATGTCTTCTAAAATCTGAATGGTATGTGTGAGGACAATGGGAAATCGACGTGATCCTCCTCGGGATGGAAATGTATATCCTGTATCGATGAAGATCGATTGTATCTGTTGGAGTCGCCACCTAGATTAAGGTCTAGGACCTCTAAAAATGTAGCCTCACCCTAAGGTAAGACTTCTATTGAATCGTGACCCAATGTATCGGTTCTTTGGTCTGCAAGAGATCGGGTAAGTATTCAGGGTACGGTTATGGGAAGGTGTTAGGCACCCAAACCGCCCGATCAATATCGGCCTCCTAAACTTTCCTTAAATTCTAATTTTGACTGTGCTTGGTCAACTGGATGACTAGGGTTCAATGGGGGATGTCCTAAACCAAGTTGCTAAGTTGTTCTAACCTAGGGTTCAGCCAATCATGTTTTAAAATAAATAAACAAGTAAATGTAATGTACAATATTATACAGTGAACCGAACCGAAGATGGTTCGGTCTTGGACTGAATCTGAGATGTGTAAGACATCTCAAACTGCCTACGTATTCCAATCCTGGAAATCAAGTCCAAAAACGTAGTTCGAAAATGGGTTGTGTGATTAAAGATTATGGAAGTGATTTATGCATTTGCTTCAATTAGATTCTTTGTTCAAGTTGAAGTTTATGCTGGATGTATGGTTGATGGGTGGCTTTGTACCGTATTTGGGATTCCCAAATTGCCTACGTATTCTAGGGTTTGCCCTAGAAATCAGGTACGACGTAGTTCGAAATTTGTGAGAGAATCGGATTTGGAATGTGTACCAAATCCTTCCAATTTTATCAATAGGATCTAGGAATGAGACCTAAATTCCTACCATTTTTATTTGGGATGTGTACCAAATTCTTTCTATTTTTGTTAATAGGATCTAGGGATGAGACCTAAATTCCTACCATTTTTATTTGGGATGTGTACCAAATTCTTTCTATTTTTGTCAATAGGATCTAGGGATGAGACCTAAATTCCTACCATTTTTATTTGGGATGTGTACCAAATTCTTTCCATTTTTGTGGATAGGATCTAGGGATGAGACCTAAATTCCTACTATTTTTATTGTTTCCATTTTTAGGTTTTTAGGGTTTCCTATCCCTTTTCATTGTGATTTTCGTTTTTTAGGGTTTTCTACCCTAATTGCTCTCTTTATTCTAGGGTTTATTTTGCCCTAATTATTCTTTCCATTTTTAGGGTTTCACTACCCTAATTGTCCAATTCTTTCCATCTTAGGGTGTATCTTGCCCTAGTTGTTGTACAATGTAAACAATCTAACAAAGCAATGTGAGCTTAAATATAGCAGTGTAAGCATCCAAATATAGCATGTTGGAAGTATATTCAAATTTAGCAACAAATCAATCAAAGATGGCAAGTGAGCATGTGAATCAATACAAACATGGTAAGTGTGCATCCAAACATGGCAGTAATATGTGAGCAAGTGTAGTAAACAAATATGGCAATAAGCATGTGTAGCATTCCAATCATGGCAATGTGATTATTCCAATTATGGCAATGTGATCATTCCAATTATGGTAGTGTGACTATTCCAATTATGGCAGTGTGACCATTCCAATTATAGTAGTGTATGCATACGAGCATCCGAACATAGCATAGCATCAAATATGGCATGTGAGAAACAACCAAAGCATATGAGAATCAATCAAAACATGATGGAACACGTAGCAAGATGACAGCTTTGTCAGGCTGGACCAAAATGGGCACATAGGGCACTGTACTTACTCAAAAAATTCTTAAAAGATATCCCTGGAAAGAAGACTCAGAGGCCAACATTTTGTCTCAAGGAAGCTAATCCTAAAAGAGACCATAGGCAGGTCGAAAATATTCCCCAAGTACAGGCAAATACACTGGTCAGGTCTGTTCCATATTTTTGACCAGTCGCACCATAAATTTCAAATAAAATTCTATTCTTAATGAAAATTAAATACAGACATATATCTATGTAGATAACTGTCTGATCTAATATTTCATTAAGAAAAACAAGTTAAAACAGTATATTTTCTTTGTGAAAAATGACTCTTTTCAATCATCCAAATCAGCACATCATGACAGATCTGAAATCAAAGCACTATGCACTTAAAAATTGATATCAATTCAACAAAAAATGGAAAAAATATGAAACTAGTGCCATTTTTTAGAAGACTTTCATGTTTACAAAGTTCTGTTAAGTGGAGTTTCTGATTATGGCCATAAGGCTTTTGTCTAGAGACTTTTCGATGGAGGATTGCATTACATCCGAGAAAAATAGCAATGTCAAAGACAAATTTTTTGATATATTTCTCCAATTCCAAATGGAACGAAATTTTTAGGGTAGTCTTCTATCATATCATAGAGACTCCCATAAAATGTTGGGCTTCAAAATCTTAGAAAAAATACATATGATGTACGTCCTAAGTTTGAACCCTAAATCTGGAATTTTCAGATCAGAAAATCACTTTATGAAATTTACAAAAAACATCAAACATCATTGTATATCAATCAAAAATTCATCATTGAATAGCTTAAACAAATTATCATTCATGAAAAATGTTAGACATAGGCATCCTAACATTAACAAGCATGTAATAGAGCATTCATGATTGAGATTTCATGAAAATTAGCCTTTTTCAAGCAAAATTGGCATTTGGGCATTATAACGACCTCTAAATTTGTTTAGAGTACTAACCTTGGGCTCAAATCGAGTGAAACCGTTGATGAAGGGTGATTGGGGGTTGTATCAATTCCCTTTGAATGTGAATCCTCCTTCTCCTCTCTTCTGCTTCTTTTTCTCTTCTCTTTCTCTCTTTTCTTCTTCTCTTTTCTTTCTTTTCTCTTTTCTCTCTCTTTCTTTCTTCCTCTCTCATGTTTTCTCTCTCTCACTCACGTTTCTCTCTCTCACCCACGTTTCCCTCTCTCTCTGGTATGGAAAAGGATCCCTCCTCTCTCCTATTTATAATTTTTCACTCATTTTCTAGAAGATCCTTCTTTCCTTTTCTTCTTTTTTCTAGAAAATCTTTTTTTCTCTCAATTTTTTCTTCTTTCCTTTCTTTTCTTCCTCTCTCACGTTTTTTCTTCTTCCTTTCTTTCCTTTTTCTCATTCTTCTTCTAGAAAACCCCTTCTCTTTCACGTCTCCCTCTCTCCTCTTTCCTTTTCTTCTCCAAGATCTTTTAGATTTTATCTCAACCCTAAAGCCTCCTTCTCTTTCACGTCTCTCTCTCTCCTCTTTCCTTTTTCTTCTCCAAGATCTTTTAGATTTCATCTCAACCCTAAAGCCTCCTTCTCTTTCACGTCTCCTCTCTCTCCTCTTTCCTTTTTCTTCTCCAAGATCTTTTAGATTTCATCTCAACCCTAAAGCCTCCTTCTCTTTCACGTCTCCTCTCTCTCCTCTTTCCTTTTTCTTCTCCATGATCTTTTAGATTTTATCTCTTATATATAATAATATATATTATATACATATATACACATATATTTTATAACATACATACATACATATATATATATATATATATATATATATATATATATATATATATATATATAAATACTATGCACATGAATGAACTGGTTCGAAACGGGTTGAGACTGACTTAGGTTGACTGAGTTAAACTGATATGGGTTGAGCTAGGTTGGACCAAAACTGGCTTGAACTGAGTTGACTGGATTAATTGGAATTAATCGGGTTTTCTCTCTTGTCATTTCATGGGTCATTTCCTTGTCATCCCGCATGGAATTTTCCGATGGCCTTTATTCCAAATTTTTTGCGTTCATTTTGTAGAACATTAAAAAAGAGGAATATAGGAACTGGAATCACCTGAATCCGATGTAGAACGGAAAAGATATGCAGCTTTGAAGTTCTGAAGATAATTTTGCATGCAAGCTTGCATGGGACCCACTGGTGACTTCTACCCAGGATTTTTTACGTCCACTTTGTAGAACATCATGAATGAAGAATAATGGTCTTGGAATCATCTGAATTCGATGTTGAATGATCAAGATATGATGATTTGAAATTCAAACAATCCAACTTAGGATAATTTGCATGAAGGCCCCTAGGATTATTTATAATAATTTCATAAACCTCCCTCATATGAATCATCTGACTAAAATGGTCATATCTTCCTCATTTGATATCGAAATTGAGTAATTCGGGCTCGTTTCGAAGATAATTCTATGACCTACGCATCCATGCAAAATTATAACCCATGACCTTGCTTGTGGACCCATTGAAAACTTCCTCAAATTCACAGACCCATTGAAAACTTCCTTAAATTTACGGTCAAGAATCCAAACTTTCGATCACCTTTCTTCCTTTTGTTGTCCACACACCAGCAGGACTTTGTTTAGCTGGGATGGCAAAAATGGGGTGCTTACAGTATGCTCCAACTGTCCGTCTGTCTGAGGATGGAATGCAGTACTGGATTTCAATGTCGTACCCATAGCCTTCTGTAATCCTTTTCAAAACTTTGAAGTAAAGCGTGGGTCTCTATCGGACACAATGCTTTCAGGTACACCATGTAATCTGACAATATTATCCATATATAGCTTGGCTAACCTCTCTAGGGTATACTGAGGTCATATAGCTATGAAACGAGCTGTCTTAGTCAGACAATCTACAATCACCTAGACCGCGTCAACTACTCGGGAAGTCAATGGTAATCTGGTGACGAAGTCCATAGTGATGCAGTCCCATTTCCATGCTAATTCTAGCAGTGGCTGCAACAATCCTGCAGGTCTTTGTCGTTCAGCCTTTACCCTCTGACAATTTAGGCATTGAGACACAAATTTAGCTACATCTGCTTTCATTCCTCTCCACCAATATAATTTCTTCAGATCATGATACATCTTCGTACTTCCAGGATGTACCGAATAAGCGGTGGTGTGAGCTTCCTTCATTAGTCTGCGTCTAATGTCCAAGTTTTCCATTTCAGGAACACATACTCTTCCTTTATACTTCTGTACCTTTTCAACGTCCAAGGTGAACTCAGAAATAGTCCTACCTTTTTCGATGTCTTCTTGCACCGTTCTCAGATAAGGGTCTGATTTAATAGCGGCCTTCACTTCATCTATTATATCAGGTATAATCTTCAATGTTGCGAATATATTTGAAAACCGATGAATAAACCCTTGGTTAGTTGATCCACCCTGTGCATCTATCACAAACTGCTCATTACCATGATTAAATACTTTTCCTGTAACACACATTGCCGTAGTCGTGTTAACCTCTCCTTGGTATTTTATCATTGCTTTTCTACTTAGCGCATCAGCAACTACATTAGCCTTCCCTAGATGGTACTGGATATCGCAATCATAGTCCTTTAATAGTTCCAGCCATCTTCTTTGTCTCATGTTCAACTCCTTCTGATTAAAAAGATAAGTGAGACTCTTGTGATCTGACTTAATCAGAAATTTCTCTCCATACAAATAATGTCTCCATATCTTGACAGCATGTACTACTGCTGCTAATTCCAAGTCATGAGTGGGATGGTTCTTTTCATGTGTCTTTAGTTGTTTTGAGGCATACACAACTACTTGTTCTCCTTGCATAAGCACACATCCTAAACCCAACCTAGACACATCAGTGTACAAGGTAAATGGTTGTCTTGGAATAAGAATAGTCAAGATGGGAGCTGATATCAATCTAGCCTTCAATGTTTGAAAACCTTCTTCACATTTGTTGGTCCAAACAAACTTTTCTCCTTTCTTAGTCAAACTGGTGAGAGGTACGGTAATTCTGGAGTAATCTTCCACGCAAGGCTAAATTAGCCAAGTTTACTTAACAACCCCCTTCCACCTTTTTATGCTCATAACGAGCATACTGAGCCTTTGCATCATTAGACCGGAAGCGAATAGGATCATGAACTCTAGGAACTTTGGTGCGAGCCATGTTATCTGTAAAGACACATACAAATAAATAAGATATGAGTTATAGAGCAAAACTCAAAATTTTGGCATTATAACGGCATGATTTGGCCAAAAGCCTCACTTTTCACCCAAACAGTTGGGCAGGAGGACTTACATATGTTCCAAACCATCCTGCAAGGCTCATACAGTTGAAAATTTAAACTAGGAAGATTGAATTTGAAGAAATTTCAACAATTTGAAAAAATCCCAAAAATTAGGTCAAAAATGAAAATTTTCAAGTTCTTAAAAAACTAACCGATGAAACTAAAATTTTCTTGAAGGCTTTCATCCATTGGGTGGCCAATAGCAAAAGCCCGCAATAAAAATCAAATTTTTACTATTAGAAAAATTTTAATTTGTAGAAAATGCTATAAAGGGAGAAAAACCTAGTTTTGAAAGCTTAAAAATGAGGACCAGTAGAGAATATACCTGAAGGAACAGAGCAAAGGTCGTGAATGGAAGAAAGAATCACCAGACATGAGTGGTCGACACTGTAGCAACTCAGTGGAAGCGAGTTGAGTTGAAAGCAAAAGAAAAAGTGGGAAATGACTCCAAAAATCAGGTTTAAAAACTTGATTTGGGGTCGTGTAGTCGCAAAATTCAACTAAATATGCAACCACACGAACGACCACATCATCGACCACAGGCTCTCGGTGAGCTGACAGACTTCATGTGGTCGGATCCTGTGGTCACACATATTGCGACCAAACGATCGACCACAGGCTCTCGGTGACCTGACAGGGTTTTGTAAGGTCGCATACCCTGTGGTCGGACATATTGCGACCCCACCATCGACCCATGATGGAAAATACAGTATTTTAACTATATGACTTGGAAAATTGGAATTTTACATTGATTAATTGGATTTTGACATGGGAATGACGTATATTATGATTGCCTCACATGTTCTATGATTTTTCAGACACTACCACCACCAGAACAGGAAATGGCTGGGTGAAGAGTAACCAGGCGAGGACGTAACCCAATCCACCACCACCACCTGTGGAGGAAGATAGCCATGAAAATCCTGAAGGACAAGAGGATCAGAATGTGGCACCACCAGGAGCTAATGGCCAGGCTAATCCTATAAACTTACCAGCCCCACCTACAGATTTGGCTACAAAGAGAATGAACCTAGCATAACAAATGCGAAGAATACAACAGTGCAAGCCAATATGCAAGCTGCTTTGGAATGGCTTTTTCAGCTGTACATACTATACCTATGCCAACTAGACAAGCTAGCACTGTACCAGGGGGTAGCAACACGGTACCCCAAGCACCTCAAACGCCAGTTGCACAAGCTCCAGTACAAAACCCTGAGGTAGCCTAAGGCAGTTACTAGTATCAACCACCTATATATGGAGCCTATGCTTAGTATCAGTTGGACCATTATCGACTGATCGAGCATTTTCTAAAAATGAAGCCTAAATAATATAATGGTAAGCCAGCAGATCCTTTATGGCTAGCTCACTGGATCGATGAGATGGAGAGGAATTTTATGATGATGACTGTTAATGAGGAGGAAAAAGTACTGTGTGCAACATTTATGTTGAAAGGTGATGCACACCACTGGTGGAAGTCTACTCGGAGTTATCTGTTAACAAAACACGCCCAATTGACCTGGGCTATCTATAAAGAGGCGTTCTTCGAGAAATATTTTCCCAAAAGTTTCAGAGATGCTATGGAAAGAGAGTTCATGAGTTTGTATCAGGGACAGATGACTGTGGATTCATATCAACAGCGTTATGAAGAGCTGTTTTTCTTTTCACCCTTTAGCATGCAGGAGGAAAATACTAAAACCCGAAGGTTCATCATGGGACTTAGGGGAAGCATTCGGGAGCATGTTTTGGGGCTAGAAAAGAAATTTTATAATGAAGCCGTACAGATTGCTCGAGTACTAGAATCAAGCCAGAGGGAGAGCTACTTTGTTCAGAATAGAGGTATCAAAAGGCCAAATGGAAATTCATATAACAGAGGGAACACAAAGACATTTAAATCCTTCCATACTCAAGGCTTTAATGCTGCAGCCAAGACTACTCCAACAGTCCAACCTCAATAGAAGAAAAATAGTGAAGGAGTAAAATGTTACAATTGTAATCAAATGGGACATTATTCAAGGAAATGTCCTAAGCCCAAGAAGCAACTACAGCAAGGAAAGGTTTATGCAGTTACATCTGAGGATGCTGCCGCATCGTCTGATGTGGTCACAGGTATGACTTAAACCTTTTATTTTGTATTACCTTGTGTGAGCATGTAGACTAAAGTAAACAAATCACAGGTATCGTACCTGTTAACGGCATACCCGCCAAAGTACTCTTTGATTCTAGAGCTACTCATTCTTTTATATCTATGTCATTTGAAAAGAAGCTAAATCTACCCCTCAGATCTTTAGACTACAAATTACTTGTACGATCACCTATGGGATTAGAAGTGGAACTAGAAAAAGGATATGAACCATGCCCAGTTCTTATCGACGAGAAGATTTTGGATACAACCTTGATTCAACTCGAGATGGCAGACTTTGACGTTATCTTGGGAATGGACTGGTAAGCTCGACATTCTGCAAACCTATTATGTGCAGAAAAAAAATTGACATTTAAAGACAAGGAAAGAGCGGGGTTTAATTTTACGGGAACCAAACTTCCCTGTAAACGAAAACTCATCCTCTCTGCATTAAAGGCTAGAAAATGCCTTGAGAAAGGAGGAGTTGGGTATCTAGTATCCGTGGCCAATCTCACCAAGGAAGTACCACAAATGGAAGATATTGATGTTGTGCTTGACTTTTCAGATGTATTTCTTGAGGAACTACCAGGATTACCACTCGACCGAGCGACAGAGTTCGTTATAGATCTGATACCTGGAGCCGCACCAATATCTAAAGCACCGTATCGAATGGCTCCTACTGAACTGAAGGAACTGAAGGTACAGTTACAGGAATTACTGGACAAGGGTTATATCAGACCCAGCATATCACCATGGGGAGCGCCGATATTGTTTGTGAAGAAGAAGGACGGTAGTGTTCGACTGTGTATAGACTATCGAAAATTGAATAAGCTTACAATCAAGAATCGATACCCGTTGCCTCGGATCGATGACTTGTTCGATCAGTTGCAAGGTGCCAAGGTGTTCTCCAAGATTGATCTTCAGTCAGGATACCATCAGTTGAAGATTAAGGAAGGTGATATTCCAAAGATAGCATTCAGAACAAGATATGGACATTATGAATTTTTAGTCATGTCTTTTGGATTAACTAACGCATCCGCAACTTTTATGGAACTCATGAATCGGGTATTCCATGATATGTTGGATACATTAGTCATTGTGTTCATTGACGATATATTAGTGTACTCCATGGACAAGGAAACTCATGTCATGAATCTAAGAGCCGCTCTGCAACGACTAAGAAAAGAGAAGCTTTACGCCAAATTCACAAAGTGTGAGTTTTGGCTAAATGAGATCGCTTTCTTAGGCCATGTTGTATCTGTTGAAGGAATTAAAGTGGACCCTAGCAAGATTGAAGCCATTATGAAATGGGAAGCACCTAAGAGTATTACAAAAATCAGAAGTTTCCTAGGTCTAGCTGGGTATTACCGACGATTGTTTAATGTGGAGGGTGCTTTTGGTGATATGGGTTGGCTTCCCATGATATTATATGAGGGTTGCACCTGTCCTGCACTGGTGAAGTAGTTTTATTGCAATCTTCAGGTAGAGGGTGACCCAAATGATCTAGACAGGGGTAGAGAGCCCAGGATCACCAGTTATGTTAAAGGAGTGGAGATCTCCTTTAACTGCCAGGAGTTGGTTGATCTCCTGGGTATATCAAACGATGGTCCCTTAGTATACTGTGCACCCAAGGAACCCTAGTTCCTGTCTTTGATGATGCGTGCAGAGATTGACCACCAGCTTCTTAGAGATGATCGCTGGGAGATGAAGGCAATCAACCTACGGCCGAAACCTCGGGTGTACTGCAAGATTATTCAGCACAACCTAATTCCTCAGAGTGGCCACTATGAGAAGATTTCCTAGTTGACCTAGTATCTCTTATATTGCATCTGCACTAGGCAGCCCGTCTGCCTTCCATACATTATTATCAGGACGATGCGTCGTGCTGCGATGCCTAGTCAGATGGGCAACCTGCCCATTGGGCGTTTGATCACTACTTTGCTCACTCGCCTGCATGTCAACTTAGTTGATGAGAGGATCCATGAGGACACCTTCTCGTCTGACCTTGACTGAGAGGCCATCTGCAAGATGGGGATGCTGGATGCACAGGTCAGTGACGAGGAGAGGAACGCTATGGTGTGTCCCCGTACTCGAGTCAAGATAGCAGACGTTGAGGCGGCAGCAGTAGCAGCAGTAGAGGTCCATGGGGGTGATGCTGAGGATGATGATCGTATGTACATGGACGTAGACACCATACCTCCTCCATCACCACAGCATTCCACTAGAGCTGGCCCTTCTCGGGTTCCTTCCCACTCAGCTGGTCCTTCGCACCTACCACCAGATGATGTGATGGGGCTGCTGCGTGAGATTCGGGAGGCCCAGCGTGTAACTGATCAGCGGGTGGCGGATCTGGCAGCTAGTCTCCAGGTGACCCAGACTCAGGAAGCCTGGCTTATGAGGGTGTATGCTGAGGATTATGACTAAGATCGTGAGCCACCTCCTCCTCCAGCACCTCCAGCTCCATGATGCATATTTTTCTTGCTTTTCCATGTACTACTGACTAACTGTCTGGATTGTGGACCATACTCTGCTTTGGATATATATTATTTTTATTCGATGTGTATATGAAATTTGTTTCTCCTTTAATATATGCATTATTCTCTTTCTTAATTTTTGTCTCATACAACACAGGTGCTTATAGTGTGTTCTTATTAAAGCTTTTAAATTTTATCCTAACTCAGTTCACAAACTTTTGTGGAAGTATACAGGTTTAATAGACAGAGCCCGAGAGCTCTGATACCAAGTTGTCACACCCCAATTCTGCACCAACCAGAATGGTGTGATGAACCGTCTATGATCCAACGGTTCAACTAGGATCTCGAATAGGCCATGTCCCTTTGCTTAAACCATATACTTCCACAACCATAATCAGAATAAATAAACAATAATGAAAGTCTTTAATATTAATGAACTGAGAATCTAACAGTGATAACATAAATAAAGTATTCAATTATCTCCAAAAGACTAAGACATAAAATAAAATAAATTAATCAATTACATTTTCTAAATAATCCAACAAATAAATCTAATCAAAGACACATGAGTTTTACTCGCACAACGAATCATGCGACTCCATCATAGCTTCTGCATCCATCGCCGCAACATGTCCGTACATTGGAGCATTCACATAATCTTCTACAGTAGGACCTGCATCATCAACTAAAAATATTTGATATCGAAAGGATAAGCAGACATCATGGCTCAGTGAGCAAACAAAACAATGCAACAAACATATGCATGCATTCAATTCATATCTTTCGTCTGGTTCATAAGTTTGCAATGTGCAATAGAAAGGATTGGCGGCTGCCGCACCTCTATACACGAGTGTGTGAGGCCGCCCAATGGATCAAACACCATTGCCATCCCACATGCACCCATCATGGAATAGAGATAGAGCTAAAGTGCCCGGATCAAACACCGCATGACACTTCCCCTGATGCCCTATCCATACCAACACGTAAGACCCTATTGGCAAGGGCTTGCAAACTGGGCTTGCAACTAACCAGTCCTAATTTCAAACAGTGTATCAAAGGCCTCACCCCAGCATCCCTCAATACGTCCAAAGAGATAGAGCTAAGGCCCCCAGCAGAGTCAGAGACTACACGGTCCGAGACCACCTCCCCTGATTGTAAGATCCGTAAGTTCAAATTTTGAGGATGAAATTCTTTTAAAGGTGGTGGAGTTGTAAGACCCGTGTCGAACTAACCGGTCTTACCACCTTGTACCAGGTCTACCTATCATGGTCGAGCCAAGTAGACCAAGTGTGTGAAGAAACCACAAGACCAAGTATAAAGTTTAACTCAAAAACAGTAAAAAATGAAGGTAGGGTCTCATGCTTAAACAGGTAGGGTTGACCCCACCTCAACAGAAGTCCAACCCATGACTTTCTGGTTGTGGGGTCGCATGTTTTAAAATGTAGGGTCTCGGATTATCCAACTCTACATCCGACCCTACGTCCGACCCTACGAAAACAGCACGAACCGAAAATTAGGAAACTTTCCTAATTCTAAGGGGATCTTTCCTAAACTCATTGGGACTTATTATGGAGGGTTTTTCTCTATAAATAGGATGTCCCTTAGCCTCTTTCACTCCTTTACAATCCTAATTGAAAGTGAGAGAAAGAAAAAGAGAAGGAACTTGAAGAAAAGACTAAGGAAGAAGAGGAAGTTTAGACAAACCTCTGAATAAAGGCATGAACCTAATTCCTTACCTGAATGAGAGATCCTAGAATAGTTATGAAGAACATAGGATTAGGAGAAACCCAAATCATCCATCCATGGATAAGTTTCAAGAGATTCCATGGAGAAAATCATTATGGACTATGAATAGTGTATAACTTGTAGTTTTGAGCCATATAACAATCATAGAATGGACCATGAAAGTAAGCCAAAGGATCCAAACAAGAAAGAATGGACTTTAGAATGAAAGGTCGACTCAGAATACGTGTGGTCGCACGTAGGGTCGAATGATATCCGACCCTATAAGACCACAGGATCGACCACATGCCCTCGGGAAGTTCCAGGGAGGGTGTGGTCGCATGTAGGGTCGAATGGTATCCGACCCCACGTCCGACCCTACACCCTAAGGTCGCAGAAAACTGCTACCCTAGGTGCTACCCTACCTGCGACCCTATGATTTAGGTTAGTCTAAATTTAATGGAATTAATTCTAATTAAAATCTATTGACTTGTTAGGCCTTTCTACTGATTTAATAGTGATTCATAAAGTTTGAACAAGGATCTACGCTTAATCAAAGGTGAGGGAACAAGACCTAAACTAATTGGCTAATAATAAACTATTTTCGTTTACTAAGTCCAATACCATGTATGATTCTATGATTGTATGATTGTAATGTGCATATCACATGTCATCTACTATTCCTATTATTACTGTTCATGCATATTTAATTTCGTTTATTATAACATGATGATGAGGATGATGCTAGGAATAGGCATGTGAATGTATGTGTATGGTTAGTGTGCTTGATGCTAGTGAAGCATCAGGGGGAGGACGTGACACTATGGTTCATCCTGGTCACCAGACTCTAGCTCTATCTCTACTCAAATCTTGTCCACTAGCATCGTCGTATTGCCATTACCTTAGCAGAACTATTACGTCGTAGGACATCAGGGGAGGTGGTCTCGGACCGTGTAGTCTCTGACTCTGTCGGGGGGCCTTAGCTCTATCTCTATGGGCGTATTGAGGGATGCTGGGGTGAGGCCTTGGATACATTGTTTGACATTAAGATTGGTTAGTTGCGGTCCTAGTTTGCAAGCCCTCACCAACAGGGGCTTACGTGTTGGTATGGACAGAGCATCAGGGGAAGTGTGATGGGGTGCGGTCCTAAGCACTTTAGCTCTATCTCTATTCCATGGTGCGTGCATGTGGGGGTGGCAATGGTGTTTGATCCATTGGGTGGTTTTACACATTCGTGTATAGAGGTGCGGCTGCCACCAATCCTTTCTATTGCACATTGCAAACTTATGAACCAGACCAAAGATATGAATTGAATGCATGCATATGTTTGTTGCATTATTTTGTTTACTCACTGAGCTCAAGTTGGAGAGCTGACCCTCACGCGTGTAATTCTTTTTAATTTCTGATGTTGCAGGTATTATGGTTAAAGATTATGTCAACACGCCAACATATGAACATGTCGCGGCTATGATGAGCAAGCTGTGGAGGACTATTATGATTCGTTAAGTGAGCGTTTCACTATGGATACACTTAGAGTTTAATTTTTGTATTTAGATATTTGTAATATGTATTAAATTATGTTTTGGTTACTTGGAGATAAATAAAATATTAATTATTTATCATGACTAGACCTCAGTTCATTATCTGTAAGACTTCCGTTATTTACTTTATTATCTCTGATTAATGTGGAATGTGTTTTGGTTTAACATGGTGGGGATAGCCTATTCGAGATCCTGATTGAACCGTTGGTTTATTGACGGTTCATCACACCATTCTGGTTTATTCAGAATTGGGGTGTGACAACTTGGTATCAGAGCTCTCAGGCCTTGCCCATTAAACCTGAATACTTCCACTGGAGTCCATGAACTGAGTTAGAATAAATTAAAAACTTTAATACAAACACACCATAAGCACATGTGTTGGTTGAGACAGAACTTAAACAAGGCAATAATGTATATATAAAAGGTGGAACCATATATATATATATATATATATATATATATATATATATATATATATACAAACAGAAATAGAGAATTCAAAATTTATCATGATAAACAAATAATATAGGGTACTATCTATAAGTCAGGCAGTTGCCTAAGTATACAAAGGATATAGTACAGTAAGAAGAAGGAAGCATCTGTAAAGCAGAAACATTAGAATACCGAGTTAGTACTCACAAGATGTGAAACTCGATGTATGATTAGGAAAGAAGGAAAATGGCTAGTAACGCCTAAATCCCTGCAAAGGTAAAGGGAAAGATCTTGGGTTAAATCCAACTCAGATAGGAGAAGTTAAAGCTATACTCTTGGGTGACGTGGAGACTTAGAGTGAGATCCGCCATACGCTAATCCATTGCCCGCTGAGCATTAAGAAGAGTTACAACTTGACCCCACCACTATTTGGGTCGAGAATGGGTAAGGAAAACTCATCTGAGTAGATGCTAAATAATGATAATCAGATTGGAGCAAATCAAAGGAGGTGAACAACCAGGCCACTCCAGCCAATCTACCTGGACTACCTAAGTTGCCAATGTTACATCAACACCTCCGAGTCAGGCCATGTATAGTACTAATTGGTATCAACACTATACCTCAGCACGTGTGACCTATAACACAGTGCCTACCATACAACAAGTCCCAGTAATGCACACCCCAGTGCAGAAGCTTAGTGCACAACAAGCAGTGTATCAAAGTGGTTACCCTTATCAGCCACCAATGTATGGGATAGCTGCATCATGATAAAATGATCCGACCAAGGATTGACGAATATTTTCTGAAGACGAAGCCTTAAACATTTTCAGCAAAGGATCAAATCTATTGTGGCCATATAACTAGATAGGTTTATGTAGGATGCGGTGCATTATTGATTTACTCTTATGATTATAGAGGATGCACATACCTGATTTTAAATTCTTGTATCTTGACAGGATACCTTCTTGTTTTAACCTGTCAATTGGAGTTATAGATATTGTTTCTTTAGTATTAGTCTTGATTATACCAATCTGAGTTAGTCTCATGATCGACAACATGAACAGAGATAAGAACTGAATGAATAGTTAAATGTTTAATCATGTTGAGCGTACATCTTTTCGATTTATACCTGATCTATTGATGTACCAAAACTCTCCAGATTTACTCTTGTAGTGCATTGACCAATGGCATTATATACTTGATAGAACCTGTAACCATGAGGTTAAGAACTATAAATCCTCTATTTCCATGTAATGGGACCACCGTACAACTTAACGACCTTTTGATGCCAATAACTTAATGACCTTTTGATGCCGGTTAGATTACCATAGATTTACTCCTGATCCTTTAAACCTAAGTTCATTAGATAAAGCAAGTGTTCGTCATTACCCTGAATTTGACAGACGAAAATGAATTACTTTTGGGTAAACATTCTGATTCTTACATTTCTCGACATCCATTGATAAGATGTTTAGTGAATAAGGAATTCTGGGAGTAAGATGATTGGATTCAGATAAATCTCTATAGCCAAGAAACCTCAGATGAAGTAAGGAGAATCTGTTTTGAGATTGATGAATGGATGGATATGAGTCATGCCTATAAAAGGGTGCATGAGCAAGAAGTGAAAACTATCAAGAATAGCCAGTAAAGAATTAGATAGCACTCAAGTAGAGTTAAAGATGGTTATATCGATATGAATTTTGACAAGGCAGAAGATTCCTAAAGGTAAATCTAAGAGTAGATACAAGGATAAAGTCAAAAATCATGGCATTGATAGTATTCAGATTAGTACAATGATTATTGAGTTAATCCCAATGTCGAGTGAGATGATCAGGTAAAGACCAAAAGAGTTTGGCTGAATTAATGAAATTATGAGCATATACCTTAATGCTTATAGGTAGACTTGGGATATGAAGTAACAATCATAAGATATTTTTCGAGGTATATGAAAGAGAGATCAGGGTATAACAACAATGATAAATAAGGTGTAAGCTAATGAGCTTTTTGGGATATATGAGATTTTAAGCAATAGTCTGTGAAAAACTAAGAGATTAAGGAGCTAGATGTGCTCTTAAAACCTTTATACCAGATTTTACTAGTTCAAGCCTTTTGGACTAGATGTTGTATTGGATGAGTGTTATTAACAATGTACGAATCTTATGGATGGATAGAATTTGGATGCAACCTAAATCGACTTGAGATGGCAGACTTTGACGTCATCTTGGGAAAAGACTGGTTGTCTCAACACTCTACAAAGTTGTTATGTGCATAGAAGAGGTTATCATTCAAGAGTAAAGATGACATATAATTTAGTTTTATTGGAAGCATGTTGCCTAAGAAGTGAAAGCTGATCCTCTCCATGCTAAAGGCGAAGAGATGCTTTGAAGAGAAAGAAGTTGGATATATGGTATTTGTGGTATACGTTACCAAAGAAGCACCACAAATGGAAGATATTAATGTGATGCATAAATTTCCAATGTGTTTCCAGGAGACTTACTTGGGTTACCATCTGATCATACGATCGAGTTCGTCATTGACTTGTTACCAATGACGATACTTGTGTCAAAGGCACCTATAGAGTAGTTCATATGTAGTTGAAGGGATTGAGACTCAACTACAGGAGTTATTAGACAAGGGTTATAATCGGCTAAGTATTGCATCACAGGGAGCGCCAATTCGTGAAGAAGAAGGATGATAGTGTCAGATTATGTATAGACTATCGGGGACTAAACAAGCTCACGATTCAAGAATCGATATCTACTACCTCAGATCGATGACTTATTTAAACAGTTGCAAGGAGCAAAGGTATTTCCTAAGATTGATCTTCGGTCAAGATATCATCAACTGAAGAATTTGGACAGTTATATTCCGAAGATAGTTTTTAAAATCGGGATTAGACATTATGAGTTTCCAATTATGACGGTTGGATTAACCTATGCCCTTGCATCTTTTATGGAGCTGATGAACTGGGTGTTTCATGACATGTTGGACACATTGGTCATAGTTTTCATAGATGATATTTTGGTTTATTCCAAGAATGAAGCAACTCATACAACGGATCTTGGAACAGCTTCACAACAGCTGAGAAGGGAAAAGCTTTATGCCAAGTCCAAGAAATATGAGACCTGATTAAATAAAGTGATCTTCTTAGATCATGTAGCATCATAAAAAGGGATTAAAGTAGACCCTATTAAGATAGAAGTAATCATATGGTGAGAAACACCTAAAGTATATTGTGAAGATTAGAAGTTTCTTGGGTTTAGCTGGTTATTACAGATGATTCATGGAGGACCACTCTAGGATCGCAATACCTCTTACCAAGCTAACCGGGAAGGGAGAGAAGTTTAATTAGACCGACAAGTGTAAAGAGTGTTTTCAGACGCTAAAGTTAGATTGATATCTGCTCCCATCTTGACTATTCCTATTCCAGGACAACCATTTACCTTATACACTGATGCGTTGGATTGGATCTACGATGCATGTTGATGTAAGGTAAACAAGCAATTGCATATGTTTCAAGAGAACTGAAAGAGCATGAAAAGAATCACCCAACTCATGATTGGAGTTAGCAATTGTGATTTATGCAATCAAGACTTGGAGACATTAACTAAACGGAGAAGAATTTTAGATTAAATGGGAACACAAGAGTTTTATTTATCTCTTCACCCAGAAAGAGTTGAACACGAAGCAGAGACGATGGTTAAGACACTTGAAGGATTAAGACTGTGACATTCAGTGCCACCCGAGCTAGGCTAATGTAGTAGCTAATACCTTAAGCAAAAAAAGAATTATGAAGTCCGAGGAAGGACCCAGTATAAATGCTGCCTTATGTTTTGCAGCAACAAATTCAGATTGAGAGAAGAGTAACATATAATAGAAACTGGTGATGATCCAGTTGAGTGAGAACTTATAAATGAACTTATGGAGCAATAGTTCTTCGGCTGTGATTGTGGCATTAAAGATCATCTCTGAATTGATGGATGAAGTAAAAGTAGTAATTTTGTTAGATCCGTATATAAGAACGGTGCAAGAAGATTTAGAGAAAGAAAAACTTAACCCTGACTTACTTTGGATGCGGAGATGGTACTCAGATACAGAGGTAGATTCTGAATACCTGAAGATAAAGACTCGGATATCATGAAGAGGATAATGATAAGAGCCCATTGTACTCATTATTTAGGACATCCTGGAGTACCAATATGTATCATGACCTGAAGAGATTGTATTGGTAAAGAGGAATGATAATAGATGTGGCTTAGTGCGTGTTCCTGTGTCTGAATTATCAGCAAGTAAAGGGTAAAGGACAAAGACCAACATGGCTTACTACAACCATTATCAGAGCCAGTCTGGAAGTGAAACTGCATTACAATGAACTATGTCACCGATTTGCCACTGACCCACAGATCGGTTGAAGCAGTTTGGATGATTGTTGATCGCCTTAGGAAGATAGCTCATTCCATTGCTATACGACCTCGGTATGCTTTGGAGCGGCTAACTATGCTATATGTTGATTGAATTTGCTACCAAGCTACTATGTAGATGTCACCTATGAAGCATGGTACGGTAGAAATGTTGAATTCCTTTGTTTTGGAATGAAGTCAGAGAATAAGGAATTGTAAGACCTGAATCTGTTGAAGAAACCTGTCCAATGGCAGACAAGATCAAAGAAAAAGGGCCAAGACAACTCAGGATTATTAGAAGAGATGTTGAAACCTTGAGTTCACCATAAGTGACAAAGTGTTCTTGAAGATATCACTTATGCGTAGTTTGAAGCGGATCAGCAAGAAGGGAAAGTTGTATCCTATATATGTGTTGGTCCTTATAAAATTTTGGAGAGACGTAGAAAAGTTGCATATTAACTAGCATTACCGCTGTCCATGTCTAGTGTGCATAACGTATTTTGCGTTTCTCTATTGGAGAAGTACATTGAAGATCCATATCAAGGGTATTGACCACTGATCCACTAGATTAGATAGAAGATTTAACTATTGAAGTGGTACCAGCTTAATTCATAGGTTGGAAGATACAACATCTCCAAAGCTGGGATAATTATTATATGAAGGTAACCTGGCGAAGACAAGATGTGGAGAAGATTGCATGGGAGGAAGAAGAAGCAATGCAAAAAATAGAATTCCCACCTATTGACTTCGAAGTAAATTCAAATTTTGAGGACAAAATTTATTTTAAGGATGGGGGAGTTGTAAGATCCGTACGTTCAAATTTCGAGGACAAAATTTCTTTTAAGGGTGGTGGAGTTGTAAGACCCATGTCGAATTAACCGGTCTTACCACCTTGTACCAGGTCTACCTATCATGGTCGAGCCAAGTGGACTAAGTGTGTGAAGAAACTACAAGACCAAGTATGAAGTTTAACTCAAAAACAGTCAAAAATGAAGGTAGGGTTGCATGCCTAAACAGGTAGGGTCAACCCCACCTCAACAGAAGCCCAACCCATGACTTTTTGGTCGTGGGGTCGCATGTTTTAAAACGTAGGGTCTCGGATTATCCGACCCTACATTCGACCCTACGTCCGACCCTACGAAAGCAGCACGAACCAGAAATTAAGAAATTTTTCTAATTCTAAGGGGATCTTTCCTAAACTCATTGGGACTTATTATGGAGGATTTTTCTCTATAAATAGGATGTCCCTTAACCTCTTTCATTCCTTTACAACGCTAATTGAAAGTGAGAGAAAGAGAAAGAGAAGGAAGAGAAGCAGAAAAGGAACTTGAAGAAAAGACTAAGGAAGAGGAGGAAGTTCAGAGAAACCTCTGAATAAAGGTATTAACCTAATTCCTTACCTGAATAAGAGATCCTAGAATAGTTATGAAGAACATAGGGTTAGGAGAAACCCAAATCATCCATCCATGGACAAGTTTCAAGAGATTCCATGGAAAAAATCATTATGGACTATGAATAGTGTATAACTTGTAGTTTTGAGTCATAGAACAATCATAGAATGAACCATGAATGTAAGCCAAAGGATCCAAACATGAAAGAATAGACTTTAGAATGAAAGGTCGACTCAGAATACGTGTGGTCGCACATAGGGTCGAATGATATCCGACCCTACAAGACCACAGGATTGACTACATGTCCTTAGGAAGTTCCAGGGAGGGTGTGGTCGCACGTAGGGTTGAATGGTATCCGACCCGGTGCTACACTACCTGCGACCCTATGATTTAGGTTAGTCTAAATTTATTGGAATTAATTCTAATTAAAATCTATTGACTTGTTAGGTCTTTCTACTGATTTAAAAGTGATTCATAAAGTCTGAACGAGGATCTACACTCAATCAAAGGTGAGGGAACAAGACCTAAACTAATTGGCTAATAATAAACTATTTTTGTTTATTGAGTCCAATACCATGTATGATTCTATGATTATATGATTGTAATGTGCATATTACATGTCATCTACTATTCCTGTTATTACTATTCATGCATATTTAATTTCGTTTATTATAACATGATGATGATGATGATGCTAGGAATAGGCATGTGAATGTATGTGTGTGGTTAGTGTGCTTGATTAGAGTGGAGCATCAGGGGGAAGACGTGACACTGTGGTTCATCCTGGTCACCAGACTTTAGCTCTATTTCTACTCAAGTCTTGTCCACTAGCATCGTTGTATCGCCATTACCTTAGCAGAACTATTACGTCGTAGGGCATCAGGGGAGGTGGTCTCGGACCGTATAGTCTCTGACTCTGCCAGGGGGCCTTAGCTCTATCTTTATGGACGTATTGAGGGATGCTGGGGTAAGGCCTTGGATACACTGTTTGACATTAGGATTGGTTAGTTGCGAGCCCAGTTTGCAAGCCCTCACCAACAGGGGCTTACGTGTTGATATGGGTAGAGCATCAGGGGAAGTGTGATGTGGTGCGGTCCTAAGCACTTTAGCTCTATCTCTATTCCATGGTGGGTGCATGTGGGGGTGGCAATGGTGTTTGATCCATTGGGCGGTTCCACACATTAGTGTATAGAGGTGCGGCGGCCACCAATCCTTTCTATTGCACATTGCAAATATATAAATCAGACCAAAGATATGAATTGAATGCATGCATATGTTTGTTGCATTGTTTTGTTTACTCACTGAGCTCAAGTTGGAGAGCTGACCCTCGCGCGCATAATTATTTTTAGTTTCTGATGTTGCAGGCATTACGGTTGAAGATTATATCAACACGCCAACATATGAACATGTGGCGGCCATGATGAGCAAGGTGTGGAGGACTATTATGATTTGTTAAGAGAGCGTTTCACTATGGATATTCTTAGAGTTTAATTTTCATATTTGAATATTTGTAATATGTATTAAATTATATTTTTGTTACTTGGAGATAAATAGAATATTAATTATTTATCATGACTATACCTCAGTTCATTATCTGTAAGACTTTCGCTATTTACTTTATTATCTTTGATTAATGTGGAATATGTTTTGGTTTAACATGGTGGGGATAGCCTATTCGAGATCCTGGTTGAACTGTTGGTTTATTGATGGTTCATCACACCATTCTGATTGGTTCAGAATTAGGGTGTGACACTGATGCCCTACGACGTAATAGTTCTGCTAAGGTAATGGTGATACGACGATGTCAGTGGACAAGACTTGAGTAGAGATAGAGCTAGAGTCTGGTGACTAGGATGAACCATAGTGTCACGTCCTCCCCCTGATGTTCCACTTTCATCAAGTACACAACCACACACATACATTCGTATGCCTATTCCTAGCATCATCATCATCATCATCATGTTAAAAATAAATTGAATTAAATATGCATGAACAGTAATAACAGGAATATTGGATGACATGTGAGATGCACATTACAAGCATACACGCATAGAATCAGTCATGGCATTGGAATCAATAAAATAAAAATAATTTATTATTAGCCAATTAATTTAGGTCTTGTTCCCTCACCTTTGGTCGATGGTAGTTCCTCGTTCAAGCTTTGTAAATCACTTTTAGACCACTTGAAAACCTAACAAATTTATAGATTTTAAATTAGAATTAATTCCCATGAATTTAGACTAAAAGTATGGTCGCAAGTGTGGCAGCACCTGTGGTCTCAGTTTCTACGACCACAGGGTGTGTGGTCGCAGGGTGTGGTCGCATATCATGCGACCACACGTGTGATGGTCGATCTTTCACTCTCAACTCCATTCCTTCATGTTTGGATCCCTTGGCTTATCATCATGGTTCTTCCTATGATTGTTCTATGGCTCAGAACTATTATTTTATACACAATCCATTGTCCACATAATTTCCTCCATGGATTCTCTTGGAATTTATCCATGGATTGATGATTTGGGTTTCTCCTAAATCCTATCTTCTTCATGAACTATTCTAGGCTCTCAATTTAACATGGGGAATATGTTCATACCTTAAACTTGTTGAAGATTTAGAGTTTTCTCTGAATTTTCTTCCTCCTTAGTCTTCCTCTTCAATTTTCCTTCTCTTCCTTCTCTTCTCTTTCTCTCACTTTCAGTTTGAGTTCTAAAAGAGTGAAAGAGGCTAAGGGACGTCCTATTTATAAAGGAAAACCCTCCATAATATGCCCGAATGAGTTTAGGAAAGAACCCCCTTCAGATTAGGAAGGTTTCCTAATTTTGGTTTCTGACTGGGTTCGTATAGTCGGAGGTGGGGTCGCAGAATCCGTCGACCACACCTTCTGAAACGTACAACCACACGACCAAAATTCATGTGGTTGCACTATTTTGAGGTGTGGTCGGTCACACCTGTTTAGATATGCGACCACACGCTCATAATTGACTATTTTTGGGTTGATTTCATACCTGGTCTTGTGGTTTCTTCACGCACTTGGTCCACTTGGCTCGACCATGATAGGAAAACCTAATACAAGGTGGTAAGACCGGTTAGTTCAATACGGGTCTTACAGTCATCCAGATTTGTATCCAAGGCCTTACCCCAGCATCCCTCAATACGTCCATAGTGATAGAGCTAGGGTCCGCCAGCAGAGCTTACAACCACACACCATGATCACCCCGCTGATACCCTATGACGTACTAGTTCCGCTAAGGTAACAATGATACGATGATAACAATGTGATAAATGGTT
The DNA here is from genome assembly GCA_028583415.1 of Protea cynaroides. Taxonomy (NCBI): domain Eukaryota; kingdom Viridiplantae; phylum Streptophyta; class Magnoliopsida; order Proteales; family Proteaceae; genus Protea; species Protea cynaroides. The sequence continues at coordinate 23,278,146 of CM053276.1, forward strand.
CAATGCTACAACCTCTCCCCACTCAACACATCAACCACATACACAAGCACATGTCTATTCCTGTCATTATCATTATAACAAAATAAAAATAATAAATAGAACAAGTAGGAATAGGAATAACAGTTATTGGATGACATGTAAGATGCACAAACAATCATACAAGCATGACATCATATCAAAATAACAAAAAGTAAAGGTAGCTTGTTATTAACTAATTAGTTTAGGTCTTGTCCCTCACCTATGAGTGTTGTTTGTTCATCTTTCAAGCTCTGGAAACTATCTTGAATAAGTAAAAAACCTAAACAATTAATGAACTTAGATTAGGGTTTCATTCCATCAAGTTTTGATACTCGGACTCACTGTCTAGTCTCCTATTTATGTCCTCTAGACACTGTCCGATTGAGTCACCAATATTGTATTGGTCGACAGATGAATCCATCGGACAAAACCCTATAGACTTCCCGAAAGTCATCTGTCGCCTCACCAGTCTACTATACTCAACCAGTTAAGGGACTGGATAACTCCTGAGTTATACTTCAAGTTTGTCTCTTCCAGTCTGAATTCCTTCTGAGTTGATTCTTCGGCTCACAAATGGGATTCATCCTAGGGTCATTCTATGGCCTTTAACTATTGGTTTCAATCACCCATTATAACCCTAACAAGTATCATTACTATAAATTTCTATTGAAAGCCTTGAAATCAGAAATCATGGTATTGTAATGATTAAATCTAATTTCACGTATTACGATCACAAATCTAAGATCTACTGTAACCTAACCTTCTATAAAGACCTTCTACAGAGACAAGGTACTTACCGTGGATCCTTGCTGCGATAGGTTGGAGACCCAACGGCACTACCCTTCTCTTATCTGCAAAGCTTCTTCTCCTCTCCTCAAGCATTCTTCTTCTCCAAGCCTCCTTTTCACTCTCTTTCTCAAATTTAGGGTTTGAAGATGTTCCAAAAGAGTGAGAGAGAGTAGAGGAATGTCCTTTACATAGAGAGAGTCTCTATATAGAGTCATCTCTCAGTTAGGAGAGTGGCCTATCTAAATTAGAAAACTTTTCTAAACACGGAGTCTATAACTGGGCTTGACTGGTTAACTCACTGGTTTCAAAACACGAGGACTGGACAAATCTAAACTCTTGGCCGGACAACCTATTATTGATTGGTTTGTTTACCTGGCTTAGTGGTCCATCTTCCAGCTGGTTCATCCTAATCTAGTTACGATGGAAAGAGCTGGCACGATACGGTTAAATCGGGTTAGTGGAGTACGGGTCTTACAACTCCCCCCCTCCCTAAATTAAATTTTGTCCTCAAAATTTGTACTTACCTTTTGAGTCAAATAGGTTAGGATATTGTTTCTGCATAGCTTTTTTCTCTTTCCACGTTATCTTTTTCACATCTTGGCTTCTCCAGGTAACCTTAAGATAATAGATATCTCAGTTTGTGAGGACAAAGATCGTAATTTTTTTTTGGAAGTCGCCACCTAGATTAAGGTCTAGGACCTTAGAAATGTGAAATCTCACCCTAAGATAAAACTTCAATTGACTCATGACCCTTAGTTTGGATTTCTAGTCCATCAGAGATTGGGTAAGCGTTAGGTTACGGTTATGGGAAGGGGTTAGGCAACCAAACCGCCCGATCGAAATCGATCTCCTATACCTTTCCTGTGTTAGACTCTATTTATTAAACCGAACCAAACCAAGTGGTTTGATATCATTGAACCGAATCTGTATCCATAAAATTGCCTAGGTATCACGGAATTATTCCAAAAATTAGATTCACCATCGTAGTTCAGGTGTAATTAAAGTTTATGGCTGTGATTTATGTTTGTGCATGATTAAGTTCATTGTTCAAGTTAAAGTTTATGCTTGAAAGGCTGAGAAATCCTATGGGTTAGGATCTGGATAGTCCGTGTGAACTGATAGATAGTCCTAGTAGATTTAAGAATGGATAACCCTTTCTGGGTCAAAATATGGATAACCCTTTCTGGGTTGGAATGTGAAAGGGTTGGAATGTGGATAACCCTTTTTGGGTCAAAATATGGATAACCCTTTCTGGGTTAGAATGTGGATAACCCTTTTTGGGTTAGAATGTGGATAATCTTATTTGGGTAAAAAATGTGGATGGATATCCTAGTGGATCTATGGATAGTCCGAGTGGACTAAGGTGTGGATCCGAATTTGGGATTCTCCCAAATAACCTATGTATCCTAGGGTTTGCCCTGAGAATCAGAATCCACGTAGTTTGGGCTAAATAACCCATTCTGGGTCGAAATGGGGGTAAATATCCTAGTGGATCTATGGATAGTCCAAGTGGACTAAGGTATGGATCTGAATTTGGGATTCTCCCAAATAGTCTATGTATCCTAGGGTTTGACCTAGGAATCAGAATCCGTGTAGTTCGAGCTTAGGTTGAAATAACCTACTCTAGGTTAATGATTGAGAACCTATTCTAGGTTTAGGGTTTAGAACCTGTTCTAGGTTTAGGATTGAGAACCTATTCTAGGTTTAGGGTTTACTGAGGGGCAGAAATCGTCCTGAGCTACCCTTTTCATCCTAAGTTCTAATTTTGGAAGGTTTGGCAAATCATTCTCTTTCTTTATTAAGATTTTTATTATTTCCCATTATGTCCTTTCCAAGAATGTAGGTGCCTAAATGTACGTCCCCACGCCTAGATTGTCTTCTAGAAGTGTGCATACATAGCAGTTCAACTAGGGTGTTGCATAAATGAAGTTATTTGTCATAAATGGAATATTCTATCTAAGCATGGCATGTATGATATTTATGGTAACTATCACAACATATAGTAAGATTATGAAAATCTCCCTAACATGGCATGTATTGCAAATAAGGCAAGAACCTATATGGAAAGATCTAATATGATAATCCAAGCATGGCAAGAAATTAATGTATACATCTATATATCAAAAATGACAAGCACCAAATATAGAATGCAAAATATGGCATGAATTATCCAAAATTATCCAAGAAGATAAGATCTTATATGCTATTTTCTAAGCATGGTAAGACCTAACATGGTAAGAAATTGATGTATGCATCTATATATAAAAAATGGCAAGCACCAAACATAGAATGCAAAATAAGGCATGAATTATCCAAAAAGGTAAGATCTTATATGCTATTTTCTAAGCATGGTAAGACCTAACATGGTAAGAAATTGATGTATGCATCTATATATCAATATGGTAAGTACCAAATATAGAATGCAAAATATGGCATGAATCATCCAAAAAGGTAAGATCTTATATGCTATTTTCTAAGCATAGTAAGACTTAAAAATGGTAATTATTGAGATTTTGCTAAATATGATAAAAATTTATTTATTCTACCAAATATAGCAACACATGGAATATGTCAAACATGGTATGTTCACAATCAAAACAAAGCATATGAATGCTCTTAAATATAGCCATTTATCTAAATATGGCAGAATTCACTCAAGCAAACAATTGCATGTTACAGTAAATGAGACATCAATGAAACCTTTCTGAAAAATAAAAAATTATCAAAAACATATGTTCAATAAGTTCTTTGAAAATATTGTAACTTTTATGAAGGCATTTGGAATGATTAATGACTCAAAAATGTCAAAATTGTGACACAAAATTTCAGATATTGGACAAATTATGAACTGCATTCAAATTCTGTCACATTACACAAGAATGACCATAAGTAGGTCTTTTGTAACTCAAATCAAGCTCTATTTTTTTCATAGAAATATGACTCAAGATGCTATATTTCATCTGAAAGGATTGAATCCCAACAGAGAGAAAAAAAAATAGGTCAAAGATATGCCACAAGACCGGATATGTGCACTGGTCAAATCTGTTCTAGATTTTTGACCAGTTGCACCATAAATTCCGTATAAAATCTCATACTTAATAAAAATTAAATCCAGACATATGTCCATATAGATAACTATCTGATCTAAAATTTCATCAAGAAAAACAATTAAAATCAGAATATTTTCTTTGTGAAAAATGGTCATTTTCAATCATGCAAATTAGTATATTCTGACAGATTCAAAATCAGAGCACTATGCATTTAAAAATCAATATCAATTTAATAAAAAATTAAAAAAATTCAAAACTAGTGCCATTTTTTAGAAGACGTCCATATCTAAAAAATTCATATGAAGTTGATTTTCTGATTATGGCCATAAGACTCTTTTCTAGAGACTTTCTGATAGGGGATTGCATTATATCTGAGTAGGACAGCAATACCAAAGAATAATTTTTTTGATAGACTTTCCCAATTCCAAATGGAACAAAATTTCTAGGGTAGTCTTTTAACATATCAGAAAGACTTTCATAAAAATTTGGGCTTCAAAATCTAAGAAAAACCACATGAGATGCACGTCCTAAATTTGGATCCTAAATTTGGAAATTTTATATTAGAAATCCACTTTGAAAAATTTGTCAAAAACATCAAACATCATCATATAGCATTCAAAGCTTCATCATTGAATAGTTTAGACAAATCATCATTCATAAAAAATGCTAGGCATGATCATCCTAACATTAACATGCATGCAATAGAGCATTCCTCATCGAGATTTAATGGAAATAAGTCTTTTTCAAGCAAAATTGACATTCAAGCATTCTAAAGACCCCTAAATTCGTTTAGGGTACCAACCTTGTGCTCGAATGGAGTGAAACCTTCGATGTAGGATGTTTGGAGATCGTATAAAGCTCTTTGAAGGTGAATCCTCATTCTCCTCTTCTCTTTCTCTCTTTCCTTCTTCTCTTTGCTTTATTTTCTCTTATTCTTCTCTCTTTTTCTCCCTCTCTCACGTTTTCTCTCTCTCACTCACGGCTCTCTTGTCTGGAAAAGGAAGCCCTCTCTCTTTCTCTTGGCCTATTTATGCTCTTCTCCCCTCTTCTAGAAGGTCCCTTCTTTCCTTTTCTTCTTTCCTTTCTAGAAAATCCTTTCTTTCCTTTTTTCTTCTTTCCTTTCTTCTCTTCCTCCTCTTTCCCACGTTTTCTCTTCTAGAAAACCTTTTTTCCTCTCTCTTCTTCTCTCTTCCTTCCATTTCTTCTTCTTTCCTTTTCTTTCTTCTTCTCTCTTCCTTCCTTTTCTTCTTTTTTCCTTTTCTTTCTTCTTCTCACGTTTTCTTTTCTAGAAAACATTTTTCTTCTTTTTTTTTTCTTTTTTTCTTTCCTTCCTCTTTCTTTCCTTTTTTTCCTTCTTCCTCTCTCTTTTCACGTTTTTCTTTTTAGAAAATGTTTTTTCCCCTTTTTTTTCCTTCCTCTTTCCTTTTTCTTTCCTTTTTTCCTTCTCCCTCTCTCTTTCCCATGGCCTCTCATATATATAACATACCTATAAGATATATATATATATATATATATATATATATATATATATATATATATATATATATATATAAAAATATATATAAAAAAAAAAAAAAAAAAAAAAAAATAAAAAAATAGAAAAAATTTCATCTACACCCCATCAAGCATTGCTAACATCATCTACACCCACAAAATTGCAAAAACATCACCTAGGTCCACTTAACTGACGAAAATCACTAAAATTATTGAAATACAGTTTTACCCCTCATATTATAAATTGAAAATTTTAAAAATTATGTTGTTTTACTAATTTGACCTTCAAATCAAATTTATATTTTCTCTCCCTCTTTCCTTTCCCCAAACCCCAAACGTTGGAGCTCCCTGTTTGGTGTTCCGGCCTTGATTCCCTAAATCTTGTTTTTTCCACATTCCCAACAGCTCAGAGCAGGAAGAGTCTCAATTTACCTGCTGAGATCCCCAAAAAAAAAATCATCTTTAGCAATTAAAAAAGGGGAGAAAATAGAGACGGAGAAGTTCCAAAAGAAGAAAACTCCTGTAATAGCTTTAATCTGCAGTGTAAATGTAAATAGTCACTTTATTTTTTCTAAATGAAATAGCATTTTCACATGGTAATAGAGCAGGTTTCTGACTCTTTGTTTTTCGTTTCTTGATCTGGAGATCTTCAGCTATTAGCATTTTCTCTTCGATCATTCGTCTTCGATTGTTCCGGCAACGTTCTTCGTCTTCGTTCATTTGTTTTTCTTGCAAACGATCATTCTCTTATCTCTCAATTCAATTTCTCTGTTCATTTTCTTTTCTTCGATCATTCTTTCTTTTCTTGTTCTCGTTGTTGTTCATTTCATTGTTTATCTGAAAATTTTTCTTTAAGATTTGAAATTTCTATGTGGTCATTGCTGGTCATACGAATTCATTGTTTCTTGATAGTTTTCAAACTTTCATTATCCTCAAAATTTCATTGTTTTCTTGAAAGTTTGATTGAATCTAGGGTTTACGAATTCAGTTTCAATTTCTTCATTGTTTCTTGAAAGTTTCATTGAATCGATTTTGGATCTGTGTAGAACAATCTTGGGTGTCTTCTTCTTCTCCTCTTGGCTTCTACAAAACCCTAGTGTCGAAGCGGATCTGCCAGATCATTCTTCTACTTCCGGATTGGTTGTCCCACCAAATCATTCTCCCCTTCTCATAGACTTAAACCAGGGCAAACATCACCAAATCATCATTCCTCACTTTTTATTTTTTCAGTTTTGGGTTATCACTTCTCATCCATCAAACTCATAGAAACTTCCCCAGCAATTTCAGTCTTTGAATTTCTTGATTTCTTTGGTGCTTCGAGATTTCTTGGTATTGATTGATTTGTAGAGGAGAGTGATAAATACCTATTGAAATCTGAGAAGGAATGAGAAAATAAAGAAATTCATATTAAAATGAGTTTTGAAAATCTAGATGGAAATCTTGGGGAAATCTGAGAGATGATATTGAGGTTTAAAAAGATTGAAAAAATTTGAAATAATAAAAAAAATCAGAGAAAACCGAGATAAACCCCGGTAACCAAGAGATCTAAAAAATGAAAAGAAGAACAAAAATAGAGCAGAGATCATGAAGAAAACAAATCAGAAGTCCCAAAAACCAAACCAAAATCTGATCTTGGAGCCGTCGACCCTGTTGAATCTCTCCACCCGAACCCCTTTATGTTGAGTCAAGGAGACCTTCACAGTCACCGGCGAAGAATAAGAGGTTAAAGATTTTGGGGGTAGGGTAAAAAATCAAATAAAGGGTATATTGGTCTTTTTAACTGACCAAAAGGGTATTCACGTCTGTCAAAAATTCCAATCCACCTGACGTCAACATCTAATGGGAATCAACTGACAGAGTGGACTTCTTTGATTACCACAGCCAAAGCTTTGGGGTGTAGATGAAGTTTTTACATTCTTGTGGGTGTAAATGATATTAACGATCTTTGATGGGGTGTAGATGAAATTTTTTCTATACAATAATAAATTATACATTATATACATATAAAAGAAATGCATGCATATGGGCTGACGTGACTTGGTCTGGATTGGTCTGAGCTGGGCCGGGCTGAGTTGGACTAAGTTAGGTTAAGCTGGTTTGGACCAAAGTTAACATTTCATAGTCCATTTCTATCACCATTTCACATGGAATTTTTCGATAGCCTCTATTCCAAATTTCTACGTTCACTTTGTAGAACACTAAAAATGAGGAATATTGGAACTTGAATTACCTCATTTGAAAATAAAATGGTCAACTTATGAATTTTTGAAGTTTAAGCAGGCCAATTATCGATAATTTGGCTAACCATTCTGCATGGGATCCTTCGGAGACTTTTATCGAAAATCCTTTAAGTCTACTTTGTAGAGTACTAAAATTGGAACATAATGAAACTAAAATCACCTGATTTGGATATGGGGTGACCAAAATATGAATTTTCAAAGATTAAATGACCATTTCCATGTGTAATTTTGCATGGGACCCTTCAGAGACTTCTACCCGGGATTTTTCATGTCCATTTTGTAAAACACCACAAATGAAGAATAATGGTCTTTGAATCATCTGAATCTAACGTAGAACGGCAAAATATGAAGCTTTAAAGTTCTATCGATAATTTTGCATGAAAGCTTGCATTGGGCCCACCGGTGACCTTTGCCCAGGATTTTCACATCCACTTTGAAGAGGACTGAAAATAAGGAATATTGGTCTTTGAATCATCTGATTCCGATATCAGATGACCAAGATATGATGATTTGAAGTTTAAATGATAATGCATGCATCATACGATAATTACGTAAATGCCCTTGCACTTTCAAACTATGATATCTTCCTTGTTTGATGTCAGAATTTGATGATTCCGGTCTCATTTTGAAGATAATTCCATGACCTATACATCCAAGTAGGTAATTTCCTATGACCCTGCTGTGGGGTTCATTAAAGAATCACAAACCTTTGGGTTAAAAGTCGAAAACCTGCCATACGGATTCACTTATGCTGAGGGTAGAAAAAATGGGGTGCTTACACAGTTGCAAAGATACTGTACCTTCTAACTAGTGATCTCGGCTGGCACCATTTCAAACGTCAGGTCCTCTGTCAAATCCGGTAGATCCACGGTCAGAACCTATGTTGGATCTCTGATGTATTTCTTTAATAGTGAAATGTGGAATACATCATGTGCACTAAACATAGATGGTGGTAGCGCGAGTTGATATGCTACTTTTCCACGTCTTACCAAAATCACATAAGGTTCAACATATCTGGGACACAACTTTCCCTTCTTACAAAACTGTTTCAGACCCTGCATAGGTGATATCTTCAGGAATACTTTATCTCCTTTGGCAAACTCAAGGTCTCGACGTTTGGTATTCGCATACTATTTCTGACGATCTTGAGTTGTCTTAACCCTTTCCTTGATCATGTCTACCACTTGACAGGTTTCTTCAACAAATTCAGGCCCCACAATTTTTCTTTCTCCAACTTCATTCCAAAATAGAGGAGTTTGACACTTCTTACCATACAATGCTTCATAAGGTGACATCTGTATAGTAGCCTGATAACTGTTATTGTAAGCGAACTCAATCAATGGCAACTTTTCATCCCAAGCTCCTTTGATATCAATAGCACAAGCTTGAAGCATATCCTCAAGAATCTAGATGGTTAGCTCTTATTGTCCATCGGTCTAAGGGTGAAAAACTGTACTGAACTTCAACTTCGTTCCCATTGCTTTTTGTAAACCCTCCCAGAACTTGGAGGTAAAGCTTGGGTCTCTGTTAGACACTATGCTTTTGGGTACACCATGTAATTTGACTATATTATCCACATACAGATTGACTAATTGCTCCAAGGTATACTGAGGTCTTATAACAATAAAACGAGTTGTCTTGGTAAGACGATCGACAACAACCCAATCTACGTCAACAGATCTGGGAGTCAATGGTAAACTGGTAACGAAGGCCATAGTGATGCAGTCCCACTCCCATGTAGTTTCAGGCAATGGTTATAGTAAACCTGCTGGTCTCTGTCTTTTAGCCTTCACTTGCTAGCAATTCAGACACTGGAACACATGCTTAGCCACATCTGCCTTCATTCCTCTCCACCAATACAATTTCTTTAGGTCATGGTATATTTTAGTATTTTTAGGATGCACAGAATACAGAGTAGAATGTACTTCTATCATTATTCTATCACTAAGGTCTGAGTCTTTACTTTCAGGTATACATAATAGTCCTTTGTATCTCTGTACCTTATCTGCGTCCAATGTAAAGTCTGGATTTGGCTTACCCTTCTCCAAATCTTCTTGTACCTTCCTGAGATGCGGATCTAATAGAATTACTGCTTTACTTCATCTATTAGATCTGGGATGATCTTCAATGCCGCGAACATAAGTGAGAGTTTATGGATTAGTCCTTGCTCTATAGGATCATCTCGAGTTTCTATTATATTTTTCTTTTCATCCCAATCCGAAACTATTGCTGCCAAATATAAGGCAGCGTTTGTACTAGGTCCTCCTTTTGGCTTCATTATTCCTTTTCTAATCAAAGCGTCAGCTGCTACATTAGCCTTGCCTGGATGATACTGAATGTCACAGTCATAATCATTCAGGAGTTCCAACCATCTTCTCTGCCTCATGTTCAACTCTTTCTGAGTGAAGAGATAAGTAAGACTCTTGTGATCTAACTTAATCTAAAATTTCTCACCGTACATGTAATGTATCCAAGTCTTGATTGCATGAATCACCGCTGCTAATTCTACGTCATGAGTGGGGTAATTTTTCTCATGCTCCTTCAGTTGTCTTGAAGCATAAGTAATCACTTGTCTACTTTGCATCAACACACATCCTAGACCCAATTCAAAAGCATTGGTGTATAGGTAAATGGTTGCCCTGGTACCGGAATGGTCAAGATGGGAGTCGATATCAGCCTTACTTTTAGTGTTTGGAAACACTCCTCACACTTGTCGATCTAAATAAACTTTTCCCCTTTCCTAGTTAGCTTAGTAAGAGGTACACAATCCTAGAGTAGTCCTGTTATAAATCGTCTGTAATAACCAGCTAATCCCAAGAAACTTCTAATCTCTACAACGTTCTTAGGCGCTTCCCACCCTGTAATTGCTTCTATCTTACTGGGGTCCACCTTTATCCCTTCTAATGATATTACGTAACCCAAGAATGTAATCTCATTCAACCAGAACTCACACTTCTTAAATTTGACATAAAGCTTCTCCCTTCTCAACTGTTGTAAGGCTGCTCTAAGATCAGTTGTATGATTCTCCCTGTCCTTGGAATAGACCAGAATATCATCTATGAAAACTATAACCGAAGTATCCAACATATCATGGAACACTCGGTTCATAAGCTCCATAAAAGATGCTAGTGCATTGGTCAACCCAAAAGACATAACCAGGAACTCATAATGTACATACCTAGTTTTGAAAACTGTCTTTGGAATGTCACTATCCTTTATCTTCAATTGATGACATCCATGCCGTAGATCAATCTTGAAGAACACTTTCATACCTTGCAACTGATCAAACAAGTCATCAATCTATGGCAACGGATATCGATTCTTAATCGTGAGTTTGCTCTATTCCCGGTAGTTTATGCACAATCGAACACTACCGTCCTTCTTCTTAACAAACAACACCGGCGATCCCCATGGTGATATACTTGGCTTAATAAAATCCTTGTCTAATAACTCTTGTAGTTAAGTCTTTAGTTCCTTCAACTCTGTAGGAGCCATCCAATAGGGTGCCTTAGACACAGGTGCCGATGAATTCCGTCGCTTTATCAGGTGGCAACTCGGGTAAATCTTTTGAAACACATCCGAAAATTCTCATACAACTTCGATATCTTCCATCTGTGGCACTTTCTTGGTAACATCTACCACAAATACTAGATATCCAACTCCACCTTTTTCAAGGCATTCCTTCGCCTTAAGTGTAAAGAGAATAAGCTTCCGTTTATAATGAAGTTTGGTTCCCATAAGGTTGAATTTTACACCATCCTTGCCCTTAAATGACAACTTTTTCTCGACACAGAGCAGACTTGTGGAATGCTGAGATAACCAGTCCATTCCTAAGATGATGTCAAAGTTTGCCATCTCGAGCTGAACTAGATTTGCATCTAAACTTCGTCCATTAATAAGGACTGGACACGGTCCATAACACTCGTTTAACACAACCTCTAATCCCAATAGTGATCTTACTAATAGCTTGAGGTCTAAAGGTTTAAGGGCTACATTCATCTTCTTTTCAAAAGAAATGGACACAAAAGAATGAGTAGCTCTAGAGTCAAAGAAAACTCTCGCGGGTACACTAGCTATAGTTACTATTCTTGTAGTTTTACCTAGGTTTAGTTTACATGCTCACACAAAGTACTGAAATAAATAAAGGTCAGGTCATACCTGTGACCACATCAGGTGATGTGACTATGTCTTCAGAAGTCACAGCATACACCTTCCCTTGCTACAACTGTTTCTTGGGCTTCGGATAGTTTTTTGCATAATGTCCCATCTGATCACAGTTGAAGTATTTGATATTAGCAGTCACCTACCCTGGTTGAGTTAGAACCATTTGAGTAGTCTTGGCTGCTCCACTAGAATTCTGTGACCAGAATGGTTTGAAAGTCTTTGAGTTTCCTCCATTGAATGAATTCCCATTTGACCTCTTCAAACCATGGTTCTGAGCAAAGTAGCTCTCTCTTTCTAGCTAGACTTTAATACTCAAGCAATTTGCGTGACCTCATTATGTATTTTCTTTTCCAATCCCAGCACATGCTCTATACTTCCTCTTAGTCCCATAGTAAATCTTTAGGTTTTATTCTCTTCCTCTTTCATGCTGGCAGGGACGAAAAAGAATAACTCCTCATGACGCTACTGATAAGCATCGACAGATATCTGGCCTTGGTACAAACTTAAGAATTCTTTCTTCATCTGGTCTCTGAAGTTTCTGGGAAAATACTTCTCAAAGAAAGCTTCCTTAAATATATCCCAAGTTAGCTGAGGATACTTGGTCAGTAAGTAAGCACGAGTAAACTTCCACCAATGATTTGCATCCTCCCTTAGCATGAAAGTAGCACACAATACCTTCTCTTATTCAGTAATACTCATAATTAGAAAAAATTTCTCCATCTCGTCAATCCAGTGAGCTAGCCACAATGGAATTGACATCTTCCCTGAAAACGTCTGAGGCTTCATCTTCAGGAAAAGCTCTACGAGTCTCGAATGGTCCTGCTGCCTATAAGCTCCATAAGTCGGTGGTGGATACTGGTAACCACCTTGGTACATGCCTTGCTATGCTCCCAGGTTCTACACTGGTGTGTGCATCATCGAAATCTACTATGCAGTAGGCACTGTGTTATTGCCAGCAAGTGCTGGAGGTGCAGTATTGCTACCAACCAGTACCATACTAGTCTGTCTTGGTGGTGTTGGTGTAGCATTGGCAGCTAGAGTAGCGGTTTCCAGGGCAGCATGCACAGCTAGTAACATCTGCTATTGTTCCTGCACTTATCGGGCCAAATTCGTCACAACTGTAGCCAAGTTATCTGATGGTCCTGGTAAGTTGGTTGGATTGGCCTGATTGTTAATCCCTTGAGGCGCAATATTCTGATTCCCATTATTTTCAGCCTGTACTTCAGGATTCTCATTCACATTTCCCACTCTAGGTGGTGGTGGGGTTGGGCTACGGCCTCTTCGGTTATTTTTGCTAGTACAGCATGCCATTTCAGACTATTGGCTGTTAAGGTGTCTGCATAGCTAACAAATGTGAAACAAGGTACAATAGTAGTAGTTTATAGGGTTAGTCTCACAGTGTATGAAAATCCCAAACGAAACAAATTTCAAAATAACTATACAGCACTCAAAAAACTTGTCCCGTTGCCCTTGACCGGTCGTGCATTGAGTGACCAATGAGTTTACCAGACAAACTCTGAAAACATTCCCGAGAGCCTTCGGTCGACTAATCGGTCGACTATTTTAGTCGTATCCGTCGATCGGACAACCAAAAATCTGTTTTTAAATAGGAAACTGAGTCATTTCCCTCACTTTCTCTTTTGTCTTCTTCTGAGCTCCAACCCAACTCATTGCCGGTGAGTTGCTACAGTACCTACCGGTCAACTTGAAGCTCTTCTCTTCGGTTGACGACTTCCGTTCCATCTCTAGAGGTATGTTTTCAAATCTTTTCTTCTCTTTGGGTATTTTCTCTTAGGTTTTATTGCCTTTCTATGGTTTTCTTCAAATTAAAATTTATTCAATCATAGGAAAACTATTTTGATTGCCTAAACATTATATTGGGCACCAACGAACGAAAGCCCTCAATCAATTTGGGTTTTCATCAATTGGTTTGAGAGAAATCCCAAAATTCGACTTTTGCCCTAGAATTTGGGGTTTTTCAGAAAATTTTGAATTCTTCGCAATTTCTTTGATTAAGTAATGAATTGGACATTATGTTTATGTGCTTGTATGTTTTCCAATTAATGCAAGACCTCTAGTCCAAGAAATTGGCAAAAATGAGGCTTTTGACCAAATTAAGCCATTATGCTACCAAATTTTTCCAAAATTTTAACTAATAAATTCTGTTTTTTGTTGATTTTTCATTCTTGCAGTCTATATGCTTCAAACCAAGAACCCTAAACAACACAATGCACTACTCTTCTGCTCCTTCGAAGTCGAGCCGCAATATCCTTGGTTCTGGAACAAGAAAGTGGAGGTGGACCAGTTTGTAAAGTTACTAGACCTTGCTACGTTCAATGTGGAGGCAGCTTTTGATGAAATGGGGTGGTTACCTCTGACCCAGTATGAGGGGTCAACACGTCCAGAGTTGGTTAAGTTATTCTACTGTAACCTGTAACTAGAGGGTGATCCAGAAGACATAGACATGGGTAGAGAGTTGAAGATTACTAGCTGGGTGAAAAGTGTACAGATCTCGTACATATCTCATTTGAGACACACCAGCTGGCAGGGCTTCTGAATATCTCAAATGACGGCGAGTTGGTCTATTGCGCATCGAAAGAGCACAAATTTTTTAAAGAAGACCTGCACGTAGAGGTGAGGAACGGGATCATACAAGATGGGCGTTGGGAAATGAAGGTGATCAACCTTCGTCCTGAACCTCGAGTGTACTACAAGATTATACAGCACAACCTCATACCGTAGAGTGGACACTACAATGAGGTATCACAGCTCACCCAGTACATCCTTAATTGTATCTGCACCAGGCAGCCGGTTTGCATTCCCTACATTATCATAGGCACTATGCATCGAGCCATGATGCCCCACCTAAAGGGCAACTTACCCTACGGTCACATGATAACCACCATTCTTGATCGCGTTCATGTAAACATGGAGGGTGAGAGAATATACGAGGATATGGTATCAGGAGACCTCAATTGGGATGCCATCTGTAGGATGGAGATGTAGGAGTTCGAGATCAGTGATGAGGAGCGAAATGCACTGGACCATCCTTTGGGTCTGGTGGCAGCGGCGGTAGCAGTAGCATTCGAGGCAGCCATAGCCGAAGGTGATGGGGAAGATGATCGTATGTATATGGATGTAGACGACATCCTCCTTCCTATGCCATAGCGTACTATTGCAGTTGGCCCTTCTCAGACTACTTCTACAGTTGGCCCTTCTCAGTCCTTGTCAGAGCAGATTCTGACCCAGCTCCAGGACATCCGAGCAGCCCAGCAAACTTTACTTGATGCCTAGTGAGCGATAGATCAGTGGGTGGCGGATCTCACTATGAACCTCAGCACCACTCAAGAGCAGATAGCTTGGCTCCAGAGAGTCTATGCAGAAGATTACAACAGAGATAGAGAGTCTGCACCTCCTCCACTAGCTCAGGGCTAGATTTTTATTTCTTATTACAAATACACTTATTTTTGGATGATTATATTTGCAGAGTAACTGTCTGGATTATAGACCGTACTCTATTTATTTATCTGGGATACATTATGGTTCTCTTTCTCTTAATAGGTATACATTAATTATTGTCATGCTTCAAGTTTCAGTTTCAACTAACAATGTACTTATGGTGTGTTTATATTAAAGCTTTTTATTTTTAACCTAACTCAGTCCATGGACTCTTGTGGATGTGTCTAGGTTTGATTGGTAGAGCTCGAGCGCTTTAATACCAAGTTGTCACACCCCAATTCTAGACGAACCAAAAGAGTGAATGACTCATCATACGAACCAGTGACTAGCCTTTGCTCCTATAGAATAAATCAATTTAAAAATGGGATAACATGCTCGATAAGGCATAAGTTAGAGTATCATAATCGTAGGAACACCTACGAATACGATCGGTTCACACCAGGATCACATAAGACCATGCCAACAATCAAACCATAACCATTCTACACAATCAGAAAATAAAAATAAATCAGCGAAAGTCTTTATTAATACTGATCTGAGTATCTACGATGATAGGTAAATAATAAACCAGTTATCTCCAAGTAACCAAAACATAGTAATTATCTATTATGAGTTCCATAACTCAAAATAAGAAATTAAACTAAACATAAACACATTGGAAACACTTGCATGAAGAGTCATGCTCATCTTCTATAGCTTGCACGTCCATAACCGCCAGCCACGTTTCTATATGACGGCACATTCATATAATCTTCCACAGTAGTAGTACCTGCATCATCAACTAAAAATATTCGACGTCGAGGGATGAGCACACAACATAGCTCAGTAAGTAAACAAACAATGCACAAACATATGCATACAATCATATTCATATCTTTGGTCTGGTATAAGTTTACAATGTGCTATGGTAAAGATAGACTACAATCACACCTCCATACATGAGAGTGTAAGCATGTCCAACGGATCACACACCACTATTGTCCCACATCACCATTACAGAATAGAGATAAAACTAGAGCTTAACGGATCACACACCGCCAGCACTCCCCTTGATACTCTACCCATATAAGTATCTATGCCCCTACTGGCGAGGGCTTGCATATTGGGTTTGTGTCTAACCAATCCTAAATGTCATCCAAATTTGTAACCAAGGCTAAGCCCTAGCATCCCTCAATACGTCCATAGAGATAGAGCTAGGGTCCATCGACAGAGCTTACAGCCACACAGCACAATCACCTTCCTGATACCCTATGATCTATTAGTTCTACTAAGGTAACAACGATATGATGATATCAATGTGAAGAATGGTTTGATGCTACAACCTCTCCTCACTCAATACACCAACCACACATACAAGCACATGCCTATTCTTATCATCATCATCATCATAACAAAATAAAAATAATAAATAAAATATGCATGAACAGAAATAGCAGTTATTGGATTACATGTGAGATGCACAAACAATCATACTAGTATGGCATCAAATCAAAATAACAGAAATTAAAGGTAGCTTGTTATTAACCAATTAGTTTAGGACTTGTTCCTCACATGTAAGTGTTGTTTGTTCCTTTTTCAAGCTTGGAAAACTATTTTGAATAAGTGAAAAACTTAAACAATTAATGAACTTAGATTAGGGTTTCATTCCATCGAGTTTTGATACTCGGACTCACTGACCGGTCTCCTATTTATGACCTTCGGACACTGTCCAATTAAGTCACCAGTCTTGTATTGGTCGACCGATGAGTCCACCAGACAAAACCTGTAGACTTCCTGAGAGTCATCGGTCGCCTCACCGGTCTACTATATACTCGACCGGTCAAGGGACCGGACAACTCTTGAGTTATACTTTAGGTCTGTCTCTTCTAGTCTGAATTCCTTCTGAGTTGATTCTTCTGCTCAACAATGGGATTCATCTTAGGGTCAATCTATGGCCTTTAACTATTGGTTTCAATCACCCATTATAACCTTAACAACTATTATTACTACAAATTTATATTGAAAGCCTTAAGATCAAAAATCATGGTATTGTATTGGATTGAATCCGATCTCATGCATTACAATCACAAATCCAAAATCAATTGTAACCTAATCTTCTACGAAGACCTTTTACAGAGACAATGTACTTACCGTGGATCCTTGCTGCGATAGGTTGGAGACCCAATGGCACAACCCTTCTCTTCTCTATAGAGCTTCTTCTCCTCTCCTCAAGCTTTCTTTTTCTCCAAGCCTCCTTCTCACTCTCTTGATCAGATTTAGGGTCTGAGGATGTTCCAAAAAAGTAAGAGAGAGTAGAGGAATGTCCTCTATATAGAGATAAAGTCTCCATATAGAGTCCTCTCTCAATTATGAGAGTGGCCTATCTAAATTAGGAAACTTTCCTAAACATAGAATCTCTAATTGGGCTTGACCGGTCGACTCACCGGTCACAAAACACGAGGACCAAACAAATCTAAACTCTCAATTGGACAACCTATTATTGACTGGTTTGTTTACCTAGCTTGGTAGTCCATCTTCCAGCTAGTTCATCCTGATCCGATTACGATGGGAAGACCTGGCATGACACGATTAGACCTGGTTAGTCGAGTGTGGGTCTTGTAGGTTAGGGTTAGGCCCAACCTTGCCAGGGTCAAGGTTAGGGTTGTACATTTTTTGATCCTAACAGGGTTGGGCTGGGTTAAGGTTAAGTTTAAATAGTCAGGGTTAGGGTTAGGGTTTTGAAAAACCCGGCCCAACCCGGCCTTGTTGCAGCCCTAGTCTAAAAACAAGTAAAAGCATTGCAGGCTGCATATAACTATAAGATGATGGGTCAACAGTTGTAGTTTGGCGAAGGGCTATGCTACGTTCCTTAAACAACACCGCCTAATATATAACAGCGGTGTTTCTAAACAAATGCAGCTCAAGAGAAAAATATGAGAATAAAGGAATGAGGAAAGAGAACAAGAACACCACCCAACCACCGGAGTGGCTCAGCCCCCAAAAGGACCCAATTAACCCTTTACAAACAAGCACATCCCCACGGGTTGAAAAGAACCAACATAATCAATTGGGGGTTTGGAGCCCCCATGGATGCACAATATACATACATTTCAGACTAAGATTCTAGGTAGGCTCCAGGTGTTGCATTTTCCCATGACATCATCTTTAATACACTTGAGAACATTTTCTCGAGGACTTGCCTTATTTCTAAATCTCCTTGCATTTCGCTCTCTCCAGAGATGGGTTGCACAAAAGGTAAGTTTCCCAACAATCCCACAATCATCAAAAAATTTTGCAATCCAAGTGGCTTCCTCCACCACAAGTAGTTGGTCCCTGATACATGTAGGGCTATAGAGACCTCGAATCTTTTTCCAAATCCAAGGTGCAAAGGGGCACGGGAAGAAGATGCTGTTTCTATCATCAATTCCAAACCAACAGAATACACATCTTTTGTTGACCAACACTCTCTGCCTCTCCAATTGATCCGATGTTGCAAGAGCATCTCTTATGCATCTCCAAGAGGTGACAATTTGCCTAGGAATTTTCCCTCAAATCATATTGTTTTTTACCACCCAACTTTCTAATCATGAGCTCTAACCAGATTCCATAGGGCCTTAGAATTGCATGTTGTACATGGTTTACCTTGCATTTAATCTGATGTTTCGAGCTTTCCAGCTCTTTGTCCACAAGATGTATGTTTTCCATAGGTTTAGGAGGTTATGCTAATGACCTAAGCCAGGATCCCAAGTACCATTTGACATCAATAGGTCAACAAAAACAAGTTTCCTATTTCCATCACCACTGTGGTTATTCCATAAATAAAGAAGGATACCATCTTGATAACAAACATAGCTTGATAGTGTACATTGTGGCGTTTATAAACAAACACAGCTATTGATCACATATATTGCGACATTTTAATATAAACACAGCTATTTATAGCTTACATTCTAGGCTTTCTTCAAGACTCTAGCTATTGATAGCGTGTTGTGTGGCGTTTCTACAAATTTAACATGGTAACTAAATGCGCATTTGTGTTTGTATAAAGCAGCTATTGGTATCATTTATTGGGCATGGAAGAAAATGAAAATAAGGCAAAAAAAAATCAAAAGGCCACAAAAACTCTTTTTGGATGTTTATGCACAAATGTTTAATGAGCACGTGGGTACAAGTCTTTCCAACGGTTAAAAAATGAGGACAAAAGGATAATAGCTCATTCTAACACTATATGCAAAAAAGTCATCTTCATTGATTTCATTCCTCTGCACTCCCCGTCTTCATTGATACCTGGGCTCTTCTCTCATCTGGTGGAGACTAAAAGACTATCTACATGCAGTTATGCCATGGATGGCTCATGGAGAAAGCATAGATCTTTGATCCTGTTAGGCATCGTTTTCCTTGGTAAGTGCAGCTCTAGATCTAATTTGTTTCTATTTTCTTTTCCTTCTGTTGCTAAGTCAATTCTGCTTTTTTTTTTTTTTTTTTTCTTTTTTGCTAGACATCCCAAAATTGTATTAAAATAAAAAAGAAAGGAATACAAAGCACCCTAATGAGATGTAAAACCCCCCACCTTCGGCATTGCCATCAGTAGGGGCCAGCCCGAGAGAATCAAATAAAACCAACCTCAATGGAACCGATAACGAGGCTTGTGGGAAGCATCCCATACAACCTCCCTAGCCACTATATGAGGGAAAACAGTCCAAGTCTGAGATCTTTGATCCTTAGCTATAGTTTCTGCTAAGATATCAGCCACACAATTAATTTCCCTAAAACAGTGGGTGTATCGCACTGAACAACACCTCAAAGCTGCTTAGAGAGAGGACCATTCCTACAACAAGACCCATGGGACAGCAGAAGCCTGAAAGGCCCCTACAACCAAACTTGCATCGACCTCAACCCATATTCAGTTAAAACCCAACTGTAATGCAAATTTGATACCCAAAATCACTGCCTTTATCTCAGCAATAAAATTGGTACAAACTGGCAACAACTCCGAAAATGCATAAACAACCTGACCACGAGCCGTACGAACAACTCCACCTGCAGTAGTCACTCCAGGGTTCCCCAGGCTACAACCGTCAGAGTTAACTTTACACCAACCATCCGGAGAGGAGGATACCAAAAGAGCTGTGAAATTTTTTGACACTTATGAGGAGAGATCACTAAAGAGCAAATCTTAGCTAGTTTGAGATCCATCGAAGATCTGATAACACAAGGAACCCGGAAGACAAATCTGAGCATCCCTTCTTTATTCTCATCCACAGTGTCTTTGGAAAAAATAATATTATGATGGATAAAATCATTGTGAGCCCTCCATATGGCTTGCAATGCCAATTCTATTTGGTTTTCATTATTGTAGCTTTATTTCTCGGAAAATAAGAGTTCTACATACCTCGAATGCTCCCTTTTGTATTGTTTCCATTTAGCATTCTCGGCATCGCAGTTACGCTGCCGCTTGATGACGGTTTTCTATCTGGAGTTGATATATTTTAATTTTTTACTAGATTTGTTGTCTTTTAACAAATCTTTTTCCCTGTATCGAAGATCAGGATAACAACTTGGGATTTATCCATTGGCCAGTTGATTGCTTGAAAACTACATTACTACTTGTATTTTACTTGTGAATTGATTGGATCTCCTATTTCTTGTAAATTTGATATCCTACAGATCGGAATTCTTATTCGATGGTGTTATTTATTGGTGTGCATTGGTTTGATAGTTCTTTCCTAGCTTTTCTTTAACGAATTAGAGTTTTGCCTTTTATTCATAATGGTGACTGGGAATTGTTGCTGTGAAATACTGACGGCCTTGTGGTCCTTGTATTCTTGCAAGATAGGGTAGAAAAATTGTTATCAGAGGACAGACCGAGATGGTCCGACGTCCACTCCGATGATCAAGTCAGTATAGGAGCTAACAGTATGGAGCTTGACAAGAAGAAAGCAAGCTCCTAAGACGTGGGAAAGAAAGTGAATTCAAGAAAGTATGGAAGCATGAATCAGATGACAATTGTGAAAGCTAGATAGAGTCTGAATATTACTTGGGATCGTCAAATGGTTATATAGATGCTGGAGAATCTTGGATAATCTTTGGATAAGATCTAGGTGTAACTGCCTAACTGCCAGGAGCGTATCCGATAATCTCGCACGATCATAGGATGGTGATCCTACGGCTGATTCCTTGTTAAATTGTTCAGGCTATCTGCATTGTCCGCCACAAGTAGATTCCCTACTTAGACGGGCTCATTGCTATCGTGACGGTTTAAGACTTTTGCAAGAGTGCGCCAGACGAGAAGTGACGTGAGTGCAAGTTGGACCATCTCTATAAAGGCGAGTTGAGGTACAACACTACCAAGTTGCAAACCAGTCATGCGACTTATCATACTGCACGGATGGATGGCAGGTTCCAACCTGTCGAATGCGACGACTTCCAACCTGGCAAGAGTAGCGAGTTGGAGATAAGGTGTCACACCCCAATTCTGCACTAACCAGAATGGTGTAATGAATCGTCAATAAACCAACGGTCCAACCAGGATCTCGAAAAGGCTATCCCCACCATGTTAAACCAAAACACATTCCACATTAATCAGAGATAATAAAGTAAATAGCGGAAGTCTTACAGATAATGAACTGAGGTCTAGTAATAATAAATAATTAATATTCCATTTATCTCCAAGTAACCAAAACATAATTTAATACATATTACAATATTCAAATACGAAAATTAAACACTAAGCGTATCCACAGTTACAACGCTTGCTTAACGAATCATAATAGTCCTTCACAGCTTGCTCATCATAGCCGTCACATGTTCATATGTTGGCGTGTCGATATAATCTTCAACCGTAATACTTGCAACATCAGAAACTAAAAGATTTACGCGTGCGAGGGTCAGCTCTCTAACTTGAGCTCAGTGAGTAAACAAAACAATGCAACAAACATATGCATGCATTCAATTCATATCTTTGGTCTGGTTCATAAGTTTGCAATGTGCAATAGAAAGGTTTGGTGGCCCCCGCACCTCTATACACGAGTGTGTGAAGCCACCCAATGGATCAAACACCGTTGTCGTCCCACATGCACCCACCATGGAATAGGGATAGAGCTAAAATGCTTAGGACCGCACCGCATCACATTTTCCCTGATACCCTACGCATACCAATACGTAAGCCCCTATTGGTGAGGGCTTGTAAACTGCACTCGCAACTAACCAATCCTAATGTCAAACAGTGTATCCAAGGCCTCACCCCAGCATCCCTCAATACATCCATAGAGATAGAGCTAAGGCCCCCGACGCAGTCAGAGACTACACAGTCCGAGACCACCTCTCCTGATGCCCTACGATGTAATAGTTCTGCTAAGGTAATGGCGATACGACGATGTCAGTGGACAAGACTTGAGTAGAGATAGAACTAGAGTCTGGTGACCAGGATGAACCACAGTGTCACGTCCTCCCCCTGATGCTCCACTCGCACCAAGTACACTAACTACACACATACATTCACATGCTTATTCCTAGCATCACCATCATCATCATGTTATAAATAAACAGAATTAAATATGCATGAACATTAATAGCAGAAATATTGGATGACATGTGAAATGCACAACACATGCATACAAGCATAGAATCATTCATGGCATTGGACTCAATAAACAAAAATAGTTTATTATTAGCCAATTAGTTTAGGTATTGTTCCCTCACCTTTGATTGCTAGTAGATCCTTGTTCAAGCTTTATAATTCACTTTTAAATCACTGAAAAACCTAACAAGTTGATAGATTTTTAATTAGAATTAATTCTCATGTGTTTAGACTCACAGAAGCTAAGGGGTCGCAGGTGGGGTAGCACCTGGGGTCTCAGTTTCTGCGACCATAGGTTGTAGGGTCACAGGGTAGGGTAGCACCTGGGGACTCAGTTTCTGCGACCCCAGGGTGTAGGGTCGCAGGTGGGGTCAGATATAATTCGACCCTATGTGCGACCACACGTGTTTTTGATCAACCTTTCACTCTTAAGTCCATTCCTTCATGTTCGGATCCTTTGGCTTACTATCATGGTCCATCCTATGATTGTTTTATGGCTCAAAACTACAATTTATACACCATTCATTGTCCATAATGATTTCCTCCATGGAATCTCTTGAAATTTGTCCATGGATGGATGATTTGGGTTGCTCCTAATCTTATCTTCTTCATAAACTATTTTGGGCTCTTAAATAAATCATGGAGAATATATTCATACCTTAGGTTTACTGAGATTCAGAGCTTTCTCTGAATTTTCCTCCTCTTTAGCCTTCCTCTTCAATTCTCCTTTTCTTCTCCTTTTCTTCCTTCTCTTCTCTTTCTCTCTCTTTCAATTAGGGTTCTAAAGGAATGAAAGACGCTAAGGGACGTCCTATTTATAGAGAAAACATTCCATAATAAGCCCCAATGAGTTTAGGAAGGAACCCCCTTCGGATTAGGAAGGTTTCCTAAGTTCGGTTTCTGGCTTTTTTCGTAGGGTCGTAGGTAGGGTCGCAAAATCCGTGACCCTACGTTTTTAAAACATGTGACCCTAGGGTGTAGGGTCACAGGTAGGGTCGCAAAATCTAAGACCCTACGTTTTTAAAATGTGCGACCCCACGACCAAAAAGTCATGGGTTGGACTCTTTTGAGGTGGGGTCGGTCACACCT
Organism: Protea cynaroides; assembly: GCA_028583415.1. Lineage (NCBI taxonomy): Eukaryota > Viridiplantae > Streptophyta > Magnoliopsida > Proteales > Proteaceae > Protea > Protea cynaroides. Next base: position 23,302,007 of record CM053276.1, read on the forward strand.
GATTAGGCATGCGACCACACACTCATATTTGACAGTTTTTGAGTTAAATTTCATACTTGGTTTTATGGTTTCTTCACGCACTTGGTCTACTTGGCTCGACCATGATATGTAGACCTGGTACAAGGTGGTAAGACCGGTTAGTTTGATATAGGTCTTACAACTCTACCACCCTTAAAAGAAATTTCGTCCTCAAAATTTAAACGTACGGATCTTACAACTCTCCCATCCTTAAAATAAATTTTGTCCTCAAAATTTGATTTTACTTCGGAGTCAATAGGTGGGAATTCTGTTTCCACATTGCATCTTCTTCCTCCCATGCAATCTTCTCCATGTCTTGTCTTTGTCAGGTTACCTTCATATAATAATTATCCTAGCTTTGGAGATGTTGTACCTTATAACTAGTAAACTAGGCTGGTACCACTTCAATATTAAATCTTCTATCTAATCCAGTGGATCAGTGGTCAATACCTTTGATATGGATCTCCAACGTACTTCTTCAATAGAGACATGCGAAATACGTCATGCGCACTAAACATGGACAGCGGTAACGCTAATTGATATGCAACTTTTTTACATCTCTCCAAAATTTATAAGGTCCAACACATATATAGGACCCCACTTTTCCTTCTTGCTGAACTACTTCAAACTACGCATAAGTGATATCTTCAAGAACACTTTGGCACTTATGGCGAACTCGAGGTCTTGGTGTCTCTTCTGAGAAACTTGAGCTATCTTGGCCCTTTTCTTTGATCTTGTCTGCCGCTCGACAGGTTTCTTCAATAGACTTAGGTCTTATAATTCTTTATTCTCCGACTTCATTCCAAAACAAAAGAATTTGACATTTCTACCGTACCATGCTTCATCGAGTGACATTTGTATAGTAGCCTGATAGCTGTTGTTATAGGCGAACTCGATCAATGGTAGTTTCTCATCCCATGATCCTTTGAAATCAATAACACAGGCTCGAAGCATGTCTCCTAAAATCTGAATGGTACGCTCCGACTGTCCGTCTGTCTGAGGATGGAATGCAATACTGAATTTCAACGTCGTACCCATAGCCTTCTATAATCCTTCCCAAAACTTTGAAGTAAAGCGTGGGTCTCTATCGGACACAATGCTTTCAGGTACACCATGTAATCTGACAATGTTATCCACATATAACTTGGCTAACCTCTCCAGGCTATACTGTGGTCATATAGCTATAAAGCGAGTTGTCTTAGTCAAACGATCTACAATCACCCAGACCGCGTCAACTACTCGGGGAGTCAATGGTAACCCGGTGACGAAGTCCATAGTAATGCAGTCCCATTTCCATGCTGGCTCCGATAGTGGTTGTAGTAGCCATGTTGGTCCTTGTCTTTCAGCCTTTACTTACTAATAATTCAGACACTGGAACACGCACTAAGCCACATTTGTTATCATTCCTCTTTACCAGTACAATCTCTTTAGGTCATGATACATATTGGTACTCCAGGATGTCCTAAATATTGAGTACAATGGGCTCTTATCATTATCCTCTTTATGATGTCCGAGTCTTTATCTTCAGGTATTCAAAATCTACCTCTGTATCTGAGTACCGTCTCCGCATCCAAAGTAAGTCAGGGTTAGGTTTTTCTTTCTCTAAATCTTCTTGTACCGTTCTCATATACGGATCTAACAAAATTGCTACTTTTACTTCATCCATCAATTCAGAGATGATCTTTAATGCCACAAGCGCAGCCAATGAACTATTGCTCCATAAGTTCATCCATAAGTTCTCGCTCAATTGGATCATCACGAGTTTCTATTATATGTTACTCTTCCTCTAAATTTGAATATGTTGCTGCGGAATAGAAGGCAGCATTTATACTGGGTCCTTCCTTGGACTTCATAATTCTCTTTTTGCTTAAGGCCTTTGCTACTACATTAGCCTTGCACCATTGACATTGAATATCATGGTCTTAATCCTTCAGGAGTTCCAACCATCTCTTTAGCTTCCTGTTCGACTCTTTCTGGGTAAAGAGATAAGTAAGACTCTTGTAATCTAATTTAATCTGAAATTCTTCTCTATATAGGTAATGTCTCCACGACTTGATTGCATGAATCACAGTTGCTAACTCCAAACCATGAGTTGGTTGATTCTTTTCATGCTCTTTCAGTTATCTTGAAGCATATGCAATCGCTTATTTACCTTGCATCAACCCGCATCCTAGATCTAATCCGAAAGCTTCGATGTATAGGGTAAAAGGTTCCCTGTTATAAGAACAATCAAGATGGGAGTTGATATCAACCTTGTTTTTAGAGTCTGGAAACATTCCTTACACTTGTCAGTCTAATTAAACTCCTCTCCCTTCCTGGTTAGCTTGGTAAGAGGTTTTGCGATCTTAGAGTGGTCCTCCACAAATCGTCTGTAATAGCCAGCTAAACCCAAGAAATTTTTTATCTTCACAATATTTTTTAAGTGTTTCTCACCATATGGTTACTTCTATCTTAATAGGGTCCACTTTAATCCATTTTTATGATGCTACGTGATCTAAAAAGATCACTTTGTTTAATCAGGTCTCATATTTCTTGGACTTGGCATAAAGCTTTTCCCTTTCTCAGCTGTTGGGAAGCTGTTCTAAGATCCATTGTATGAGTTGCTTCGTTCTTGAAATAAACCAAAATATCATCTATGAAAACTATGACCGATGTGTCCAATATGTCATGAAACACCCAATTCATTAGCTTCATAATAGATGTAAGGGCATTGGTTAATCCAAACATCATAATCGAGAACTCATAATATCCAATCTCGATTCTAAAAGCTATCTTCGAGATATCGTTGTCCAAATTCTTCAGCTGATGATATCTTGACTGAAGATCAATCTTAGGAAATACCTTTGTTCCTTGCAATTGTTTAAACAAGTCATCGATCTGAGGTAGTAGTTATCGATTCTTGTTCATGAGCTTGTTTAGTTCCCGGTAGTCTATAGATAATCTGACACTACCGTCCTTCTTCTTTACGAATTGCATTGGTGCTCCCCGTGATGCAATACTTAGCCTATTAGGACCTTAGTCTAATAACTCTTGTAGTTGAGTCTCAGTTCCGTCAACTCCATAGGAGCTACTTTATAGGTGCCTTTGACACAAGTATCATCCTTGGTAACTAGTCGATGACAAACTCGGTCGCATGATCAGGTGGTTACCCAAGTAAGTCTCCTGGAAACACATTAGGAAATTTATGCATCAGATCAATATCTTCCATCTGTGGTGCTTCTTTGGTAGCGTATACCATAGATACCATATATCCAACTTTTTTTTCTCTTCAAAGCATCTCTTCGCCTTTAGCATAGAGAGGATCAGCTTTCACTTCTTGGGCAACATGCTTCCAATAAAACTAAATTATATGTCGTCTTTATTCTTGAATGATAATCTCTTCTATGCACATAACAACTTTGTAGAGTGTTGAAACAACTAGTCTATTCCCAAAATAACGTCAAAGTCTGCCATCTCAAGTCGATTTAGGTTGCATCCAATTCTGTCCATCCATATGATTTGAACATTGCTCATAACACTCATCTAATGCAATATCTAGTCCAAAAGCGCTTGAACTAGCAAAATCTAGTGTAAAGGTATTAAGAGCTTGTCTAGTTCCTTCATCTCTTATGATTTTTCAAAGACTATTGTCAAAATCTCATATCTTGAAAAACTCATTAGCTTATATTTCCTTTATCACTGCTGTTCTACCCTGACCTCTCTTTCATATACCTCAAAAATATCTTGTGGTTGTTACTTCATATTCCAATTCTATCTATAAGCATTAGGGTATATGCTTATAAATTCATTAATTCAGCTAAACTCTTTTGGGTCTTTACTTAATCATCTCGTTTGACATTGGACATAACTCAGTATTAATTGTACTAAATCGAGTATTAACAATGCCACCATTGTCGATTTCATTCTTGTGTCCACTCTTAGATATGCTTTTAGAAATCTTCTTCCTTGTCAACTTCATACCGATATGGCCATTTTTAATTCTACTTGAGTGCTATCTATTTCTTTACTGGCTACTCTTGATAGTTTTCACTTTTGCTCATGTACTCTTTTATAGACATGACTCATATCCATCCATTCAGCAATCTCGAAACAGACCCTCCATTACTTTATCTGAGGTTCATTGGCTATAGAATCTAATCTGAATTTAATCATCTTCCTTCCCATAATTCTTTATTAACTAAACATCTTATCAATGGATGTAAGAATCAAAAGGTTTATCCAAAGCAATTCATTTCCTTCTTTCAATTTAGCATAATGACAAACACTTGCTTTATCTAGTGAGCTTAAGTTTAAAGGATCAGGAGTAAATCTATGGTAATCCAACCGGCATCAAAAGGTCGTTAAGTTGCACGGTGGTCCAAATGCATAGAAATAGAGATTTTATAGTTTTTAACCTCATGGTTACAGGTTCTATCGAGTATATAATGCCATTGGTCAAGGCACTACAGGAGTAAATCTGGAGAAGTTTTGGTACATCATAAATCAGGTATAAATCGAAAGATGTACGCTCAACATGATTAAACATTTTCATTCAGTTCATATATCTGTTCATGTTGTCGATCATGAGAGTAGCTAAGATTGGTATAATCAAGACTAATACTAAAGAAACAATATCTATAACTCCAATTGACAGGTTGAATTGAGAAGGTATCCTGTCAAGACACGAGAATTTAAAATCAGGTATGTGCATCCTCTATAATCATAAGAGTAAGTCGATAATGCACCGCATCCTATATAACCTATCTAGCTATATGGCCATAATAGATTTGATCCCTTGCTGAAAATGTTTGAGGCTTCATCTTTAGAAAATATTCCTCAACCCTGGTTGGATTATTCTGCCATGATGCAGCTATCCCATACATCGGTGGCTGATAAGGATAACCACCTTGATACACTGCTTGTTGTGCACCAAGCTTCTGCACTAGGGTGTGTGTTACTGGGACTTACTATATGGTAGGCACTGTGTTATAGCTAACAGGTGTTGGGGGTACTGTGTTGCTATCAATCGATACCATACTTGGTTTGATCCGGAGGTGTTGATGTAGCATTGGCAACTTGGATAGTGATTCACATAGCAACTTGCATAGTCATTCTCATCTATTGTTGCTATTGTATTTTGTCAGGCCAATTTTATTACAATCGTAGCCAAGGCATTTGGTAGTCCAGGTAGATTGACTGGAGTGGCCTGGTTGTTTTCCTCTTTTGATTTGATCTAATCCAATTATCATTATTTAGCATCTGCTCAGATGAGTTTTCACTACCCGTTCACGACCCAGATAGTGGTGGGGTCAAATTACAACCTCTTCTTAATGCTCAGTAGGCAATGGATCAGCGTGTGATGGATCTCACTTTGAGTCTCCACGTCACCCAGGAGTATAACTTTATCTTCTTTTATAGTTACTCTCAATTTTTGGTGTATAGCTATTGTTCTCCTATCTCTGTTGTATTCAGCCTGAGATCTTTCCCTTTACCTTTACAGAGATTTAAGCGTTACTAGTCATTTTTCTTCTTTCCCAATCATATATCGAGTTTCACATCTTGTGAGTACCAACTTGGTATTCTAATTTTTTTGCTTTACAGATGCTTCCTTCTTGTTACTGTACTATATCCTTTGTATACTCAGGCAACTATCCTACTTGTAGACCGTACCATATGTTATTTATTTATCGGGATATATTTTGATTCTCTTTTTTTTTCAGTCTATATATATGGTTCCACCTCTTATATGTATATTATTGTCTTTGTTTAAATTTTGTCTCAACCAACACAGGTGCTTATGGTGTGTTTGTATTAAAGCTTTTAATTTATCCTAACTCAATTCATAGACTTTAGTGGAAGTATTCAAGTTTAATGGGCAAGGCCTAAGAGCTTTGATACCAAGTTGTCACACCCCAATTCTGCACTAACCAGAAAGGTGTGATGAACCGTCAATAAATCAACGGTTCAACCAGGATCTCGAATAGGCTATCCTCACCATGTTAAACCAAAACACATTCCACATTAATCAGAGATAATAAAGTAAATAGCGAAAGTCTTACAGATAATGAACTGAGGTCTAGTCATGATAAATAATTAATCTTCCATTTATCTCCAAGTAACCAAAACATAATTTAATACATATTACAATATCTAAATATGAAAATTAAACACTAAGCGTATCTACAGTTACAATGCTTGCTTAACGAATCATAATAGTCCTCCACAACTTACTCATCATAGCCGCCACATGTTCATATATTGGCTTGTCGACATAATCTTCAACCGTAATACCTACAACATCAGAAACTAAAAGATTTACGTGCGCGAGGGTCAGCTCTCCAACTTGAGCTCAGTAAGTAAACAAAACAATGCAACAAACATATGCATGCATTCAATTCATATCTTTGGTCTGATTAATAAGTTTACAATGTGCAATAGAAAGGTTTGGTGGCCGCCGCACCTCTATACACGAGTGTGTGAAGTCGCCCAATGGATCAAACATCATTGCTGTCCCACATGCACCCACCATGGGATAGAGATAGAGCTAAAGTGCTTAGGACTGCACTGCATCACACTTCCCCTGATGCCCTACCCATACCAACACGTAAGCCCCTATTGGTGAGGGCTTGCAAATTGGGCTCGCAACTAACCAATCCTAATGTCAAATAATGTATCTAAGGCCTCACCCCAGCATCCCTCAATACGTCCATAGAGATAGAACTAAGGCCCCCCGGTAGAGTCAGAGACTATACGGTCAGAGACCACCTCTCCTGATGCCCTACGACGTAATAGTTCTACTAAGGTAATGGTGATACGACGATGTCAGTGGACAAGACTTGAGTAGAGATAGAGCTAGAGTCTGGTGACCAGGATGAACCACAGTGTCACGTCCTCCCCCTGATGCTCCACTCGCACCAAGTACACTAACCACACACATACATTCACATGCCTATTCCTAGCATCATCATCATCATCAAGTTATAAATAAACAGAATTAAATATGCATGAACATTAATAGCAGGAATATTGGATTGAAATGCACAATACACGCATACAAGCATAGAATCATTCATGGCATTGGACTCAATAAACAAAAATAGTTTATTATTAGCCAATTAGTTTAGGTCTTGTTCCCTCACCTTTGATTGCTAGTAGATCATCGTTCAAGCTTTATAATTCACTTTTAAATCATTGAAAAACCTAACAAGTTGATAGATATTTAATTAGAATTAATTCCCATGTGTTTAAACTAACAGAAGCTGAGGGGTCGCAGGTGGGGTAGCACCTAGGGTCTCAGTTTCTGTGACCACAGGGTGTAGGGTCACAGGGTAGGGTAGCACCTCGGTCTCTGTTTCTGCGACCCTAGGGTGTAGGGTCGCAGGTGGGGTCAGATATCATTCAACCCTACGTGCGACCACACCCTCCCTGGAACTTCCCAAGGGCATGTGGTCAATCATGTGGTCTCGTGGGGTCGGATATCATTCGACCCTACGTGCGACCGCACGTGTTTTTGATCGACCTTTCACTCTTAAGTCCATTCCTTCATGTTTGGATCCTTTGGCTTACTATCATGGTCCATCCTATGATTGTTCTATGGCTCAAAACTACAATTTATACACCATTCATTGTCCATAATGATTTCCTCCATGGAATCTTTTGGAATTTATCCATGGATGGATGATTTGGGTTTCTCCTAATCTTATCTTCTTCATAAACTATTATAGGTTTTTAAATAAATCATGGAGAATATATTCATACCTTAGGTTTGCTGAGATTCAGAGTTTTCTCTGAATTTTCCTCCTTTTAGCCTTCCTCTTCAATTCTCCTTCTCTTCTCCTTCTCTTCCTTCTCTTCTCTTTCTCTCTCTTTCAATTAGGGTTCTAAAGGAGTGAAAGAGGTTAAGGGACGTCCTATTTATAAAGGAAAACATTCCATAATAAGCCCCAATGAGTTTAGGAAAAAACCCCCTTCAGATTAGGAAGGTTTCCTAAGTTTGGTTTCTGGCTGTTTTCGTAGGGTCACAGGTAGGGTCGCAAAATCCGTATCCCTACGTTTTTAAAACATGCGACCCTAGGGTGTAGGGTCGCAGGTAGGGTCGCAAAATCCGTGACCCTACATTTTTAAAATGTGCGACCCCACGACCAAAAAGTCATGGGTTGGACTCTTTTGAGGTGGGGTCGGTCACACACCTGTTTAAGCATGCGACCACACACTCATATTTGACAGTTTTTTAGTTAAATTTCATACTTGGTCTTGTGGTTTCTTCACGCACTTGGTCCACTTGGCTCGACCATAATATGTAGACCTGGTACAAGGTGGTAAGACCGGTTAGTTTGATACAGGTCTTACATAAGGGCTGTCCGGACACATTTCACCCTTCTATATCATCATGTCTGGGGACATGTGTCACCTAACAGTTGGTGGGAGAAATACGGCATTAACATGAATAACCCCATAGAATCCTTTTTTAATTCTCTTCAAACCATTAAGGGTGCTATTTACCACTTGTATTTGGTATTCGTCGACGAAAGCACTAGAGTTGTGCTGGGTGGTTTCGAGAACTGAGGTAGATAATCTCGAACTATTCACAAAACTAAATTTCGCCGATGAGAACAATAACATGAGCTCTTTTCTAAAGAAGAAACAGTGCGGGGAGGTTGTTGATGATACATGTTAATAAAATTTTCGATCAAGCCATTCTTGGGTATGTTTTTCCCAACTCCAGAGGCAATGACCGCGAGATTGAGCTTCTCTACAGACATATCAAATCTATTTCTTATTTTACAATCTAATTTTTTTAATATAATTACCGATTTTTAATAAATAGATAAAAATATAAATAGATCCAAAAAGCTTAAACCAAAAAAAAAAAAAAAAAAAAACCCTCCTATTCTATTTCACTTCCCGCCCTTCTCCATGCCCTTCACGCTCATCAATCTCTCTCCAGCTCTTCTTTGTTCTTCTGTCATCTCTCCACTACAAGTGCTACGGGTTTTGGCTACGGTAACCTATTCTCCGTAGCCCAAAACAATATATAGAAATTCGATAAGGGGAGTGAGTCCCTCTGTTACCAAGCAAAGGCGCAGAAGGTACTGATGTGATCCTCTTGAAGTTTTTGAGGGCTAGGGATTTCAAGGTCAATGATGCCTTTGTGATGTTGAACAATACTCTTCAACATGGAGGAAGGAACTCAGGATTGATTCAATATTGGACGAGGATTTAGTTTCAGATCTGAACTCAGTGGCCTACATGAATGGTGTTCATCGTGAAGTACACCCTATCTGCTATAACATTTATGGTGTCTTTCAGAATGAGGAGCTTTACCAGAAGACATTTGGAACCGGGGAGAAACGCAATCAGTTCTTGAGATAGAGGTTCCAGTTGATGGAGGAAGGCATCCAAAAACTTGATTTCAAGCAAGGTGGTGTCCCTTCCTGCTTCAAATCACCGATCTCTAGAACTCCCCCGGACCCTCAAAGAAGGAGCTTAGGATTCCTTGTCAAGGACGTTGAAAGCGTCGCGGAGCTGGTGATCGAAGGGGTTGGGCTTCATGTGTTTCTTCATGAGGTCGAGAAAGCGGGGGTAATCGAAGGGGGCGGTGAGTTTCTCCTGGGCGACGATATCTTTGAACTGAGCTTGCGTAGGGTTTCCACCCAGAGATCGAACCAAGACCCCTAACTCCGATGCGGCGACACGACCATCACCGTCTGTGTTGAAGAGAGTGAAGACCTCCCTCATCGAGGCCACTTGGTCATCGCTCAGATCCTTTCCCATGGCTGCTGCTGGTTACGCTCTCCTGCTCAGCTGATTATCAGATTCCTCCTCCGCTCTCCGTTCTTCTAGGGTATGTCAATATTGTGGCTGCAATTTTTCTTAATAAATATTCTCTGTTTCCTGTAGGAAACCTTTGGTTCCCAAAATTGAGTTTTTCTTGAACTATTAGTGCACTTTGCATTTAGCATATGTCGAATTGCCTACTAAATTCATGTTTTATGATTTTCTTTTGATGAATATCTTGTCATTTAAGCAGGATTCTTGCGTATTAAAGTTCAATCCAATCTGGCTTTCTCTTTACCATGGTGACTGCTTCATTTTGTTGTTGGAGCTACACGTGAACATCACGACTATTAAAGGTTTTGAAACTTTCATGGAAAGCCTGAGAAACCAGAATTTCAGGCCTATTAATGGTGATAGTGGAGTGGACCTCGTGCTGAGCTGTGTTGATAATTACGAAGCACGGATGGTTGTAAACCAGGTAATGAGAACTGCTGTAACAGTATAGGAGTTCTATTTTATTCTCCATTGGCGTTTTGTTGTTTGATTGTCAGACATGAGAGCCATTGGTGTCAAAAAATTATGATGTTCTGCACTGAAGTTGGCAGTGGCATTTTTTAAGAAGAAGAGAGTTTAGAGGTGATCGGAGTGAGAAGAGGTTTGAATCTTCTAAAAGCAGCAGCTCATCCGCCATTCGTGAGATAGGACGAGCCCTAACATATTCTAGTAGCCTTAGTCACAGGGATCGGGCATTCAAGGTGTATGTGCTCTTCCGGTGTAGGAGCTGGTGCATTGGCTTTAGCTTGTAGTGGCAAGCCATAGCTTTCAATTGCTTCCTCAATTTATTTAAAGCTTCATTTGATTTTAGTTTTGAACATGAGCAATATCAGATTTTAAATTTAGTAATATCTGTTTGAAGTTTTTAAGTATTTTTGTTTTGTATATGATGCAGTTTTGGTTATCCAGGCTTGCAATGCACTGAACCAGATATGGATGGAGTCTGGTAAGAGAACTATTTGCTCATATCTTCTATTACTCATGGAAACATACTTGTGCATCTTGTTTGAGATTTTGAACCATATGTGTGATCTCACATTCCGTAGATGGTGTATCTCCAGGTTTAAAATCTCGTGTTTCGGAGGAGTCTCGTCCTCCTCCGAAACCGAGATCTCGGCCGAGACAGTGATAGTCCGGAATAGCTTAAAAAGGCTAGGCTGTCTCGGTGGCCAAAATTCATTTTTTAGGTCTTAAACTTCAGGGGAACCTCATTTTTAAGTATATGAACACATTTAGAGCCTAAAATTGTAAAAATAATGACTCTTTGTGGTTGTTTGGGTTTACACCCATGTTTTGGCAGTCAGCGTTGAAGTTTGTTGTAAACTTAGGCTAATATTGGCTATTATACTCAATCAAATATGACAAATGAGACAATAACAAAATGCATTAGAGGAATGAGAAAAAAAATAACAATTCATTTTAAATCATTACATCTCAAATGTTCAATACTGGATGATCCCATAGTCCCCATGTGCCCATAGTCCACAATTCCACAATCCTCATACAATGTCTAGTAATACGTAGAATGTCGTGAATGATCCATCGTACTATCATCATACATCGGGGAAAGTTGTCGATGCAAATTGTCTTCCAACTGAGCAACATAATCTTCTCACGATATTCTTGAGGCAAAGTAGTTCCGGTAGTCTTGCACATGATTCATAAATATAGAAAAATTTCATCACATTCTACAAACTTTTGCTTTTTTCTCTTTTATGGAAAAATCTCATTTTGGCCAAGAATCTTACCTTCAACGGTTGATACGAAGCTCCCACAGCAATCCCCGCACTCCGAAACACCACTGGCAACAAGTTGAAACACCAAACCAAGAAAAATGTATGAAGAAATCAAGGTTTCTTCAAAAAAACCTTGCAAAAACCAAATTGCTCTACTGAGAACAGGCATAAGACCCTTTTTTATGCTTTTATAAAAAGTGGAAATCAAGTTCGCGAGATATTGCGAGATATTAGCGAAACAGATCGAAACCACCGAGATCTCGAGGTTGGTCGAAACAAAGTAGGCCAAGAACAAAATTGGTTATCAACCAAGATTTCGTCTCGCCTGCTAGCGAGATCAGTGAAAATGCCGAGATCTCGAGATTTTATTCCATGGTGTATCTTCAAATAACTGTTTCTCATAATAGAAATTAAATTGGATTCTTTGATTGTTTAGAATTTCAATATGGCAGCTGCATGGGGTCTTCACATGTCATCAAAGTCACAACTTTTTCTTTCTGCTTCACTGCCATTTGACTAGCAAAAATAGATGCTATTCATTTGTGATGAGTAAAATGGCATAGTGGTTTGGAGTATACATACTTTGTGCTGGTAAGCAATTTAAAATTATGATTCTTATCATACCGTGGACTGAACATTCAGCTTTCCTATGCTTGAAGGCCCATGGCAGATACAAAACATGGAACATGACAACTTCAAAATTTTCTTTTCTATTGTTATATCGTATCTTCATTTTGACACAGATTATCAAACAATGTATCCATATCTGAAAATACTTTTATTATTCTACACTTGAGGGCAGAAATTTTGTCCTCAGTGGTCATTTTATACGTCATTTGTTTTTCATTATCTTGATATAATTGAGATTTATATTTTTTGGAAATCTTGCTTTGATTTGGATACTAGGTTCTTCCAAATGGCACTGCTTGGATTCCAAACTTAGTAAAAACGATCGTGGATGTTGTTTCAAATGGGAGCATGCAGTTTTGCTTGACAAGAAATTAATTGAATGGCCCAACCCAAACAATAGGGGAAAGCTGTGGATTCCATTGATATTGGCCTTTCAGGTAAAGATTATCATTAACTTATTCCCTCAACCACACACCCCTGTTGGTTGGTAGATTCTTGGCCCTGCTCTTGCTCTTAAATTCTTTGCTAGGTGTAAGGACATTATGATCCTTGCTTTCTTGAAAGGCCAATCAAGCAGGATTTTGCAAAGGAGAGTAGGCCTTGAGATGCGGGATATGGGCGTGGGCAACCGCCAGTTCTGATTCCACCTTCAAATAAACCTTCCTCAATGTGACTTTTGTTTCTTTAATGTTTGTTACATTCCTTCGATCCTAGTTTTGTTCCTCACTTCAGGATTAGGATGCGTCATTCAGCAGCTCACCTCTCCAGTAATGATTATGGGATTTGAGATTAACTCGTGACTGATTTCGTGTCGTCCCTGAATTTCTATGGGGTTTAGTCTTTCTTCATTACTTTAAATTTCATTGAAGGCTTGAATCACATTTAAGTACATTCATCCTGTTTGCAGTGTTTGATAAAATAAATGGCGTATCCATTGCACGAGGCTCCCGCCTCTATGGGGTTTGGGGAGGGGCTGTGCATGCAGCCCTACCTCCGCTTTGCAGGGAGGTTGTTTCCAGTATATGTTAACTCATTATATGAAATGCCCCAAAGTAGCAGTAATGATAGGGAGGAGTCAGGTTTTTGTATGCATTTGGGCTACAATGTATCCAACTATATTCAACCATAGGGAGGAGTCAGGCTTTGTTTGATTACAGAACATTTTTAATACAAGGAGAATACTGAGTTAAAATCTTTCTCAAAAGAGAAACCTTACCAACTTAGAAGGGCCATACCGTTTTAGAGGAACTTGTTGGATTGTGATTTTGAAGAACATGAGAAGTGGAAGTTGGTGGTTGGTAGCTGTATGACATCACAGAGATAACTACCTCTGTCTCTTCTCATAGATTTAGGAGTCTTGGTCTCCTCCCTCCTTAATTTTATTGTTCTTCAATGTCCCTTTCTCTCTTTCCTTTCTTGTTTAGGATTTTGTACCTCCAACTTCCTTTGAATTCAAGCATTTGAAAATGGAAGAAACTGCTACTTGTATAGGAAAATTGCATGGAGTTTTTGTCTTCTCTTCAAGTTTGTTGTTACAAGTTTGGCTGTTGAACCAAATGACCTTCTTCTATACTTGTATCTTGCTTTGTCATTCAGCTCTTGCATGTGATTTTCCGTTATTTATGGAGGCTTCTCAAAGAATTCTACTTTATTATGACATGTTGATTTCAACCAGCATCTGGTTCCATTGAACTGCAGAAGAAACCATATGCCTGAATACCTAATTCTTGGTAAACCTGTTAACTGAGCTTACCTAGAACGTTCCATTTTGAATTCTTTCCCTAGTTTATGACAACATAATTTATTGGAGGAAAAAAAAAAAGGATCCCCTAAAGGAGAATTTTAGACCGAAAATCAGCTTTGATTAGTTAATTTTAACCAAATGATAAATGTAGTCTTCTTAAAATAGCTATCCTTGATTTCTGTCCATCTGTGAGGGATTTAATTTCCTGTGTCATTAAAAATTAAGTTTGGTCAACTCAGTAAATTCACCATTTTGAACCCTCTGATTTGTTTCTGAAGAAACAATCAAATTTGTGCCCATGGATTAAACAATGTTGGCCAATATGAATGTGTACTTGTGTGGCAGGTGGAACATACATCCTAAAGAATGTTACTGTCAAGACAACCTGATTTGTGCTCTTTATTTTCATGCTTGATGATTGAAAGGTTAAAATGAAGTATTGCCATGGATACAATCAATCCCATGAATTACTCCCTCTTTACTCCCTCGTTTCTTCTTATCTTCTTCTTAATTGATTCGAGTATAGAAATTCTCCTTATTCCTGCACATACTTTTCTGTCAAATTTCATTGCTATTTATAACTTTTTTCTTTCTTGTCATGGTTCCTAAACCCTAGCAGCCATCTTAGAGATGACATGAGCGTCACATTTTTTTTTTTCAGGATCCTATTCTAAAACAATACCCTTTGTTTTTGACTAAGATAATTCGATCATAGCTTTTATCAGTGTGCATATAACAGGGAAAGGTCATGTACATGATCGAAGATGGATGCTTAATCCTCTTTCTTAGAATATTAGTTTCTCATATTTATATCCTTTGCAGGTTGCTTCAGGTCGTTTTGGTGTCACCCCGACATTTTTGGTCGATGCTTCTCAGTTAGAAATCAAAATTGCACAAGGTGCAAAGCCTGGCGATGGTGGGCAGTTGCCCAGGAAAAAAGTTAGTGCATATATTGCCAGACTGAGGAATTCCAAGCTGGGTTCCCCTTATATCTACACCTCCACATCATGATATTTATTCTATCGAAGATCTGCCACAATTAATTTTGACCTTCATCAGGTGATTGTTTCTGCATTTCAAGTGATGTACTTTGACTGCAAATATTTGCTTACATGAACTTCATTGACAGTAGTTAAATTTGCTTCAAACAGGTGAATCCTAAAGCTAAGGTATCTGTTAAGCTTGTAGCAGAAGCTGGGATTGGAACCGTTGCTTCAAACAGGTGAATCTTTAATCTTGGATTGTATATATCAGGGCATGATGGGGGTTCTGGAGCCAGCCCCATAGATTTTATTAAGCATGATGGTGGTCCTTGGGAACTTGGCCTCACAGAAACACACCAGGTTTATTTCATATCCTTAAATTGAATGATTAACTATTTTATTTTTATTTACCTCCTTTCCCCTTCCTTGTTACTCACTTTATTTGCTGTTTGATTAGTGGTAGTTTTTTGCACACTCAATGAAAATGGGCTAGAGAAAGGGTTAATCTCAGAGTTGGTGGTGGCTTCAAAAGTGGAGTTGATGTTCTGTCATCTGTGGCAATGATTGCTACTGGATGTGTTATGGCACATATCTGCCACACGAATAATTGCCCTGTTGGTGTTGCTAGTCAGGTATTGGGGTGATAACTAATTTTATGAAGGTCATTTTCTTGTATCTAGGGAGTTCTAACGGATGTAGATACTTCCATTATATTTTCCTTTTCAAAAATTTGCTGTAGAGGGAAGAACTACCTGCCGTTTCCCTGGTGTACCAGGTGATATTGTCAACTTCTTTTTCTATGTTGCTGAGGAGGTGAGTCACTGATCTTTTCTGATGTAATAGGACAATGTCTTCATGTTTAGCATTTTTCGTTTAATTGTAGATAACAATTTCCATCCTGATTAACTTATTACAATTTCCATCTTTAGTTTATTACCTTATAAAAATTTCAATCTTGATTTCTGAACTTTCTTCTCTGTAGTTATTCAGTTTATCTGGCCAGAAATTCTGGGTTCACTCTTCTATGTAGATGTTTAATTAAAGTTTGTTGAACCTTTTTAGTTTGTGGCTTTTAGCTATTGAATGTATGTAATATCTAGAAATTTGGCTGCAGTGGGCCCTCATGACACTGCTAGACCCAGCTCGTAGTCTGGCAAATTTAATATACATTGGTTATGCTGGTGATCTCCTTCGGCAATCCATGTAACTAGAAAAAGATGGATAAGACCGTAAGAAGGAACAACCGGAAAGAAATGTTTTCTAGTGCTTTTTCTTTGGGCCTAAAAATGCTGGAAAGTCTGCACTTTTGAATCATTTTTTGGAAGGTGCATATTCTAACTAGCAATTAACTCATGAATTTAGCATGATAAATCAAATTGATATAACTATGTTAACAATCATATAATTTAGTCTATTGTTAAGATGATAGCCTTATGTGTTTTATTTTTTGATGTTGCAGCAAGTTTTAAAATTGAAAATCATATCTTATACCTAAACTTTCTTGTTTTTCTTTTTATTACCAAATCCTGTCTCATTAATAGGTTTCAGATGTTAGTTGTGAATCAGAGGCGATTTCATTATTAGGGATTAACAATGTATCATACACATGGTATCTTTGAAGTGATTTCCCCAAATGCATGTGATTTTTACTGACATGAGAATGAGCATGAGCTAAGGGTGTCAAAAATGGGCCCGGCCCAGTAGCATGGACCGAGCCGGCCCGATATAACCGGAATCCAACCCAGACCGAACCTTAATGGACAGGTTTCGGTCTCGGCTTATAAAGCCCGACATTGTTTCAGCCCAAATCGAAATCAGACCGGACCAGTCCGTTAAGAAGCTAGAAGTAGCCCGAACCAATAATACCTAACTCGAACACCGGAAAAGTCCATCCGGGTCCAGTTTCTTAATTTTAATGGTTTTAAATTTTGATGGATTATATTACACTGTTATAGTTCACTTCTTGATCCGAAAGATTATATGAATCTATAGTTGAAAAGAGTATGTTAATTGTTACAATTTACTGAATTACATGCATATAGAAGGAATGATGCTAATTTTATAGATAGAAATAATAAAATAGGTTATATATCTTACATATAAAATAGATTATATATCTTACATATAAAATAGGCCCGATAAGCTTGATAAGCCTGGTCCGGACCGAACCCGTCCGAAATCACCTCAATAAGCCTAGTCCGATAACAAACCGACACCGGATCAGTCCGATAGTTATTGTGTCCAGCGTAGCCCAACCCAGTCCGAACTCTTAATGGACATGTTTTGGGCTGGGTTTATAAAACTCGATACCGATTCAGCTCGGATCGAAATCGAACCGGACCGGCCCGTTGACACCCTTAGCATGAGCATTGTTATTAGGATTGGGATCAGATTTGGCATTATGTACTTTTGCTTTAACAGGTTACATGATATAGAAACGGATTTTATATGCTGGGGTGATAAAGTACAGAACACTGGCGGCGTTTTTTGGGAAACGCCGCTATATGGGCATCGGAACAAATAATAACGGCGTTTAAAAACGAAACGCCGGAATAGCTCTATTTTCACACACTGCATTAACGGTACCTTTGGCAGCGCATTTGCAGCATATAAACAAACGCCGGTGAACCATAAGAAAAGCGTTGCAGGTACATTGTGTGGTCAAATGAAAAGTGCTAAAAGGATTTAGTTTGATGTATGCATGATATTTTATTAGATGTTTTTAACTTTTTGGTATAGTTTATATTTATGTTTGTGAATTATTTATGATAAATTATTTATAAAATAAATTATAAATCATAAATAATAACTGTTTGATATCACTAGACATAAAGAGTAATAATAGATTATCACAATAATGATAAATCCTTCTAACATATTGTAGACTTTTGATTATATTAATTTATTTTAAAAATAAATAAGTTCCATAAATCATGCCAAACAACTATATATGTCATCATGTATTATATAATTAATTCTATAATACATACCAAAAGAGCCTAAACATGAATGTCTAATTTTTGAGGTCATTGCAAATAATGGCAAATAGAGGAACATTAGGTTTGATTTCTACACGGTCTGGTTAAATCAAACGTGTCTTCTATAACTATATCTAGGGATTTAGGGATAGGATTGGGTTGGATTGGGATTCTACCGATCCTATGAAGAATGAGAGTCTAGGAATTTAAGGTAATTCCATGGACAAACATGACCGATCATCCCACATTCACATGGCTTTATTGATCCGAATCCGAATTAGCCTCAACCGATCCCTTGCCCCATTCCGATTCTTGAATGGTAATCGTTTATATTGGGTGATAATTGGGCGATGGACATAAGTACTTCATGTACTTTCAATTCTTTGCTTACTACTGAAGGAGAAAAGTGTTTGCTTACTACCGGAGTGCAAGAGAGATAAATCAAATGTCTTCTATAAACAAGGTGTTTGGCACAAGAATGGCTCCAATCATGGATTTAGTTCATGGTATCGGAACAAATATCTGTATCGATATCAATATCAGTATCGTATACAAGTATTAGACAAATATCGACCATAAATTGATGTGACATTTTTATTGGTATCAGTCAGGTATTAGTCCGTATCTACCCATATCAGCCATGTGGTAGTCAATATCTGTCCGTATTGGCCACAAATCAGCTTTTGGTCTGATTTGGCCATATGGGTTAGGTATCGATATGGTATCAATCAAGTATCGGTCCCAATACAAATTCAGCAAAACGTTACCATATAGGCCAAGTATCTGTATCGGTCAGTTTCACACTTTCACTGCTAATTAAGCTCGTGAATTGAGAGGCAACCAATTT
The DNA here is from genome assembly GCA_028583415.1 of Protea cynaroides. NCBI lineage: Eukaryota > Viridiplantae > Streptophyta > Magnoliopsida > Proteales > Proteaceae > Protea > Protea cynaroides. Next base: position 23,320,753 of record CM053276.1, read on the forward strand.
CAAATCGACTTCCAACTAAATCTGTAAGTTTGCAAGCTGCTTCCATGGAAGCTAATAAACATTGAGATTTAAACATGTTTTTGTGTCAAAGATGCTCTGAAATTCATTCCAAACCTGCATTATCAAACATGTTTTTATTCCAAAATAATCTTAAGAGTAAAACTTTTGCTCCGGAGTAAAAGTTAGGAATCTAGAGCAGAAATATTATCAAACGGGACCTCAAATGCCTTATAAATTTTTGAGGCAAAACCATGAAGAGAAGGATAGGCGGTGGCTGCAAGCGGGCTTAGTCAGCATGCTTGACTAAGGGCGCAGGGCATGATTGTGTGCCTCTGCAGTTGCTGCTGGCTGGGTTGGGCTGGCCTGCCATGGCGTGGTTTGGTCTTGCCTGGCCAGTCTAGCCCGGTCTGGTCTGGAAGACCGGTCATGGTCCCAACTTCTCTCTCTTCAATGTCTCTCCTCTTTTTCACCTTTCTTTTCTTCAACCCAATTTATCTCTCTATTTTTTTCGCAAAAAAATCCTCTCCCGCCCACCTGCCGCCTGCCAAGGGCGGGATTTCAGCCGGCCCACCTCCCCATGTATTGGTAGGTGGGCCGACTGATCCCCAGCCCTTGGATCAGCGGCAGGAACCTCCTGCCGTGGGAGATGATTTCTTTCCATTTTTTCCTCTTCTTTCTTCTATGCTTCTCTTCAATTTCTCTCACTTCAAGCCTTCAAGATTTTGAGCTTCCTTCTGCCATGCTCTTTCTTTAATTGGTACAATGGACCTTTGAGGGGTTCACAACATTCTCACTTCTCCGACCATAGACAAACAGATTCTCTCCACATTTTCTCTACTCTTTCTAAGACCACAACCAAGTTGCCAACATTGACAACTAATGGCCAAGATCCTCTGGATCCATCAGCTTTGTTTGTGCTAGACAGCTGGAGACGATCTTTTTTCAACTTTTATACCCTTGCTATGATAGGGAAATATTTGCACAAACTCATGGAAGGTTTAGAGAGCACCCTATAAGATTAGGTATTCATTAACATCAAGTAATTACATATACCACTTATCATAAATTCTGAAACTTACAATTGTCTACTTTGAAAACCCTCCTAACTGCACAATATACTAGTAAACCCATTCATGAAAGCACTTCCGTGTCCACTTCATCATCCATTGGTCTCTATATATATATCACAGTCCAAACATGTAAGTCTGGCTAGGATTGCAATTAAAGTTCCCATCTCCCCCAAATCCAAATTTAGTATTGTAACCTGGGTAATCTTTTAAATTAAATCTCTCGGCTTTCATTAAATTAAGACCACAAAGTGAAGCCAGATATACTATATCCCATTCTTGATGGAACCCTTCTGATTTGTGGGAAATATGGATTTCTCCCTTTTCAGAAAGCATCTTCTTGGCATTCTTGAAAAACAAGGTCACCAGCTTTTGGTGTCGACTGCATATGTTAAAAAAAAAAAAAACAGTTAAATAGATTGTGCTACAATCATATCTGAAAATATTCAACAACCTAAAAGGAAAAAAAATTTGTTCATATTTATAGCTTAAAAATTGGAAAAATAGTTTTAGACTGGATCTTGTATAATTTGGCATGTGATGTATAGCATACCAGATAATTAGGTAATATGATAATATACTTTGGTGATCATATAATTGTATTATTTTGATCATCGAGACTGCTTTGATAAGACCCATCAACAAACATGGGAAGAAGGGGGGGGGGGTATCTACTGGAATTAGGTGGTCGTGTAACTAGCCATAGTGTTTGCCAACCCCCCCCAAAAAAAAAAAAAATTTTTTTTTTTTTTTTTTTTTTTTTTGGGGGGGTTTTTTGATTTCGTCCCTATATATATGGTTGCATTCCTTGAGAAAAATAAAACAGAAAGGACTAGCTTTCAAAAATTGTTATCTTAATTTTCTATCTTCTACAAACAGACATTTACCTCATTTGGGACTCCCTCGACTCTTGCTTAAACCAACCAGCATAGGGAAAATTGTAGATGATCCGATCAAATTTCATGCCCTTGAGGAATACATGGCCTGACATGGTTGTTGCATCCACTCCATGAAGAACCATACATCCTCTACTCTTCAAATCATTTATGTTAGACATGGCTTTGGAGTAGTTTTTCTTTAAAAAACCTGAAACACAAACATCAATGTTGCATTTATAGAAATTACCGTTTAGAATTTTAAATGTGAGGGATGCACATTGTGCTCCAATGGGTCAATGACAACCAAATTGCAGCCTTTTCAAATAATTTGTCTACCCTAGTTTTCACAGCACACTTGCCCTCATATCGGGAGGAGATAAATTTCATCCTCCCATAAGTTACAGTATATTTTCTTCCCAAATAAACCTGCATTCTTATTTCAATCAAGTCAGATCAAAATTCAAAAAACAATGCAAAATCAACTATAGATTAATATCTTAACTCCTTTATTAAACTTATACCTATTGGATCGAGAGAGGTGGAAACCATGTTATCAGCAGAACCAAAAATCTTAGCCAAACATGCAGAGAAAGAGAAGTCTCCCTCCCCAACCAGCAGTATCTTGTGAGATCTGTAGTAGTGCTTTATCCTTCTTTCATCTTTCAAGATTCTTCTATTTGGTGCCTTCTCTCCTAGATCAGCTTTAGAAACTGTGATCTTCTCTCTAGTAGAGACATGAAGAGTAGATTTAATCCTTTCTACAGTCTGATCAGCACCACTGTCAATAATAATAGAGACCCTTTTATCTTCTGAAACCTTGGCCTTACCTCCAGTAGAGACATCAAGAGTAGGCTTAATCTTTTCTACAATCTGATCAGCACCATTGTCAATAATGACCGAGACCCTTTCATCTTCTGAATCCCTGGTTTTTTCTCCAGAAGAGACATGAAGAGTAGGCTTAATCTTTTCTACAATCTGATTAGCACCACTCTCAATAATGATAGAGACCCTTTCATCTTCTGAAACCCTGGTCTTTGGATCACAAGAGGCAGAACGAAATGACTCTACATCTTCTCTGAACTCAGCATTATTTATGACAATAACCACTGGTCCTTCATCTTTTTTTGAGACTCTGGTGTTTCCATAGCCGGAGGAAGGATGAGTGAGTTTCACCTCTCTGTATCCATTCTCTTCATCTGTTATCTTTGCTTTCTTTTTTCTTCCAAATAAGATGCTTCCCAGGTTAGATAGTGCCTGACCCATCTCAGATAAGATGCTTCCCAGGTTGGATAGGGCTTGACCCATTTCCAATAAGATACTTCTCAGGTTGTAAGGGATCTGAATGAACCAGTTAAGCTTTTCCTTCTTATCTGATCTCTCAGCCCTTCAAACACAAGAGGAAGGAAGAAGAGCACAGTGAAACATTTAGAACTGCTCATCTATTTAAGTGTAGAGGCTGTTTGAATGGTATCTTCTTTTACAATCTTTCTCCAACTTTTAATTAATTACCTGTGTCAAAAAAAACATTTAATCAGGAGAAAATTGGTTTTTCGACGACCAATCTGTCCCTGTGTGTTGACTGACTTTCAGCAGGACTCAAATCGTCTCCCGTGTGCCAGCCTTCTAGTCCATCATCTGACGGGGTTAGAATGCACCGACACGAATACCGATGCATTCCAACCCGTCAGATGACGGGCTGGAGGGCTGGCGCGCGGGAGACGATTTTTTTACCTTTCAGCAGTGCTCAAATTGGCGTATTCTGCTTGAAAGCTATGTCTAACAAACTTTTCAAGTAATTTGTGATGTCAACAATTGTCGTTCAAATGACAAGAAAACGAGAATTAATTTCACAAGAAAAATTATTTTAAAATGAACAAAATATCATTAGAGGTGTAAATGAGAAAATATCTTGAATGAAAATGCTGAATTTTTTGATTGAAGTGTGAAATCTCTTGTTCAGGAAATTAAATGCTAACTTATGATGAATTCTTTGATAGAAACCCTACGCGGCTTTGCCATTTCAGGAAGAGCAAGTTTCTATAATGTGCTTTTACCGACATCACACACCACAGTCCACATACACGGTTTAGACACTCTCATCATACAAACTCGCCAGACGGGATTCTTTTTTTGGAATCCTTTAGAATGGATGATTTGATCTTTCGCAAGGAATTGATGGCCAATTATCCGACAAAAGAAAATCCAACGACCACCAGGAGCCAACAAATGTCCCGAGAGTATATACATATATATATATATATAAGCCATAAGTATCCTAAATCCAGAGTCGGAATTAGGTCAAACCGTCGTATATGATACGATAGAGTCCTTGCTAAGGAGTCAGCAATGTTGCCATTCTCCCTCAAACCATGAAAGAAATTACAATGCTCAAAGTAGGATTGAAGGTTTCGAATGTCTTGAAGAATCAGGGCACATCGATAATCGAAAATTGAATGTTTCCGTATCAAATAATTCTCCACAACCTGATTATCTGACTCAACCTATAAGACATTCAACCCCTCATTAATCTCTAACCCCAAAGCTACACGAATTGCTAATGCCTCTTCTAAAAGTGGATGAGAGAAAAACTGTCTCAGTAGCTAGACCACAATGAATGCACAAAGATCCACTAAAATGTAACATTTCCACAAATCCATTGTTGTGGCCAACCCAAGGCACAAGCGAGCCATAGAAAAGATTGTAGCTTCTGTAATGTTGGACAGTTCCAAATCTATTGGTAGTGGACATGCATCCCAGAGGTGGGGTTGTGCTCTCAGAAGTGACTTGAGAGTGACAACCAGTCTGGGATGATGTCTAGTACTACTCCCATATGCCAAGGTGTAAATTTGTGAGACGTTCAGGCTGGGTAGTAGGTAGAGACCATCTTATTAATTAGTGGATTTCTAGTGATGGCCATTTGATAAACTGGGGTCTAGGCCATCCCTAACTAATGGAGATTCTTGGTTTTCGACCAGTCGATAAACTGGGACTCCAAGTCTATCTGAAAGCTCACTTGTCACTACATTTATATACCAAATGGAGAATTGAAACGTTTTCTCATTATTTGCAACTAAATATGATAATGCAAGATTATCCTTGTTGTATACTGCGTGTGCATGTGTTAGGTGTAGGTTTTACTCACTAAGCTGTTAGGTTAATGTTCATTGCAATGAATTTTCAAATGAACCTATGGTAATTGAATTTGAAACTGGTAAGGAGCAGCAGGATGAGGCAAAAACAAAGGAGTGTTGGTGTCCCGGTTGTGCTCATTGCCAGAACCGCCCATGATGATGTGAATTTTATATTTTATTATTTTGTGTTGTCCTTGTGTGGACAGCAAATGAAATGTTGTTGTCTTAAATGATGTTATAATAGAGCAACAGTTATATATTGTATGGACTAGAATAATATGTAACAGAATAATTATATAGTAAACAATAGTATCAACTATAATCATATAGTTAAATCTAAAACATAAATAAGCATAACCATGCGTACCTTATAAACAGTAACTCGAAGTTATGAAGGAGGGTTGAGTCGTGTTGGTACACTTTCCTTAAGACAGTATTTACCCTCTATTGGTGCAGTAGGTCTCCTGCAAATCTGTCTTCAAGATAAAACAACCCCTTATGTAGGATACTCACCCAGCATGCACATACTGACAGGTATATGCAGACCCGACGGCTAGGATCAACTCCTTTGGAAGAACAACGAGTTTCGACTCTCTGATTAAACAGAATATGAATAGAGAGTTGGGGAGGGAGAGAGAGAGAGAGAGAGAGAGAGAAAAATTGTATTGATTTCGAATGAATATGAAGCATGGGGTCGGGCTCTATTTATAGGGCCCAAGTACCTCTTGGATGTGTCTACTGGATGGGGTGTAACCCTCCAGATGGATCGTCCAGATTGATCCAGATCTCAGATCTTGAGATTAACGGTCCAGATGACACCCTTTTATGTGTAGAGATGTATCTCTACACATAAACCCTTTCGAAAATGGTATCCGGGTAGGGATGTGTCCGAATCTGACAAAAACCCATATCTATACCCCGTAGCCCATAGCCCGCTCCCCGTCAAGGTCGCAAGTCGCGGTCGCAATCTCGGTCGCTGTCCAGTCAGGCGCTCGCGCTTGTGAGTCAACCGAACATTGCTTCCTTTTTGGGGCTCAAAAGATAGACGACACTCCCTACAAATAAAGACCTCTCCTCCACAATCCTTAGCAATGTGGGACTAAAAGTCCTACATTAGAAAGGCCAACTCAAAACCGAAAAATCAAAATTTCTACCCAAAACGAAAAACAAATTTTGGAGCTAAAACAAAAAGGAAAATTTTGAATTTAAATCTTTTTAAACTTTTATTTGAAAAAACCTCTTTTGATTTTTGACATTTTTCCAACAAATGTTTATGAAACTAGTATTTAGGTTGTAAACGCTAACTTTGCGAAACACTTTTGATATTATGTAATATGTATATTCTTAAGGAGTTTTACTTATAAGAGATTTGAAACCCCTTTCTGAAGATGAATATGAATTATGTGATTGGAACAAAAATCTGTGATTTTTTTGAAGATGTTGGTCATTTTTGTCTTAATAGGTTTATCCTTGTTCTAAAAAAGGAAATAGCATTGTTTAAGAACAGGTTTGAATTAAACCAAGATAATATTGAGATGACTTGGACATGAAATAGATGAATTTGTTAAAAATTGTTTTAAACTAAATAAATTGTGACACTTGGCCTAATATCATGGATGATGAGTAAGCATGGTTTTAGAAATTTTTAATTGAATATAGAATGCTATGTGTTATGTGTGAGATAAAGAATGTTAGGTTTTCACCTAAAATGACCATTGTCACCTTGGGTTTTCCTAGGAAATCCTAGTTAGAGTGGGGTTGTGTAATTGTGTTCTAGATCAATGGAACGATCTAGGACAAATGCCTTATTACTGGCATGCCCCCAAAGGGTTGGCCCACTTCCTTTTATCCGGGGGTTTGGGTCATGACAAATCTTATGGTGGTAGAATCTGAAATCAAATGACCAATAGTGATAGATGTTGATGGTCGGTGTGCTTATTTGTCATCCTCTCAATTAGATAATAGATGATTGTTAGACTTATATGGGTTTAATTAATCACCTAAATTAGTTATTCAGTGGGAGTTTAATTAGAATGATAGAACTAATTTTGATTTGGTTCGTCACATGGTATGGATAGGCTTGGTAACCCTAATTCTATTGTGGGAAGGGTATTAGAGTTACAATAGTATTCTATAAATACTGGGTTAGAGTTCTCACAGTCACAATTAGTGAAGCATTATCTCTGCATACATTGGCAAGAGATTAAAGATATCCTCTAAAGGTTGTGGAAGACTCTAACTGAAGGATTACGATCAAAGCTTGGAGCATCTTGGAGCATACGAAAATTGATCTCTTCAAACAGGTATGTGTTTATGATTCATAGTTAATGACTTCTCCATTGTATTTTATGATTCATGTATGGATTGGGATGGGTTTGGTTGAAACTCTAATCATATAAATATCTAACAATTGGTATCAGAGTCAATCATACAGACTTATAATCGATGATAGAACATTGAAAAGACTTACCCATGAGATTTGATTGAATTGAAAAGAAAATTTTTGGTTTTTGGATCGAATCTATCGGAGTCTCCCATCGATGAAAATTTTTCGACTAAAAAAATAGCCCATATACCATTAGACAGATCTCTAAAAGATGGTTCCAGTGATATAAAAATCGTTGGTGCCTGCTATCAGACGCTCTGCCACTCGCCGACTGTAGCGGCAAGTGGATCTCATTAGCGGGGGAACTAAAAAAAAAGGGGTGTGACAGCGTTGACCCGATCATCACTGGGTCCACTCGAAAACCCTAACGGGTTGGCCCAGCCTTAATATGACTCTATCCAAGTCAACCCAGGAGAAGCGCGCCCCTATCACACTTACGGGTAACATGTACGATTTGACCCATGGTGACTTGACCCGGATACCAGATCTAGTAACCCAGTCAACTGACTCGTTTCGAAAAACCCATTAACCTAGAAATTAACCGAGACATGTGACCCGATGACCCAAAAATTTGACCAGGTGTAAACCAGTTTTGGACTGACGATTAGGCCAATGAACCAACTCGGTGGTTCATCCCTAGACAGATTAGTGGTTTGGTCTTAAGGGATTTTACAAATTTAAAAAAAAAAAAAACAAATTTTTATATATTCGGTTCGAACCAAACCTAGTCGAATTTGAGCAAGTCGGTGTAGATTGAATCGACCAAACCAAACTGGCCCTGACAAGATTCTTAAGGGCCTGTTTGACTGTTTTTAATAATAAAAAAACATTAATTAGCACGTGTAGGCGCTTAGGAGGTCCGTTTGGACCGCGATTTTTTGCAGTATACTTTATTTTGTATGCTCTTCAATCTGGTATATAGTTTGATACATTTTGATACATTGAAAAACATGTTATAATAAAAGAATATCCTATGGGATTGCAGTGTTTCTGTTGATTTTTATTAAAGTTATTGTACAAAATTGATAGTTGAGCTAATGTGCATGTTTATATGAATGTTTAGACATATAAAGTTGTATTAATAAAACATTCATGATATCTCACAAGTATTATATGTTGGAATTTATTCATATCATGGTGGAACTTGGTGTGACCACCAAAGTGACAACCTTGTTTCATTATGATGTGTTTTAAATTCAAAGGTTTGTGTTTTGTAAATGGTTCAGTATGACAGTGTTCACCCAAAGGTAACATTGTCCAAGTCTGTTCAAATTAGGATTTGTTGCTATTATGTAAGGATTTTATGGGACTATCAAAGTGGCACACTTGGTTCTATCTTAATATGCTCAAATCCAACATTTGTGCATTTACAAGCTACAGTAAAGAAGTACAGTGCTCACGCAAAGATGACACTGATATAAACTCTCACTTTTATAGATGTAGGAAAAGCGGCACTGTCCACCAAAAAGTGGCGTTGTCAAAGATTATATAAAACTCATGGACATGGTTAAAGGATCTTGGCTTTAGGGGTTTCATCCATCCAAAGGTGGTGAGATTTCTGAGAATCATTATCCCTTTATAGTTATTGCATAGCTATCGAGAGGACTGTTGCATATTTTGTCCCAAAGGATGAATGTATAGTTTGGTTGACTCTCACAGAGATGATTTGCCTGCATATGTTCAAATAGTAGGTATTGCTTTACTTTGTGTAAATTAATCATGCATGTCTCAGTATTTTTGGTGTTAATTTTGAGCTGTTATCATGATTATTATTTTACAAACAAGATGATATGAAAAAATTGAAACTGGTTTAGGATTATTTGACCTAGATGTATTCTTTGTGAAATGTGTTATATCCATGAGGTCATATGTAGTAGCATTCAAATGGAATTTATTGTAAATAGATTATCTGAGAGAAGTTCAAGGAAAAAAACTGGTAATTCTAAAATAAAAGGGGGAGAGATAGTTTTAATGACTTGGCTCACTAAATACCGGTTATGATAGGTAATGATAGTGTGAGGGTGAAGTGAAGCTTGAATGAGTTCGTCTATTCTTGCTTAAAAAGATCATGGGACTAAGTAAAATTGTTCTTGGTTGAAAAATAATTAATTTTATTAGAGGCTTGAGTAGTTAAATAATTGGAAATCAGTGGGAGTTCTCAATATGCTTAATCAGTGGAAGACTCTTTATGTTCATGTTCTGACATTGTTTGTCTTTGTTTGATTATATTGCTCATGGTTTGATGAGTATAATTTTGTAACTATGGTTTTATTAATTTAGCATTTACATTATTGTTATTTTGCTCATATAGTTATGTACTTGACATGTCAAAGAGTTTAGGCGATATTCAATCGATGTAACAAGACAATATTAAGCTGGGGTTACTGAGGTAATATTTAACTAAAGAGTACAAGACGGTATTTAGTTAGAAAATACAAAGCAGTATTTAGTCAAAGGATGAAGGCGGTGTCTAGCCAATGTGTAGTATTATGCTTCCGTTTTATTTAAATACCATATTTTATTACCCTTAAAGGTTTTGGGACATTTTGATTATGGTTCTTTAATCAAGATTGGACTCGTATGGGAGTTTACTTTCATGCATTATCTCAGGCGATTCATGTATTCAGTAGACCTCTGTTGTGGCTAATAGAAGGTTGTACACTATATATTGAGGTGTATTATCCGTTATTGCTTACATTAGTAGGCTTGATGGATGGATCAAAGTTAGTGACGATTTATTGTGTTGGATTTCATGGCCACACTGATTGATGATGGTTTTGTAATTAATGTAGCCCAAGTGAGAGATTATTAAACTTATGGGCTAAATTAATTACTTAAACCAGTTATTCAGTGGGAGTTTAATTAACATGGTAGAATCGATTTTTGTTTGGTTCGTCACATGGTATAAGATAGGTTTGGTAACCTTAATTCTATTGTGGGAAGGGTATTAGGGTTACAACAGAGTCCCCACAGCCACAGTTAGTGAAGCATTCTCTCTTCACCCATTGGCAAGAGATTGGGGATATCCTTTAGAGTCTGTGGAAGACTGTAACCGAAAGATTACGATTAAAGCGTGGAGTATCTTGGAGCGTACAAAAATCGATCTCTTTAAACAGGTATCTTTTTATGATTCATAGTTAATGACTTCTTCATTGTGTTTTATGGTTCATGTATGGATTGTGATGAGTTTGGTTGAAATCCTAATCACATAAATGTCTAACAATGAATAGGCTTTTTTGACTGAATACAAACCATTAAAGATTTAATCTAGCAGGTGGGAGATTAAAAACAATATTAACATATGGACTATTAGATGGATCCATTCCTTAAAGGGTTGCATTGAAAGGTCGAAAACCTAGAAATTGTCCTTTTGATATAGTTAAGGATTTAATTGACCATTCATCTAGATCATGGAATACCAATCTGTTGAATTCCTTTTTTTAGTGAGGAGGAAAAAAAAAAAAGGCTATAATGAAGATACACCTCATCATCTTTCCTAGAGAGGACAAGCTTATTTGGGCAACTGTAAAAAATGATAAATTTTCTGTCAAATCTATCTATCACCTCCTTTCAAATATTAAAGATGATCAAATTAATAAACATGCCTCTTATTCCCATATTATTCAATGGAAACTTATCCCCTTTGAATCATTGAAGCACATATGGAATTGTAACACACTACCAAAAATAAAAATAAAATTCTGGAGGGCTTGTACGTACGGTGTTGCTTCGGTTGATGATATTTATATTAGGAAAATTCTTGTTGATCCGTATTGCAGGAGATGTGGGATGCAGGTGGAGTCTATGGACCATATTCTTTTTCAATGCCCTTTTGCCAAAGCCACATGGTTTGCATCATCTCTCTCTTACATTGTTCCAATGATTCTGATTTTTCCAATTCACATTGTCTTCAATAGTGGCACTATATCTTCAAATAACAAGAAATTTGCTAAGGAAACCTTCGGTAATGCCTCATTTATTTGGAGGGAGCTATGGAAAGCTAGAAATAATTTCATTTTCATTTCTCTTTCATTTTCTCCTGTGGAAATTACTAAAAAAAAAAAAAAAAAAAGATAATGCTTGGGAAGAATTTCACAACTGCAAACAGAATGATTCGCATGATTATCCTTTATCAGATCATGGCTGGCATCCTCCTTCCAATGGATATATCAAAATAAATGCGGATGCGGCCTTTTTCCCAGATGACTCTGATGGAGGTATTGGTTTCTTGTTTCGAGATTCTTTTACTCATGTTGTTCGAGTTTGCTCCAGTCATCAGCAGTTTTACTCAGCTTTGGAGGGTAAAGCACTGTCTATTAGGCTTGCTCTTTCATATACTATATCGGATGGTTTCAAGAAGATGACGGTGGAATCGGATTGCAAGGATGTTATCTCTTCTATTATGAATTCGAACCATATTTCTAATGTTCTTATACAACCAATCTTGTTAGACATTAATGATCTTGTTGATTCTTATGAACAATGCTCTTTTTCTTTTATTCCAAGGGATGCTAATACCTTAGTTCATTCCCTTGCTCGAAAGGCTATGATGGTTTCCGGAATGTTTGAGTGGTCATTATCCTCTCCTTGGTTGATTGATCCTTATATCATTCATATCTCGGCTTGTAATCCTATTTCTTCTCAATAATATCTTTGTTTACCAAAAAAAAAAAAAAAAAAAAAAAAAAACAAAAAAAAAAAAAAAAAAAAAAAAAAAAAAAAAAAAAAAAAAACAAAAACAAAAATATCAACAAAAGATTTTTTTTTTTAAATCATGAAAAATATTAATGCTATACAGCTATGACAAGTGTAACTTGTATGTTTCGAGCTAGAGGCCCAATGATGTGACCCCACAATGTAAAAAGGGTGGAATCCAACGTATTTAAGATAACAATAAGCGTTGCGAGGCTGTGGGATACAACTGTCCCCCGTCACCTAATCATGCCAGCTATGATTGCATGACCGGTTTTCATTCGTTGCGTATACCCTTGTATTTGTATGTGCGTCAAGTGAAGGCACGACTGACACCTCTCTAGAAATAGGAGAGGATTTTTGTCCGTGGTTGCAAGCCATACTATTGTACCACATGTTGCAACACAAAAACCTATAGCTTGAATGTAGAACCATGCTAGACAAAATTGCAAACAATGTTCGGAAAATGGCTTAAGAAAGTGTTGAAAATGTAAAACTTATTGAAAATAGATCATTTGCATGTACTTGTATCTTCCTTGGATCCAATCACTGTATATATCTAATGGGTCCCACACTCTAGAAATGGGTCCCCACTACATCTACCGTGATAGATGATATGATACCATAGAGATTATGCAAGTGATTAGAATTCAAATTCATTTGAGTGTTACTCTATATCGCTCTTCTCCCACTTTATTTCTGTTTTCTAAAGCTCTCTTTGGTATGTATTATAGAATTAATTATATAATATGTTATGACATATGTAGTTGTTTGGTATGATTTATGGTTCTTATTTATATTTAAAATAAATTAATATGATTTAAAATCTACAAATAGATTAGGAGGTGTTTATCATTATTCTGATAATCTATTATTATTTATTTATGTCTAATGATATTAAATGATTATTATTTATAGGGAAAATTTTCCCCACCCCACTGACGTATACCCTTAAATCAACCACCCCATCTTGGCCCATCTTGGCCCATAATGTCAACCACCTCCCCTACTTTTGAAAAAAAGCATACCTTGTCAGTCCATTAAGTGATGAGACGAATTGTAACTATTGTTTTCAATAGTAATACTACCCCCTGAGATTGTAAAATATCATTTTCACCCCTTTGAAACTTAAGTAAAAATTATTTCTAAGTTTTATTTTCATCTTCATCTCCTCCTCTACCACCAAACCACCATTACCCTCCTCTTTTGGCTCAAAGTGCCAGCCACCGCCATCACCGCCAAGTTCCGGTTCCAGCAAAAAATAACCGATCATTGACTTGGTTCAAAACGATGAAAAACAAGTTGAGGTAGAATCATTGACTAGGTTCAAAATCTTCTGAGTAGCTTCTTTTGAAGCCCGAGTTACATTATTGAGAGTAAAATTTTGTCAAGGTTATTATAGGGCTTCTCTATAATTCGCTTGTTTTCGAGGAGTATTCACCTTCCAGATAAATTTCCTATCAGATTTGTGGTTAATTTGAATATAATAGAAGAAGCTTTTTTTGTTTCAGTAAAGTCGACTTGGGATTCTCATTCCTGATTAGGGAATAAAGAAATTTTTTAGGCTCTTTTATTTTAATTTGTATTCGTCTATTTTTTGTGGTTCTATATCTATAGTTTTAGAGAAATTTGGGTGTGAGGATTTTTTTTTCAAAACAGAATTGTGGGCTTGGTGAGGTATTTGAGGATTTTGTGGTTCTGGATTGATTGTATTACAGAGAAGCTTGGTCTCGATTTACCAAGGCCAATCTTTTATAATTCTGTTTGGGTTTAATTATATAGGACTATTATGTCAAGTTTTCAACTCAAAAGTTCGAACTAGTAAGTGGAGGGACTCTCTGTCACACCCCAATTCTGAACCAACCAGAATGGTGTGTTGAACTGTCTATGAACCAACGGTTCAATCAGGATCTCGTATAGGCTATGCCAACCATGTTAAACCAAAACACATTCCACATTAATCAAAGATAATAAAGTAAATAGCAGAAGTCTTATTAATAATGAACTAAGGTCTAATCATGATAAATAATTAATATTTCAAATATCTCCAAGTAACCAAAACATAATTTAATACATATTATAAATATCCAAAAATGAAAGTTAAACACTAAGCGTATCCATAGTTGAAACGTTCGCTTAATAAATCATAATAGTCCTCCACAGCTTGCTCATCCATAGCCATCACCTGTTCATATGTTGGCGTGTCGACATAATCTTCAACCATAATACCTGCAACATCAGAAACTAAAAAGAATTGCGTTCTAGGGTCAGCTCTCCAACTTGAGCTTAGTGAGAAAACAAAACAATGCAACAAACATATGCATGCATTCAATTTATATCTCTGGTCTGGTTTATAAGTTTGCAATGTGCTATAGAAAGGATTGGTGGCTGTCGCACCTCTATACACCTCTATACACGAGTGTGTAAAGCCGCCCAATGGATCAAACACCATTGTCGTTCCACATGCACCCATCATGGAATAGAGATAGAGCTAAAGTGTCGGATCAAACACAGCATAACACTTCCCCTGATGCCTTACCCATACCAACACGTAAGCCCCTATTGGCAAGGGCTTGCAAACTGGGCTCGCAACTAACCAATCCTAATGCCAAATAGTGTATCCAAGGTCTCACCCCAGTATCCATTAATACATCTTTAGAGATAAAGCTAAGGTCCCCCGGCAGAGTCAGAGACTACACGGTCCGAGATCACCTCCCCTGATGCCCTACGACGTAATAGTTCTGCTAAGGTAATGGCGATACGACGATGTTAGTGGGCAAGACTTGAGTAGAGATAGAACTAGAGTCTAGTGACCAGGATGAACCACAGTGTCACGTCCTCTCCCTGATGCTCTACTCGTATCAAGCACACTAACCATACACATACATTTACATGCATATTCCTAACATCATCATCATCATCATGTTATAAATAAACAGAATTAAATATGTATGAGCAGTAATAGTAGGAATAATGAATGACATGTGAAATGCACATTACAAACATATAAGTATAGAATCATTCATGGCATTGGATTCAATAAGTAAAACAGTTTATTATTAGCCAACTAATTTAGGTCTTGTTCCCTCACCTTTAATTGATGTTTGTTCCTCTCCCAAGCTTTGAAAGTCACTTTGAATCTATTAGGAACCTAAACAATATGTAAGTTAGGGTTCAAGTTTACCAAGTTACAGTAGTCAAAAACCTTATTTGGTCTCAAAATATGTTTGCAGTTATCGTATGGTCACACGTGTGGTCGATCCTGTGGTCGCAATATATGCTACCACACACTGTGTGGTCGAATCCTGTGGTCCCATTTTATGCGACCACACCTTTCTTGAGAACTTCCCGAATAGCTGTGGTCGACCCTTTGGTCACCCTGTGGTCGACCCTTTGGTCACCCTGTGGTCGACCACAGGTTGCGACCACATGATGTTTGGTCAGTTTTCATCTTTAATCTGAATTTTTCTTGAGTCGATTCCTTGGCTCATCACTTGGGATCATCCTATGGTTATCATATGACCATTATTTACAGTTTTTCATTAACCATTATCCCTAATCCATCCCCACGATTATCCTTTAGATTTACTCAAAGGATCACATTGATCATATTGGTTCGACATCCCCAATCCACAATAGAAACCTTATTTACTAGAATCTTCATCTACAGAGATAAGTTTCATACCTCATTTGTTGTAGGGAGCTAGAACATTCTCTTGTAAAACCTTTCTCTTAACCTTCTTCTCCAAATCTCCTTCTTCTCCTTCTCTTCCTCTCTCTCTTTTCCTCTTAGGTTTAGAGTTCCAATTTGAGTTCTAAAAGAGTAAGAGAGGCTAAGGAACGTCCCTTATATAGAGGAAAATCCTCCATATAGAGTCCTACTTTAATTAGGAAAGAGTCCCCCTTAAATTAGGAAAGTTTCCTAAATACGAAGTCTGTTTGACATCGTGTGGTCGCACGTGGGGTTGCAGAACCCATCAACCACAGGACCAAAATATGCGACCACACGTCCCAGACTCCAGTAGTGGCATTATTTTGAGGTGTG
This sequence comes from Protea cynaroides, assembly GCA_028583415.1. Taxonomy (NCBI): domain Eukaryota; kingdom Viridiplantae; phylum Streptophyta; class Magnoliopsida; order Proteales; family Proteaceae; genus Protea; species Protea cynaroides. The sequence continues at coordinate 23,336,952 of CM053276.1, forward strand.
GTCGACCCCACCTGTTTAGGTCTGCGACCACACACTCCTAATTAGTTGATTTTGGGTTCAATTTCGTACTTAGCCTTGTGGTTCTTCACGCACTTGGTCCGCTTGGCCCGACCATGATAGGAAGACCGGTCACGATACGAGAATGTATGGTTAGACCGAGTTCATGGCGTGCAGGTCTTACACTCTACATATATAAGACCCCAAGATTCCAATCTCATTAGCAATGTGGGACTATTCCCAATACTCCCCCTCACATGTAACTCCACCGTTAGGTGGTGTATATGTGGTAATATATGTGACAAAACATAACACTTTTTAGGTGAGTGGTACCTCTTTTTCATGTGACTGGCCCCTCTTTAGGGGTGACATGAAGTCCCTCTTTTTGGATGACTGTCTTTCTTTTTGGGTGACTGATCCCTCTTTAGGGGTGACATAAAGTTCATCTTTTGGGTGACCGTCCTTCTTTAGGCAACCATAGTCCCTCTTTTATGTATCTGGTGTCCCTCTTTTGGTGATTTAGCTTTCTATTTAGGGTTAATATGAAAGCGAACCTGAAGCTTTGATACCATGTTAAGTTTCCAACTCAAAAGTTCGAACCAGTAAGTGGAGGGACTCTCCATATATAATAAGACCCTAAGATTTCAATCTCATTAGCAATGTAGGACTATTCCCAATATATTAAAAGGTCTTTGATTGGAAGAAAACTACAGGGAAGAAGGCACAAGCAGAAGGGAAATCTGGTGGTGAAAATGCCAAGCAGAACAAATCGGGAGACCAGAGAACCAAGGCTATGATAGAGATAGCTGTCTTCATCACCAAGTCCATGCGGAACCACCAGCCGTGACTGTTGCTGCTGCTGCTACTGCAAATCAACCCAATTCGTCATCCGAGGAATGAATTCAAGAGCCTCTACATTAAGCCGTCTGAGAGAAACGTTACAGGAGAGAGAAGGATCAGAGGAGATGGCATTAGAAGAAGAAGATTGATTACCAATGCCATCGTCCAGAACTACTGAAGATCGTAGGGCTTCAGCGAGGGTTTCGCGAGCCATTATTGACAGAATTATATGTTTTTTTCCTTTTAAAAGGACCTTGGCTTTCTCCAGAGAGAGAGAGAGAGAGAGTAAAGAGTGAAAGGGACAAAGATTTTGGATTTTATCCATTAAGTGCAGTGAGAGCCCATTAGGGTAAAGAGAATGTAGAGAATTTCTCGGGAAGCCGAACTTCACAGAGTTATTTGTGCACTACTCGTCCTTTTTGATTAGTTACTTTTCTGCTAGAATCGAAAGTTGGCGGGAATGCAGTGACAGACACTTTGAGCTGGAAGAGGAGGATGGTGGTGAATACTGCGGTAGAGAAGATGAAGATGGAAATAAAACTTAAATAGTTTTTAATTTCGGAGATAGTATTGCCATTGAAAACAATAGTTACGATTTGTCTCATCATTTAATTGACTGCAAGAGTACATTCACACTTATTTTCAAAAGGAGGATGACATTATGGGCCAAAGGTATAACTTGGGGGGAGGGAAAATTTTCCCTTATTTATATCTTATAATTTATTTTTATAAATAATTTATAAATATAAATTTTTTTTTGATAAACATAAACATAAATATAAATTATATAAAAAAGAGAGCATGATTCAAGTCACCAAAGCTTTTATTCATCCGAGTCAACTTTTAAAAGTCATTGACGGTCAAATATAGAATCGAGCGATTGAGTACAGAAAACCATACAAAACCAAACTTCGAAGAAAGTTCCGAGAATGTTTAGGAAAGTTCAACCGCAACTCTGGAAATTCAATCGGAGTCAGTCTGAGTCAACTTCTGAGTCATTGACGTAAAAACATAGGATCGAGAGATTGGAGTACGGAAGAAGCAGACAAAACGAAACTGTGAAGAATGTTCCGACGATGATTTAGGTAAGTTCAACTGCCACTCTGGAGATTCATTCGTCTTACCTAATAAATTCTGGGTTTTCTCTTGAGAGCTTCAATTGAAACTGAAAGTGAAGCAATTAAAGCTTCCTTGAATCTATCAAAATCACCCAATTTTGAGCTTTACGGTTTTGGTATTGGAAGGATTGGAGAAGAGGAGAAACGATGGCTTGGCAGGCTTTGCAGTTCCCTTTAGGAATTCTTCTTGGTCCGCCAGCTCAAGAGTTGCAGAGAGTGATTTTAGAGGAACTCTATAAAGCCTATCATTTCAAAAGCTATCTAGAGCAGCTCGAATCGACTTTACAAAGAATAATTCCTCCGATCAATGAAATAGATCGTTTGAATGCTGAGTTGACAGATCAAAGCAGACCCGAACTAGAAAGATTGAAGGTAGAGTTAGAGAAGGGCCAAGATCTTGTAAGGAAGTGTTCTTCTGTCCCATCTTGGAATATCTTCAAGAGGTGTAGATATTCGAAGAAAATCCTCAAGTTGGATAAAATTTTGCTGCGGTTCTTTCAGCTTGATGTGACTGCTAATATCTGGCTTGACAATAAACAGAGTCTGGTTGATCTGAAAGAGATGAGCAGGAAATTTGATGCGTTCAGTATGAAATCGGAGAGTTCGAGATCGGACGGTTCAAGCTCCGGTCCTCAGATCAGGGACAAGGTTTTCGGATTGGACGTGCCTCTGATGGAATTAAAGATGCTGTTGTTTAGAGAGGATGTTATGGTTCTGGGGCTGTGTGCTCCAGGTGGTTGTGGGAAGACAACGTTGGCTACCATGCTCTACCGAGATACTGATGTGAAAGGTATTAATCGAACTAAAAGCGCTGCTTCTTGTTACCCAATTCCAGAATCTAATTTTAGTTCAGCTTTCTTTTTCGGTTATATTCGTTTGAAATTGGTTTTTTTTTTTTAATTTGCACTGATCCATGCTGTACTGAGATACTGATGTGCAAGGTATTAATCAAACTAAAAGCGCTGCTTCTTGTTACCCAATTTCAGAGATTTTAATCGTCTCATGCCCCTCATGCCGGCATGAGGAAATCCAGTGGCTGTAGTTTACTGTATGCACATACCGATGTATTGGTATAGACGCACTCTGGATGACAGCCATTGGATTTCCTCATGCCCGCATGAGGGACATGAGAGGATTTGAGTCCTTGATCCCCTGGTGTGTCCATCGGATTGGCCAAAAACTGAAAACTCCTTCAGTGTCAAATACCAAAATACCCCAATATATTGAGGTTTCCGTGGTGATCCAATGACATCCCAAGAAAGGAAATTGAAGTCAATGGACCAACTGGTGTTATATAGAAAGTCTCTTTGAAATATGTTTATAAAGAAGCTATCCTCTTGGGGTTTCTTTGCTTATGTGCTATGCATATCAAAGATATCTATAAATGAGCACTTTTGGATGGAAGTTTTGCTTAACTTTATCCTCGTTATATGCATTTACAAGTTGTTTATGAATTAACCCTTTTGGATGGTGTAAGCTGAGGTGAGAACCTGTAGATGAAGAGAACCTAGTTAAAAGATCAGGCAAGACTGGACTGAATGAACCAGAGTAGGCCAGATAGTTCAAGAACTCAGAATCAATTGGGGTTGAAAACCACAACAAGAATAGTAGTTTCCATGCTTTTGTGGAAGCCGAATTTCTGTGGTGTCTACCTTTTATTTTCTTTTTTTGATAGTTTTATGCATACAGGATTACTTTGTTAAATATGTTAACTGGTCAATCCATAATTGATCATCTGAATGATTTGGTCTTGGTCATAGTTTCTAAACTGTGATGGAGAAACCTTTTTTTTTTGTAATTGCTAAAATTGGCACATATCCTGTTTTGATGCTCATTTGTGAAGTTAAAAAATTATTGAAATCCTATTACATGTGATTTAATCGAGGCATAAAAATCCAATTGCAGTTAGAAGACATTCAATGCTCTTACTGCACCTCAGGCTTGATCCAAACACCTCCTCCTCTGCTTATCTGACTCCATGAGCACAACTCCACCTCGTGAAATGCTAGGTGCTTCTTGATGAAGTAAAAGGTCCTTCAAATTTAGCATTAACAATGTATCTCTTCAACTATAAATTTTATTTTTTAACTTAGAAACCACATTGTTGGCAAGAGTTGTCAACGAAATCTTCTATTTGAGTACGTTCAAAATAACTTTTGAATGAGGGATTGACATTAACATTAGCATCCTAACATGATCAAGTTTCAACTTTAAGAATGAGTGAGTCATTAAAAGGGGAGAAAATAATTATGGTTCATCCCCATAAAAAGAAAAGAAAAAAAAAGAAAGAGACCTTGACATAATGTGCGAGTAAGACAACCCTTCCCATGAAAGTTGAGCGTTTTGAACTTGACTGATCAGAACCATCCCTTCTAGTCCTTTTCATTGCCAATATTGTTAAGACTGTGATTTAATGTTCTTTTTTTTCTCTTTTTTTTTATATTGGCGAACTTGAATTCCATGAATAAGCATTTAAGGTCTTTCTTTGTCCTTCTCTCTTGACCTCATGAATCAGTGTCTAGTAATTTCACAATTTTTACAGTTTCAGAAAGGTCAACTAAATATTCATGTAAAAAATTTACAGGAACTTTGCTGTGAAATTCAATCAAGTCAATATCCCGAAGCACATTGGCAGCCTTTGAAAAGATTCATAGCCATGTTTTATTTAATGAATTCATTCCTATGCAAAGGAGTGATACATTTCCCTTGAAAAGGTGTTGGGAACAAATCCTGATGAATCTCTAGAAGCTCACTATGAGAAGCAAGATTTGTTAGCTCCAATAGGATAATAAAATAAAATAAAATAACTAAAGTTTCTGTTGCAGAGAAAAGGTCTGCAAAATGTCTCATCTATATCCTTTTTGCTTCATCCATAAAATTGTTGATCCTTTCTTCTGACTTTGGAAGAATTGATAGATACTGCAGAGGAAGAGATTCTCTGAATCAAGTAATGGAGTTAACTATTCATCTTTGGAAACATCATCAACAACAACAACAACAAAGCCATATCCCAACTAAATGGGGTTGGCTACATGGATTCTTGTCCTCCAATCAGCTCTGTTCGATGTCAACTTGAAACAATGCCTAAGCTATGCATGTCATCTTTAAAAACATCATCAAGTTTGTTTTGGGAGGGGGGGGGGGTTAAGTAAAAATGAGGGGGAATTGGCCAGTTTGAAACAACGGAGTAGGAGTCATCTTTGCCTTTAACCCTGGAAACATCACCATGTTGTTCAGATTATGCACTTTTTTTGTCTATTGAATACTCATTATTTTGTGTTGCTGAAAGATCAACTGTATGATTTCCTGATTCTATGCTTTCTTTCTTTTGCATAAGGAATTTAAACCTTCCTGCTACTGGCTGTTGTCTTACACTTTGGTTGGACAGACAGGTTCAAGACCATATGCTTTCTTAGCATTTCAAGCTCACCCAATTTTAAGGCAATAGTACAAAGATTATCTGAACAGATGTTTCCAAATGATCCAGTCCCCCAATTTCTAAGTGACGAAGAAGCAGATATGATGCTGGTAAACATGCTGTTGCAGAGACAAGAACAGCCCATGTTGTTGGTTCTTGATGATGTTTGGGAGGACTCAGTTGTTCACAAATTTATCATCAAAACAGGAGGATATAAGATTTTGGTTACTTCTAGAACTGAATGTCAAGCATTCGATTCTAAATACTCTTTGAAAATGCTCAATGACGCAGATGCAGCGGCTCTCTTTCGTCACTCAGCTTTTCCTCAAATTGGGAATGGGAACTATGAGGAGCCTGACAGGGATCTTCAAAAAAAGGTAGTTTATCTTGATCATATCTATGTATATAATGCATTCATTCATGTATGTAAATGAGTTAGAATACATTTTGTAAGTCATTCTTGTATGCTAACATTCTTCTGTAATTCCTTTTGAGCTTTAACTGATGTACTGCAAACTGTTAAATTGCAGATAGTGAGTGGTTGCAGGGGACTACCACTGGCTCTTCAGGTGATTGGCAATTCATTGCGTCGGCAGCCAGTCAAAGTATGGCAAAACACAGAGAGGATGCTATCAAGTTGCTCCATTTTTGAGTCTCACAGTGATTTGCTCAGATGTCTCGCTTCCAGTTTAAACTATTTAAATAAGAAGGTTCAAGAATGTTTTATGGACTTGGGTTCATTTCCTGAAGATGAAAGAATCCCTGCTTCATCTCTTATAGATATCTGGGTTGAACTCTATGGCATAGATGAAGTTGATGCTTACATCAACCTCCTTGAACTTTCCTCTCGAAGTCTTATAAATTTGATTGAAATAACAAGGTATAGTAGGCCCCTCTCTCTCTCTCTCTCTCTCTCTCTCTCTCTCTCTCTCTCTCTCTCTCTCTCTCCCCCCTTATTTCTATATTACATTTATATTTCATTACTTCCTATATTACATTCATATTACATTTTACTGTGCCAATATTATTATCTCATAGGATTTAACCTCAAACTTAGCTAGTTTTGCTGGTTTGCCAATCATTTGTTGTCTGCAACCAAGGATATGATAGACATAGTGACAAGTCAAAGGGGTGTTAAAGGAGTGGAACATTATGATGCTATTTGGTAAAATGATCTTCACTTGGTATTTTAGCCTGTCATGTGCTGTACTGTGCTGTGCTATGACCAGAAGTGAATTTTATACCAAGTGCACTACCTGATCTGAACACAGGTTCTGCAGTTTTATATCAGCCCAACTCGTGAGAAACCCATCTTCATTCCTAAGCTTTGCATCACCTTTTTTAACTTAAAAAAAAAGGTTACTTAATCCGTTATTTGCTTGATCATTTTCTGTTAACACTTGTATTCATTGTGTCCGACTGTAATTTCTCTAAACCACAAAATTCTGCTTGTAAATCAGCGGAGATGCTGGGCAGATGGATGGTAACATGGATGGGCTATTTGTTACCCAGCATGATCTTCTCAGAGACTTGGCTATCTACAGAAGCCGGCAGCAGGGTACAAGATTAATCATGGAAAGAAGAGAGGACAACAGCCTTCCCAAGAGATGGAGGGAACAAGAGCACCAGTTTCAAAATACACGCCTTGTCTCAGTCTCCACAGGTTTCGTAAACCTGCATTTTATTCTCTCCAACATGCTTCTTCAATTTATTATTTTCCCAATATCGTTATCTTTGGCTTAATTTGCAGGTGAAATGTTTATGCCAAAATGGGACAATATGCATTTTCCTGAAGCTGAGGCTTTAATCCTGAATTTCTCTGCAACAAAGTATACTTCACCTTCGTTCATGGAAAAAATGGAGAAGCTTAAGGTTCTGATCGTTATAAATTATGGGTGCTTCTGTGCTGAGCTGGATTGTTTAACACCCAGGCATTTTCCCAATTTAAGAAGAGTTAGGTTGGAAAAGGTTTTGATCCCTTCCCTCAACGAGATCACAATGCCATTCAAGAACTTGCAGAAGATTTCGTTGTTCATGTGCGAGGTTAGTCAAGCCTTGAGGAACTGCAACATCAATTTTCCTGACATGTTGCCAAATCTTGTGGAGATCAACATTGACTATTGCAAAGATCTTGTGGAGTTGCCTGAAGGGCTCTGTAATCTTATCCACCTAAAGAGGCTCAGCATATCCAATTGTCATGAATTACTTGCACTACCCCAGGGAATTGGATGCATGAGAGATCTCGATGTGTTAAGGCTGCATGCATGTACTGCACTGTTAGAATTACCTGACTCAATACAAAAACTCCAAAAGCTAAGGTTTCTTGATATATCTGACTGTTTGAACGTGGAAAGATTGCCTGAAGGGATTGGTGAGTTAAGTCGTTTGGAGAAGCTAAATATGAAACAGTGCTGGGGACTGAAAAAATTGCCTAGTTCAGTCTTGAATCTTGTGGGTTTAAAGGAAGTGATCTGTGATGATGAAACTGCTGATCTCTGGGAACCTCTCCGATGGCATTTATGTAAACTGAAAATTACAGTGCATAGAGAAATCAACTTATCTTGGCTTGGAGTTGATCTTGAGAACCTACACTCTTGATGATGATTTCTTTTTGCAGTAGCTGTGGACGCCTTCAATATCTACTGATACTATCTTCGCCGAAGGTATGTAAAAATTGTAACCGTGTTACATGGACAAGAGGCCTATTACTCTTTAATAGGAGGTCTATTGCAGGTGCAAACGCTTCAATCCTACAGCATATCATATGGTTTCAATATTTGAGGAAACTCCTGTCCTAACAGTTTGGATCAACAGTTAAAGAGTCGGACTTCTAAAATCCTGGAATCATGTGCTCGATAACACAGCTCAATAGAAGCCATTTATAGTTTGGAGCGTGCTTGAAGTTGAACTGATCATTTCTTTTGGTTTGGATGTATTTTTCCTTTTTTATTTTTATGAAATTGGTTTGGCTGTCTTGAAGTTGAAGCTGATGATGCTTCCATCGTTCTCCTTTATTTGTTGAGTTTCTCTACTCAATGTACATAAAAAAAAAGTAATTGCTTTGGGATGTATAGAGACATTTGAAAATTCGAATTCGATTAGCATCCGTATCTGTTTGGGGGTATCCGAATTCGAATTCAAATAATCTAGAACATAATCTATCCAATCTGAAGTGATAGTACGGATTTCGTTTCTAGAGATGCAGTTTGGGATGCATCGGGTCGGCCGAGATATTGGTTCTGTTGGGGGTTCTTTGGTGTCTGGTTGGTCCTCTTGCTCTCTCTCACTTTCTACATGGCATCTCCCTATTGGATGGTGTGATTTAAAGACTCAATATCCAGCACTCTAGGTAGAAGGCACTCCTTAATATCCGACGGTTCATACACAAGGTGATTTTGTAGATTTACTTTCTCCCATCGTCGGATCGTCATCAAACCTTGCCATGTGGGTTCCATACTAAATTAGGTAAGATTCCCTCACTCATGATCTAGAATTTGTCCTATTTTAAATGTCACCATGCACATGATATGCTTCTACGGTTCATATGCAAAGTTTTGTTGTAGATTAACTATCTTCCACTATCGGATCGTCATCAAACCTTACTATGCGGCTCCCATACTACTTTAGGTAAGATTTCCTAACTAATTTGCCCTATTTTAAATGTCAACATGCACATGATATGCTCCTACGGTTCATGTGCAAAGTGTTGTTGTAGATTAACTATCTCCCACCGTCGGATCATCATCAAACCTTGCCGTGTGACTCCCATACTACTTTAGGTAAGATTTCCTAACTAATTTGCCCTTTTCTAAATGTCACCATGCACATGATATGCTCCTACGGTTCATATGCAAGGTGTTTTTGTAGATTAACTATCTCCCACCGTCGGATTGTCATCAAACTTTGCTATATAGTTCTCATACTACTGTAGGTAAGATTCCCTATGACGGATCGAGGATTCGCCCTATTCAAAGTGTCACCATGTGAGTGATGTGCTACACAATACCATAAGGTACTAAATGATAACTACTTGTCTAAATGTCACCAGATGATACTATGTGACATCAAATCTTCCTAAAAGATAAGATAAGTATTTTCTACGAGTTATTTCATGAACTCAGTTTATTTGGTTGAGCATTTCCTTGAGATGGTAAATGACCGAACTACCCTTTAGGTTCATTAAACAAGTCTCTCGAGTAAAAACTAGGTTCAAGGTCATATTCATGTTACTAATTGGGATTATCGCTCTAGGTCAAGAATAATTACATACAGGTTATTCCCTTCCTATATTAAGTTAGCTTGGAAATCATGGGTGTTAGTTATAGTAAAACTGATTGTCAAAATTCAGATTAAAAATTCAAATTAGACCAAAATTTTAGACGTGGATGTTACACTATGGTCTCAGTAACATATCATATGCTATCTCTTATATTACCTACGATTTTCCAACGAACTCCAGCTCATACACACACTTCACCATGCCATTGTCCGTGTCACTGATTGAATGACGTCTACGCCACCTGGACCTTATTACAGTGGACATGTGTTGTGTCGGATCCAAATCCTCTCCTGCGGCAGGAGGGTTCTGGGGCTGATCCAAGGGGTTGCTGATCAGTTGGCCCGCCTACCAATACATGGGGAGGTGGGCCGGCTGAAATCCCACCCTTGGCAGGCGACAGGTCAGCAGGATACGATTTGGTTACTGTTGTGTTGCATACTATGAACTAACCTACTGACTCAGTATGTTGTATAACGAAGAGGGGATTAACAACAATGATTATCACACTATGACTCAACACACCAATTTTTATTCGATTCTATCCCAAACATGGATCAAATATTATTTCTTAAAATTAAATATTAGAAAATTCCTAATTGTAAGCATTTTAGATAGATCATCTTTGGGTTTTCCATGGGATTTTGCATGAACCCTGACAAACACACTACACAGATTACTAGAATACAATGGGTATTGAAAAGAAATGATTAGAGACATACCTCTTGCTGTAGATTGATTTCCGACCGTTTACCTTTTATGATTTGAATGCTTTGAATGTTGGAAAGCTTGGATCAAAGTCTTCCACACCGTCGGGATCCCTTGACCTTCTCTCTGCGTATGGGAACAGGAGAAGAAAATAACACCGTGGCCTGGGGACTCTAACCATTGGTATTTATAATACCACCCCCAACCCCGGACCGGTCCCACAGGGGACCGGTTGGTCCATCTCCAATCATACTTAAATCGGTTTACCCAACTAGACTCCCACTCGAATCAACTAACCTTATAATTAATTAAGCCCATAAAAATATCTTACAATCTCCCACTTGGGCTATATTAATTATAAATTCACCATTGATCCAATGTGGCCATGGAATCTAATTACACCAAAACCATCCTTTACTTTGATTCAGTTATCAAGCCTACCAATGTCGAACAACATGGAAAGTACTCCTACACTCCGGTGTACCCCCTCTTGTCGATCACATACGAGGTTTACTTAATGACATAAATCACTTTGAGATGAATACTTGAGTCCAATGATCGAATTACCACGATCCCGTTACCTTAAAATCCTTATAGGTCAACGCACTTTGATATTATCCAACTTTATATAGGCAAACCGCCTCCAATTTGGACTAATATCTTACTTTGGCTTTCCGCCTTCTTTGGCTAAATACCGCCTTCTTTGGCTAAATACCGCCTTCTTTGGCTAAATACCGCCTTGTAATTTTGACATGTCTTAAATAATCAATAATACATACAAGCAATGAATGCTCACTAATAATCATGTCCATTAAACCACAGACAAAACAATCAATTACAGATAAACCATCAATTACCAGATCTCCCACTAACCAAGCAGATCTAAACACTCCCACTGACTAAGAGAATCTAAAGACTCCCACAGACAAAACCTTTTCAACCTGTCTCTACATTGCCTTAGAGATCAACTATGACTGGTACAACTAGTCAAACCTAAAATCGCACAGTCAAACATGAAAACTATTTACCACATCACATAACAAATACAATCAACATTACATGCAATCATTTACCTTACAACATCATAGGCATAATTTCTTTCAATTTAATTGAAAAGAAAAACTTTACATTTCGATATTTCAAATAATATCATTACATTTTAATATGGGAACAATATGCTAAGTCAAACAATAACATAAAACAAAGTAAAATCAAAAGCAGAAAAAACATTTGAATGTAAAAGAAACTGTACAATATTCAAGCCAATAGTCTTCAAGACCCTCCTACCCCAAAAACCTAGGGAGTCCTAGAACCATTATCTCTTTCTAGATATACTTATCTGGCTTAACAAGATCTTGGTCAAACCACCTATCTTTTGTCAATCTACCCATCTATGAGTAATCCACCTTAGAGTTACGCAACAACAATCTTATCACTAGCTATTTCTCCCCTTTGGTAATGTAAGCCACCTAGATCAGAATATATATATATTCTAGCAAGTAATGGAATATATTTAATATATCAATTACATTGGTCTCATTGTCCTTGAGCTTTTCAATGATAATTGACAGCTCCCAAAAATACTTCCTCACATTACCATTTCCAAAGAAAATGGCGGTACTAGAGAAATAGGTTAATAAACTATCTTCCGACCCCCTCTAAAATATTATTCTTTTCCTTTGGATTTTTCTTAGATAATCCCTTTGCAATATTTCTCATCTTAATACTGCTACACATAACCTCAATAGTAGAATACCTCACAACTTATGTAAACCACTATGAAAGGTACATCTAGGTCAAACGATCCTAGACTAGTCTCTAATCTTTTCATCATAAATTTTATTCTTTGTCCTAGGAAGAGAAAAAAATAGATATCAAAACACTCTTTGGGACAGTCATACTTGGATGAACACATCAATGTATGAGTTTAAATACAGTATCAAACAACTGAAGACTCATACATATACCCTTTACTTGCATTAACCATATAAAACTTTCATGCAAATAAATATCTTTTTCCAAGAGTTAACTAACTACACATTCTCCTTTGGGATAAACATGCAGTGGTCTTCTCAATTTCTGTGCAATAACTGCGAAAGAATAATGACTCTCGAAAATCCCACCACCTTTGGGTTAATGAGACTCCCTAAAGTCAAAACCCTTTCATGCAAATAAATATCATTTTCCAAGAGTTAACCAACTACACATTCTCCTTTGGGATAAACATGCAATGGTCTTCTCAATTTCTGTGCAATAACTGCGAAAGAATAATGACTCTCGAAAATCCCACCACCTTTGGGTTAATGAGACTCCCTAAAGTCAAAACCCTTTCATGTAAATAAATATCATTTTCCAAGAGTTAACCAACTACATATTCTCCTTTGGGATAAACATGAAGCGGTCTTCTCAATTTCTGTGCAATAACTGGGAAAGAATAATGACCCTCGAAAATCCCACCACCTTTGGGTTAATGAGACTCCCTAAAGTCAAAACTCTTTCAATTCATGTGCATGAACATATCTTTAACTTTGACAATGCCACCTTTGGGTTAACACTGACTTTCTTAGCTGCTTTTCACACCATAAAGAATAGTGTAATAAAATATATCCTTTATTGTATATGTAAATGTACAAATTTGGGATTTGAGGACTACCATGATAGAACTGAATGTACCACTTTGGTGGATTCCACCCAATCTTCACATGACACCCACAAACCTTAATTTGATTAAAACTTGACAATGCCACCTTTGGGTGTACATCGCCCTTACACAAGCATTTACAAATACATGAACTTTGAATTTGAAGACATCATGATGAAACTAGGTGTACCACTTTGGTGGGTTCCACCCAATTCCACAATAATATCCCCAAATCCTACTTTGCAGCACATTGTGGGTTAATAAATAAAATTTCATGCACACATAACCTTCTACATGCATCTGGTACAAAAATAACTGATAAATAAGCAGAAAACTACAAATCGGATTAATTTGGGCACCTTTTAATCAAAAATAAAATTTTCAAATCACCAAATTGTATCAAACTATGTACCAAACTGTAGAGCATCAAAATACGAAACCAACGCAAAAAACCGCGTCAAAATCCGACGCTCCTAGCTCTCACAATCGCCGTTCAAAGTAGGCTTGAGCATTTTAGAATCCTGAACCGGCTAGAACCGGTTCATCCGGGTTCGGTTATGGGCGGACCGAACCCACAAAATCTTTTTTTTTTTTAAAGCTTTGGTCCAGGCCAAACCAAAACGGTCTGGGCCTAAACCGAACCGTAAACCGGCGGTCCACCCACCGGTCCAATCAAACCACAATCCGGGTTACCGGGTCACATTATCAGGTCACTGGATCGGGTTTCCGGGTCAAAATATCGGGTACTGGGTCCGGTTTCCGTGCCAAAAGTATCGGGTCACTGGGTCGGGTTATCGGGTCAAAATACCGGGTCTGTGGGTTGGCTTAGTTATTTGACCTGGCTGGGTTTACCCCCTGTCCGGACTGGGCCTGGGCTGGGCTAGCCCTGGCCCGACTAGACTGGGCCTGGCGAGATGGGGCTGAGTTAACTCGGCCCGAGTCAACTCAGCCAACCCGTTAGGGTTCACGAGTTAGCGCCGAGTCGACCCGGCGATGACTCGGCGCCGACAGAGTTTTTTTTTTTTTTAAACTTTTCCAACCGGTGCGTGGATCTCACTTGCCTTTTCAGGCGGCGCGTGGGTCATTTTTCGGCGGCCAGCTTTATGTCGTCGGCTCCGTCTTTCCGAGTTCTACAATCCTGTATAATTTATTTTGCTTTTTAATGGTCCAAAAAAAAAATTTTCAAGGTCCAAACCCTTGACAGGTTCGAAGAGAATTTTGAGAGAAAAATCTCTTCCCTTTTTAAATTCATTCAAACATAAAGTATTAACAATGCTTTCCCATGATTCTAGATCTGTGTAGGTGGCTCGGATACCACTGTAAGCATTTTAGATAGATCCTCTTTGGGTTTTCCATGAGATTTTGCATGAACCCTAACAAACACACTACACAGATTACTAGAATACAATGGGGATTGAAAAGAGATGATTAGAGACATACATCTTGCTGTAGATTGATTTCCGACCGTTTACCTTCTATGATTTGAATGCTTTGAATGTTGGAAAGCTTGGATCAAAGTCTTCCATTATAATTAATTAAGCCTATAAAAATATCTTACACTAATAACCGTGGATAATTGCCACGTGACCACTCTATCCATTGGATATTTGACATTTGGCATGAAATTAAAAAAAAAATTAACGGTATCAAACCAGACCAGATCAGATCGGTCTATCCGGCCGATCCAGGATAGTAATAGACCTCAAAAGCTGTTAATAGACCTCAAAAGCTGTGGTATCATATCTTCAAGACAATTCTAACGCACATTTTAACCATGATGAAGAGCTCAATCTTTTGCGACAGTTAGAAGAATATCTACTATGTGAGGAAGTTATGTGGGCCCAAAAATCTAGAGTGGATTAGTTGAAATGCGGAGATAGGAATACGGGGTTCTTTCATGCTACTACTGTCCAAAGGCAACATTTCAACAAAATTTCACAACTCAAGATGCCGAATGGAGAGTGGACAAAATTGGAGTTGGAAGTGAATGAGTTAATTCTATCTTATTTTCAAAAACTATATATTTTCGGATCCTCCTGATTTTATGGCGTTGGATTCTATTTTAGATAAAATTTCCTTAAAAATCTCGGATGAGGATAATGCTAATCTTATATGCTTACCTTCAGAAGAAGAGGTCAAATCGGCCTTATTTAACATGGCCCCACTTAAAAGTCCTAGTCCAGATGGATTCCCTCCAGGCTTTTTCCAAAAGTTTTGGGATTTAACCAAGTCTGATTCAATTCAAGTCATTCACAAATTTTTCTCTGGAGGGCATATTTATGAGGAGCTTAATAAGACATATATTTGCCTCATTCCCAAAAATAACAATCCTGACTATATTGAGCAATTTCGGCCAATCAGTCTATGTGGGGTCACCATTAAGATTATTTCTAAAATAATGACCAATAGACTGAAGAGTATTTTGGATAAAATTATCCTGGCTAACCAGTCTGCTTTCATTCCGAATAGATCAATGTCGGATAACATTCTTATGGCCCATGAAATTTTCCATTATATTAAAAATAGGAAGTAAGGCAAGACTGACCTCATGGCTATGAAATTGGATATGAACAAAGCTTATGACCATCTTGAATGGTCATTCATTGAAAATGTGCTTCTAAAGTTGGGCTTTATTCCTCAATGGGTCAAACTTATTATGAAATGTGTTTCTACTGTCACTTATACTATCTTGGTTAATGGAACAGAAAGAGGAAATATTATTCCCACAAGGGGTTTGAGACAAGGGGATCCCCCTTCTCTTGCTCTATTCATCTTGTACATTCATGTTTTTTCCTCTTTGCTCCAAGGTAGCATGGATTCTGGTGTTATTAAAGGCATTAAAATAAAAAATCGGGCTTTCCCTATTTCACACTTATTATTTGTTGATGATTGCCTTTTATTCTCACAAGTTGATTATGGAGCCATACATTCTTTGAAGGATTATATTGATATTTACTGCAGAACATCTGGTCAAAAAATAAATCTCCAAAAACATTTAGCCTAAAAACTCCTGCCAAGTTTAGAAGATGGTTCTCAAAGATTCTAAAGATCAAGTATGGTGAAGGGTTGAACAAATATCTAGGCCTTCCTATTGAGTTTGGAGCTTCAAAGAAAGATTGCTTCATTGATATCCAAGGCAGACCCTCAAGAAAATGACGAGCTGAAGAGTAAGTTGCTTTCCCATGCAGGAAAAGAAACTTTATTGAAGTCGGTTGTATTGACTATATCTAATTATGCAGCTACTCATTTCAAACTTCCAAAATCTTATCATTATTCTATTAAAAAGTCTACTGTAGAATTTTTTTGGCAGAATAATGGGAAAGATAAGAATATTCACTGGATATCTTGGTCCAGATTGTGCAAATCTAAAGAGAAGGGAGGTTTGGGTCTTCGTGATCCATATATTAAAAACCTTGCCCTTCTTACCAAAATGGCATGGAATCTACTAAGGGTGTCAACGGGTCGGTCCGGGCCGGTTTTGGTTCGGGCTGAACCAGTGTCGGTTTTTATAAGCCCAGTCCAAAACATGTCCATTAAGAGTTCGGGCTAGGTTGGGCTGCACTGAACACAATAACTAACGGATTGGTTCGGTGTCGATTTGTTATCGGGCTAAGCTTATTGAGGTGATTTCGGGCTGGTTCGGTCCGGACCAAGCTTATCAAACTTATTTGACCTATTTTATATGTAAGATATATAGCCTATTTTATTATTTCTATCTATAAAATTAGTATCATTCCTTCTATATGTATGTAATTTAGTAAATTGTAACAATTAACATACTCTTTTCAACTATAGATTCACATAATCTTTCGGATCAAGAAGTGAACTATAATAGTGTAATATAATCCATTAAAATTTAAAACCATTAAAATTAAGAAATTGGACCCAGATGGGCCTTACCGGTGTTCGGGTTGGGTATTATTGATTCAGGCTAGTTCGTGCTTCTTAACGGGCCGGTCCGATCTAATTTCGGTCTAGGCTGAACGGTGTCGGGCTCTACAAACCGAGACCGAAACCTGTCCATTAAGGTTTAGTCCGGGCTAGGTTCGGGTTATATCGGGCCGACTCGGTCCGTGCTACCGGGCCGGGTCCATTTTTGACACCCTTAGAATCTACGATCTTCTCTTGATTCGACATGGGAAAAGATGATGAAATCTATTTATTTTCCAGATTTGGATTTTCTTCATGCCTCATTAGGTTATCGTCCCTCTTGGGCATGGAGAAGCCTCATGGAAGGAAGGAATTATCTCCTCAAAGGTTTAATTTGGCAGGTGGGCCATGGAGATAAAATAAGGATTTGGGAAGACCAATGGATTCCTTCCATTAAAGGTTTTAAACCCTATTCTAATAAGCCAATTAATTGCTCCATGGAGAGGGTTTCCGATCTGATTGATTCTGTCAACCGAATTTGGAAAGTGGAGATTTTGGAAAGCCTTTTTCCAGCAGATATTAGAGAGACCATTATCAAAATACCTCTTAGTCTTTATCCGAAGGAAGACAATCTTATATGGACTGGCAATAAATCAGGCCGATTTTCAATCAAATCGCATATCACTTTATCTCTAATTTAAACCAAAGTAAACCATTCCTCTTCTCATCTAAACAGTTAGAATTATACACCCAAGATAGTGTGGGAAAGAGTTTGGAATGGTCTCATTTTGCCAAAGATAAAAACTTTCTTATGGCATGCATGTGCAAATGGATTGGCAGTGGACGAAGAATTTCTATGAAGGCAAATCTTGGTGGACTATACTTGCAAAAGATGTGGTGATAAGGAGTTCACAGAACATGTATTGCTTCATTGTCCTTTTACAAAAGCAGTATGGTTTGGATCCTTGTTATCTCACATTGTGCCCGATGACCTCGATCTCAAGCTCTCTCAATGGATTCATAGTTGGGATCCTTTATTTAAAATATCTAAAACTTCGGCCAGGAGAATGTGGTTCTTAGCTTCCTTCATCTGTTGGCATCTATGGAAGGCACGTAATGATTTAGTTTTTGAAAATAAAACATGGACTCCATTTGATGTTATTCAGAAGGCCCATTCTGCTTTTGAGGAGTAAAATGTAAGACCCGCACTCTGAAAACCCGGTCTAACCTTGGTTTTGTATCGTAACAGGTCTTCCGATCATCACCGAGCCAGACGGGGCAAGCGGATAACAAACAGGTACAAAATCGGACCAAAGTCGACCAATTATACCTGATTTTAGATACCGGTTGATGGTACGGATGATGGTACCGGTCGACCGGTATGGCCCGCACCTATGTGCGGGAATTTGGAATTGGTCTCTGCGGTCCCGCTTTCCGATTTCGAATCCTAGAAGTTTCTAATCCTAGTAGGGTTACTAAACCCTATTTCTAGCCTATAAATACACCCTTAAACCTCCTCAAATCCTTTCCATTGTCTCTCACAAACCCTAGAGAAGAGAAGAGCTTGGAAAGGAGAAGGAGCTAGGAAGAAGAAGGAGGTGCCGCCATTACCGTTTGCGGCTCACGCTACGCTCAACGGTAGTGTTTGAATCCCTCTTCTTACCCTATGATAGTTGTGTGGTTGGATCAATACCATGCAAAGTAGATATTGATCTAAAACCCTAAATTGACCAATAAACCCTAAGTTGTCGTCAAACCCTAGATTTGAGTTTCGAGATGATATTCATCGACGAGACTTGAATGAGTGGGGATAACTCTAACTCAAAGCCTAGACTTAGAATGGATAGAGGAAACCCGAAAATCCATGGAGGATGGTCGACGGCGGTCGAAGAACCCATGTATGGTCTTTGGAGACATCCGGTCGACTATACCGGTTGCAATAGTGCGCCGGTATGTTGCGACCGCTCCTCTCGGGAGGTTGTTTGTGGGGGCGGTGACCATACCGGTCGCCGTCTTTCCCACGAGCTGCGGCCGGTACATGCCACCGGTCGGCCGTGAGGGTAGTTGTGATCTCTGTTGGTTTCCGACCAACATGAAACCCTAAACAATATATTCTAATGAAACCCTAATAATATTGTGGACTTTGTGACATATCGTTTGGATCTTGTGACGTGGAGCAATTCGAACGGGCGGGTAAGGAATCGACCTAAACCTAATAATTAATGGACGATCGTTGTTAATCATTGAATATCTATGATGTGATGTTTGTGCATATTCACTGCCATCCTTTACTTTCGGTTATTATTATTGTTCATGCATTCATAGGTGTGATTGTTAGGCATGTGATTGTTTTCGTTGGTGTGTGGAGTGGGGCATGGGCCCGGGATCGCTCTTCACACCGGCACCTTTGTAGTATTCGTCTTAACATGCTTGGTACGGGTGGGGTATCGGGGGAAGATCGTGGTACGGTGGTCTCCGATATTGATGTTGTCCCGCCATCGTTGTGTGGTGCGAGGATTCAGTCGGGGCTTGTCCACGATGCTTTAGCTCTTCTCTATGTCGTAGGGAGTTATGTTGGGATAGGGTCTACCGCGTATTGTTTCTATCCTAGTGGGTTAGTTGCGGATAGGGTATCGGGGGGGGTGAGGTATGGTGGTCTCCGGCCGCCTCCGCTCTAGCTCTATCTCTATGCCGTAGGCGTGTCTTGGGATAGAGCATACATTGTTGACATATAGGATTGGTTAGTTGCGAGCCCGGTTTAGCCCCGGCGTAGGGGCTTAGGTCGGTATGGGTAGAGTATCGGGAGGTGCGGGTATACCTTAGCTCTATCTCTATTCCATGATGGGTGCATGTGGGTTGGTGGTAGTGTGATTTGTGCGACGCCACACCTCGTGTATAGAGGTGCGGGGCCACCAAACCTTTCTATAGCACATTGCAAACTTAAAACCCGACCACGTATAAAATTGATTGTTACTCATGCATTCTCGTGAAACGTCGATTGCCTTCGAGGTGTTGTGTGTGCCACCCTTTATGCGCATTATTTTTGTGTTGTGCGGGTTACCCGTGGATGATTATGTGACGCTCCGGCGTATGGAGGTGTAGCTACTCGGATGTACGCGGGGAGGGCGAGCATGATGCTTCATGCGAGTGCCCTTCTGCGTGTACCGTGATGATTTTATTTATTTGTTTCAGTTATTTTTGGTTGGATTAAAGTGATGTAAGAGATATTATATTTTATGTTTGAATTTGGATAATTGGATATTTATTTAAATTATCAATAGGTACTCAATTCATTCTATTTAAAGTCTTCCAGTATATTTATATTCGTGGGGGTGTGTGTATGGGTTGTGGGGGGGGACACGGCCTATTCGAGATCCTGGTGTGAACCGTTGGTTCAATGACAGTTCACTCACACCATTCTGGTTGGATCAGAATTGGGGTGTGACATAAAATGTCTCGGGACTTCCTCCATATTGCTCGGAACATGGTAATGAGGATCACTATGATCCGACATGGATTCCCCCACCAATTGGAATGGTCAAAATTAATACAGATGTAGCTTATATTGAAGAATCTGTAAGGGGGGCCTGGGTTTTATTATTAGAGATGCTAATGGTAATATTCTCAAAGCGGGATCTCAGGATTGCTTTGCCTCTTCAGTGGTTCTAGGAGAGACCTTGGCCATTCGATTAGCCCTTCAAGTTGTTGTCGAGGATGGTTTTAGGAATCTAATAGTGGAGTCTGATTGTAATGATACTATTCAATGGTTGAATGCTCCTTTTTGTCCTTGTATCAGGGAGATCTTTCTTATTCGAGAGGACATTTATCAATTGGTCTCTTTTTGTAGCCCTGTATTCTTTAAGGGTGTCAAAACTGGGCCCGGCCCAGTAGCACGGACCGAGCCAGCCCGATATAACCCGAACCCAACCCGGACCGAGCCTTAATGGACAGGTTTTGGTCTGAGCTTGTAAAGCCCCACACCGTTTCAGTCCAAACCGAAACCAAACCGGACCGGTCCGTTAAGAAGCCCGAATTAGACCAAACAGATAAAACCCAACCCGAACACCGGTAAGGTCCGTTCAGGCCCAATTTCTTAATTTTAATGGTTTTAAATTTTAATAGATTGTATTACACTATTAGAGTTCACTTCATGATATAGAAGATTATATGAATCTATAGTTGAAAAGATTATGTTAATTGTTATAGTTTATTAAATTACATACATATGAAAGGAATAATGCTAATTTTATAGATATAAATAATAAAATAGGCTATATAGTTTACATATAAAAGGGGCCCGATAAACTCGATAAACCCGATCTGGACCGAACCAACCTGAAATCACCTCAATAAACCCAGCCCGATATCAAACCGACACTGGACCAGCCCGTTAGTTATTGTGTCTAGCATAGCCCACCCCAGCCCGAACTCTTAATTGACATGTTTTGGGTTGGGCTTATAAAACCCGATACCGGTTCAGTCCGGACCGAAACCGACTCAGACCGGCCTGTTGACACCCTTAGTATTCTTTATGGTTATTCTTAGGGTGAGTAATGGTGTTGCCCACACCCTAGCTAGGAAGGCAGTGTCATCTACGGGGATATCACTTTGATCAATATCCACTCCTTGGCTTCATCAATTGTGTAAGAATGAAGTCTCGGTTGTAACCGTCAATTCAATGAATAAATTTCTCTTTCACTAAAAAAAAAAAAAAAATATCGGGATTTGTTATGTCTGAAAGTGATATATATATATATATATATATATATATATATATATATATATATATATATATATATATATATATATATATATATATATCGGGATTTGTTATGTCTGAAAGGGATATATATATATATATATCTTGGTGGAAGATTACTTGAACCATCCGGGGGTATATATATATATATACGTTGGTGGAAGATTACTTGAACCATCCGGGTATGTACACAACCGTGTATGAAAAATGCTTCCCAATTAAAAAATGGCAATGGATTTGTCTTCCGTTGACGGAAACGTGCCTGCAATTTCGTCGATGAAGTCGTTACTTGTAAAAGCACAAAATCAACGCGACAAGAAATGTCGGGTATGGTCCTTGACAGACCAAAGAAAGTTAATTACTCAATGAAGTCTACTTTTATGCGTTACTGCATTAGTAATCAACCAAGGCAAGGAAGGATTTTCTCTGCAACTCTCTACCTTTCTCTTTCCCTGAAACATCGTTGAAACTGTCATGAGCTTCCATTTTAACTTGTAAATAAGTTACTTTAAAAACCCAAATTCTGGACTTTAGGTAGGTATTCAAATTTCAAGATGGCTTGGCAAACTCCAGCAGCAATTTTTCTAGGTCCTCCAGCACAAGAGTTGCTGAGATTCATCAAAGATCACATGAATAAGGCCCATCCTTTCAAATCTCATCTTGAGAAGCTTCAATCCACTCTTGAAAGCATCATACCTAAGATCAATGAAGTGCATCGTTTAAATGCTTTGTTAACATATCTCCCGAGACCCGATATCGAAAGATTGAAGGAAGAATTAGTGAAAGGGAAAGAGCTTGTAAGGAAGTGTGGGGCTGTCCCATCCTGGAACTACTTCCTGATGTGCCGGTATTCAAAAGGAATCCTCAAATTGAATAAGGATTTACGGTGGTTCTTCAACATGGAAGTAACCGCGGATATCTGGCTTGGCAATAAACAGATTCTAGTCGATTTGGAAGAGATGATGAGGAAATTTGAAAGGTTGAACATGAGATTGGAGGGTTCTCGCTCTGCACCTGAGATACCTGAAATTACTTATGGGTTGGATGTCCCTTTGCAGGAATTAAAGATGTCGTTGTTTAGAGATGATGTGAGGGTTCTTGGGTTGTGTTCTCCTGGAGGTTGTGGGAAGACCACGTTGGCTTCCATGCTTTGCCGAGACAGAGATGTGACAAGTATGAAATTCTGAAACCCCAATATTTTGTTCAGCTTTATTTTCTAGTATATGCATTTAAAAATTGTCTATAAGTTATCTCTGTTAGATGGAAATTGTTTGCTATAGCTTTCTTAGACTTCTTCTGCTGTAAGGGATTTTTTTGGATGGAATTCACAATTTATTCAGACTTTCTCAATTTATTAATTGCAAACTATGTGAACCATCCGATTTTCTATTTTGTCTACTTTTCTAATAGTTTTCTGCAAGCAGATTTGATTGGTTAAACTAGTCTGAAATGGGTCTATCTAGAACAGCTCATCCGAATGGTTTAGTCTTGTGTGCTGTTTCTAAACTGTAATGGAGAAACATTTTTTGCTGATAATTGCTTTAACCCTGTTCAGCTACCATTGGATTTCCTCTAGCTGTTTCATAGCCAATGCAGTTAAGACCATGGTACTTGTTTTATCTTTGACCACCCAACCTGAATTTCATTTTATAAGCATTCAACGGAATTCAAATTAGTCATTTACCCAAAGCAAATTACTAGTGTCAGACTAGAGTGGTGACCGCTTATATTTGATGGATTTATTTCCTTTCCAGAAGAATTAAATAAGTTCCATATCTTCAGATTTGGGTGCATGCCTGTGAATCTCTGGGACTAGACTAATTGTAACACATTATATTGATGGATTTATTTCCTTCCCAGTAGAATGAAATAACTGCCATATCAAGCTTGTAGATGTCACTATATTATCCAAATTATCTTTTTCTTTGCCCTGCAAGTACTCATGTGTTAATGACACAATGAAGTGTGTCCTCTCCTGATTCTGTGCTTTGTTTCTTCTTCACAAAGAATTTGAATCTTTCTTCTAGTGACAACTGTCTTTTACTCTGGTTGGACAGGCAGGTTCAAGAACATATACTTTCTTACTGTTTCAAGCTCACCTGACTTTAAAGTTATAGTACAAAAATTATTGGAACAGATGTTTCCGACAAATCCAGTGCCTCGTTTTCTAACTGAAGGAGAAGCAATTATGAAGCTGGGAAACTTGATGATGCGGATAGAAAAAGAACCAACATTGTTGGTTCTTGATGATGTTTGGGAGGATTCAGTTGTTCGGAAGTTTGTCTTTGGCACAGTAAATTATAAGATCCTGGTTACTTCAAGAACTCAATGTCAAGTATTTGATTATAAATATTCCTTGAAAATGCTTGGCGATGAAGATGCCATGGCTCTCTTCTGTAACTCAGCATTTCCTCAAAATGTGAATGTGAACTATGAGGAGCCTGACAGGGATCTTCAAAATAAGGTGCTTTATCTGTGTCCTCTCTACATATATCATGCATGCAGATAAGTTTAACATATATTCTACCATTTTTCAGTAGCTCCTTGCAGGCTATGACTGATTTTACTGGAAATGCAGATAGTGAGAGGTTGCAAGGGACTCCCACTGGCTCTTAAGGTTATTGGCCACTCATTGCATCAGCAACAAGCCAAAGTATGGCAACACACAGAGAGGATGCTGTCAAGTTGCTCCATTTTCAAGTCCCACACTGATTTGCTGAGTTGTCTTGGGACCAGCTTAGATTACTTGAATGAGAATGTTCAAGATTGCTTTATGGACTTGGCTTCCTTTCCTGAAGACGAAAGAATTCCTGCTTCATCTCTTATAGATATTTGGGTTGAACTTTATGGAATAGATGAAGTTGATGCTTACATCAACCTCCTTGAACTTTCCACTCAAAATCTTGTTACTCTTATTGAAATTACCAGGTACGCTAGATCTCTTCCTTTCTCAATGCTGCTGGTTTTCTTTTTTCCAATTTTTTTTTTATTGGGGAAGGTGGGATATCTATCTTGTTGTTCCCATAATTTGTTACAAATAGCCATTGACCTACAGCTTTTGATCTCCATGGTTTTCCCTTAATTGTTCAAAGCGCAGGGCAGACAAGTAATTTTTCTTTAATTTGAGAATTGAAGAAAATTTACCGTGCAAATCGATTTAGATGTTTGATCTGAGAGTAGTCAGAAATTTGTCCTGTTCTGTTTCCCTTTCCAACCCTTCATAGAGGGAGGAAGAGCCATTAGGATTTTCTTCTTTTGCTTCCTCATGGGTTGCATTCCACCACACTGCAAATCCTCCCATTCATGGTCAGGGCTATTTGACAATGAGTTACCATCCAAAGCTTACTACATCTGGCTTTGGGTCTCCATATTTAGAAAGCTGTGCTTTTTTTGAACTGTGAGGTCTTGTAACTCAATTGTTATTAAAACTAGACAGCCCTGAAATATTAGCACTACTGTTTTGGACATCTAGTGCTTTCTTTCTGTTTTGCTGAGAGAACCAATCTTTTACTTGATCCCCAGTTCTAGCTTGAGGGGCCTCTGTTCTGAACTCAAACCCACCTGAATTTCACTATTATTTCAATTACTGGATTTTTTTTTTTTGATCAACAAGAACAATGATAATCACAGCATTATTGAACTCAAAAACACACATGAACAATTCATTCTCCTCGATCAGTGCAGAAATTTCCTACCAACAATGGCCTCTCCTTCTCGATCTTGGCAATGGATAATGGGGAAGATTGCATGAGCTATGAGAAAAATATCAAGGGATTTTAACAGCAACATAACCATGGAGAAAGGGATGAGAATCCAAGCTAAAATACCTTAGACTTTTTACTTCACTAGGAAGATGAGAAGGGCAACTCTTATCTAATTGAATTTCTGTTGTTTCCTCTTCAAATGCATTTGTTTTTGAATTATGAAATCCATTTTACTTTATGATTCAAGCGAAATTCAATATACTTCAGGGAATCCAATATACTCTATGGAGGGTGAAGAAAATTCGGCCAACCGCTATTTCTAACCGGGCTTGGGGAAGTTCAGATTTTCCTTTCTTTCCCTTAATGAAAATTTCCAGTGTAGCATGTATATTATAACTTCTAGCATCAATGTTATTAGCTCATTGTTATGGCAAAGCTCTAACTTCAAATCTGTTAGACCAACTGTTTTGACATTCATTTTTGTCCAATCATAATTTTCTTTCTAAGCAGAAAAGTTCTTTTTCTATATCAGTGGAGATGCAGGACAGATTGATGGTAACTTGAATGGGCTATTTGTTACCCAGCATGATCTGCTAAGAGACTTGGCTATCTACCGAAGCCAGCAGAAGGGTACAAGATTAATCATGAAAAGTAGAGAAGAGAGCCTTCCCTGGAAATGGAGCAAAGAAGAGCACCAGTTTCAGAATGCTCGCCTTGTCTCTATCCAAACAGGTTTCCTTATCTGCATACTAGTTCACAAAACTGCTCCTTGACTATATATATTTTTTTCGACACATCATGATCTGTGGCTTATGGTTTGCAGGTGAATTGTCTTCTTCTAATTGTTACAGTATGCATTTTCCTGAAGCTGAGGTTTTAATTCTGGATTTCTTTGCAACAAAGTACACTTTACCCCAATTTATTGAGAAAATGGAGAAGCTGAAGGTTCTAATCATCGCAAACCATGGGCACTACTGTACTCAGCTGAATTATTTGACTAGACCTGGTTATTTGTCCAGTTTAAGGAGAGTTAGTTTAGAAAAGGTTTCGGTCCCTATGCTAAATGAAATCAAAATGCCATTGAAAGACTTGCAGAAGATATCATTGTTAATGTGCGAGGTTGGCCAAGCCTTAGGAAGCTACGACCTCAATTTTCCATACATGTTGCCAAATCTTGTCGAGATCAACATTGACTATTGTAATGATCTTGTGGAGTTGCCCCAAGGGCTCTGCAATCTCGTACACCTACAGAAGCTCAGCATAACCAACTGTCACAATTTATTTGCAATGCCAGAGGGAATTGGATCTATCAGAGATTTAGAGGTGTTAAGACTCCATGCTTGTACAGGATTGGTAGAGTTACCTAACTCAATTAAAAAACTCCAGAAGCTAAGGTTTCTTGATATATCGGAATGTTTGAACATGGAGAGGCTGCCTGAAGGGATGGGTGAGTTGAATGGTTTGGAAAAGCTTGACATGAGACAGTGCTTGGGACTAAGGGAATTGCCTCCTTCTATCATGAATCTTGTGCACTTAAAGGATGTGATTTGTGATGATGAGACTGCTGATCTTTGGGAACCTCTGGGATGGCATTTAAGTAAACTTAAAATTGTGATGCGTGAAGACAGCAACCTGTTCTGGCTTGGGGTTGATCTCTAGAGCCCCAGCCTACACCCTAGCTGTTGCATTCTTCAAGAAGCAGTTGAGGACATCCTATTAAATCCTCTCATACCCCTCATGTTGAGATGAAAAAATTCAGTGGCTATCATGCACTATGCGTGTATACCAATACATTGGTATGTGCACACAATAAACTACAGTAAATGAATTTTCTCATGCTAACATAAGGGACAACAGAGGATTTATTTAATATGTTACTTGTTACTTTAATTCCCTTAGGCATATGATATGATATTGAATAATTTGCATGATAATATTATGTTAGTTGTCAGGAAGTTTTAATCTAAAATTTAATTGATGAATAACGACAGAACTGGATATTTTGTTCATATGGTTGTCACATTGTGTGTTTTTCGGAACGATGATTCCAGATTGTGTGTACGAACTCGATCGATCACCTGAGAGGCTTGGATGGCTTGTTCTCAGCTCCACGCGAAAACCTTGAATGGATTTATTTATTTATTTATTTTTTGGTAGAATTGAATGGATTTACTGGCAGTTATGTTTAGGACAAGAATCTCATTAGTAAGTTATGATTAAGTATTATAGACTTTGGTATTACCTCATCCCTAGACTTGAGGGCCATTATTGTTGCAATTAAGCATTGTATTGGTGAATTGGGTTCAGGGGGTTTACTTATGGACGAAAGAAATACTCAACATGGAATCCACTTCTCGCATCGGTGAATATCTAAAGAGAAAATGTCTGTATATGATTGGATAAAATTCTAGATCCAGTGGTAGTTTTATAAATAGTTTACAAATGATTTAGAATATAATTAAAGTATTTATTATTATTTATAGAGTATTTGTACATCTTTTGATGTCTAATCAATGGTACAAGTTCTCTGCATGTGACAAGCGGACGGTCCAGGTTGGTGACGGTAATTGTTTCCATCTCTATTGGTTCAATATGTGATGTTGCAAATTAGTGGGGCTAATAATAAAGGTGTTGGTACGATTTTGGTTTTGATTCAGTTCATGATAATGCACATAAATCAAAATCAAACCAATTATCATTTAATTTCAAATTTTCAAACTAGAACTGATTAATAATTGGAATGGCTTATTCAATTCCTAATCAGTTCTCCTTCTATATCATTTTCCAAATGTTACAACATGCCATGCAAATGATGATTCTTACTAGAATTTTAAAATACCTGTGATACCGTAGGAGAACTCTTGGCGTCCTCGGCCGTTAGTGCAAAGATTTTCCCTTGAGCCGGCAGTGGTGCGCTCTTTGTTGTGGCAAAGTGGCCCATCTTGCGACAAGAATAGCAGGACCCATAAGGTGCCGACTGAGTACCAGAAGTAGAGGGCCTAGGTTGGGGAGCCCTGAGAACTGGCATGGCCAGCTGGCTTTGGATGGGTGCTGGATTACTAATTGCATGCCTGACTACTAGGAAGGTGGATGAGGAGGCGACAGAGGAACTAGGATACTGTGTCCAGAACCTAGGGGAAGGGCGGTTATCTGTATAGCTGGCACTTCTCTTATGTTCTTGGTAGTTCTGTCTGTAGCCATCTTTTGCGCCCTTTGTCGCTTGTACTGTGTCGCTGTATTCTGTCAACCTCATAGACTCCACTACGATCTTTAGATCCCCCCTTAAACCTTGTACAAATCTTTTCAACTTTGGTTCTTCCTCCCTCATGGATGTGGGAGAAAAGTAGAATAATTCCTCAAATTTCTGTTGATATTGCTCAACAGTTGAGTTCCCTTGTGCATGATTCAAGTACTCTACTTCCTCCATGTCCCTAAAATTCTGGGGATAGAAGTTCCTAAAGAAGGCCACTTTAAATATCTGCCATGATATCTCCCCATGGGGCCTCAATAAGGTAGGCTGAATTCCCTTCCACTAATCATATAGTACTCTTTCCAACTAGAAGGTGGCACACATGAGCTTCTGTGCCTCCGTACACATCAGGGTCTCCAGAATTTTCTCCATTGCCTATATCCATATAGTAGGCTGCATAGGATTTGTCCCTACTTCGGTAAACTTCAACGGTTTCATCCATTGGAAATTATTCATGACTTTAGAACCGTCCATCAAAGGTTGTGCTGGAATCCCGGCCATAGCTAGGTGTGTCTGGCCTTGGGGCACTGGTGCTTCTCTTGGCGGGGGAAGCTGTGGTACTATGGGTACACCTCCATGCAAGGCTTGTTCTTGAGCTTGATGGACCGAGGATACTCCTCCGATAGCTACAGGTACTGGGCCACCCTTCATAGCTGCCAACAATCCCACGAAGGTTTTCGCCATTGCCCTTTGTTGATCCTCGAGATTTCTTACTAACCACCCATTACTGTCGTCATATAGGCCACCGTTAGCACTTGAGGTTCTGGTGGGATGTTCCAGTTTGGCTGCGGTGGTGGTGGAGGTGGTGGTGGAGGTGGGAAATTTGAGGCCTCATGTCCTATACTCGCCTCATCCTCCACAGGAGGTGGTAGTGATAGCCCTCGAGTTGGTCTAAGATTCCTCCTTGGTGGCATTGCTTGATGTAGTTGAGAAGGAAAATATCTAGAAATGCCCAAGCATTAGTACCAACAATAAAATAAATGATCAATAAAAACTTTCCAATTGATCATACTATTTGGGGGGGGGGGGCAATCATTGAAGAACAAGCAATAATTTCATATGCCTTATCTTAAACAATCTAAGGTTCCCATCTTGAGGCAGAGGCAAGAACTGCGGGCAGAAACTGCCGGATAAGATCAGCCGCTTAGACTCCCCCCAACTTATATAGAATCCGACAGATGGTTCCACAAGTACAATCTCTGGTAAGCTCTCACTTACCCCTCATTTGCTAGGTCTCCGGCAAAGTCTAGTAGCCTTCCCTCAACTCCAGCTCTCAGGTATCGTTTCTAGTTTTTCTTTCTTTCATTCTTTCCTTTTTATCCAGGATTTTTCCTGGTTATCAGTTTGACTAGGGAGGGAAGGGATACCCTGGGGTTGTTAGGGTCTTGGCCTTCCACCAGGGGGTTGCCCGATTGTTGGAGGAGTCAACAGGTACCGTGGCTCTGCCAGGGCTTAATCCCCTTATTGTTGTGGGAAAATGAAGTCCTTTTGACCTTCTTTTGTCTTGTCTTGTGCAGGACACATGGCCCCATATGGCAGGAGGACTGGGACCATTGCACCACGGCAATACGACCCCACTTGGTTCACCTCCTACCAGGCTAGTCAAAACTGGACTAGGTTTGGCATGACCGAGGTAGAGGCCAGTCGATATGTGGTTTACGAGGACCTCATCCCCTTCAAAACAGGGTAGAAATTCGAGAGCGTAGGCTGGACCGCTGCACTACGCATCAAAGATGACATCTATCTTAAGCTAGGGCGGCACTTTTATTACAATCTACAGCACGAGCTGGACGAGGAGAAATG
This sequence comes from Protea cynaroides, assembly GCA_028583415.1. NCBI lineage: Eukaryota > Viridiplantae > Streptophyta > Magnoliopsida > Proteales > Proteaceae > Protea > Protea cynaroides. The sequence continues at coordinate 23,367,336 of CM053276.1, forward strand.
TCACACCCCAATTTCGATTGAACTAGAAGTGTGAGTAAACAGTCTCCAAACCACGGCTCACACCAAGATCTCAATAGACCGTGTCAACAAATCATTCAAAGCAATCTAACCATAATCAGATAATAATAAATAGTAGCGGATTTAAATAAATAAGTGAACCGAGTTTCTATTTATAAATAAATAACTAATCAAATTATTCCATCATCCACAATGTAAATAAGTAAATTCAATACATTATCTGTAACCAACCGTAAGAATAAATAAAATCCTAAAGGAACACACAGTAAGAGCACTCGTACGAGGCATCATGCTCGTCCTCCACTGGCTGTGTATCTATAGCCGCCACTGTCCCGTAAGCTGGAGTAGTCATAAAGTCCTCAACAATGTAACCTGCATCAACATCTAAAAAATAGTATATATACACGGGATGAGCTCACAACTTAGCTCAATAAAGCACAAAACCAATGCACCATACAAAATGCATGTGATAACATTACATTGGGGTCAGGTATAACTTGCAAAGTACTATGGTAAGGTTTGGAGGCCACCGCACCTCCATGCATGGGAGTGTGAGCACATCTAATGGATCACACACCGCTGTCATCCCACATCACTCACTTCAGTATAAAGATAAAGCTAGAGTCTGGTGGGTAGGCAGAGCCACCATCCTATTTCCTCCCCCTGATACCCTACACCATATCAATACCTACGTCCCTATTGGCAAGGGCTTGCAAGTGGGTTTCATTTCTAACCAGTCTTATATGTCATCACAATATCTATGGTCCTACCCCAGCACAGCTCCCTACGACATAGAGATAAGGATCGAGTCTGGTGGGTAGGCGGAGCCACATTCCTACGTCCTCCCCTTGATATTCTATTCGTACCAAGCTCACTAAGGTAGATGGCAAAGCGAAAAGATGTTAGTGTGAGGATATATGCAGGGCTCTACTCCCCTTCACATTCCACACACTAACGAAAACAATCACGTCTAAACAAACATCATCCTAGCATATGAATATACACGAACAGATAATAAAATTAAATAACAGGATGACATGTGAAAATGCACAGCCAACAATCAACAGTTACAAATACAAGTATTATTACAATGGTTTACTGTCCATTTATTAATTAATTAAGGTTTGGGGTCTTGTCCTTTATCTGACGTGCGATTGCAAGTCTCTTCTACGGTACAGAGTCCACTCACGCCTTCCACAAGTCCTACACAACATTGTTCATTAATTAGAATTAGGTTTTACAAGGTTTTAGTTGGTCAGAACCAAGTCTGGCCAACAACAAGCTTAGAAAAGAGATACCGGTCGCACTCAGTAGACATACCGGTCTCACTATAGTGTAGCCGGTATGTGCCTGCAGTATATACCGCAGGACCATACTGTAGGATTTTTTGTCCAGTCGGTATGCCCTGTGGTATGCACATTTGTCCAGCTGGTATGTCCGGCGCTACAGGTCCGAGAGTCCATTCTCGGACCTCTTTCTCCCGTCGATCACCCGCTTGGCTTTAGGGTTCCTCCTAAACCCTTCTAAGGTCAAGATACATATTAGGTTTAGATTGTTTATCATTTAACCTCGTAGAACGATGTACCCATCCTTCTCGAAATGGATCTTGATGAGGAACTAGGGTTTTACATCAATGTGCCATTTCACAACTTTGATCCATAACCCAAGCATTGTTACAGAGGTATAACACTTACAGGTGTTTGTTGAATGGTGGAGCTCTCCTCCAACAAAAAATCCCTTCACGAACGGTTTCCTTCCTCTTTGCTCTTTCTCAGATCTCTTCTAGATGGCTCTAGGGTATTAGAGTGTTTGGAAAGGATCTAAGAAGAAGGAAGATCTCATATATAGAGTGGGAGATCATTCTAGGAATGTCTACTTTGTCTAAAATATTTTTTAAAGTTGGATTCAAAGTGTGGGACCCACTGGAGTCCGTCATCACTCTAGCACACATACCGGTTGGACATACTGGTTTCACTCAGAGTGCAGCTGGTACTGAAACCGGTATGTGAAAACTTGGTTTTTAAGTATTGTCTCTCATACCTGGATGCCATGGTTCATCACCCGGCCTCGTCTTCTGGTCCATTTATGATTGGATGACCTGTTACGACGAGAAACATCAGTTAAATCGAGTTTTTAGAATGCAGATCTTACAACTTTACCATCCTTAAAAAAAATTTTGTCCTCAAAATTTGCATGTAGATCTCATAATCCCCCCACCCTTATAAGAAATTTCGTCCTCAAAATTGTACGTATCTTCTGAGTCAAAGAGTTGAGGGTATTCTTATCGTATAGCATTCTCCTTCTCCCAGGTGATTTCTTCCACCTCCTGACTCTTCAAACTACTTGACGTAGTGGATGTCACACTTTCGAAGCTACTGTACCTTTTAACTGATGAGCTTGACTGGTACTACCTTGAAGGTCAAGTCTTCTATCAAATTTGGAGGGTCTGCAATTAAAATATGCGAGGGGTCTCTCACGTACTTTTTCAGTAGGGATACGTGGAACACATTGTGAACATTGGATATCTCTAGTGGCAATGCAAGTTGATAGACTACGTTGTCACATCGGGACAGTATCTCATATGGTCCCACCTATCTAGGACACAATTTTCTTTTCTTCCCAAACCACTTCAGGCCTCTGACTGGTGATATCTTCAAGAACACCTTATCCCCAACAGTGAATTCGAGATCTCGGCATCTGTTATCAGTGTAATGCTTCTGACACACTTGAGCTGTTTTCACTCTTTCCTTGATCTGGTCTACTACTTTACAAGTTTCCGCAACAAATTCTGGTCCTACGATCCTTCTTTCTCCAACCTCATTCCATAACAATGGTGTCCGACATTTCTTACCATACAAGGCCTCATATGGAGCCATCTGGATCGTGGCTTCGTAGCTGTTGTTGTAGGCAAACTCGATGAGTGAAAGCTTCTCATCCCAAGCTCCCTTGAAGTCAATAGCACATGCTCGAAGCATGTCTTCTAGGATCTGAATGGTCCTCTCTGACTGACCATCTGTTTAAGGGTGAAAAGCCGTACTGAACTTCAGTTTTGTCCCCATGGCCTTCTGTAGCCCATCCCAGAACTTAGATGTAAAGCGTGGATCTTTGTTAGATACTATACTCTCTGGTACGCCATGGAGTCTAACTATGTTGTCTACATATAATTTTGCTAACCTGTCCGTGGTATATTGTGGTTTGACAGGAATGAAGCGTACTGTCTTGGTGAGGTGATTTACAATTACCCAAACCGCATTCACTGACCTTGGAGTCATAGGTAAGCCAGTGACGAAGTCCATGGTAATATAATCCCATTTTCATGTCGGCTTAAGTAATGGCTACAATAAACCTGCGGGTCTCTGCCTCTCCACTTTTAATTGCTGGTAATTTAGACATTGGAAAATATATCTAGCCACATCTGCTTTCATACCCCTCTACCAGTACAATCTCTTTAGGTCATGGTACATCTTAGTGCTTCTAGGATGTCACACCCCAAATTCTGATCCAACCAGAACGGTGTGAGTGAACCGTCATTGAACCAACGGTTCACACCAGGATCTCGAATAGGCCGTGTTCACCCATACAAACCAATTACACATAACCACAATCGAATATAAACATACATGGAAGACTTTACATAGAATGAACTGAGTATCTATTGATAATTTAAATAAATATCCCATTATTCAAATTCAAACCCATAAGATAATAATCTTTTACATCACTTAATATCAAACAAAAATAACTGAAATAAATAAATAAACAATCACAGGTACACGCAGAAAGGGTACTCGCATGAAGCGTCATGCTCGTCCCGTCCTCGCCTGTACATCCAACACCCGCGGCACCACCATACGGGAGCGTTTACGTAATCGTCCACGATATCCTGCATCAACATCTAAAGACAATGTATATACAAAGGGTGAGCACACAACACAGCTCAAGAAGACAATCGACAGTTTCACAAGATTATGCATGAATAACAATCATTTTATGCCGTGGTCCGGTTTTAAGTTTGCAATGTGCTATAGAAAGGTTTGGTGGCCCCCGCACCCCCTATACACAGTGTGTGGCGTCGCACAAGAACCACACTACCACCAACCCACATGCACCCATCATGGAATAGAGATAGAGCTAAGGTATACCCGCACCTCCCCCGATACTCTACCCATACCAGGACCTAAGCCCCCACGCCGGGGCTCGCAAACCGGGCTCGCAACTAACCAATCCTATATGTCAACAATGTATGCTCTATCCCAGACAGCCGTCTACGGCATAGAGATAGAGCTAGAGCGCAGGCCGGGTCGCCAAAACCTCACCTCCCCGATACCCTATCCGCAACTAACCCACTAGGATAGAAACAATACGCAGGTAGACCCCTATTCCAACATAACTCCCTACGGCATAGAGATAGAGCTAAAGCATCGTGGACAAGGCAGCGTCGACTCGGAATCCTCGGCCACACAACGATGGCCGGGACAACATCAATATCGGAGACCAACGTACCACGATCTTCCCCCCGATACCCCACCCGTACCAAGCATGTTAAGATAGAATACTACAAAAGGTGCCAGGTGTGAAGAGCGATCCCGGCCCATGCCCCACTCCACACACCAACGAAAACAATCACATGCCTAACAATCACATCCTATGAATGCATGAACAATAATAATAGCCGAAAGTAAATGATGGCATGTAAATATGCACAAACATCACATCACGGATATTCAATGATTAACAACGATTTCTGTCCATTAATTATTAGGTTTAGGTCGATTCCCTTACCCGACGCTGTTCAATAACTTGCTCCACGTCGCAAGATCCAAACGATAAGTCACAAAGTCCTACAATATCATTAGGGTTTCATTAGAACATATTGTTTAGGGTTTCGTGTTGGTCGGAAACCAACGGAGATCACAAACTACCCTCACGGACGACCGGTGGCATGTACCGGTCGCAGCTGTGTGGGAAAGACTGGCGACCGGTATGGTCAGCCGGTCCCCCACGAATAACCTCCCGAGAGGTAGCGGTCGCAACATACCCGGTCGCACTATGTGCAACCGGTATAGTCGACCGGTATGTCTCCGGAAGACCATACATGGGTTCTTCGACTGCCGTCGACCATCCTCCATGGATTTTCAGGGTTTCTCATATCCATTCTAAGTCTAGGCTTTAAGTTAGAGCTATCCCTAACTCATTCAAGTCTCGTTTCGATGAATATCATCTCGAAACTCGAATCTAGGGTTTGACGGCAACTTAGGGTTTATTGGCCAATTTAGGGTTTTAGATCAATACCTACTTTACGTGGTATTGATCCACCCACATAACTAACATAGGGTAAGAAGATGGATCCATACACTTACCGTTGACGGTGTAGCGAGGCTCGCAAACGGTAATGGCGGCACCTCCTTCTTCTTCCTAGCTCCTTCTCCTTTCCAAGCTCTTTCTCTTCTCTAGGATTTGTGAGAGACAATGGAAAGGATTTGATGGGTTTAAAGGTGTATTTATAGGCTAGAAATAGGGTTTAGTAACCCTACTAGGATTAGGAAACTTCTAGGATTCGAAATCAGGTAAGTGGGACCCGCAGAGACCAATTTCCAAATTCCCGCACATACCTGCAGGCCATACCGGTCGACCGGTACCATCATCCGGTACCATCGACCGGTATACCTAAAAACAGGTATAATTGGTCGATTTTGGTCCGATTTCACTGTTTGTTATCCGCTTGCCCCGTCTAGCTCGGTGATGATCGGAAAACCTGTCACGACACAAAACCAAGGTTTAGACCGGGTTTTCAGAGTGCGGGTCTTACAACTCCACCACCCTTAAAAGAAATTTCGTCCCGAAATTTACATGTAGGTACTACAACTCCCCCACCCTTAAAAGAAATTTCGGCCTCGAAATTTGAACGTACCTTGATCGTCAAAAAGGTTAAGGTACTCCTTCCTCATCGCGCTCTCTTCTTCCCAAGTAATTTCCTCCACATTTTGGCTTCTCCAATGCACCTTTACATAGTGGATATCCTTGGTTCAAAGTTGCTGAACTTTTCGGCTCGAGAGCATTACAGGCACCACTTCAAAAGTTAAGTCTTCGCCAAGTCCGGAGGATCAGGCCAAGATATGCGATGGATCTCGACATACTTCTTCAATAATGATACATGGAACACATTATGAACGCTAGACATAGATGGTGGTAGAGCCAATTGATATGCTACATTACCACGTCGATTCAATATCTCATATGGTCCCACATACTTGGGGCATAGCTTCCCCTTCTTACCAAACCGTTTCAGACCTCGCACCGGTGACACCTTCAAGAACACTTTGTCACCCACTGCAAACTCCAGATCTCGACGTCGATTATCTGCATAGTGCTTTGTCGAACTTGAGCTGCCTTTACTCTCTCTTTGATCCCGATCAATCACTCGGCAAGTTTCTTCAACAAACTCCGGTCCTACAATTCTTCTTTCCCCCACTTCATTCCATAACAGAGGTGTACGACATTTTCTCCCATAAAGAGCTTCATATGGGGCCATCTGAATTGTAGCCTGATAACTATTGTTGTAAGAAAACTCGATAAGTGATAGCTTCTCATCCCAAGCTCCTTTGAAATCTAATGCACAAGCTCGAAGCATATCCTCCAAAATTTGAATGGTTCGCTCTGACTGTCCGTCCGTCTAATATGGAGTGTAATGAGCTTCAATCATAACTCGGCCTCCCGATATCGCAGCCTTCGCTCTCGGGTATACATAACCGTCCACGATACTTGAGTACTTTGTCCGATTCCAAGGTAAAGTCGGGGTTACACGTACCCTTCTCTAAGTCTTCCCGCACCGTCCCGAGATATGGATCCTGTAGGATTGCTACCTTGACTTCATCAATTAGGCTCGGTGAGATCTTCAATGCGGCGAACATCATAGTGAACTTATGAATCAAGCCTTGCTCAACCCGGATCTTCTGCAGTTTCGATAATATGGTCTTCATCAATTTCCATCGAACTCGAGGCTGCAGACACAATGCGGCATTTGTACTCGGTCCCGCCTCGGGTTTCGATGCCCACTTTCTCGCTTAAGGCGTCAGCCACCACGTTTGCTTTACCCGGATGGTACTGGATGTCGCAATCATAATCTTTTAACAATTCCAGCCATCTTCTCTGTCTCATATTCGGATCCTTCCGAGTGAAGAGATACGTTAAGCTCTTGTGATCCGACTTGATCCGAAACTTCTCACCGTACAAATAGTGTCTCCAAGTCTTGATTGCATGAATAACCGCTGCTAGCTCCAAGTCATGCGTAGGATAGTTCTTCTCATGCTCTTTTAACCGTCTTGATGCGTAAGCGATCACCCGTTCTCCTTGCATCGAACACACCATACCCAACACCAAGCATCCGTGATATAGAGTAAACGGTACGCTTGGTTCGGGGATGGTCGGGATAGGTGCAGACAAGTCTTGACTTCAATGTCCGGAAGCACTTCTCACACTCATCCGTCCATATAAATTTCTCTCCCTTCTTGGTCAATCCGGTGAGTGGAACCGCGATCCCGGAGTAATCTTCCACGAATCTTCTATAATAACCAGCCAACCCAAGGAAACTACGAATCTCGCAACAGATTTCGGTGCTTCCCATCCTACTATAGCAGCTATCTTGCTTGGATCAACCTTGATACCGTCTCCGACACGACATGGCCTAAGAAAGCCACTTCCTTCAGCCAAAACTCGCACTTCTTGAATTTTGCATAAAGCCTCACATCCCTCAGCCGTTGTAGGGCTGCTCTCAAATGCGCTGTATGAGTCTCCATGTCCTTAGAGTAAATCAATATGTCGTCGATGAATACGATGACCGAAGTGCCCAACATGTCATGGAACACTCGGTTCATTAATTCCATAAACGACGCTGGAGCATTGGTCAACCCGAAAGACATAACCAGGAACTCATAATGCCCGTACCTCGTCCCGAAGCGGTCTTGAATATCTCCCCGCCTTGATCTTCAATTGGTGATACCCGATCGGAGATCGATCTTTGAGAAAACCTTTGCACCCTGCAGCTGATCGAACAGATCATCGATCCTAGGCAAAGGATACCGATTCTTGATCGTCAACTTGTTCAGCTCACGGTAGTCAATACATAGTCGTACACTTCCATCTTTCTTCTTGACAAATAACACAGGTGCTCCCCAAGGCAAAATACTAGGTCGTATGAAGCCCTTATCCAGCAATTCTTGTAATTGGGTCTTCAACTCCTTTAACTCGGTTGGGGCCATCCCGTATGGCGCTTTAGACACCGGAGCCGAACCCGGTATAAGGTCTATTACAAATTCTGTAGCCCCGTCCGGTGGTAAGCCCGGGAAGATCTTCCCGGGAAATACATCCGGAAACTCCCGAACCACATCTATATCTTCCATCTTGAGTGACTCGCTGTGAGGTCGACTCACCGATACGAGATAACCCACTCCCCCTTTCTCCAAGCATCTCTTAGTCTTTAGGGCGGAGAGGATCAACTTTCGCTTCCTAGATAGCTTAATTCCAGCGAAAACTATATTCCTTTCCCTCTCTGTCAAGAAGCATAAGCTTCCTTTCACCACATAAAAGGACGGCCGAATGATGGCCTAGCCAATCCATTCCTAAAATGACATCAAAATCTACCATCTCAAGTATTACTAGGCTTGCTTCTAGGTCTCGGCCCTCGATACTTACAGGACATGGTCCATAATACTTGGTCAAAGCCACTTCGACTCCTAGTGGAGAGCGAACTATCAAGCTTGGGTTCAATTGCTTGATTGGTAACTCCATTCGCTTCCCAAAAGAAACAAACAAAGGAGTGCGTGGCCCCGAGTCAAATAATACTCGGCGGGTAAACCAGCTACATTTACAATTCCCGGAATATATTGTCCCTTAGTTCTATATGCTCATGCAACCCGAAAGAATAAACCAAATAGTAAGGGATAAAGTCGTACCGTTACCACATCAGGTGATGCGGCTGCCTCTTCAAGGGGACCGCATAAACTCCGGCTTGCCGGGGAGCTTGCTTCCTAGGTAGCGTGCAGTTCCTTGCAACATGTCCCGGTTCTCGGCGGTTATAACACTTAATATTCGGGTTGGGTCTGGCTAATTGTGGCACGGTGGTGCCGGGTTGTTTCTCGCAGTGCTTGTAGCAGACCGCCCCCTGTATGGGCGGAATGGTCTAGTATTACCGCCACCCGAGCTCTCTCCAGCCAGATCTCTTCACTCCTCTATTCGAGCGAAGAAGCTGTCCCTCCGACCGGACTCTATCACCCTCGCAACCCGTACTACCTCATTGTAGGTCTTCTTATCCGGACCCAACAGATGCTCTCTAATGCTTCCACGTAGTCCCATGGTGAACCTACGTATCTTTGTCTCCCTCTTCCCAGCATACCGACCGGTGCGAAGAAGAATAGCTCTTCGTACCTCGTTGATAAGCATCTACAATCGACCGACCCCTGCGCAGCTGAGAAACTCTCTCTCCATTGAATCCCCTGAAGCTCTTTGGGAAGTATTTGTCAAAGAAAGCCGCTTTAAACACTTCCCACCCACTAATGTATATTGGTTCTCCAAATATGCCCGCGTGGAATTCCACCAAGCATTCGCGTCCTCCCTCAGCATATGAGTAGCAAACAGAACCTTCTCCTCCTCAGTGCAAGTCATCAGTCGAAAGTTCTTTTCCATTTCGGAAACCCACTGTGCTGGCCACAATGGTTTCCCTGTTCTGCCGGTGAATGATGACGGTTTCAACTTCAAGAACCTGTCCACTGACCTGCTAAGATCGTGCTGTCCCTGGGTATCTGCTCCGTACCATGGTGGTGGATACGGATATGCCCCCGGATACGCAAGGCGACGGAAAGCGATGCGGTGGTGGTACATTCCGTGCTTGGGCCCTTGGCCTCGGGCTACTCGCACCCGTTGCAAGACATTTTCTCTCCGGACCCGGGCATATTACCGGGGAACAGACCCTGGACCCGAGCATCGCTAGTACCTCACTCGAAATTCCTTACGTTGAGCTTGCATCCGATAGACCAAGTTTGTAACTATGGTCTCGGAATCCCCGTGAGGTGGTCCCGGTAATTCGTCGGTGCTTCCGGGACCTGTCCCTCCTCCTCTTCAGGGCTGGTTTCTCTAACCTGGTCCTGCTCAGCTTGCTCTTCCTTTAGGCGCTTTCTGGCATGATGATGCTTTCTACCCCTTCGACCGTTTCCACCTGCCATCTCAGACTATTTATTTGGATCTGAGAAGAAGACATAACACGTGAGAATCATCAATAGTAGTAGTGTTAGTCTTGAATAATGCAGGAGAATAGTCGAGAAGTAACATTTCAATTTGCACAATTTTGGAAATTTTTAAATTTTTCTGGCTCTCTTTTGGGGCGCACCGGTCGCAACATACCGGTCGCACACCTGTAGAAATATGCTGCGGCCGGTATAGTCGACCGGTCAAAATTAAAATTCTGGCCGAGACATACCGGTCGCATGTCTATGAGATACCGGTCGCCACTTTGTAGACAGTGTTGCGACCGGTATAGTCGACCGGTCAGAAAAATTTTCTGGCCGAGACATAGCGGTCGCACACCTGGGTTGATACCGGTCGACCGGTATAGGCATAACCGTCGACCGGTATGCCCAAAATGGCTTTAAAATCGCGAAAAAGTGAGAAAATCTCACTTTTCTTTTCTTCTTTCTCTCCGGTGGCGATTCTTCTCTGGGTTCCGAGTTGCTACAGTTCGACCGGTGCTATTTGAGGCCGATTCCTTCCATTCAAGACCTAGCATATCGTCTCCAGGTAGGTCTCTACCCCTCTCTCTCATATTTTTAGGAGATTTTCATATCGTCTTTATGTAGAAATTTAGGTTTTTCTTTGTTCGAGATGTTTTAACCGTAGGAATTCTTTTCCTTCGGCTTAGAAAGGGTTTAGGGACCCCCAAGAGCAAAAGCCCTCAACTAATTTGGGGTTCCACCGCAAGGTTTTGCTAAAAATCGAATTTTTACTCTTTTTAACCTAGGTTTTCATGAAATTTCAAAAATTTTCTAATTTTTTATCTTGTTTTCTTTTGTTTTACAGATTTTAAATGGCTCCTAGACACAACCTCGGGAAGCGATCACATGGTTCTAGTTCTCGGGTTCCCTCTCCACCTATCCCTCAGCTAGATGAGCTCCACCTATCCCTCAGCTAGATGAGCTATGGTTTCGCTCTTTGGAAGCTCAGGCTCGGTTTTCTTGGTTCGATGACAAGAGTATCGTATCCGGGCGACGGGTCAATGTGGGACAATTACACCGGTTTAATGTAGAGACGGCTTTTGGTGCTCTAGGTTGGCTGCCGGTTATTTCCTACACAGAGACTACACGCCCTAATCTGGTCAAGCATTTTTATGCAAATCTGGAACTCGAAGGGGATGTCGAAGACCCGAACCAGTGTAGGGATCTGCGCATCACCAGCTATGTCCGGGGTGTACATATTTCCTTCAACACCCACCAGTTGGCTGATCTGCTTGGGGTTCCCAACGATGGAGATTTGGTATACTGCGCCCCCAAGGCGAAAGGTTACTTGACTGAAGATTTGCGCCGGGAGATAGCGCAGCAGATACTCAATCCTGGGGCTCCTATGAAGGCAGCTAGCTTGAGACCTATACCCCGGGTCTACAACCGCATCATCCAAGACGATATAGTGCCACAGAGCGGTCACTACAATGAGTTGTCCCAGCTCACCCGGGACGTCACTTATTGCGCGCACCGGAGAGCGGATCTCACTTCCATACCTCATCATCCGGACTATGCATCGAGCGGCCGTGGACCGATCGGGCCAGCAACCTTCCCTATGGCCGTCTCGTCACTTTCCTTCTTCGCCGTTTGGGCGTGAGTTTCAGGAGAGACAGCCGTCGAGGACTCCATGACTTCCGACATCGACCGGGATGCGATAAACGGGATGCGAATGGTTGATCTGCCCGTTAGCGATGACGAGTTGGAGGCTCGCCCTCGCCCACTTGGGAGAGTAGCAGCAGCAGCGGCAGCACGGCACGCGGCCAATGCGACCTATGCGGCGGAGATGGGGGATGATGATGATGACGATGTAGTTGGGGAAGCACCAGTGCCTGCCCCACGCCTCCACCGTACCACCACCATCCGTTCCCACAATTGGACCATCTCAGCCCCCTCCCGACTCAGTGTTCAGCGAGCGATGGGTCAGGAGTTGGGACGCCTGGCTCGTGGTCTACGGGTGACTCAGGACCAGGTGCATTGGCTTAGGGTCGCATACGAGCGGGACTATGACATAGCGGACCCCATTCCTCCCAGGCCTCCTACCCCATGATTTTCCATTTACTTTTCTTTTCATATGACCGTTTATATAACAGGGTAACTTTCCGGTTTGTGGACTGTACCCTGTAGCACTATTACATTTGATACACTTTTCTATTTAATAAAAGTTCATGGTTTTTCCTAACTAGTGTATGTGCACATATTAAGTTTCATATTTAGAATAGTACATTATTTTCTTTTTTAGTCCGTCTCAGGTATCAAACAATGCTTAGGGTGTGTTTGTATTAAGATTTTTAAACTTCCTAACTCAGTTCATCGACCCCATTATGTGTAGCATGGTTTGTTGGAACAGAGCCCGAGGGCTCTGATACCAAGTTGTCACACCCCCAAATTCCGATCCAACCGGAACGGTGTGAGTGAACCGTCATTGAACCAACGGTTCACACCAGGATCTCGAATAGGCCGTGTTCACCCATACAAACCAATTACACATAACCACAATCAGAATATAAACATACAGCGGAAGACTTTACATAGAATGAACTGAGTATCTATTGATAATTTAAATAAATATCCCATTATTCAAATTCAAACCCATAAGATAATAATCTTTTACATCACTTAATATCAAACAAAAATAACTGAAATAAATAAATAAACAATCACAGGTACACGCAGAAAGGGTACTCGCATGAAGCGTCATGCTCGTCCCGTCCCCCTGTACATCCAACACCGCGGCACCACCATACGCGGAGCGTTACGTAATCGTCCACAGATATCCTGCATCAACATCTAAAGACAATGTATATACAAAGGGTGAGCACACAACACAGCTCGAAGACAATCGAACGTTTCACAAGATTATGCATGAATAACAATCATTTTATCGTGGTCCGGTTTTAAGTTTGCAATGTGCTATAGAAAGGTTTGGTGGCCCCCGCACCTCTATACACGAGTGTGTGGCGTCGCACAAGAACCACACTACCACCAACCCACATGCACCCATCATGGAATAGAGATAGAGCTAAGGTATACCCGCACCTCCCCCGATACTCTACCCATACCAGTACCTAAGCCCCCTATCGGCCGGGGCTCGCAAACCTGGCCTGCAACTAACCAATCCTATATGTCAACAATGTATGCTCTATCCCGCACAACCGTCTACGGCATAGAGATAGAGCTAGAGCGTCAAGCCGGGTCGCCAAAACCTCACCTCCCCAGATACCCTATCCCGAACTAACCCACTAGGATAGAAACAATACGCGGTAGACCCTATTCCAACATAACTCCCCTACGGCATAGAGATAGAGCTAAAGCATCGTGGACAAGGCAGCGTCGACTCGGAATCCTCGGTGCCACACAACGATGGCCGGACAACATCAATATCGGAGACCAACGTACCACGATCTTCCCCGATACCCCACCCGTACCAAGCATGTTAAGATAGAATACTACAAAAGGTGCTAGTGTGAAGAGCGATCCCAGGCCCATGCCCCACTCCACACACCAACGAAAACAATCACATGCCTAACAATCACATCCTATGAATGCATGAACAATAATAATAGCTGAAAGTAAATGATGGCATGTAAATATGCACAAACATCACATCACAGATATTCAATGATTAACAACGATTTACTGTCCATTAATTATTAGGTTTAGGTCAGATTCCCTTACCTGACGCTCGTTCAATAACTTGCTCCACGTCGCAAGATCCAAACGATAAGTCACAAAGTCCTACAATATCATTAGGGTTTCATTAGAACATATTGTTTAGGGTTTCGTGTTGGTCGGAAACCAACGGAGATCACAAACTACCCTCACAGAGCTGACCAGTGGCATGTACCGGTCGCAGCTCTGTGGGAAAGACTGGCGACCGGTATGGTCAGCCGGTCCCCCACAGATAACCTCCCGAGAGGTAGCGGTCGCAACATACCGGTCGCACTATGTGCAACCGGTATAGTCGACCGGTATGTCTTCGGAAGACCATACATGGGTTCTTCGACTGCCGTCGACCATCCTCCATGGATTTTCAGGGTTTCTCATATCCATTCTAAGTCTAGGCTTTAAGTTAGAGCTATCCCCAACTCATTCAAGTCTCGTTTTGATGAATATCATCTCGAAACTCGAATCTAGGGTTTGACGGCAACTTAGGGTTTATTGGCCAATTTAGGGTTTTAGATCAATACCTACTTTACGTGGTATTGATCCACCCACATAACTAACATAGGGTAAGAAGATGGATCCATACACTTACCGTTGACAGGTGTAGCGAGAGCTTCGTCAAACGGTAATGGCGGCACCTCCTTCTTCTTCCTAGCTCCTTCTCCTTTCCAAGCTCTTTCTCTTCTCTAGGATTTGTGAGAGACAATGGAAAGGATTTGATGGGTTTAAAGGTATATTTATAGGCTAGAAATAGGGTTTAGTAACCCTACTAGGATTAGGAAACTTCTAGGATTCGAAATCAGGTAAGTGGGACCCGTAGAGACCAATTTCCAAATTCCCGCACATAGCTGTGCAGGCCATTCCGGTCGACCGGTACCATCATCCGGTACCATCGACCGGTATACCTAAAACCAGGTATAATTGGTCGATTTCGGTCTGATTTCGTACCTGTTTGTTATCCGCTTGCCCCGTCTAGCTCGGTGATGATCGGAAAACCTGTCACGACACAAAACCAAGGTTTAGACCGGGTTTTCAGAGTGCGGGTCTTACATAGGATGTACTAAATATGGGGTGGAGTGGGCTTCCAACAAAATTTGATTTCTGATTTTGGAATCCTCATTCTCAGGTATGCACAAACGTCCACGATACCTGATACCTTGTCTGCATCCAAGGTGAAGTCAAGATTGGTCCTACCCTTTTTCAAATCCTCCTGCACTGTTCTGAGGTATGGGTCTTGTAGGACTGTTGCTTTTACCTCCTCTGTCAAGTCAGACAAAATCTTTAATGCTACAAACATAAGGGTAAACTTGTGTATCAAGCCTTGCTCCACTGGAACATCTGCCGACTCTAGTAAAAGATGCTCCTCATTCTCCCTTGAGTCAGAAACTACAGCACACAATGTAGCTTTTGTACTTGACCCTGCTTCAGATTTCAACATCCATTTCTTACTCTAAGCATCTGCTATAACATTTTCTTTACCTGGGTGATACTGGATGTCACAGTCGTAGTTTTTGAGTAATTCTAACCACCTCCTCTGCCTCATGTTCAGGTCCTTCTGTGTGAAAAGGTATGTCAGGCTTTTGTGATCAGACTTGATCTGAAATTTTTCATCATATAGATAGTACCTCTAATTCTTGATAACATGAATGACTATTGCCAGTTCTAGGTCATGTGTAGGATAGTTCTTTTCATACTCCTTCAGTTGTCTTGAGGCGTGGGCGATTACCTACTCTCCTTGCATCAACACGCATCCCAATCCCATAGCTGAGGCATCGGTGTATAGTGTGAATGGAAGGCATGGAGGAGGAATAGTTAATATAGGTGCTGAAACTAGCCTTTACTTAAGTGTTTGGAGGTATTTCTCACATTCTTCTGTCCATATGAACTTTTCACCCTTCTTGGTCAATCTAGTGAGCGGAACGGCGATCTTAGAATAGTCTTCCACAAATCTTCTGTAATATCCAGCTAAGCCTAGGAAGCTACTAATTTCAACAACTGTCTTTGGTGCTTCCCATCCTACTATGGCTGTAATCTTGCTTGGATCCACCATGATTCCTTATACAGACACCAAGTAACCCAAGAAGGCCACTTTGTTTAGCCAAAATTCATACTTCTTGAACTTTGCATAGAGCTTTTCTCTTCTTAGTCTCTGTAATGCCATTCTCAAGTGCATTGTATGCGTCTCCTTATCTTTAGAGTAGACCATAATATCATCTATGAATACAATAATCGATGTGTCCAACATATCATGGAACACTTAGTTCATCAGTTCTATAAATGATGTAGGTGCATTGGTTAACCTAAAAGACATCACAAGAAACTTGTAGTGCCCATACCTTGTTCTGAAAGCTGTCTTGGGAATGTCTGCCTCCTTGATCTTGAGTTGATGATACCCAGACCTCAGATCAATCTTTGAGAACACACTTGCACCTTGCAGTTGATCGAACAAGTCATTGATTCTAGGTAGTGGGTACCTATTCTTGATGGTGAGCTTGTTTAATTCACTGTAGTCTATACATAAACGTATGCTACTGTCTTTCTTCTCAACAAATGACACAGATGCTCCCCAAGGTGATATGCTCGGACTTATGAATCCCTTGTCCAATAATTCTCGCAACTGGGTCTTCAATTCCTTCAACTCTGTAGCAGCCACTCTGTAGGGTGCTCTAGACACTGGCGCTACTCCTGGCAAAAGATCTATCACAAACTCAGTCGCCTTATCTGGTGGTAATCCAGATAGGTCTTCTGAAAACACATTAGGAAACTCCCATACTACTCAATATCTTCCATCTTTGGTAAGTCAACGGTTACATCCACAACAGATACGAGGTATCTTACTCCCCCCCTTCTCTAGGCACCTCTTTGCTTTAAGGGCAGAGAGTATAAGCTTTCTCTTCCTAGGCAACTTAGTCCCTTTGAAGTTAAACTCTTTCCTTCGCTATCCTTGAAGGCTAGCTTCTTCTTAGCACATAATAGGCTTGCTGAGTGCTGGGATAACCAGTCCATTCCTAGAATGACATTGAAATCTGACATCTCAAGTGGGACTAGATTGTCTTCTATATCCCGCCCTTTAATATGTACTGGGCAAGGTCTGTAATATTCTTCTAATACCACTTTCATTCCCATGGGGATCGAACTAACAGACTTGGTTCTAAAGTCTTGATTGGTTGATCTAGTCCTTTCCCAAATGATACTGACACAAAGGAATGGGTGGCCCCAGAGTCGAATAGGACTCTAGTAGGTACCTCTGCTATGTTTACTGTACCTGAGGTTTTTAATTAGCCCTTAGTTCCACAAGCTCATATAAATAATACAGTAACTAAAGGAGTAAGTACAGCATCATACCAGTAACCACCACAGGTGATGCAACTACTTCCTCAGTGGTAATGACATCCATCTTGCCTTGTTGCTGTTGCTTTTTTGGTAGTGGGCATGATCTAGCATAGTGGCCCACCTGTTGACAATTAAAGCACTTCACACTAGAGTTCTGTCCTGTTGCCTGTGGTGTCACTATAGGAACAGATTTGGGTGGCATGGTATTAGCTGGTGGCCTAAACGGATGGTAAGGCCTGTTGTTTACTCCGCCCTGAGCTTCAGTGTTTGGCCTCTTTAGACCCATATTTTGTGTAAAGAAACTATCCCTCTGATTTGACTCAATGACTCGAGCCACTTGTACAACTTCATTGTAACTCTTCAGCCCTCGTCCCAACACATGCTCTCGTATAACCCCTTTTAAGACCCATGATAAAGTGACGTGCCTTGGTTTCTTTCTCCTGCATACTAGTTGGAGCGAAGAAGAACAACTCCTCATACTTCTGCTGGTCAGCCTCAACTGCCATCTGAGACTACTGCAGACTGAGGAACTCCTTCTCTATTTGATCACCAAAGCTCCTTGAAAAGTACTTCTCGAAGAAGGCCTCTTTGAATATGGCCCAACTGATCATTGCATGTTTCGTCTTCAAGTACTCCCTGGTCGAGTTTTACCATCCATTGGCGTCTTCCTTCAGCATATGAGTGTTATATTGTACCTTCTCCTCATCTGAACACTCTAACAACTATAAGTTCTTTTCCATCTCAGCTATTTACTGTACTGATCATAGTAGTTTTCCTAGCTTCCCTATAAAAGTTGGTGGCTTCAGCTTCAAAATCTATCTACCGCTCTGGAAAGACTACTCTGCCCATACGGTGCCTATCCATACCATTGCGGTGGGTATTCATATTCACCCTGATATCCACCCTGGTATCCATCCTAGTACTGGCTAGGGATGGATGTTCCTGCAAATTGTTGAGGGAATGTTGTATGTTGCGTTGGCTACTGTTGTTGTCCCTTAGTGGCTGTACTATAGTCCACCGGTACAATATTCACATTCTCTGTGGCAGTAGGTGGCACATTGGTGGGTACAGGCATAGACATTATCCTGTTCTCTTACATAGATATGCAGTTTATTTTGATATCAAGGTAACTGTCCGACATGTGGACTGTACCCTGTCGTACACTTTATATTTTTCTTTCATGTTCAAGTTATTACAGATTTATATGGTCTTCTTCCTAGACATAAGTGTTTATAAATACCCTCTTTTAATTTTAGTACGTTATGCATCTTTTCTTTAAGTCTCAGGCATCAAACAAGCTTATGGTGTGTTTTTATTAAATTTTTTTTTAATTTTCTATCTCAGTTCACTAGACTCATTTATTTGCATAATGGTCAGCTGGACAGAGCCTAAGAGCTCTGATACCAAATTATCACACCCCAATTCTGATTAAACCAGAAGTATGAGTGAACTGTTTCCAAACCACGGCTCACACCAGGATCTCAATAGACCGTGTCAACAAACAATTCAAAGCAATCTAACCATAATCAGAGAATAATAAATAACAGTAGATTTAAATAAATAAGTGAAACGAGTTTCTATTTATAAATAAATAACTAATCAAATTATTCCATCGTCCACAATGTAAATAAGTAAATTCAATTCATTGTCTATAACCAATCGCAAGAATAAATAAAATCCTAAAGGAACACATAATAATCGCACTCGCATGAGGCATCATGCTCGTCCTCCACTGGCTATGTATTTATAGCCGCCACTATCCCGTAAGCTGGAGTAGTCATAAATTCTTCAACAGTGTAACCTGCACCAACATCTGAAAAATAGTGTATATATACGGGGTGAGCTCTCAACTTAGCTCAGTAAAGTACAAGACCAATGCAACATACAAAATGCATGAGATAACATTACATTGGGGTCAGGTATAACATGCAAAGTACTATGATAAGGTTTGGTGGCCACCACACCTCCATGCATGAGAGTGTCAGCACACCCAACGGATCACACACCACTGTCGCCCTACATCACTCACTCCGATATAGAGATAGAGCTAGAGTCTGCTAGGCAGGTAGAACCACCATCCCACGTCCTCCCCCTGATACCCTACACTGAACCAATACCTATCCCCCTATTGGCAAGGGCTTGCAAGTGGGTTCCGTTTCTAACCAGTCCTATATGTCATCACAGTATCTATGACCCTACCCCAGCACAGCTCCCTACGACATAAAAATAGGGCTCGAGTCTGGTGGACAGGCGGAGCCATAATCCCATGTTCTCCCCCTGATACCCTATTTGTACTAAGCTCGCTAAGGTAGACGGTGATACGAAAAAGGTGTTAGTGTGAGGATATATGCAGGGCTCCACTCCCCTTCACATTCCACACACTAATGAAAATAATCACATGCCTAAACAAACATCATACTAGCATACGAATATGCATGAACAAATAATAAAATTAAATAATAAGATGACATGTGAAAATGCACAGCCAACAATCAACAATTACAGATACAAGTATAATTACAATGGTTTACTGTCTATTTATTAATTAAATAAGGTTTGGGGTCTTGTCCCTTACCTGACGTGTGATTGCAAGTCTTTTCTGTGTTACAGAGTCCACTCACACCTTCTACAAGTCCTACACAACATTGTTCATTAATTAAAATTTGGTTTTACAAGGTTCTAGTTGGTTAGAACCAAGTCTGGCCAACAAGAGGCTTAGAAAAGACATACCGGTCTCACTCAGTAGACAAACTGGTCTCGCTATAGTGTAGCCTGTATGTGCCTGTGGTATATACCGTAGGACCTTACCGTAGAACTTTTTGTCCAGCCTGTATGCCCTGCGGTATGGCATACTACAGGACCCATTTGTCCAGCTGGTATGTTCGGCGGTACAGGTCAGAGAGTCCGTTCTCAGACCTCCTTCTCTCGTCTGTCATCGGCTTGGTTTTAGGGTTCCTCCTAAACCCTTTTAAGGTCATGATACATATTAGGTTTAGATTGTTTATCATTTAACCTCGTAGAACAACGTCCCCATCCTTCTTGGAATGGATCTCGACAAGGAATTAGGGATTTACAGTTTTAGGGTTTTGGATCAATATGCCATTTTACGGCTTTGATCCGTAACCCAAGCATTATTACAGAGGTAGAGCACTTACTGGTGATTGTTGAATGGCGGTGCTCTCCTCTAACAATAAATCCCTTCACGAACGGCTTCCTTCCTCTCTGCTCTTTCTCAGATCTCTTCCAGACGGCTCTAGGGTTTTAAAGTGTTTGGAAAGGATCTAAGGAGAAGGAAGGTCTCATATATAGAGTGGGAGACCATTCTAGAAAGGTCTCTTTTGTCTAAAAGATTTCCTAAACTTAGATTCAGAGTGTGGGACTCACTGGAGTCTATCATCACTCGCGCACACATATTGGTTGGACATACTAGTCTCACTGAGAGTGCAGCCGATCCTGAGACCGGTATGTAAAAACTTGGTTTTTAAGTATCGTTTCTTTTACTTGGATGTCGTGGTTCGTCACCCGGTCTTGTCTTCTGATCCATTTATGATTGGAAGACCTGTCACAACGAGAAACATCAGTTAAACTGGGTCTCCAAAGTGCAGATCTTACAAGGAAGGCATGTTAAGCCTCACTAGCTGGGTGAACGCCATGGATATCGCCTTGGATATCCCTAGACTGGCCACATTACTGGGCATGTCTACTAATGGTGAGCAGATGTATAGTGGCCCATGAGAGCCCATTGATTGCACAAAGAACATGTCGGACAATGTACGAAGGACTCTCATTCGTCCAGAGGAGCTGAACAACATGGAGGGAAATGTAGAACCTTACTGCAAGCCTATTCCTAGGGTAAGAAGTCATCTGGTGTAGCATAACAACCTTCCTAGGGCAGGGCATGCATCGGGATGAGCTGAACCCCTTTACCATGTACATGACCTACCATGTTGTCAAGGAGAGGCCGCTATGTCTTTTGTGTCTCATATTACGGAACATTCAATTCACCGCTGATCATTTGGGCACAAGCACACTGCCCTATGATCGACTAATGACCCGTATCTTTACTGCTTTGGGGTGGACCTTGCTGGGGAGGTCATCAAGAATGGTGCCGAGTCATTCGACTTCGGCTGGACTTCCATCATCAGGATGGATCTTCATACAGCAGTGATGTCTGACTCTGAGCTGGAGTCACTATTGAGACTGGAGCATAGAGAGCATTACAAGAGACCAGCTGTAAGTAGAGCAGGTGCCAGTGGTGGTTGCGGAGTGAGGATTGCTGCGGAGGGTGACAATGATAGCGGGGAGGATCTCCCTGAGGGATAGAAGGACCCCGAGTCTTCTAGGGCTGCCCGGCCTCGCGACCACATGGCATGTGTGCAAGAGATGTTCATAGCACTCCAGACTCAGCTGATTAAGGTATAGGAGGGGCAGAGATCCATCATACAGGAGCTACGGCACATTCGACAGGATCAACAGACTCTCAGGACTCAGCAGGATGCCTTTGATGGGGACATAGGGTAGATTCGGGATACCTTGGTGTCTACTAGGATCATCCCCCATTTGTATGACCGAGGCCCACCGGCTGAGACTTCTGATGCGGTGCTCGTCGCACAGCTGGGTATGGTCGACGTATACCCTCACCACCTACTGACCACCAGTGATCTTCATTTTTCCTTTTTCTTATTACTTTTGTATGTATTGTACATCTGGGATAATTGCTCGACTTGTGAACTGTTTCCCTTTTTTGGTATAATTTTTCTTGTACATAGGGTAACCATCTGAGTTGTGGACCATACCTAGTTTTGTATATAAATTTCAGAATATAACTACATATACTACTAGTACTTATTTATTACTTGTGGATTATTATCTTGTTTAATTCTTGTAGTATGCTGTACCTATTTTTTTACTGTCCTTATTAATTTACTAACTTGTTGGTTCGTCTAAGGAAATGTTTGGGCAACAATTTAGCATTCCTAAGTTTTTTACGATTGAAGCTTACTGGGCAGATGGATAAGAAGATCAAAAGGCCAGTTTTGTGGTTCTTCTGAGATTTCTTGGTGTAGGTTTGTGTATTCCTAAAAATGTTTTAGGTATTTCCTTTCTAAAACCATAAATCTTTCACAAAAGACAAGAGTTTGTTGTTCTTCCTTATCATTTGAATACGATAGAAGACTTGTATTTCTAACTAGGTTGTTATAGTATTCCAGATATTTGGATACGTATACAAAAATGGGTTGTTTGAGAGTATCTAATCTTACCATGTTGTTGGACAGGATAGAAGTCTCTTGAACGTATCCAAAAGAGCTGTCTAGGTTCATTAGAGAGGAGAGTTCTGTTAAATGAGGACTCTCTAGAGATGAATCTTGAGAGCTTGCATTGTAAGATATCCCATTACTGTAGAGGTAAAGCTAAATGCAGAAAATCATAAGTACCTCCCATTACTTGACCGTTCACCACCATCTCTGATCCAACCGGCGCACAAGCTCTTTGCCTCCTCTCCTGTGTACGCAAATGAAGAAGATAGAGAAGAAGGGGATAGGGTTTCTGTGTACTCCTTATTCTCAGACAAAGAGAACGTAATGGAAATTCTCAGATTGCATAAGTGTATACAGGACCCCACCCTTGGATTATTTATTGATCAATCGTCTCCTCCCATTAAGGATCGACGGTGATCTAGGTGCCACATGTCATAGGATCCTAATGTTAATCATCCAACTTAGGTGGGGCCAGGTGGCATGTGGGCCACCCAACTTACATTCTCCCACTTGGCCCATATTGCCACACGACAAACCACTTTATAATTATTAATATGATGTATGGCCATACAGTAATTTTTGGATCCTTCTTTATGGACTTGTTCTTTATGTTCATAATAAAACTCCTAACCCACGAATCATGGCGGTGCATGTCCCAGTATTATATTACAATGGAAACACTTCCTTCCATGTATTACAATAGATTGTTTATTTTACAATGAACCTCAGTTGTAACTACCCTACTTTATAGAATCAATTCAACAATCGATTCAAGGGTCAAACTTTATTGCCTAGAAACTTTATAGGCATCTGTCATTACAAAACTTTATGTATACAACAAAATAAATGACAGAAAATAACTTTATTTCGAGTCATCAAAACTTTATATTGCAATATCATAAATAAAATATTCAAAAAACTTAATGATTTACATAGTCCCTTATGATCCACATGAACTACATACACCTTGGGCAAAAGCCCTTTAGTGAAAGGATCAACTATCATATCATTAGTGTCAATATGTTCTATTTGGACACAACAAACTCGAATGTCTTCTTTAACAACAAAATACTTTATCTCAATGTGTGGCCAGCGACTCACTGAGCATGTGTTGTTAGAGAGACGTACTGCTGCAGTATTATCACAGTAGATCCTTATTGGTCTTTTAATAAAACTTATGACCTCAAAACTGTGATAAACTACCTCAACCATAATGCCTGAGAAATTGCTTTATAGCACGCCACCACTTCCGCTTCAATAATAGAAGAAGCTGTCTTAGGTTGCTTTACGCTGCGCCAAGACACTACTCCTCTAACAAACAAATATGAATCCAGAAGTATACTTCCTTGTATCTCCACATTTAGCAAAATCTAAATCTTAGTAACTGATTAGCTTCAAAACATCAATATGTCTATATATGAGCATGTGATCCTTGATGCCCTGTAGGTACCTCAATACTTTCTTTGTTATTGTCCAATGTGGCAAACCGGGGTGTTTTTGAAACCTACCTAATACTCCCACTGAATATGAGATGTCAGGTCTGGTATAAACTTGAACATACATCAAGCTGCCAACTACTGATGCATAAGGGATATTTTGCATTGTCTGCTATTTCAGATTGGTCTTCGGACATTGCTCCAGACTAAGTCTGTCGCCTTTAACAAGAGGTGCTATACTTGATGAATAATGCTTCATCTTGAACCGTTCCAAAACATTGTCAATATAACCCTTCTAGGACAGTCCTAAGGTCTTAAGAAACATGTCCATGTGAATTTCTATGCCTAAGACATTGGAGGCTTCACCCATATCATTTATGTCAAAGTTTTGGGTCAAAAAATATTTAGTCTCATGTAGCATCCCTAGATCATTGCTAGCTATAAAAATGCCATCCACATATAACACTAGTATGGTGAAACTAGTTCCCTTGATCTTTATGTAAATGCATTGATCAGCTCGATTCTCCACAAAATCGTAGGAAGTAATCGTGCTATTAAATTTCAAATACCACTATCGAGAAACTTGTTTCAATCCATATATGGATCTCTTAAGCTTGCATACTAGATGATCACCTTTATCCGAAGTAAAAACCTTCAAGTTGATCCATGTATACCTCTTCAATCAGATCACCATTCAAAAATGTCATCTTGACATCCATCTGGTGCAGCTTAAGATCATAGTGAGCCACTAGTGCCATAATGATCCCTAAAGAATCTTTTCTAAATACGGACGAAAAGGTTTCTTTATAATCAATGTTAGCCTTCTGATTATAACCTTCTGTCACAAGTCGAACCTTGTATATTTCAATATTGCTATGTGGGTCCCTTTTAGTTTTGAAAACCCATTTACACCCTATAGTAGAGGTGTCCTTAGGCAATTCTATAAGTTCCCATACTAGATTCTTTGACATAGATTTCATTTCATCCTTCATGGCATTATGCCATAAAATGGTATCTATACAACCCATAGCCTATGAAAATAATATCAGATCATCACTTATTCCAATATTAGTTTCACAGTTTTGGATATACACTTCACAATCTGAAGGGATTATCGATTTTCTCTCTCTTGTGGATCTCCTTACAACTTGTGGTTCAGGATTGGTTTCTTGATTCTGGACCACAGGTTTAAATTCCTGATGTGGTGTATCCTGATGTGGTAATTCATTATGAACAGGTAGTGTTGTTCATGAACCACAGGTACCACTGGTAAAGGGATAAATCCCTGACCACCAGATGTAGAAGGAATTATCGATACATCTTGTTCATTGAACTCAATGTTTCGACTCTGTATACTCCCACTGTTGTCATCATCCTCTAGAAAGTTGGTAACTTAAGACTCTACAATGGTAAGACTATATGAGGGACAATAAAACTTATAACCCTTTGATCTTTCAGTATAGCCAATGAAATATCCAATGACTGTTCTAGGGTCCAACTTCTGAAGATGTGGATTGTAGACTCTTATTTTGGCTTGACAGCCTCGTATGAGAGTATGCTTCAAACTAGGTTTCTATCCATTCCACAACTCAAAAGGAGTTTTAGGAACCGACTTGGATGGTACCCTGTTCAAGATATATACCGCTATTTTAAGAGCTTCATTCCACAATTTCAGAAGTAGGTTAAAATTACTAATCATACTCCTGACCATATCCATAAGTGTACGATTTCTTCTTTCAGTAATGCCATTTTGATCTGGAGATCCAGGCATGGTATATTGTGGTACAATACCTTGCTCTTGAAGATACCGCCCAAATGGATCAGGTCTTTGACCATATTCTGTGGTTCTACCGTAGTATTCCCCTCCTTTATCTGATCTCACGATCTTGATCACTTTTCTAGTCTGTTTCTCTACTTCTGTCTTGAAGTTCTTAAAAGGCTTCTAATGCCTTATCTTTATGAACTAAAAGATAGAGATACATGAATCTAGAATGGTCATCAATGAAGGAGATAATGTATCTCTGACCATTCAGACAGGGAGTGGAAAATGAGCCATAGATATCTGTATGTATGATTTCTAGTAGTTCAGTTGACCTTCTGTCACCTTTCTTTATTTTGTTAGTCTGCTTTCCCTTGATGCAGTCCACATATAACCCTGAATCAGTGAAATCAAGAGTCTCAAGGATTCCATCATTCATTAATCTTCTAATTTTGTCACTAGATATGTGACATAATCTAAGATGCCATAACTGAGTGGATTTCTCATTCACATTCATTCTCTTTATGCCAATATTATTTATAGAAAGTAAACTACTTTCATATGTTGGATCTAGATTTAAGAAAAATAAACCATCAACTAAAGAACCTGAACCGATGAATACATCATTTTTTAAATCCTTATTTCTGTACTAGAAAAATTAAACACATAACCCAAAGGTGTTAATCTAGAAATAGAAATCAGATTCTTTGCAAAAGATGGAATATAAATAGTTTCTCCTAAATCCAATACATATCCGGATTGCAATATCAATCTATAGATACCTGTAGCTTCCACTTGAGATTTCATCCGATTTCCTGAATGGATATGTCTCTCAGTTTCTTTCGGAAGTATTGTCTGCAGAAAACCTTGCATGGTATTGGCCACATGGATTGATGATCTAGAATCAATCCACCAATTATTTGAATGAGAATCAACTAAATTTGATTCATAACAAACCAAAATTCTCTGAGCTGAGATGTCCCTCATGTGCATGATGTAGTTACACACATCATCCTTACCATTGTTACTTAATGAGTCTGATTTTCCCATTAGAGTGCTTACTAACATCTTGTTTGAACTCACAAACTGAGCATCAATTGCCTTCATGTAGTCGATGACTTTCTTACATTCAGGAATTGATCATTTAATGCTCTTGTCGATATTTTTCATGACAAGCATTAGGCTCAAGTGGTTAGACCGCTCCCACTTATCATAATGAACAATTTTGACTAGCGTACTGGAATCCGTAAGAGCAACGGGCTCTTCTATACGGAACGCCATATCCAAATCCATGCACTCTAAGGTTAAATAAATCTTCCATTTTCAATCTGAATAATTTTCCCTAGTAAGCATTTGGGAGACTAATCTGGTTATAAACTGCAAACAACAATAAGGAAGTTTAGATTTATTGGCGTACAACTTTATACTGATATCAACCCATGTCAATAATCAGTAACACACTAAAATTAATTATAATCTACCTGTGGGCTAAACTTATAATCAATTTTAGTATGTGAAACTTTACACTAAGTTGATTGATATCAAACTTAGGTGACAGATTGATGTATCCTACAAAATTACCTGTGGGCTAAGATTATAGTCTACATCTGTCTAGGTCTATATTAATAAGACTAGAATGCTACATTACAATTCAGAAGGTTGTTCCACAGCTGTAGGTAGAAGAAGGTTCCCACTGTCTTGTAATTTCACATTCTACCTTATTCCATCTTCTCACATAAGAAAAGAATATTTCTCTGTAGGGATAATATCCAGTTCCAATGTAAAAGATGCAATTTTCTGATGCCTATCACTAGAAGGGTATTTCATTCTTTTATGACATCCTTAAATAAGCACTTATGTGTTAAAAAATAAAACTAATTATTTCCTTGATTTTAACACAAAACTTTATTATAAGGGTATATTTTTCATCTATGACATCTTGAAAAACACACTTATATGTGTTAAAAATAAAACTAATGGTTTTCTTGATTTTTAACACAACTTTATTATAAGGGTATTTTAGTCATTTATGGCATCCTTTAAACAACCATTCATAAGTGTTAACATAAGCTTAATAATCTTAAAAAGTTCTTAATGGTTTATTCTTTACTTTATTTAACACTAACTTTTATGGCGTTTGTTACTGTCACTAAAACAGTGACATAAACAACCTCACTGTATTCATATATAGTGGTGTTTATTCTGTAATGTCACTAAACAGTAAGACAAATCATTCTGTTATGTATATCTATATACAGTGGCGTTCTGTCTACAAATGTCGCTAAAATAATGCTTAATTCATTCTGCTATGTACATAGATACAGTGACGCTCTATCTGTAAATGTCAAGGAAACTAGACTTTTAGCGACGTTCAGAACACACTGTCATAAAAAGTACAGTCACTGTTCTTTTGACTTTGAGCGACGTACAGAACGAACTGTCATAAAAAGTGCAGTCACTAAATAGTGACGTTCGGTTCATAACTATAATATGGTGATATATAATAAAGATAGTCCAAAAATATTAAACGTCACCATTTGTATAACAGAATCATTTGGTTTTAAATGGTCTGGGTCAAAACAGAAACAAACCCAACCAAAATTGTTCGTACCGGTTCAAACATTCCGGTCCACCCAAAACTTACCATGGGCCAGTTTCGGGTCAACCCGAGAATCCATTTTAGCGGTCTCGGGTAAACCCAGAATTTAAAAAAAGTATTTTTTAAATTTTATTTCTTTTAAGACAATTAATGGGCCAGTCATGTGGCCCATAACTTAACAAAATCAATTGGGCTGGTTATGAAAGCCCATAACTTAATAAAATCAATGGGCTTTAAATAAAATAAACACAAAACCCCATCAACGCATGTTTTTAAAAATATAACTTTGACTTTCCAAACAAAACCTGTAAAGCATATTCTATTTTCAAAAAACATGCCATCGCATATTCTTAACCGAACCTTTATTGATTCAACGTGTTTGATTGAATACGTTACAACCCAAAAACGTACGTTACAACCCAAAAACGTAACGACTTCTAATGCGTGCCGAAGCTTTCGGCACTCCCCTTGTAAAACGGAAAGCACCACGGTGCCGCCGCAACCAAGAAAATCACCGCCACCATTACCAACCGGCAACACAACAGCTTATGCAAACTGTTGCTGGCCGCGCAAGGCTGCGGTAGGCTGGCCGGGCGGGCTGGCCTGCTGCAGCTAGCGCCACCGGCAGCAGTCGCTACTAGCTGTTGCTGGTTGGCTGTCGTGGGCCTGCTGGTGTGTACCTGCTGGCCTGTGGGCCGGCAGCCATGCGGATGCACACTTGCAGAATTTATATTTATTTGTCTATATCTTTAATAAATATATATATATATATGCTTTCCTTGCTTCGGTCTGCCGGAAATATTAAAAGGGAAAACTGCATATTCTTTAAGGTGGACAGAGGGCGGGAATATCTGCTTTGATACCATAATGTAAGATATCCCATTACTGTAGAGGTAAAGTTAAATGCGAAAAATCATAAATACCTCCCATTACTTAACCATTCACCGCCATCTCTGATCCAACCGGCGCACAAGCTCTTGCCTCCTCTCCTGTGTACGCAAATGAAGAAGATAGAGAAGAAGGGGATAGGGTTTCTGTGTACTCCTTATTCTCAGACAAAGAGAACGTAATGAAAATTCTCAGATTGCAGAAGTGTACACAGGACCCCACCCTTGGATTATTTATAGATCAATCGTCTCCTCCCATTAAGGATCGATGGTGATCTAGGTGCCACATGTCATAGGATCCTAATGTTAATCATCCAACTTAGGTGGAGCCAAGTGGCATGTGGGCCACCCAACTTACATGCATTTGTTGCAGTATCCTTCACAGAGGTTGTTGCGATTTCGTTTACACCCTTTAATTGTATCTGTTGGTACCTTCGATTCTATTAGCACTCAATAACCAGTATAAATACCTAATTAATAACAAAGAAATCCTGTTATCTAAAGTGTTTTTTCTTTCCTCCTCGCCATATCACACCAACAGAAAATTGAAATAGGGCAGTAAAAATTGAGAAAGGAGCAGTAAATCATCATCGAGAGGTTCCACATCAAGGGAGAGCACAGTGCAAGGGATGGAGGCGCCACTGATCGATGGCGTCGTCTCCATCGATCGGAAATAATTTTAATTGGAACAAGAGGGTCATATTAGTCTTTTAACAATAGAATCCGTTTTAAGTAACATAATGTCCAGGTGTAGAATTGTCCATAGAAAGATTAACACCATTAAAAAAAAAGAGAAGATAATTGTACTTCTTTGAAACATTTGGAAGGGGAGGAAATGATATTTTCCCCCCTATAAACACCCTATGAAAGGAAAACCGAAGATAAATAGTATAATTTTAGGATCCACATCGTCTCCTCCATGAGATTCGGGAGGAGGGGCGATGGCCTCAATGGATGGCCGACACCTGGCTCTCGGGTGAATCCGAGCCATCCATCCGAGCCGACACCCTTGTCGGCTCAGCTTGTCTGCTCGGGCGTCGGCTCAGATGGACGGCTCGGATTCACCCGAGAATCAGGCGTCGGCCATCCATCCAGGCCGCCATCCCTCCTCCCGAATCTCAGGGAGGAGACGGAGACGATTTGAATCCATAATTTCATACCTTAACAGATCCGACCATGATGTATTAATAGGGATAAACAAAGAATCCTATCACAACGAAGTCCATTGCCGTACGGAAGGCGACCTTTGGAATTATATGTCAAACAAATTTTCCACCGAATCGTGATTTCCAATTTTAAGATCCAGTCAAACTAAATCTCCAAAATAGGCAGGAGATCACATGGATGGAATTCTTACCAAAAAAAAAACAAAACATGGATGAAATTCTTACCAAAAAAAAAAACAAAACATGGAATCTAGCGAATCAATATCTCTCGATCTCTCATTCTTTTAAGACACCACCAACTCATACACGCAGTCGGAAACAAATTAAAACTTCGAGGCAAAGTATGCGCTTGGTTCTTCCCAAAAAAAAATCCAAGCTTCTGTCTACCTCGTTTCGTTTCTCTCAGAGTCTCTCTTTCTTTCTCACACACAGAAACCCAAAAATTTTTTCAGCAAATTCTGAGTTTTAGAGTTTGTCCCGGTCCATAACAGGTACCTTCTCCATTCTCTCTTTCTCACAGATTATCCCCCATACACAGTAGTATACGTTCCTAGAATATCAGTGGAGTAATGTTTAGTGTTAAGCATTCTTTTCTGCAAAATTTGAGTTGTTGAAGTATGTCTATCAAAGGTTGGAATTAACTCAAAATTTTTGTTTACAAATTTAATCTAATTTTGTTTATGATTTGATGCTTCAGTGAGAAACGAAGACAACTGACACCATGGGAACACCCACTAGAACCTTGGCTTGTGGGATTGATAACATCATGGTTAATGGTTTTACTAAGGACTTACCTCTTGTGACGAAAGAAAAAGAAGAAGAAAAAGGAAGCAGCAAGTCATTCTCTTCATCACCAACAGTACCTAGTGATATGCAGTATGAGATCTTATGTCGTGTGGCTCTAGATGATCTTCTCCGTCGATGCAAATGGGTTTGTAAATATTGGAATGCTCTCACGTATAATTCCACATTCAAACGTATTCATTCTGAGAATACACAATCAATCTCTGGTTACTTCCTTCAATGTACTAAGAAAAATAGATACCACACCAGCTTCATCTCCATTAATCCACCTTCTCCATCGTCCATCTCTCTCGACTTTATGCCTACTACAGATATTAAGATTGAAGCCTCTTCTTATCAGGCACAAGGTCTGGTTTGCTGCGTGGGCAAACCCCATTCCACCATACCCAGGTATTGCAATTTTCTGTCTTTTTCTTTTTATGTTTCGAAAGAAGAATTTTTGATTTATTTGCTACTTGCATATGGGATCATGGTTTTCGATCCAGATCAATTTGGTTTTGGACGTGATCGATGTCATATCGGATATCTGGATTTACAATCTTGCTTGGAAACAGTAATTTCATATTATTTATTATACAGTTTTTATATCCCAATTACAACAGGTACTATGTGTGCAAGCCTGTGACACGACAGTGGAGACAAATTCCAAACCCTAAGACTCGTTACATCACTGGAAAAATGGCCATAGTGGTAAAGAAATCACAACCGTTGCATTACAAGATTATACGATTTTCAAATTCAAAGACGGGATGGGGTCTACACTTGGAGATATTTGATTCCAAGAAATGGGCATGGAGGATGTATTTTGAGAACGTGAAGTTGCCTTATTATATTATACTTTCTTTAGAGCCGGAAGTTCTTCTGCATGGCTCTTTTCATTGGTTAACCTTTGGTCAACCTAAACAGATATTTGCTTTTGACATCGACAAAGAGAATTGGAGCCTAATCTCATTGCCTCAATCATCGGCCTCATCATCATCAGAGGAGGAAATAGAAGCCATGAATTATGACTTTCAGATTCACAAAACATTAGTGAATTGTGAGGGTCATCTAGGGTTGTTATACAGTAGCAGGTCATGGATGGAACTATGGGTGATGGAGGATTACATGAAGAAGACATGGAGAAAGAAATACAGGGTAAACTTGGAACCAAACCAGATGTACATTGGAGGATATTCTTTATTGGCATCGGACACAACGGATATGATGTTGGTGAAGAATTTTGATCAGTTGATTTGGTACAATTTCGTGCGTGGAGTTCCTACCAAAGTGATGAAGCTTCAAAATTTAGATCATGATACTCATCATCCACTTAATTCTGATAACGTATCTTGTGATCTAATAGTTCATTAGTTGTTGTTTAGGCTATACATGTATGGTAACATTTTATTAGTTTATTATATGGGCTTGGGCGTTGTTTGGACTTTTTGTACGTTTTTTAGTAGTAACATTTATTTTGGTGAGTTAATAGACAAATTTATTTCATCTTTTTAGAACTGTACTTGTTTACACTTTTGGGTAAGCTTCAGTTGTTGTTTATGCATCTCAAGTAGGTCCATGCCTATGTATCAGCACTCTGAAGGTTACTGTAGAGTCTCCCCATTTCAAGTAAAAATCGATGGATGATTCAGATTAGAAAGTCATAAAAATAATCGATTTAGATTTGTCTTGTGATTTTTGAAACCCTTAACAGACCATTTGTCAAAATTAGTAGATTATATTAAGGTATGGCCCATCATCGATTGGTTTCTCTTTTGATTTTTGAACTAGTCCTTATTTAAGTTCAGATGGCTCTTTCATAGGATTTTCAAACACATTCTCCCTCTCTCTCTTTAAATCCCATAACTAATTTTAGCCACACACTCCACACCCCCCCCCCCCCCCCAAAAAAAAAAAAATGTAATTGGGTAGGAGTAGGATTGGGTTGAAATTTTTTTACCCTAGATAATTCATGATGTTATATATATATATATATATATATATATATATATATATATATATATATATATATATATATATATATATATATATATATATATATATATATTGTTTCGGCCCAGATCCGTCCTGTGGGTCTTCCAAGCTGACTAGACCTGCAAGACAAGGAAAGACAAAGAAGGGGGGAGGCGGGTTGGATGCCCCGGGTCCACTCCGATGCCAAAGTTAGGGCTCTGTGAACAATCAGTGTGCTCGGTGTCGAGCCCACTAAGATATTATAGAAAAGTGTGGGGTGATGTGAGATTTTCGGTCCCAAGTGTCAGAGTGTGAATCTCTAGGAGTAAATGAGCAGTAAATGTTGTGTGTAAGAAACCTCGGTATTCGCCCTATTTATAGTGAATAGTGCGAAATCCCAAAATACCGATTTTACCCTTTGTTCTTGTATTTGAGGGGCCTTCTTATGTCGAATAGGGGGTCTCCACGTGGCTCTGAGATTGAGTCCTACGTGTCAGGGCCTCATTGCCAGCGTGGCGTAGTTCCCTAACACTTGTCTCATTGCCCTGCCGAATCTGTAAGGTTTGGCTGAGCAAAAAATAGAGTAATGGGTTCTCCCCCTAACAACTTGCCTCGTTGCTCTGCTGAATTCGGAAGATTCGACCTATTTGTACTTTCTTTCCTGTTGAGGTGGGTGGTTCGGGCCAACTTCTGCGGTTTATTGCCTCAGGGCTGGGCTGTGGTGAAAAGACTGATGCTGAAAAATACTGCACCGAGGTGGTCGCTGCGGCCCATCTTCCTCGGTCAGAGGGGCGGGAGAGAGGCCGAGGCTGAACAAGATCGATGTGGGCACCATGGCTCGATCACGTCGGCCATTGCTGAGGGCGGAGGTCCGAGGCCGATGTGGGCACTGCGGCCCGATCACGTCGATCATTGCTGAGGGCGGAGGTCCGAGGCCGTCACGCGCTGATCACGTGATCCGAGCCAATATGACCGATGTGGGCACTGCGGCCAATACACATCGGTCTTATGCTGAGGATGACTGTCCAAGGTCGTCACGCGCTGATCACATGATCCGAGCCAATATGATCGATGTGGGCACTGCGGCCAATACACATCGGTCTTTGCTGAGGATGAAGTCCGAGGCCGTCACGCGTTGTTCACGTGATCCGAGTCAATTTGACCGATGTGGGCACTGCGGCCAATACACATCGGTCTTTACTGAGGGCGGAGGTCCGAGGCCGTCACGCGTTGATCACGTGATCCGAGCCAATTTGGCCGATGTGGGCACTGTGGCCAATACACATCGGTCTTTGCTGAGGATGAATGTCTGAGGCCGTCACGCGTTGTTCACGTGATCCGAGCCAATTTGATCGATGTGGGCACTGCGGCCAATACACATCGGTCTTTGTTGAGGAAGGAAGTCTAAGGCCATCACGCGTTGATCACGTGATCCGAGCCAATTTGACCGATGTGGGCACTGCGGCCAATACACATCGATCTTTGCTGAGGATGAATGTCCGAGGCCATCATGCGTTTTTCACGTGATTCGAGCCGATTTGATCGATGTGGGCACTGCAGCCAATACACATTGGTCTTTGCTGAGGAAGGAAGTCTGAGGCCGTCACGCATTGATCACGTGATCCGAGCCAATTTGGCCGATGTGGGCACTGCGGCCAATACACATCGGTCTTTGCTGAGGATGAATGTCCGAGGCCATCACGCGTTGTTCACGTAATTCGAGGCAATTTGACCGATGTAGGCACTGCAGTCAATACACATCGGTCATTGCTGAGGAAGGAAGTCCGAGGCCGTCACGCCTTGACCACGTGATCCGAGCCAATTTGGCAGATGTGGGCACTGCGGCCAATACACATCGGTCTTTGCTGAGGATGAATGTCCGAGGCCGTCACGCGTTGTTCACGTGATCCGAGCCAATTTGATCGATGTGGGCACTGCGGCCAATACACATCGGTCTTTGCTGAGGAAGGAAGTCCGAGGCCGTCACGCGTTGATCACGTGATCCGAGCCAATATGATCGATGTGGGCACTGCGGCCCGATCACGTCGGTTATTGCTGAGAGCAGAGGTCCGAGGCCGTCACGCGTTGATCACGTGATCCGAGCTAATTTGGCAGATGTGGGCACTGCGGCCAATACAAATCGGTCTTTGCTGAGGATGAATGTCCGAGGCCGTCACGCGTTGTTCACGTGATCCGAGCCAATTTGACCGATGTGGGCACTGCGGCCAATACACATTGGTCTTTGCTGAGGAAGGAAGTCCGAGGCCATCATGAACTGCTTCTGACTGATGGGAGTCTGGAAGGAATGCACTTGGATCCGGTTTCGGATCCGGGTCTATCATGGATACTGCAAGGTGGGACCCATTCGACGGACCCGTTACGTTTTGTCGGTAATAAATGCACCAACCGTTAGTCCAATGATGAGTTCCCACGTGGACTTGAGCGAGAATGGTGCTTATAAAAAGTGATGGTGGGGTATGGAGGTCCCTTACTCTGAAATCACTGTTTTAACCGCTTACGTTGGTTTCTCCTCTTCACATCGGCACGTTCTTTGTGCATCGGCTCGGATATCTCACAGCAGCTCAGACATTTGACGTTGGTACTGCCTTCAGATCAGTAATCAGTAAGTATTCATCTTTTCTTCTAAGTCTTTTTGAAATATGGCCGACGAGGGTAGGGAGGCCGAAGTGGAAGTAGACATAGAGAATGCGGGGACATCTTCCAGCAGCAGTAGTAGTAGCTCGTCCTCGTCTGGAAGTGGGACGACCTCGAGCACGTCCTCGCCTAATGGATCAGTGGGACGGGTATCCGAGGGCGGTCCCGAGGTGGAGTTGATTACCGAGGAAGAGGTCGAAGGGGGACAGCTAGGACCCACCGCTAGGCCCTCACGATGTCACACCCCAATTCTGATCCAACCAGAATGGTGTGAGTGAACCGTCATCGAACCAACGATTCACACTAGGATCTCGAATAGGCCGTGTCCACCCATACAAACCATTACACATAACCACAATCAGAATATAAATATACAGCGGAAGACTTTAAATAGAATGAACTGAGTATCTATTGATAATTTAAATAAATATCCCATTATTCAAATTCAAACACATAAAAAAAATATCTTTTACATCCCTTTAATATCAAACGAAAATAACTGAAACAACTAAATAAAAATCCATCACAAGTACACATAGAAAGGGCACTCGCATGAAGCATCATGCTCGTCCTCCCCTGCTTGTACATCCAAAACAGCTACACCTCCATACGTCGGAGCGTTCATGTAATCATCCATCGTGTAACCTGCATCAGCATCTAAAAACAATGTATATACAAAGGGTGAGCTCACAACACAGCTCAGTAAGACAATCAGACAGTTTCACAAGATTATGCATGAGTAACAATCAATTTTATGCTGTGGTCTGGTTTTAAGTTTGCAATGTGCTA
This sequence comes from Protea cynaroides, assembly GCA_028583415.1. Taxonomy (NCBI): domain Eukaryota; kingdom Viridiplantae; phylum Streptophyta; class Magnoliopsida; order Proteales; family Proteaceae; genus Protea; species Protea cynaroides. The sequence continues at coordinate 23,403,921 of CM053276.1, forward strand.
TAGAAAGGTTTGGTGGCCCCCGCACCTCTATACACGAGTGTGTGGCACCTCATGGATCACACCCCCATTGGCCCACATGCACCCATCATGGAATAGAGATAGAGCTAAGATACCCCCGTACCTCCCCTGATACTCTACCCATACTAGTACCTAAGCCCCTACTGGCCAGGGCTCGCAAACTGGGCTCGCAACTAATCAATCCTATATGTCATAATGTATGCTCTATCCCAGCACAGCTGTCTACGGCATAGAGATAGAGCTAAGGCATTCCCACACCTCCCCTGATACCCTATCCGCAACTAACCCACTAGGATAGAAACATAACGCAGGTAGACCCTATCCCAACATAACTCCCTACGGCATAGAGATAGAGCTAAAGCATCGTGGACAAGCCAGCGTCGACTCAGAATCCACAGTACCACATAACAATGGCCGGGACAACATCAATATCGGAGACCACCGTACCACGACCTTCCCCTGATGCCCCACCCGTACCAAGCATGTTAAGACAAAGTACTACAAAAGGTGCTAGTGTGAAGAGCGATCCAGGCCCACGCCCCACTCCACACACTAACGAAAACAATCACATGCCTAACAATCACATCCTATGAATGCATGAACAGTAATAATAACTGAAAGTAAAGGATGGCATGTGAATATGCACAAACATCACATCATAGATATTCAATGATTAACAACGATTTACTGTCCATTAATTATTAGGTTTAGGTCAGATTCCCTTACCTGACGCTCGTTCGATAACTTGCTCCACGTCGCAAGACCCAAACGGCAAGTCACAAAGTCCTACAATATTATTAGGGTTTCATTAAAATAACATTCTTAGAGTTTCATGTTGGTCGGAAACCAACAGAGATCACAAACTACCCTCACAGAGCTGACCGGTGGCATGTACCGGTCGCAGCTCTGTGGGAAAGACTGGCGACCGGTATGGTCAGCCGGTCCCCACAGACAACCTCCCGAGAGATAGCGGTCGCACATACCGGACGCACTATGTGCACCCGATATAGTCGACCGGTATGTCTCTGGAAGACCATACATGGGTTTTTCGACTGCCGACGATCATCCTCCATGGATTTTCAGGGTTTCTCCTATCCATTCTAAGTCTAGGCTTTGAGTTAGAGTTATCCCCAACTCATTCAAGTCTCGTTTCGATGAATATCATCTCGAAACTCGAATCTAGGGTTTGACGGCAACTTAGGGTTTATTGGCCAATTTAGGGTTTTATATCAATACCTACTTTGCATGGTATTGATCCACCCACACAACTAACATAGGATAAGAAGATGGATTCAAGCACTTACCGTTGACTGGCGTAATGAGAGCGTCGTCGAACGGTAATGGCGGCACCTCCTTCTTCTTCCAAGCCCCTTCTCCTTTCCAACCTCTTTCTCTTCTCTAGGGTTTGTGAGAGACAATGGAAAGGATTTGAGGAGGTTTAAGGGTGTATTTATAGGCTAAAAATAGGGTTTAGTAACCTTACTAGGATTAGGAAACTTCTAGGATTCGAAATCAGGAAAGCGGGACCCGCAGAGACCAATTTTCAGATTCCCGCACATAGCTGCGCAGGCCATACCGGTCGACCGGTACCAAGACCGGTACCATCAACCGGTATACCTAAAATCAGGTATAATTGGTCGACTTCGGTCCGATTTTGTACCTAAAATCAGGTATAATTGGTTCGAATCCAAGGTAAAGTCAGGATTGATCGTACCCTTCTCTAAGTCTTCTTGCACTGTCTTGAGATACGGATCCTGAAGGATTGCTACCTTAACTTCATCAACTAGATCCGGTGATATCTTCAATGCGGCGAACATCATAGTGAACTTATGAATCAAGCCTTGCTCAACTGGATCTTCTGCAGTCTCTATAATATACTCTTCATCACCTTCGATTGAACTTAAAGCTGCAGCACATAATGCAGCATTTGTACTTGGTCCTGCCTCAGGTTTCGATGCCCACTTTCTGCTTAAGGCGTCAGCCACAACATTAGCTTTACCCGTATGGTACTGGATGTCGCAATCATAATCTTTTAACAATTCCAGCCATCTCCTCTGGCTCATATTCAGATCCTTCTGAGTGAAAAGATAAGTTAAGCTCTTGTGATCTGACTTAATCTGAAACTTCTCACCACACAAGTAGTGTCTCCAAGTCTTGATTGCATGTATAACCGATGCTAGCTCCAAGTCATGCGTAGGATAGTTCTTCTCATGCTCCTTTAACTGTCTTGATGCGTAAGCAATCACCTGTTCCCCTTGCATCAATACACACCCGATACCCAACCCCGAAGCATCCGTATATAAAGTAAACGGTACGCTTGGTTCTGGGATGGTCAAGATAGGTGCATAGACTAGTCTTGACTTTAGAATATGAAAGCACTTCTCACACTCATCTGTCCATACGAATTTCTCTCCCTTCTTGGTCAATCTGGTGAGTGGAACCGTGATCCTGGAGTAATCTTCCACGAATCTTCTATAATAACCAGCCAACCCAAGGAAACTACGAATCTCCGCAACCGACTTTGGTGCTTCCCATCCTACTATAGCAGCTATCTTGCTTGGATCAACATTGATACCGTCTTCAGATACAACATGGCCCAAGAAGGCCACTTCCTTCAACCAAAACTCGCACTTCTTGAATTTTGCATAAAGCTTCTCCTGGCTTAGCCGTTGTAGGGCTGCCCTCAAATGTGTTGTATGAGCTTCCATGTCCTTTGAATAGACCAATATGTCATCGATGAATACGATGACCGAAGTGTCAACATATCATGAAACACTCGGTTCATCAGTTCCATAAACGACGCTGGAGCATTTGTCAACCCGAAAGACATAACTAGAAACTCATAATGCCCGTACCTCGTTCGAAGCGATCTTCGAATATCCCCGGCCTTGATCTTCAGTTGGTGATACCTTGATCGGAGATCAATCTTCGAGAACACCTTTGCACCCTGTAACTGGTCAAACAAATCATCGATCCTAGGCAAAGGATATCGATTCTTGATCGTCAACTTGTTCAGTTCACGGTAGTCAATACATAGCCGTACATTTCCATCTTTCTTCTTGACAAATAATACCGGTGCTCCCCAAGGTGATATACTAGGTCGTATGAAGCCCTTATCCAACAATTCTTGTAACTGGGTCTTCAACTCCTTTAACTCGGTCGGGGCCATTCTGTATGGTGCTTTGGACACCGACGCCGAACCTGGTATAAGGTCTATCACAAATTCTGTAGCCCTGTCTGGTGGTAAACCTGGGAGATCTTCTGGAAATACATCTGGAAACTCTCGTACCACCGCTAGATCTTCCATCTTTGGCACCTCCGTAGTGATGTCTACTACAGATACTAGATAACCCACTCCCCCTTTCTCTAAGCATCTCTTAGCTTTTAGGGCGGAGAGAATCAGCTTCCGCTTCCTAGATAGCTTGATCCCAGTGAAGCTATACTCCCTTCCCTCTTTATCAGTAAGCACAAGCTTCCTTTCACCACATAAAAGGACGGTAGAATGATGGCCTAGCCAATCCATTCCCAGGATGACGTCAAAGTCTGCCACTTCGAGTATTACTAGGCTTGCTTCTAAGTCTCGGCCCTCAATACATACAGTACATGGTCCATAATATTCGGTCAAAGCCACTTCGACTCGTAGTGGAGAGCGAACTATTAAGCTTGGGTTCAAGTGCTTGATTGGTAATTCCATTCGCTTCCCAAAAGAAATAGAAACAAAGGAGTGCGTGGTCCCAGAGTCAAATAGTGCTCTGGCAGGTATACTAGCTACAATTACAATTCTTGGAATTTTTATTATCCCTTAGTTCGACATGCGCATATACACAATGAAAATAGTAAGCCAAATAATAAGGGATAGAGTCATACCAGTGACCACATCCTGTGATGCAGCTGCCTCTTCAGTGGTGACCGCATAAACTTTTCCTTCCTGGGGAAGTTGCTTCTTAGGTAGAGTGCAGTTCCTTGCAACATGTCCCAGCTGCTGACAGTTATAACATTTGATATTTAGGTTGTGTCCAGCGAACTGTGGCACAGGTAGTGCCGCATTGTTCCTTGCGGGTACTGTAGCAGTCTGTGCCCTATATGGGCGGAAGGGTCTGTTGTTACCGCCACCCGAATTCTCACTAGCAGGTCTCTTCACTCCCTTGTTCTGAGCGAAGAAGCTGTCCCTCTGACTGGACTCTATCACTCTAGCAACCTGCACAGCCTCGTTGTAAATCTTCTTGTCCTGACCCAAGATGTGCTCTCTGATGCTTCCACGTAGTCCCATGGTGAACCTACGTGTCTTGGTCTCCTCTTCTTGCATACTGGCCGGTGCGAAGAAGAATAACTCTTCGTACCTCTGCTGATAAGCATCTACGGTCGACTGAGATTGCTGCAGATTGAGAAACTCTCTCTTCATTTGATCTCGAAAGCTCTTCGGAAAGTATTTATCAAAGAATGCCCTTTTAAACACTTCCCAATCCACTAGTGTATACTTATTCTCCAGATATGCCCGTGTAGAATTCCACCAAGCGTTTGCGTCTTCTTTCAGCATGTGAGTGGCAAACAGAACCTTTTCCTCTTCCGTACAAGTCATCAATCGGAAGTTCTTTTCCATCTCTGCAACCCACTGTGCTGGCCACAATGGTTTCCCTGTCCTGCCCGTGAACGATGAAGGTTTCAACTTCAAGAATCTGTCCACTGACCTGCTCAGATCATGCTGTCCCTGAGTGTTCATTCCGTACCATGGTGGTGGATATGGATAGGCTCCCGGGTATGCAGAAGGCGATAGAAACTGATGCGGTGGTGGTACGTTCTGTGCTTGGTCCATCGGCCTTGGGCTACTCTGCATCGGTTGTGTAGTATTTCTCTCTTCAGACTTAGGCGTACCTCCCGTGGGAACAGAACCTGATGGTCTGAGCATCTTCAGTACTTCGCTCAGGAATTCCTTCTGTTGGGCTTGCATCTGGTAGACCATGTTTGTAACAATGGTCTCAGAATTCCTGTGAGGTGGACCAGGTAATTTTGTCGGCACTTCTGGAACTTGTTCCTCCTCCACTTCAGGACTTGGTTCTCTAACCTGGTCTTGTTCAACTTGTTCTTCTTCTAGGAAAATCCTGGCCTGATGACGCTTCCGACCCCTTCGATCGTTCCCGCCTGCCATCTCAGACTATTTTATTTGGATCTGAGAAGAAGACATAACACGTGAGAACATCAATAATAGTAGTGTTAGTCTTGAATAATGCAAGGAGAAATAGTCGATAAGTAACATTTCAATTTACACAATTTTTAAAAATTTTTAAATTAAATTTTCCTGGCTTTTTGGTGCGTACCGGTTTCACCCCTGTAGGATATGCTGCGGCCGGTATAGTCGACCGGTCAGAATTAAAATTCTGACCGAGACATAGCGGTCGCAACATACCGGTCGACACCATGTATACAGTGTTGCGACCGGTATAGTCGGCCGGTCAAAATTAAAATTCTGACCGAGACATAGCGGTCGCATACCTGGGGGTGATACCGGTCGACCGGTATAGGCAAAACCGTCGACCGGTAATTGGCTTTAAAATCGCGAAAAAGTGAGATTTTTCTCACTTTTTCCAATTCTTTCTTCTCCGGTGGCGATTCTCCTCTGGGTCCCGAGTTGCTACAGTCCGACTGGTGCCATTTGAAGCCGATTCCTTCCATTCCAAGTGTAGAACATCGTCTCCAGGTAGGTCTCTTCCCTCTCTCTCATGTTTTTATAAGTTTCCCATATCGTCTATATGTAGAAATTTAGGTTTTTCTTTGTTCGAGATGTTTTAATCGTAGGAATTCTTTTCCTTCGGCTAGGAAAGGGTTTAGGGACCCCCAAGAGCAAAAGCCCTCAACTAATTTGGGGTTTCACCGAACGGTTTTCCTAAAAATCAAATTTTTACAACTTTTGACCTAGGTTTTCATAAAAATTCGAAATTTCTGATTTTTTCTTAATTTCTTGAAATTTCATGTTGTAAATGCTTGTGATTGGTTTGTTGAAGAGTGTGGGGGTTACGTAAGTCCTCCTCCCCATGATTTTGGGTGAGTTTGAGGCTTTTTCCCAATTTATAGTCGTTATGCTGCCGAAATTTCAAAAAATTTCGACAATTTCTAACTTTTATCTTATCTTTCTTTTGTTTTGCAGTTTAAATGGCTCCTACACGCGCTCTCGGGAAACGCTCACATGGCTCTAGTTCTCGGGCTCCCTCACCACCAGTTCCACAGCTAGATGAGCTATGGTTTCGCTCCTTGGAAGCACAAGCTCGGTTTCCATGGTTTGATAATAAAAGTATTAAATCAGGGCGCCGGGTCAACCTGGAACAACTGCACCGATTCAATGTGGAGACGGCTTTTGGTGCTCTAGGTTTGTTGCCGATTATTTCATACACAGAGACCACACGACCCAACTTGGTCAAGCACTTCCATGCGAATTTGGAGCTTGAAGGGGATGTCGAAGATCCGAACCAGTGTAGGGATCTACGCATCACCAGCTACGTCCGGGGTGTACATATCTCATTTAACACCCATCAGTTGGCTGATCTTCTTGGGATCCCCAACGATGGAGATTTGGTATACTGCGCCCCCAAGGCGAAAGGTTATTTGACTGACGATTTGCGCCGAGAGATAGCGCATCAGATCTTAAACCCTGGAGCCCCTATGAAGGCGGCTAGCCTGAGGCCTATATCTCGGGTATATAGTCGCATTATTCAGCACAACATAGTACCACAGAGCGGCCTCTACAGTGAGTTGTCCCAGCTCACCTAGTACGTCACCTATTGCGTCTGCACAGGGGAGCGGATCTCACTTCCCTATCTCATCATCCGGACTATGCATTGCGCGGCCGTGGCCGATCGGGCCAGCAACCTTCCATATGGCCGTCTCGTCACTTTCCTTCTTCGCCGTCTGGGCGTGAGCTTGAGAGGTGAGGTAGCCGTCGAGGACACCATGACCTCTGACATCGACTGGGATACGATACAGAGGATGCAGATGGTCGATCTGCCGGTTAGTGACGACGAGTTGGAGGCTCGCCCTCGTCCACTTGGGAGAGTAGCAGCGGCAACAGCAGCAGTAGCCGCGGCCAATGCGGCCTATGCGGCAGAGATGGGCGATGACGATGATGATGAAATGGCTGGGGACGCACCAGTGCCTGCCCCACAGCCTGCACCTGCACCACCACCATCTGTCCCTACAGCTGGACCATCTCAGCCTCCTCTCGACTCAGTGATGGGTATGTTTATGGAGCTCAGGGACGCTCAGCGGGAGATGACCCGTGACTTAGCACAGTTGACTCGCTGCCTCCGAGTCACATAGGATCAGGTGCACTGGCTCAGGGTCACTTATGAGCGAGACTATGATATAGCGGACCCCATACCTCCTAGGCCCCCTACCCCATGATTTTTCTTTCACTTACTCATGACTGTTTTACATGTAACAGGGTAACTGTCCGGTTTGTGAACCGTACCCTGTAGCACTGTATCATTAGCTACAATTTTCTTGTTTAATGAAAATTTCAAGGTTTTTCCTAACTAGTGCATGTGTAAATGTTAAGTTCCATATTTAGAATAGTACATTATTCTCTTTCTTAATTAGTCTCAGGTATCAAACAATGCTTAGGGTGTGTTTGTATTAAAATTTTTAATATTTCCTAACTCAGTTCATCGACCCAGTTAAGTGTAATATAGTCTGTAGACAGAGCCCGAGAGCTATGATACCAAGTTGTCACATCCCAATTCTGATCCAACCAGAATGGTGTGAGTGAACCGTCATCGAACCAACGATTCACACCAGGATCTCGAATAGGCCGTGTCCACCCATACAAACCATTACACATAATCACAATCAGAATATAAATATACAAATGAAGACTTTAAATAGAATGAACTGAGTATCTATTGATAATTTAAATAAATATCCCATTATTCAAATTCAAACACATAAAATAAATATCTTTTACATCCCTTTAATATCAAACGAAAATAACTGAAACAACTAAATAAAAATCCATCACAAGTACACATAGAAAGGGCACTCGCATGAAGCATCATGCTCGTCCTCCCCTGCTTGTACATCCAAAGCAGCTACACCTCCATACGTCGGAGCGTTCATGTAATCATCCACCGTGTAACCTGCATCAGCATTTAAAAACAATGTATATACAAAGGGTGAGCTCACAACACAGCTCAGTAAGACAATCAGATAGTTTCACAAGATTATGCATGAGTAACAATCAATTTTATGCTGTGGTCTGGTTTTAAGTTTGTAATGTGCTATAGAAAGGTTTGGTGGCCCCCGCACCTCTATACACGAGTGTGTGGCACCTCATGGATCACACCCCCATTGGCCCACATGCACCCATCATGGAATAGAGATAGAGTTAAGATACCCCCTACCTCCCCTGATACTCTACCCATACCAGTACCTAAGCCCCTACTGGCCAGGGCTCGCAAACTGGGCTCGCAACTAACCAATCCTATATGTCATAATGTATGCTCTATCCTAGCACAACTGTCTACGGCATAGAGATAGAGCTAAGGCATTCCCACACCTCCCCTGATACCTTATCCGCAACTAACCCACTAGGATAGAAACATAACGCAGGTAGACCCTATTCCAACATAACTCCCTACGGCATGGAGATAGAGCTAAAGCATCGTGGACAAGCTAGCGTCGACTCGGAATCCACAGTACCACATAACAATGGCCGGGACAACATCAATATCGAAGACCACCGTACCACGACCTTCCCCTGATGCCCCACCCGTACCAAGCATGTTAAGACAGAATACTACAAAAGGTGCTAGTGTGAAGAGCGATCCCAGGCCCATGCCCCACTCCACACACTAACGAAAACAATCACATGCCTAACAATCACATCCTATGAATGCATGAACAGTAATAATAACTGAAAGTAAAGGATGGCATGTGAATATGCACAAACATCACATCATAGATATTCAATGATTAACAACGATTTACTATCCATTAATTATTAGGTTTAGGTCAGATTCCCTTACCTGACGCTCGTTCGATAACTTGCTCCACGTCTCAAGATCCAAACGGCAAGTCACAAAGTCCTACAATATTATTAGGGTTTCATTAAAATAACATTCTTAGAGTTTCATGTTGGTCGGAAACCAACAGAGATCACAAACTACCCTCACGGGCCGACCGGGTGGCATGTACCGGTCGCAGCTCTGTGGGAAAGACTGGCGACCGGTATGGTCAGCCGGTCCCCACAGATAACCTCCCGAGAGATAGCGATCGCAATACCGGTCGTACTATGTGCACCCGGTATAGTCGACCGGTATGTCTCCGGAAGACCATACATGGGTTTTTTGACTGCCGACGATCATCCTCCATGGATTTTCAGGATTTCTCCTATCCATTTTAAGTCTAGGCTTTGAGTTAGAGTTATCCCCAACTCATTCAAGTTTCGTTTCGATGAATATCATCTCGAAACTCGAATCTAGGGTTTGACGGCAACTTAGGGTTTATTGGCCAATTTAGGGTTTTAGATCAATACCTACTTTGCATGGTATTGATCCACCCACACAACTAACATAGGATAAGAAGATGGATTCAAGCACTTACTGTTGACTGGCGTAATGAGAGCGTCGTCGAACGATAATGGCGACACCTCCTTCTTCTTCTAAGCCCCTTCTCCTTTCCAACCTCTTTCTCTTCTCTAGGGTTTGTGAGAGACAATGGAAAGGATTTGAGGAGGTTTAAGGGTGTATTTATAGGCTAAAAATAGGGTTTAGTAACCCTACTAGGATTAGGAAACTTCTAGGATTCGAAATCAGGAAAGCGGGACCCGCAGAGACCAATTTCCAGATTCCCGCACATAGCTGCGCAGGCCATACCGGTCGACCGGTACCAAGACCGGTACCATCAACCGGTATACCTAAAATCAAGTATAATTGGTCGACTTCGGTCCGATTTTGTACCTGTTTGTTATCCGCTTGCCCCGTCTGGCCTGGTGATGATCGAAAGACCTATCATGACACAAAACCAAGGTTTAGACCGAGTTTTCAGAGTGCGGGTCTTACAACTCCACCACCCTTAAAAACAATTTCGTCCCGAAATTTGCATGCAGGTTCTACAACTCCCCCACCTTAAAAGAAATTTTGGCCTCGAAATTTGAACGTACCTTGATTGTCAAAAAGGTTAGGGTACTCCTTCCTCATCGCGCTCTCTTCTTCCCAAGTAATTTCCTCCACATTTTGGCTTCTCCAATGCACCTTCACATAGTGGATATCCTTGGTTCGAAGTTGTTGAACTTTTCGGCTTGAGAGCATTACAGGCACCACTTCAAAAGTTAAGTCTTCAGTCAAGTCTGGAGGATCAGCGATCAAGATATGCGATGGATCTCTGACATACTTCTTCAATAATGATACATGGAACACATTATGAACGCTAGACATAGATGGTGGTAGAGCCAATTGATATGCTACATTACCACGTCAGTTCAATATCTCATATGGTCCCACATACCTGGGGCAAAGCTTCCCCTTCTTACCAAACCGTTTTAAACCTCGCACCGGTGACACCTTCAAGAATACTTTGTCACTCACTGCAAACTCCAAATCTCGACGACGATTATCCGCATAGTGCTTCTGTTGAACTTGAGCTGTCTTTACTCTCTCCTTGATCTGATCAATCACTCGACAAGTTTCTTCAACAAACTCCGGTCCTACAATCCTTATTTCTCCCACCTCGTTCCATAACAGAGGTGTACGACACTTCTTTCCGTAGAGCGCTTCGTATGGAGCCATCTGAATTGTAGCCTGATAGCTGTTGTTGTAAGCAAACTCAATAAGTGATAACTTCTCGTCCCATGCTCCCTTGAAATCTAATGCACAAGCTCGGAGCATATCTTCTAGAATTTGAATAGTTCTTTCTGACTGTCCGTCCGTCTGAGGGTGGAAAGCTGTACTGAACTTCAACTTTGTTCCCATAGCTTTCTGTAATCCTTCTCAGAACTTTGATGTAAAACGGGATCTCTGTCAGATACTATACTCTCTGGAATGCCATGAAGTCTGACTATATTATCAACATATAGCTTGGCCAGCTTCTCCATGGTATACTGAGGTCTGACCGCAATAAATCAAGCTGTCTTGGTGAGTCGATTTACTATAACCCAAACTGCATCCACTGACCTTGGTGTCAAAGGTAAGCCAGTGACGAAATCCATAGTAATACAATCCCACTTCCAAGCAGGTTCCGATAATGGTTGTAGTAAACCTGCGGGTCTCTGCCTTTCTGCTTTAACTTGTTGACAATTCAGACATTGAAACACGAAACGAGCTATATCAGCTTTCATACCCCTCCACCAATAAAGTCTTCTTAGATCATGGTACATCTTGGTACTTCCTGGATGCACCGAATATGGAGTGTAATGAGCTTCAGTCATAACTCGATCTCTGATATCACAGTCCTCACTCTCAGGTATACATAACCTTCCGCGATACCTGAGCACCTTGTCTGAATCCAAGGTAACGTCAGGATTGATCATACCCTTCTCTAAGTCTTCTTGCACTGTCTTGAGATACGGATCCTGAAGGATTGCTACCTTAACTTAATCAACTAGATCCGGTGATATCTTCAATGCGGCGAACATCATAGTGAACTTATGAATCAAGCCTTGCTCAACTGGATCTTCTGCAGTCTCTATAATATACTCTTCATCACCTTCGATTGAACTTAAAGCTGCAGCACATAATGCAGCATTTGTACTTGGTCCTGCCTCAGGTTTCGATGCCCACTTTCTGCTTAAGGCATCAGCCACAACATTTGCTTTACCCGTATGGTACTGGATGTCGCAATCATAATCTTTTAACAATTCCAGCCATCTCCTCTGGCTCATATTCAGATCCTTCTGAGTGAAAAGATAAGTTAAGCTCTTGTGATCTGACTTAATCTGAAACTTCTCACCACACAAGTAGTGTCTCCAAGTCTTGATTGCATGTATAACCGCTGCTAGCTCCAAGTCATGCGTAGGATAGTTCTTCTCATGCTCCTTTAACTGTCTTGATGCGTAAGCAATCACCTGTTCCCCTTGCATCAATACACACCCGATACCCAACCCCGAAGCATCCGTATATAAAGTAAACGGTACGCTTGGTTCTGGGATGGTCAAGATAGGTGCATAGACTAGTCTTGACTTTAGAATATGAAAGCACTTCTCGCACTCATCTGTCCATACGAATTTCTCTCCCTTCTTGGTCAATCTGGTGAGTGGAACCGTGATCCTGGAGTAATCTTCCACGAATCTTCTATAATAACCAGCCAACCCAAGGAAACTACGAATTTCCACAACCGACTTTGGTGCTTCCCATCCTACTATAGCAGCTATCTTGCTTGGATCAACATTGATACCGTCTTCAGATACAACATGGCCCAAGAAGGCCACTTCCTTCAACCAAAACTCGCACTTCTTGAATTTTGCATAAAGCTTCCCTTGGCTTAGCCGTTGTAGGGCTGCCCTCAAATGTGTTGTATGAGCTTCCATGTCCTTTGAATAGACCAATATGTCATCGATGAATACGATGACCGAAGTGTCAACATATCATGAAACACTCGGTTCATCAGTTCCATAAACGACGCTGGAGCATTTGTCAACCCGAAAGACATAACTAGAAACTCATAATGCCCGTACCTCGTTCTGAAAGCAGTCTTCGGAATATCCCCGGCCTTGATCTTCAGTTGGTGATACCTTGATCGGAGATCAATCTTCGAGAACACCTTTGCACCCTGTAACTGGTCAAACAAATCATCGATCCTAGGCAAAGGATACCGATTCTTGATCGTCAACTTGTTCAGTTCACGGTAGTCAATACATAGCCGTACACTTCCATCTTTCTTCTTGACAAATAATACCGGTGCTCCCTAAGGTGATATACTAGGTCGTATGAAGCCCTTATCCAACAATTCTTGTAACTGGGTCTTCAACTCCTTTAACTCGGTCGGGGCCATTCGTATGGTGCTTTGGACACCGACGCCTGAACTTGGCATAAGGTCTATCACAAATTCGTAGCCCCCGTCCGTGGTAAACCTGAGAGATCTTCTGGAAATACATCTGGAAACTCTCGTACCACCGCTAGATCTTCCATCTTTGGCACCTCCGCAGTGATGTCTACTACAGATACTAGATAACCCACTCCCCCTTTCTCTAAGCATCTCTTAGCTTTTAGGGCGGAGAGAATCAGCTTCCGCTTCCTAGATAGCTTGATCCCAGTGAAGCTATACTCCCTTCCCTCTTTATCAGTAAGCACAAGCTTCCTTTCACCACATAAAAGGACGACCGAATGATGGCCTAGCCAATCCATTCCCAGGATGACGTCAAAGTCTGCCACTTCGAGTATTACTAGGCTTGCTTCTAAGTCTCGGCCCTCAATACATACAGTACATGGTCCATAATATTCGGTCAAAGCCACTTCGACTCGTAGTGGAGAGCGAACTATTAAGCTTGGGTTTAAGTGCTTGATTGGTAATTCCATTCGCTTCCCAAAAGAAATAGAAACAAAGGATTGCGTGGCCCCAGAGTCAAATAGTGCTCTGGCAGGTATACCAGCTACAATTACAATTCCTGGAATTTTTATTATCCCTTCGTTCGACATGCGCATACACACAATGAAAATAGTAAGCCAAATAATAAGGGATAGAGTCATACCAGTGACCACATCCTGTGATGCAGCTGCCTCTTCAGTGGTGACCGCATAAACTTTTCCTTGCTGGGGAAGTTGCTTCTTAGGTAGAGTGCAGTTCCTTGCGACATGTCCCAGCTGCTGACAGTTATAACATTTGATATTTGGGTTGTGTCCAGCGAACTGTGGCACAGGCGGTGCCGCATTGTTCCTTGCGGGTACTGTAGCGGTCTATGCCCTATATGGGCGGAAGGGTCTGTTGTTACCGCCACCCGAATTCTCACTAGCAGGTCTCTTCACTCCCCTGTTCTGAGCGAAGAAGCTGTCCCTCTGACTGGACTCTATCACTCTAACAACCTGTACAGCCTCGTTGTAAATCTTCTTGTCCAGACCCAAGATGTGCTCTCTGATGCTTCCACGTAGTCCCATGGTGAACCTACGTGTCTTGGTCTCCTCTTCTTGCATACTGGCCGGTGCGAAGAAGAATAGCTCTTCGTACCTCTGCTGATAAGCATCTACGGTCGACTGAGATTGCTGCAGATTGAGAAACTCTCTCTCCATTTGATCTCTGAAGCTCTTCGGAAAGTATTTATCAAAGAATGCCTTTTTAAGCACTTCCCAATCCACTAGTGTATACTTATTCTCCAGATATGCCCGTGTAGAATTTCACCAAGCGTTTGCGTCTTCTTTCAGCATGTGAGTAGCAAACAGAACCTTTTCCTCTTCCGTACAAGTCATCAATCGGAAGTTCTTTTCCATCTCTGCAACCCACTGTGCTGGCCACAATGGTTTCCCTGTCCTGCCCGTGAACGATGAAGGTTTCAACTTCAAGAATCTATCCACTGACCTGCTCAGATCATGCTGTCCACTTCAAGAATCTCCCCCAGAGTTTGATGCTCGTGGTGAGGTTTGCCTTTTGTCCAAAGCTGAGTTCGATAGTCTTCGGGAGCAGTACTAGATACCGGATGACGTGGAGATTAGAATGCCCACTGAGGGGGAGCGGGCCTGCTGGAGTCAGAGGTCGGAACAGTGCGTCAACATTGAGATGTTTAAGGCCGGCTTCTGAGTGCCGGTACCGAAGTTGGTGGGTGAAATCCTGAAGTATTACCAAGTGGCCCCTATCCAACTGATGCCGAACTCTTGGAAGAACTTGATGGCGTTCGTCATCTACTTTCGAAGGTTGGGTCACGTACCGACGCTGAACATGTTCCGCCACATGTTCACCTTCAACGACTACTGTATGACGGGATGGTATTATTTTGCCAAGAGGCCCGACTTCAGCGACCTCCTAGCCGACAAGCCGACCTCAATCAAGCTGTAGAAGAACAAATTCTTCTACATCCGTGGTGACGACGTGCTGCTGGAGAACGTGTGGAAGAAGTTGGACGCCGAGACACTCAACATGGACGTACCCCTGATGCCCGTGGAGTCTGAGATGTTGCGGCGTGCTCGGCATTCCGAGAGGGCTCCCGTCCCCGTGGCCGAACTGAAGGATCCCCTCGTTTTGCACGAGAACCGTCTGTGTGAGTATTATTTTGACATAGAGCTGGCCGATGTCGACATACTAACTGGGCTGATTCTGTTGTTGTTTCTCGCAGTAAAGCTAAACATGACCTACCTGATGGAGCTGAGGAAGAAGGATGCGGCTCGGAAGGAGGCCGCGGCGAAGAAGGCCCAGGAGGAGCAAATCATGAAGGCGTCGGCGGATCAGGCCGGTGATGAGGTGGACTTGACAAAGAGGCCATCAAAGAGGACACGTAAGTTCTCACCTGACACTGCCTTGGCCAAGGCCGCGCGTGTCTATGCAATGTCACTGACTCCGCGGTACCGTGTGCTTGATTTTTCAGGAAAGGGGAGTACCGCGGCCGGGCCGGAGGCAGTCCTTGCACTTGGAGAGGCATCGGGAGGCAGCGTGGCCAGGCAGCCTACCCCGATACGGGTTCAGACGTCCCCGGCTTCGCCACCAGTGAGGCCGAGGGTGATTCAGGGGCAGGGGGGAGTCCCTAGTGAGATTAGACGCCTCCCCCTGATGGGTCCCCGTCCACGGGACCGCACTGGTGACGAGCGTGCTTTTCGCCCGGATTAGGCACTGACCAAGGAGGATACGGCCATGGGCGATATCCGCGCCGCTAGGGAGCTGATGAAAGGGGCCATCTTGCCTCGGGACCGTTCGCTGGTGTGAGAGCTTCCCATGCCTTCGCTGATTTTCGGGGCAGACACTTTGGGTGCGTCGGTAAGTAATCAGGGCATGGTAGTTCCGCCCCTCTCCATTCTAACTTGTTCTTGTTTTTCTTCATCTAACTGTTCTTCGTGTTTTGTTGCAGTTCGGTGTATATATGGAGACCTTAAAGGAGTGTGCCGAGGAAATGACCCAAAACTTGGCCGAGACGGACAGTAAACTGCATACGGCCGAGGAGTAGTGGGACAATGCCCGAACGCAACTTTGGTACAAAGAGCGGGAGGTGACCTCCATTTCCACTGAGGTCACCCGCCTTCAGAGAAAGGTTGCCCAGGTACGTGAGGACAAGCGCCGCCTTGAGGAGGATGCAAAGGAGAGGGAGGACCGGGTCGACCAGCTGAAGTCGGCCTTAGAGCATGCAAGGGACCGCGGGGCGAGATTCAAGGATGCTTTCATGAAGACGCGCTCCCTTGCTACTGGGGCGGTTAGGCTCTACCAGAAGTCTTAGGACTTCAAGGAGCTGGTGGGGCGCTTTTCCCTCCAAAGCTTCACCGAGGGGGTGCTGGCTCTGAAGGAGTTCCTGGATGAGAGGGTGCCAGGGCTAGACTATACCGGAGCTGAATACCTCATTCCGCCTGACGAAGAAGTTAAAATCCCAGAAGTGGATGATGCCGAAATGCTGCGGAGGTTAGATGAAGTCTTCGAGGGTGAGGGGCCTCCCGCCTCTCCAGAATTAGATGAGACTCCCACGACCCCCCAGGACGGCACGACACCTCTGATGGGTCCTCCGTGTACTCCTGGCAGTTCCCTTCCGCGGAGCACGGACGATGCAGGTTGCAGCGGGGAGAACCCCCTGGAAGCTCCCCTTGTAGAGAATTAAAATTTCTGTACATATATATATATATATATATATATATATATATATATATATATATATATATATATATATATATATATATATATATATATATATATATATATATATATATATATATATATATATTTTTTTTTTTTTTTTTTTACGCACCCATGTAATTGTGATCTTTTTCAATTGAATAAAAGGCCTTGAATTATCTCGTCTTCACTTGTTGTTTTTTTTTTTTTTTTTTTTTGGAGTTGACTGATGTATCTGTCCGTGTCTACCCTCCTCGGCCCAATGTGTTTCACACTTGGTGAAATCTTTGGGCCGCATGGGTCATACTTCGGTACCGGGACGATATTCGGGTCGGCACGGGGCCGTGTCTACCCTCCTCGGCCCAATATGTTTCACACTTGGTGAAATCTTTGGGCCGCATGGGTCACACTTCGGCAAGGGGCCGGGACGGTATTTGGGTCGGCATGGGGCCGTGTCTACCCTCCTCGGCCCAAAGTGTTCCACGCTTGGTGAAATCTTTGGGCCGTATGGGTCACACTTCGGCACGGGGCCGGGTTGGTATTTGAGGTCGGCATGGGGCCGTGTCTATCCTCCTCGGCCCAATGTGTTACATACTTGGTGAAATCTTTGGGCCGTATGGGTCACACTTCGGCACGGGGCCGGGACGGTGTTCCCGTCGGCATGGGGCCGTGTCTACCCTCCTCGGCCCAATGTGTTCCACACTTGGTGAAATCTTTGGGCCGTATGGGTCGCACTTCGGCACGGGGCCGGGACATTGTTCGCGTTGGCATGGGGTCGTGTCTACCCTCCTCGGCCCAATGTGTTCCACACTTCGTGAAATCTTTGGGTCGTATCGGTCGCACTTCGGCACGGGGCCGGGACGGTGTTCGCGTTGGCATGGGGCCGTGTCTACCCTCCTCGGCCCAATGTGTTACACACTTGGTGAAATCTTTGGGCCGTATGGGTCGCACTTCGGCATGGGGTCGGGACGGTATTCGCGTCGGCATGGAGTCGTGCGTTATTGATCTGGTCATGTTGTCGACCTTATGGCCGCTGGCGTTGGAGAATGGAGTAGAAGTCTGAATTTAAAATATTATTTAAATGAAAAGGGGGCTGCCGTGGCCTATTTACATGGGTGGGGATAGTCATTGGTAGAATGGGCGAAGGTGCTCCGCGTTCCATGCTCGTGGCAAGGCTTTACCATCCATATCCCTGAGGTGATAGGATCCTGTCTACAGTGCTTCAGTGACTTGATACGGCCCTTCCCAATTTGGAGCGAGCTTCCCCTGATTGGTTGGGTTGGAGGCAATGGTCCGTCTGAGGACGAGGTCTCCAACTTTGAACGATCGCGGGCATACCTTCTTATTGTAGTGCTTGACTACTTACTGTTGGTTGGCCGTAATTCGGATCTGGGCTTGATCTCGCACTTCCTCTACTAGGTCCAAATTTGCACGTAGGCCCGGCTCATTGGAGGTTGGGTCATAGTTGGCGATCCGGTGGGATGTAATCCTAACCTCCAATGGGACTACTACAGCCGTTCCAAAGGCAAGCCGGAACGGTGATTCTCTTATGGCCGTTTTCGGAGTGGTGCGGTCCGCCCATAGTATGCGAGGCAGTTCATCCAACCATCGACCTTTTGCCCCATCTAGCCTGGATTTTATTCCTTTCAATAAAATTTTATTGGTGGCCTCTGTCTGCCCACTGGTTTGCGGGTGCTTCACGGCCCCGCGTCGGTGGTCAATGCGATGCTCTGCACAGAATGTCGCAAAGGCGTTGTTGTCAAATTGCTTACCATTATCCGTGATGATCATCCTGGGGGCTCCATACCGATATACCACCGATTTGATAAAAAATTCACGGATAACACTCTCTGGTATGCTGGATAATGTCTCGGCCTCGGCCCATTTAGTAAAATAATCCACCGCGACGACCACAAACTTACGTTGTTAGCGGGCCGGTCGGAATGGCCCCATGATATCCATGCCCCAAGTGGCGAAGGGAATGGGAGCTGCTTTCATGGATCGGAGTGGTGCGGCTGGGAGGTGAGACACTGGTGCGTACATTTGGCATTTGGCACACTTCTTGACGTAGTCAATGCAATCTTTTCACATTTTTGGCCAATAATATCCCTGACGCAGTATTTTATGGGCTAGGACTCTTCCCCTCTGATGTGCACCGCATATACCCTCATGGACTTCCTTAATGGCTTGGGTTGACTCGGAAGGTCATAAACACCGTAGCAGGGGAAACGTGAAGGCTCTCTTGTAGAGGATATCCTCCTCAATGACATAATGATTGGCTTTGGATTGGATCCGCCTCGCCTCCTTTTTATCCTCTGGTAATTGACCAGTTTTGAGAAAAGACAAGATTGGGTCGATCCAGGATGGCTCTAATGTGGCCGGCAGTATGGCCTTGGAGGTAGGATCCACCGATGAATGGGCCAAGATTTCGATGTATATTGAATGATCCAAATCACTCAAGTCCGATGTGGCTAGCTTGGAGAGGGAATCGACCAAGGTGTTTTGTTCCCGGAGTACATGGCGTAACACGAAATATTCGAATGTTGATGCGGCCTCCTGCACCTTTTTCAAGTAGGCGGACATGCTGGCCTTCTTCGCCTCGTATTCGCCATTGACCTGACGCACCACTAGCTGGGAATCGCTGGACGCCTCTATCCTCCGAGCCATGATAGCCTTGGCCAGGCGAAGTCCAGCAATGAGCGCTTCATATTCGGCCGCATTGTTGGATACTTGAAACATGAAACGGAGGGCGCACGGAATTTCAAATCCATCCGGACTGGTGAGGATGAAGCCTGTGCCACAGTGAGTTTTGTTGGAAGCACCATCGACAAATAAGGTCCATGGCAGCGAAGGTTCTACCGAGGCCAGGGTGTCTGTGACTTGTTCCTCTTGAGGGGAGGATTCGATCAGGAAGTCGGCCAACGCCTGAGCTTTGATAGCCGTGCGAGGCTTGTAGCTAAGGTCGAATTCTCCTAGCTCGACCGTCCAATTGATTACCCGACTAGAGATATCAGGTTTGGACAAGATTTTCTTGAGGGGCTGGTCGATCAGGACGGTGATGGAATGCACCTGGAAGTAAGGTCATAGCTTTCACGCGGATGTCACCAGCGCCAAGGCGACCTTCTCGATAAACTTATACCTGGTTTCGGCCTCCAACAAGATTTTACTTACATAATAAATGGGGTGCTGGACGCCCTCCACTTCCTTGATGAGCACTGCACTCACCGCCTTTGATGATACTGCCAAGTACAACTCTAGAGTATCTCCGGTTTCTGACTTAACCAATAATTGGGGAGATGCCAAGTAGGTCTTCAGTGCCTCGAATGCCTGCTGACATTCAATCGTCCACTGGAAGGTTTTGTTGCCCGTGAGGGTCTGAAAGAATGGTAGACATTTATCCGTCGATCGTGACATGAATCGACTGAGCGCGGCCACCCGCCCGGTGAGCTCCTGTACCTCCTTTATTCTGATAGGTGCAGGCATGTCAAGAATGGCCATGATTTTTACGGGGTTTGCCTTGATGCCACGGCTGGAGACCATGAATCCAAGGAATTTCCCAGAAGTGACTCCGAATGCGCATTTGGCTGGATTGAGGCGCATCTTGTGCCTGCGCAGTACTCCGAATGCCTCTTCCAAGTCTCGTACATGGTTGCTCTTGACCAAGCTCTTCACCAGCATGTCATCCACGTAGACCTCCATATTTTGGCCTATATTTGCTGTGAAGATCTTGTTAACCAACCTCTGGTAGGTTCCCCCGGCATTTTTAAGACCGAAGGGAATTACGTAATAGCAGAAAAGGCCTTGATTGGTCACGAAGGCTGTCTTCTCCGAATCAGCTGCGTGCATCCGGATCTGGTTGTAGCCTGAGTAGGCGTCCATAAAGCTCAACTGCGCATGACCGGCAGTAGCATCAATGAGTTGATCAATCTTGAGGAGGGAGAAACTATCCTTGGGGTAGGCCTTGTTGAGGTCGGTAAAATCGATACAAATTCTCCATTTATCCCCAGTTTTTGGGACCATGACAACGTTGGCGAGCCACTCTAGATAATGAATTTCCCGGATAAATCCAACATCTAGCAATTTCCCCACTTCCTCATCAATGACCCACTGGCGGGAGGGGGCGAATGACCACTTCTTCTGTCTTATCGGCCGGCGCTGGGGATCCACATTGAAGCAATGCTGCGCTATGTCCCTTGGGATACCTAGCATATCAGCTGCAGACCAGGTGAAGATATCGGCATTGGTCCTTAGGAAGTTGACAAGTTCCATCCTATGCGGCTCTCCGAGGGAGGATCCTATCTGGATCGTCCTATCCGGATTCTCTTCTGTTAGCGGGATTTGGATCAGGTCTTCTGCGGGTGCGCCTCTTTGCTATTTTGGATCGTCGCGGAGATCTTCAAATTGTACTTGTGTAGCTTGGGCCGGCTTTTTAAGGTCGGTAAGCTCGTCCGAGTAATCTTTTCAGGACATCAGCTGATCTGTCCTTCGCGGTACTGGCTTCTTGAAATCGGTGAGCTCGGCCGAATAACACTTACGGGTCACTAATTGATCTGTCCTGCATTCCCCTACTCCTCTGGGGGTAGGGAACTTGATGACCAAATGATAAGGGGATGGGACTGACCTGAGGGCGATAATCCCGGGCCTCCCCAGTAATGCATTGTAAGAAGATGGGACATCGACCACCAGGAAATTCATGGTTATCCTCGACTCCCGTGGGTAAGTACTCGCCCTGACGGGAAACCGAATTGATCCTTTTACACTGACTAGGTCACCCAAGAAACTGACCAGAGGGTAATCCACTGGTAGCAACCGCTCCAACGGGATCTCCATCCGCTGAAAGGCTTGCCTGTAAATGATATCGGCGGAGCTGCCGGTGTCCACCATGATTTTGTGAACATCACTGTCTTCTATCCGCATAGTGATAACTGTGGCATCTTCGTGAGGCATCTCTAGCCTGCACAGGTCTTCGTCGCTGAAGGTCAGGAAATCCCCTGTACGGGCTCTCTTTCCTGGCCATTCAGTCGATTTAACGCTTCTTGCGTATGCCTTTCTGGCCTTGGCCGATGTGTTTCCTGCCGCTGGACCACCGATGATGGTCATGGCCTTCCGCCCTTATGTGGAAGGGTCACGAATTTCATTATCTTCTAAATCTTTTGAGGCCGAGGTGGCCGCTTCGGCCACTCGAGGTCGGTGGATTTTGATAGTGTCATCTGCGGTCGAGCTGGTCGTCTCGGCCAATACAGGTCGGCTGCTTGATGGACTCTTGTCGCATCCTGATTCAATTATTACTGGTCTGGGAATGTCACGGCTAACCGTTAAACTATATCGAGGCGTCGCGCGCCTGACCATGTACACGCGCTCATAAGGAATGTCCTCCTCTGAAGGTGGGTCGATGACGTGCAATGGAGGCGGCGATGGCGTTTGGTCCAGGCATTGCCTTGCCAACCTAGGGTCAGTCCTCAACTTTGTCCTCCCCCGGGTTTCCAATGAATTCAGGACTCTGCCTCGTTCATGTATCTGCTGGGGGGTGCGAGCGAGCTGGCAGAGGATGACGCCGATGTCTCGATGTGCCGGGGTAGGTCCTCTTTCTCTTCTCTCCATATGTTGAGCGGGCTCTTGGTCGAGGTGCCTTTCTTGGTATCGGGGCTCAGCTGCCCTATCTCTTCTTCTATCCTCCCTAGGAGGATCTCTGCGAACTTCTATTCTTTCACCCCTGCTGGGTTTTCTTTCCTCTTACCTTCTTGGCTCTCTCTCTAGAGTCCTCGCCCGCAGTGGGGGAGGTTGTCTTCTCTGATCCTCGGCTGTAGCAGCCGGAACTCTCGGAGCATTATGGTCCACGTACTACCTATAATATCCTCGTTGGATGAGGTCTTCTATTTCAGCTTGCAGGTTTCGGCATTCATCGGTGGTGTGGCCGATGTCCCTGTGATACTGGCAGTACTTGTTTGGATTTCTCCTTTTTACTTCGGTTACGATCTTCTGGGGCTTCTGTAGATATCCGTCATTAGCAATGAGAGTGTACACGTCCCCGAGGGATCGGTTGAGTGGGGTATAATCATTGAATTTCTTCTGAAGTAACCCTCTAGCTCGCGCTTCTTCTCTCATCGACCTCTTGTTCTCTCCTGGCCGTGCGAGGTCTTGCCTCTCATCCATTCGCTTGTGGGGAGTATCGACTAAGCCTTTGCTTGCCTCGTAGATTTCGTTGGCGGTGGCGAACTTCTCGCACCATGCCAAGAGCTCCTGTAAGTCTGCCGGTTCCTTTTTAGCTATAGAAAATCTGAGTTTTGGGTCGGTCACCGCTGCTCTCAATGTGTCAAAGTGAACTGCCTCATCAATGTCCTTGACTTGTAGTACTTCAAGGTTGAATCTGGCCAAGAAAGCCCTCAGGGTCTCACCGGACCTCTATCTCATGTTCATCAGGTATGCGCTGGTCTTCCGCTGCACCCTGCTTCCTTAGAAGTGCATCCTGAATAGTCTGCCCATGGTTTTAAAAGAGTCAATAGACCGTGGTGGTAGGTTGTTGAACTACATCCGAGCCGCACCCTTTAGTATAAGGGGGAAGGCTCTACACATGATGGCGTCGGGGTTTGCATGGAGTACCATCGCGGCCACAAAATTGTTCAGGTGATCGACAGGATCTGTAGATCCATCATAAGAATCCACCGGTGGCATGGTAAACCGCTTGGGTAAGGGTACCCTCATGATAATGTCGGTGAGAGGGTTATCTGTTGAATAATCCCTATCTTCGTCCTGGGTGACTCCGGCCTTCGCCATGGTCTCGACTTTTCTGTGCAATGCCTCCAGTTGGTCCGCTAAAGTCGCCGCTACCTCTGGGTCCATGGGAGCATTTGGTTTGTCTGTGCCCATGACAACCTCTGGTTGCGTTATGCGCCGCGGGACCAAAATCTCATCCATAGCGTCCGCATCCAGTCGAGGCGTTGCCCCAGGCTGTGGACCGAGCCTTTCTCGAGCGGGGATTCTTCCGCGCTGTGAAGTTGATCCTGTGCCACTCAATTCTGGGATGGGACGAGCCTTGGTTCCTGGTCTCGAAGGTCGAGCTCCATCTTGCCCAAGGTGGTGATGAGGTTCTCTGGGGAGGTCAGTCTCCCTATGCGGGTCCGCTGGTGGGACAACTCCGACAGGGGGACGAGAAGTGGCTTTGGCAGCTGGGGACTGTAGCCCTTGTATAAACCGTGTTAGCACTGCAAGCTGTTGTGCCACGGTCTCGAACTGTTCGTATGTGACAAAGGATTCATGTGCGGGGACTGGGTCAGCCGCGCGTTTTCCTCGGTCCCTGCTGGACCGCATTTCAGACCTGTCTCCTTCCTCGGGATTCACCCGTTGATCGATCACAGGGGGGGTTGGGACTAATCATCTGGCTTCGAGTTCTTCTTGGGCTCATGACTAAAGATTCCTCTCTAGCTTTATCTTATGATGCCGAATCTCACGGGCCCCACGGTGGGTGCCAAACTGTTTCGGGCAAGATCCGTCCTGTGGGTCCTCCAAGCTGACTAGACCTGCAAGACAAGGAAAGGCAAAGAAGGGGGGAGGCGGGCTGGATGCCCCGGGTCCACTCCGATGCCAAAGTTAGGGCTCTGTGAACAGTCAGTGGGCTCGGTGTCGAGCCCACAGATATTATAGAAAAGTGTGGGGTGATGTGAGATTTTCGGTCCCAAGTGTCAGAGCGTGAATCTCTAGGAGTAAATGAGCAGTAAATGTTGTGTGTAAAAAACCTCGGGATTCGCCCTATTTATAGTGAATAGTGTGAAATCCCAAAATGCCGATTTTACCCTTTGTTCTTGTATTTGAGGGACCTTCTTATGTTGAATAGGGGGTCTCCACGTGGCTCTGAGATTGAGTCCTACGTGTCAGGGCCTCATTGCCAGCGTGGCGTAGTTCCCTAACATATATATATATATATATATATATATATATATATATATATATATATATATATATATATATATATATATATATATCCACCTAAATTAAACCCAAACCAAACTCTCATGTGGCTTTTAAACTTTCAGCTGGTAGTGGTTTATATATATATATATATATATATATATATATATATATATATATATATATATATATATATATATATATATATATATATATATATATCCACCTAAATTAAACCCAAACCAAACTCTCATGTGGCTTTTAAACTTTCAGCTGGTAGTGGTTTATAAGGGCTTGGGCGTTGTTTGGAGACTTTGTGTACGTTTTTTGTAGTAACATTTATTTTGGTGAGTTAATACATAAATTTATTTCACCTTTTTAGATCCGTAGTACATTTTTAGTTAAGCTTCATTTGTTTTTAAATATAATTTTATGATAAAATTTTATGTGTAATATTTTATATCTAATTTTTTGGGAAATTTTTTCACATCTCCCTTGATGTTTACCAGAATGGCAACCACCCCCCATCGTCATCATTAATGACAACCGTATCCCACTCTATTACCCTCCTATTAAAAACACCACCATCGTCCTTTTTAAATCCGTCTTCTTTTTCTTTCTTAAAAATATTCTTAGTAGTGGCTTCCCTTCTATCCATCAATCAAAAGGCATTCTGAAATTGTCTCCATCTCCGATTTCATATTCTTTAACTTCATCTTCGTAGAGTCTACTGCCTTGCTTGGCCTCCCCTTCTTCCGTAGAGGGAGAAGAGAGTGTGAACAAGTATAAAGTATGAACTGACGGTAGAAGTATGAACTGACAGTGGATGAGAGAGAAGAGGAAAAGGGCAGCAGCAGGGGAGTAGTTCCTATGAATTAAAAGAAAGCACGAAAGAATGAAATATATAGAGATTCAACTTAGATTTGAAATTCGAGAAAAGAACAACAATAAAAGGGTTTTGATAGTATTATAAATATTAGGTTCAGAGTCCCTGCAGCCCAAGTTGTTTAATTCCTCTCTCTGCTCCCATATGTAGAGAGAATGAAAGAGGATCTCTAATAGACTATAAAAGGCTTAAACCAAAGCATGAACAAAGGAATGGATGGAAAACAATCTTTAACATACATGTATATCTCAATTATTCATTTTTTTTATTGTTGTTGCTGTGTGGATTGCCATGGGTCTGGTTAAAACCCTAATTATAGAAAAGGTCTAACAACCTATTCATAGAAAAGTCTTACAATTGGTATCAGAACCTCCCATACAGACCTAGGAATGTTAATGAATAAAAAGACATAATCTACCAAGTTGATTTGAGATTAGGATTTTTTCTCCTTATTTTCAGTGGAATTGGCAAAGATTCGTTCTTCGTCGAACTTTACGATGTCAGAATATAAACATATAATATATCAAATCAAAGGTCTTGACGAGACGATCGCAGCTGTACAAAAATCGGCCATCGAACGTCAGACACACTGCCACGTGCCAGAGTAAGTGGCGAGTGCATCTTACTTGCAGGAAGAAAAAATAAAATAAAATAATATAAATAGAACTTGACAGTGCCGAATCAGAAACTAGGGTTGCAAGTTTGGCCCTAACAACTGAAGCCTTAAAACCCTGGCAGGGCTAAATCCGCTCTGAACCCTATCAGGGTTAGGTTAGGGAGGGCCCAAATTTCATCAAACCCTGGCAGGTTGGGCGGGGTTAGGGGAACCCTCGGGTTGAGCCTGGCCTGGCCCAGCCCGACCCTGTATATTTATAAGGGCTTTAGTGCTGCATTGTCATATATGTTTGCAAAAGGCCTAATATGGGTCAAGAAGATCCCCTGCTAGTAAGATTGGCCATAAGTTGACATGCCCCCAAGAACACATCATCTCTCATTTAAAGCAAAGGATGTGGACTAGAAGCAGCTAGGCAATTCTATATGAAAAGATTAGGAAAACCACACATGTAACAGGAACGGTCCACCTTTTTATGTCTAATTGTTGCCATAAAACTTTCAATCCCATGTGTTGCATTAACTCAAAATCCTTTTTGTTTTTTTTTTCTTTCACTTTTTTTTTGGTAGAAAATTTGTACTGTGAATGAGAGGATGGGAATTGGTGTTTAAATGTGTGGCAAGAGTGCTGGCTGAGTTAACTGGGTCAGACACGAAATTAACTGGACAGTGGAAGATCAAGCTCTACATGATTTCTGCCACCTTATAAACTGCACCAAGGTGATTGGTAGTGTGTCAGAGTTCCGGTGAACCAAAAAATTTTGGGTCTGGGATCCGATACTTTGAGGATGATTTTGATGGGTTCTGCAGTAGTATCATGAAAATCTTCACATAAGAAATATGTAGGTTGTTGAGTTGGTTTCGCAACAAAATTGAAATTACTCAATTTCGATATCAGACGAGGGAGATATTACTATTCTGTCGGAATGAACTAAAATGCCCAAAAATGAAAGCTTTTGCCGGTTCGCGGGTTACAAGGGTTTGCACCATAATTATCGGAAGTTAGAGGGGATTAATTGTAGTTAACAAAAGTTTAAGGACCTCCTCGCAATTATCACAAGTTCAATCAATGGCCGATTGGACAGATTTGAGTGAGCCGTGTTGGTAAGATCCAAATCTAACAGTTATTAAAAATGCAGGCTAAGGTGTGTGTTTCAACGTACAAATTTTTTTGCTTCTGTGAGAAATATGATTCGGTGGTATACCACAATAAGGTGACCAATGATGCATTAAGTATTCTCATGATTCAGTGTGATGCGTGTTTAGTGTGGTGGCGAAACAGATCTCGATCTGAGGGCCATTATTGATCCCGATCTTCGTTGACGTGATGTAGATGATTCAAGGGCAGACAATAACTCTGTCTTTTTGCAGAGGATTGGACAGGCATCGTTAAATATCTTCTCCAAGACCAATCATGAGTTAACAACGAATCTGATGTGTCAGCGACGGAAGTGATCCGGCACTATCCAGTGCACAATATGCGTTATAAAGATTCTATTTTGAATAATTTCAATGGCCAAACTTGTTTTGATCATAACTTCATCATCTAAACTCCAAATCAAACCGTTTAAATTAGAAAATTTGTGTTATTGAATACTCTATATAGTGGCAATAGTTTGGGCAAGAAGAAAGAAAAACTAGAGAGGGTTTTGGGTAGACAATCTCACTTGGAAGGATTTGGTGGGTTTTATAATTTTCATTCTATACACAAATCTTCAAGGAGATTATGAAGGTCCATTGAAACATCTTGCAAGCTTGAGAATGGTTGTGAGCCATTGATGGAGATAATGAGAACTTAGAGAAGAAGCTCCTCTTGTTTTGGCTAAAATACCTTGCTAGGGTTTCGGTTTGGTCTTGTATTGAGCTTTATTTCCTATAATTTACCCTCCATAGGTTATGTGAGGTTCCATTGAACTCCATTGAAAACTTTGAAGAAAAGTTGGGCCACTAATGGTAATTACGAGAGCTTGGTGAAGCTTTAGAGAAGCTTAAATGGAGGGTTCCATTGTGTGTTCTTTGCATTGAAGAAAAAAGATGAAATGGAATAGAAAAGGAAGCTAGGGTTTGAAGAAGCGAGAGAAGGGAAGTGTGGCCTAATGTAAGCAATTACTTGAAGATTTAAGCATCAACATTTTCTAAAGATTTTAGTGAGCTGTGGAACTCTAAAGACATCTATAGATTTTTGAAAATGATGGTTGTAAGCTTCCTAACATTATATGAGTTGTATTATTTAATTCTTGTACTCAGTGTATGCTAGTTTAGGTGAATATGTTGAATAGCTAGTGGGAAAAATTATAAGGCAATTATAAGCTTGTAAAAATTGGTACTATAAGTTTCCAGTGGGTGCAGAGTAAGCTTGGGGTGTTCAGTGGGTTCTGGAGAATAGTAGTTGCATCTAACCAAATTAAAGGTACATTGATTGTAAGACCCGCACTCCATTAACTTGGTCTAACCGTGTCGTGCCAGGTCTTTCCATCATTTGTGAAACCTACATGCAAATTTTGGGGATGAAATTTCTTTTAAGGGTGGGGGAGTTGTAAGACCCGCACTCCATGAACCCGATCTAAACCTTGAATTCATGTCGTAACAGGTCTTCCAATCATCACCGGGCCAGACGGGACGAGCGGATGACAAACAGGTATGAAATGGACCGAATTAAGTATGAATTAATTCATACCGGTCGATGGTACCGGTCGACTGGTATAGTCTGCGCAGCAGACCATTAAGATCCAGAAACGGATCTCTACGGGTCCCACTTTCTAAATTTCAAACCGAAGGACTTTTCTAATGCTAGGAGGCTTCCTAAACCTAAACCTAGCCTATATAAACCCCTCTAAACCTCCTAAAACCTCTTCCATGATCCTCACAAACCCTAGAAAGGAGAAAGAGGCTGAAGAAGGAGAAGAAGCTAGGAAGGAGGGGGAAGAGCCACCATTACCGTTCGACGAAGAACAAGTTACCGCAAGTCAACGGTAAGTGTTCAAACCTTCCTCTACCATAAGTAATCTAGAATGGTTGATTATAGTTGGATCAATACCATGCAAAGCGAGGTATTGATCTAAACCCTGTTTTGCTGACAAACCCTAATTTAGTCGATAAACCCTATATTCAAGTTCTAGGTTGAGACCATCGAAATTAGGACTTAAATGGAGTTGGAAACAACTCCAACTCAATGCTCAGACCCGGAATGTGTAGGAGAAGCCCTAGGATCATTAGGGGCGATCGACGGAAGTCGAGAAATCGGACGTATGGTCTTCCAGAGACATATCGGTCGATCATACCGGTCGCACCATATGCGACCGATACTGCGACCGGTACTTCCTGGGGACTGGTCTGTGGGGACCGGTCGACCATACCGGTCGTAGGTTTCCCCACAGTGCTGCGATCGTACTATGACCGGTCAGCTCTGTGAGATGTGTTTTGTCATTGTTGGTTTTTTGACCAATGTAAACCTATTCTAACTAAACCCTAATATCGTATAGGACCTTGTGATAGCACATTTGGACCTTGTGACGCGGAGCAAGCTATCAAACAAGCGTCAGGTAAGGGAATCGGGCCTAAACCCTAATAATTAAATATAAGTAAACCGTTGATAATAATTATGATTCTGTGGATTGATGTTTGTGCATTCTCGCATGTCATCCTTTATTTTCAGTTATTATTATTGTTCATGCATACTTGCTATGCTAGGTTGTGACTGTTAGGCATGTGATTGTTTTTGTTGGTGTGTGAAATGGGAAGGGCCTGGGGTCTAGGATCATTCCTTACACTAGCACCTTTTCGTATCGTTCTGTCTTAGTATGCTTGATGCGGGTAGGGTATCAGGGGGAGGGAGTGGCACTGTGGTCTCCGTCCTGGCTACTAGACTCTAGCTCTATTTCTATGCCGTAGGGAGCTACGTTGGGATAGGGCCTACTGTGATGACATGTAGGATTGGTTAGTTGCGAGCCTAGTTTGCAAGCCCTCACCAATAGGGGTTTATGTGTTGGTATGGGTAGAGTATCAGGGGAGGTGTTAGCAGTGTTTAATCCGGATGCCTTAGCTCTATCTCTATTCCATGATAGGGTGCATGTGGGATGGCAGTGGTGTTTGATCCATTGGGCAGCTTCACACACTCGTGTATAGTGGTGCGATGGCCGCCAATCCTTTCTATAGCACATTGCAAACTTAAAACGAGACCACAAAGTGAATGTTACTCATGCATATGTATGTTGCATTGTCTGATTGTCTTACTGAGCTAAGTTGTGAGCTCACCTCTGTATTTATACATGTTTTTAAATGTGGATGCAGGTTACACAGTGGAGGATTTCATGGACGCTCCAGTGTATGGAGGCGTGGCTGTCCTGGACGTGCAAGCTGGAGAGGACGAGCATGACGCTTCATGCGAGTGCCCTTTCTGCGTGTACCTTTAGGATTTGATTTTAATTTATTCTATTTATTTTCGGTTGGAAATACAGTGATGTAAAGATATTTATTTAAGTTTTGGGAATTTGAATAATTGAATATTTTATTTAAATTTATCAATAGATTACTCAGTTCATTTTATTTAAGACTTCCACTGTATTTATTATATTCTGATTGTGGTTATGTGCAATGGTTTGTATGAGTGGACACTTATTGAGATCTTGGTGTGAACCATTGGTTCAGTGACGGTTCACTCTTACTTCTGGTTCTGCTAGAATTGGGGTGTGACAACTTGGTATCAGAGCTTTTAGGTTCTGTCCAACAGACCATACTTGCACTTAACTAAGTCGATGAACTGAGATAGAAAAAATTAAAAGCTTTAATAAGAACCCACCTTAAGCACTTGTTTGATGCATGAGACTAAATATGACAAAGCATAACATACTATATTAATTATGGAATTAATAAACAAACATGCTCTAGTGAGAAAAGAAACCATAACCATCTATTAAATATTTGAACTGTAGAAAAGATAACGGTGCTACAGGGTATAGTCCACAAGTCGGACAGTTACCCTGTTATATAAACTGTACTGAAAAAAGAAGGAAAAATGAAAAATCTATCATGGGGTTGGGGGCATGGGAGGAATAGGTTCGGCAATATCATAATCACGCTCATAGGCGACCCTGAGCCAGTGCACCTGCTCCTGGGTGACTTTGAGGCTGCGAGCAAGGCGTCCCAAGTCACGGCTCATCTCAAGCTGAGCATCCCTGATCTCCGTGAACATACCCATCACGGTGTCGGGAGGAGGCTGAGATGGTCCCTCTGCATATGTGGGCTGTGGTGCTGGCGCTGGAACATCCTCCATCTGATCATCGCCACCCTCATCATCACCCCCTGCCTTTGCTGCATGAGCCGCATTGGCTGCTGCTGCTGCTGCTGCCATGGCTGCTACCCTCCTGAGTGGGCGAGGATGAGCCTCTAATTCCTCATCACTGATCGACAGGTTGTCCATTTGCATCCGGAGAATGGCATCCCAGTCAATGTCCGAGGTCATAGTGTCCTCAACGGCAGTCTCACCCCTCATGTCCACTCGTATTCGCTGCAGAAGAGTGGTGATGAGTCGGCCATATGGAAGGTTACTGGCCTGATCGGACAAAGTAGCCTGATGCATGGTCCTGATAATGATGTAGAGAAGATAGACCCGCTCCCCAGTGCAGACGCAATAGGTCAAGTACTGAGTGAGCTAAGACAACTCACTGTAATGGCCACTCTGAGGCATGATATTGTGCTAGATGATGTGACAGTATACTCGAGGCATAGGTCTCAAGCTAGCACCCTTCATAGGCGCTCCAGGGTTAAGTATTTGCTCCGAAATCTCCTGGCGCAGAACGTCAGGGAGAAAGCCCTTCACTTTGGGGGCGCAGTACACCAAGTCACCATCATTGGGTATCCCCAAAAGATTAGCAAGCTGATGAGTGTCAAAGGATATGGGAACGCCTTTGACAAAGCTGGTGATGCGGAGGTCCCTACCACGGCTGAAGTTGTTAACATTTCCCTCGACCTCCAGGTTGGTGTAGAAATGTTTGACGAGGTTGGGGCGGGTGGTCACAGTATATGTGATGACAGGCAACCACCCAAGTCTACCAAAAGCGGCTTCAACGTCAAACCGCTGCAACTGCTCCAGGTTTACCCGTCGTCCTGACTCGATATTCTTCTCGTCAAACCAAGAGAAGCGGGCTTGCGCCACCTCAGAACGAAACCACTGCTCATCGAGCTGTGGAACCAGTGGGTGAGGAAGGTGCATGCCAAGACCGTATGAGTGTTTACCCGCACCTCTGCATTGAGACATTTGAACTACAAATAAAGATAAACAAAGAGAAATTGTGAGACCTACATGCAAATTTCGGGATGAAATTTCTTTTAAGGGTGGGGGAGTTGTAAGACCCGCACTCCGTAAACCCAGTCTAAACCTTGGTTTTGTGTCTTAGTAGGGCTTCCGATCATCACCGGGCTAGAAGGGACGAGCGGATGACAAACAGGTACGAAATCGGACCAAAGACGATCAAATCAACATGATTTTATGTTGACCGGTCGATGGTACCAGTCTTGGTACCGGTCGACCGGTCAGCCGGTCAGCTTTGCGCAGCTGAGTGCGGAGATCCAGAAATTGACTTCTGAGGGTCTCACTTTCCTGATTTCGAATCCTAAGACTTTCCTATTCCTATTAGGGTTACTAAACCCTAATTTTAGACTATAAATACACCCTTAACCTCCTCAAATCCTTTCCATTGTCTCTCACAAACCCTAGAGAAGAGAAGGAGGTTGGAAAGGAGAAGGAGCTAGGAAGAAGAAAGAGGTGCCGCCATTACCGTTCGACGACGCTCCCGTTACGCCAGTCAACGGTAAGTGTTTTAACCACTCTTCTTACCCTATGACTCTAGGATAGTTGTGTGGGTGGATCAATACCATGCAAAGTAGGTATTGATCTAAAACCCTAACTGGACCTTAAAACCCTAAGTTGCCGTCAAACCTTAGATTCGAGTTCCGAGATGATATTCATCGAAATAAGACTTGAATGAGTTAGGGATAAATCTAACTCAAAGATTAGACTTAGAATGGATAGAAGAAACCCTGAAAATCCAAGGAAATCGATCGACGGCAGTCGAAAAACCAAGTGTATGGTCTTCTGGAGACATACCGGTTGCTAGTTTGCTCACAGAGCTGCAACCGGTATGTTGTGACCGGTCAGCTCTGAAAGGCTGGTTTTGGACTTTGTTGGTTTCCGACCAACGTGAAACCTTAAGGAAACTATTCTAATGAAACCCTAATAATATTGTAGGACTTTGTGAAAGCACGTTTGGATCTTGCGACGTGGAGCAAGCTAACAAACGAGCGTCAGGTAAGGGAATATGACATAAACCTAATAATTAATGGACAATAAATCTTTGTTAATCACCTGAATATATATGATGTGATGTTTGTGCATATTCACATGCCATCCTTTACTTTCAGTTATTATTATTGTTCAGGCATTTATAGGATGTGATTGTTAAGCATGTGATTGTTTTCGTTAGTATGTGGAGTGGGGCATGGGCCTGGGATCATTCCTCACACTGGCACCTTTTGTAGTATTCTATCTTAACATGCTTGGTACGGGTGGGGCATCAGGGGAAGGTCGTGGTACAGTGGTCTCCGATGTTGATGCTGGCCTGGCCATGGTTATGTGGCACTGTGGTCTCCGAGGTCGACGCTGTCTTGTCCACGAAACTTTAGCTCTATCTCTATGCCGTAGGGAGTTATGTTGGGATAGGGTCTACCTGCGTATTGTTCTATCCTAGTGGGTTAGTTGCGGATAGGGTATCAGGGGAGGTACGGGGATGCCTTAGCTCTATCTCTATGCCGTAGACGGCTGTGCTGTGATAGAGCATACATTGATGACATATAGGATTGGTTAGTTGCGAGCCCAGTTTGCAAGCCCTGGCCAGTAGGGGCTTAGGTACTGGTATGGGTAGAGCATCAGGGGAGGTACGAGGATATCTTAGCTCTATCTCTATTCCATGATGGGTGCATGTGGGCCAATGGGGGTGTGATCCATGAAGTGCCACACACTCGTGTATAGAGGTGCGGGGGCCTCCAAACCTTTCTATAGTACATTGCAAACTTAAACCAGACCACAGCATAAAACGATTGTTACTCATGTATAATATTGTGAAACTGTCTGATTGTCTTACTGAGCTAAGTTGTGAGCTCACCCTTTGTATATACATTGTTTTTAGATATTGATGCAGGATACACGGTGGATGATTATGTGAACGCTCCGGCGTATGGTGATGTTGCTGCTCTGGGTGTACAGGCAGGAGATGACGAGCATGATGCTTCATGCGACTGCCCTTTCTGCGTGTACCTGTGATTGGATTTTTATTTATTGTTTCCAGTTATTTTCAGTTGGATTAAGTGGATGTAAGGATATTATATTTAAATGTTTGGATTTGAATAATTGGATATTCTATTTAATTTATCAATAGATTCTCTGTTCATTTAATTTAAAAACTTCCGCTGTATTATTTATATTCTGATTATGGTTACGTGCAATGGGTTTGTATGAGTGGACACGGTCTATTCGAGATCCTGGTGTGAACTGTTGGTTCAATGACGGTTCACTCACACCATTCTGGTTGGTTCAGAATTGGGGTGTGACAGAAATGGGTTAGAATTTTTGAAATTTCAGCAGCATAACGACAATAAATCAAGCAAAAGCCTCGAACTAACCCAAAACTTGGGGAGGAGGACTTACGTAACCCCCAAACACTTCATGAAAACCAAACATACATCAATCAAACAAGAAATTTGGGAAATTTCAGCAAAATCGATTTTTTTACCAAAACCTAGGTTAAAAATCGAAAAAATTTGATTTTTGTAAAAACCTTTCGGTAGAACCTCAAATTGGTTGAGGGATTTTGCTCATAGAGGTCCTTAAACCCATTCTAAGCCGAAGGAAAAGAGTTCCTACGGTTAGAATGTCCTAAACTAAGAAAAACCTAAATTTTGGGCTTGGAACCATAAAGAAACGATATGAAAGTGATGAATGGAAGGAAGGAACTTACTTGGAGGTGATGTTCTAGGCCTTGATTGGAAGAAAATGGCTTCTAAGATCACCGGTTGGACTGTAGCAACTCAACAAGCCAGAGAAGAATCGCCACCGTAGAGGAAGAAGAAAAGAAAGTGAGAAAAATCTCACTTTTTCATGATTTTAAAGCCATTCTGGGCATATCGGTCGACGGTTTTGCCCATACTGGTCGACCAGTACCCCCAGGGTATATCGACCGGTACCTCTGGGTCAGAAGGAAATCCTAACCAGTCGACTATACCGGTCGCTCCATACCCTACAAGGTAGCGACCGGTACATCGACCGGTACCCCTCGGGAATCCGAGAAATTTTGTCCGCCTAGACATACCGGTTGCACTACCATACACAGTGCCGCGACCGGTATATTGCGACCGGACAACTAATGGAAGCCCAAAAAATTTTGGGAAAAATTTTAAAAATTTCCAATTTAAGTTTCCGTTACGATTTTCGCCTTGCACATGTTAAAGACTAACACTATTATGACTATTCGATTGTACCTTATGTGTTATGTCTTATTCTCAGATCCAAGCAGGAAAACTAATCTGAGATGGCAGGCGAAAACGGTCGTAGAGGCTCGTGAAAGAGTCACCACTCCAGGGTGCGCCCAGACGAGGATAATGTGGGAACAAAAAATGTTGATGAGCAAAATATGAACCCAAGCGGTGAAGAAAGGCAGAGTCCCTGAGCACCAATAAATTTTCCAGGACCTCCTCACACAAACTCTGAAACAATTGTGACGAATCTGGTTTTTCAAATGGAAGCCCAGCAGAAAACATTCCTGAATGAGATGCTGAAGATGTCCAGGCCACCGGGATATATTCCTACAGAAGGTATGCCTGAGTCTGGAATAAATAACACCACACTACAAATGGATGGTAGTACTGGGCCGATGGGCCAAGGACAGAATCTACAACCACCACACCAATTTCCATCATCATCTGTCTATCAAGGAATCTATTCGTACCCACCACCATGGTATGGAATGAATGCACAGGGGTAGAATGACCTAAATCGAGCGGTGGATAGGTTCTTGAAGCTAAAACCCCCTACTTTCATAGGAAAACCAGGGAAACCACTGTGGCCTGCACAATGGGTGTCTGAAATAGAGAAGAACTTTCGTTTGATGACTTGTACGGAAGATGAGAAGGTGCTATTTGCTACGCACATGCTTAAGGAAGATGCAAATGCCTGGTGGAATTTTATCTGGTCATACCTAGAGGTAAAGCACACTCAGATCGATTGGGCAACATTCAAAGGAGCTTTCTTCGATAAATACTTTCCGAAGAGCTTTAAAGATCAAATGGAGAAGGAATTCCTTAACCTGCAGCAATCCCAGTCGACGGTTGATGCGTACCTGCAGAGATATGAAGAGTTGTTCTTCTTCGCTCCGATAAGCATGCAAGAAGAAGAAACCAAGACCCGTAGGTTCACCATGGGATTACGAGGAAGTGTCCGAGAGCACGTCTTGGGTTTGGAAAAGAAGATATATAATGAGGCTGTGCAGGTTGCCAGGGTAATCGAATCCAGTCAAAGAGACAGTTTCTTTGCTCAGAACAGGGGACTGAAGAGGCCTGCTACTGAAACTTCAGGTAGAGGCAATACTAGACCATTCCGCCCATACATGGCTCAGTCTGCTGTGGTGCCTGCAAGGAACACTACTGCACCACCACCATCACAGTTTACTGGACAGAATCCAAATGTTAAAATTTTCAACTGCTAGCAATTGGGTCATTATGCGAGGACCTGTACTCTACCTAAGAAGCAACTGCCACAGCAAGGAAAGGTATTCGCAGTCACCACTGAAGAGGCAGCCGCATCACCTGATGTGGTTACTGGTATGATTCTATCCCTTCCTATTTGACTTACTGTTTGTTGTGTTTGAGCATGTAGAACTAAGGGATAATTAAATTTCAGGGACTGTAAATATAGCTGGTATACCTGCGAGAGTACTCTTTGACTCTGGGGTCACTTACTCCTTCATTTCTATTTCTTTTGGGAAGCGAATGGAATTACCTGTCAAGTGTTTAAACCCAAGCTTGATAGTTCGCTCTCCGTTGGGAGTCGAAGTAGCGTTGAATGAATACATGGGCCGTGTACAGTTAGTATTGAGGGCCGAAACCTAGAAACAAATCTGGTTCAACTCGAGATGGTAGACTTTGATGTCATCTTGGGAATGGATTGGCTAAGCCATCATTCAGCTAGCTTACTATGTGGTGAAAAAAAACTTGTGCTTAAAGATGAGAAGGGAAATGAGTTTAGCTTCATTGGGACCAAGTTACCTAGGAAGCGGAAGCTGATCCTCTCCGCCCTAAAAGCTAAGAGATGCTTAGAGAAGGGAGGAGTGGGATATTTAGTGTCTGTGGTCGAAATAACTGCCGAGGTGCCAAAGATGGAAGATCTAGACGTGGTACGAGAGTTTTCAGATGTATTTCTAGAAGATCTACCAGGTTTACCTCCAGACAGGGCTACAGAGTTCGTGATAGACCTTATGCCAGGGTCGGCGCCGGTGTCTAAGGCACCGTACAGGATGGCCCCTACTGAATTAAAGGAGTTGAAGACCCAATTACAAGAACTACTAGATAAGGGCTTCATACGACCAAGCATATCACCATGGGGAGCACCTGTATTGTTAGTTAAGAAGAAGGACGGTAGTGAATGGCTATGTATCGACTACAGAGAGCTGAACAAGTTAACCATCAAGAACCGATATCTTTTGCTTAAGATTGATGATTTGTTCGATCATTTGCAGGGTGCAAAGGTTTTCTCGAAGATTGATCTTAGATCAGGGTATCACTAATTGAAGATCAAGGCTGCATATATTCCGAAGACTGCTTTCAGGACAAGGTATGGACATTATGAGTTCCTTGTAATGTCATTCGGGTTGACTAACGCTCCAGCGTCGTTCATGGAACTGATGAACCGAGTGTTTCATGACATGTTGGACACTTCGGTCATCATATTCATTGACGACATATTGGTCTACTCGCAAGACAGGGAGACTCATGCGACACATTTGAGAGCAGTCCTACAACGGCTGAGAAGAGAGAAGCTTTACGCCAAGTACAAGAAGTGTGAATTTTGGTTGAA
Organism: Protea cynaroides; assembly: GCA_028583415.1. NCBI lineage: Eukaryota > Viridiplantae > Streptophyta > Magnoliopsida > Proteales > Proteaceae > Protea > Protea cynaroides. The sequence goes on from CM053276.1 coordinate 23,442,179, forward strand.
GGAAGTGGCATTCTTGGGTCACGTAGTATCTGCAGACAGTATCAAGGTAGATCCAAACAAGATCGCAACTATAGTAGGATGGGATGCACCGAAATCAGTTGCAAAGATTCGTAGTTTCCTTGGATTGGCTGGTTACTATAGAAGATTTGTGGAAGACTACTTAAGGATCGCCGTTCCACTTACCAAACTAACCAAGAAAGGGGAAAAGTTCATATGGACGGATGAGTGTGAGAAGTGCTTTCAGACTTTGAAGTCAAGACTAGTCTCTACACCTATCTTGACCATCCCAGCACCACGTGTAACATCCCAATTCTGCAGCAACCAGAATGGTGTGATGAACCGTCAATAAACCAACGGTTCAACCAAGATCTCGTATAGACTATCCCACGTTGTTAAACCAAAACACATTCCACATTAATCAGAGGTAATAAAGTAAATAGCGGAAGGCTTACAGATAATGAACTGAGGTCTAGTCATGATAAATAATTGATATTCTATTTATCTCCAAGTAACCAAAACATAATTTAATACATATTACAAATATCCAAATACAAAAATTTAAAATCAAGCGTATCCACAGTGAAACGCTCGCTTAACGAATCATAATAGTCCTCCATAGCTTACTCATCATAGCCGCCACATGTTCATATGTTGGCGTGTTGACAAAATCTTCAATCGTAATACCTGCAACATCAGAAACTAGAAGAATTACGCGCGCAAGGGTCAGCTCTCCAACTTGAGCTCAGTGAGAAAACAAAACAATGCAACAAATATATGCATGCATTCAATTCATATCTATAGTCTGGTACATAAGTTTGCAATGTGCTATAGAAAGGTTCGGTGGCCGCCTCACCTCTATACACGAGTGTGTGAGGCCGCCCAATGGTTAACGTTTATTATCGTCCCACATGCACCCACCATGGAATAGAGATAGAGCTAAAGTGCTTAGGACCTCACCGCATTACACTTCCCCTAATACTCTACCCATACCAACACGTAAGCCCCTGCTGGCGAGGGCTTACAAATTGGACTCGCAACTAATCAATCCTAATGTCAAACAGTGTACCCAAGGCCTCACCCCAGCGTCCCTCAATACGTCCATAGAGATAGAGCTAAGGCCCCCCGACAGAGTCGAAGACTACACGGTTTGAGACCACCTCCCCTGATACCCTACGACGTAATAGTTCTGCTAAAGTAATGCGATACGACAATGTCAGTGGACAAGACTTGAGTAGAGATAGAGCTAGAGTCTGGTGACCAGGCTGAACCACAATGTCACGTCCTCCCCCTGATGCTCCACTTGCATCAAGCACACTAACCACACACTACATTTACATGTCTATTCCTAGCATCATCATCATCATGATGTTATAAATAATATATAATTAAATATGCATGAACATTAATAGCAGGAATATTGGATGACATGTTAAATGCACATTACAAGCATACACGCATAGAATCAGTCATGGCTTGGACTCAAGAAATAAAAACAGTTTATTATTAGCCAATTAGTTTAGGTCTTGTTCCCTCACCTTTGCTTGAGTGTAGATCCTCTTTCAAGCTTTAAGAATCACTTTTATATCTATAGAAAAATCTAACAAGTCGACAGATTTTAGTTAGAATTCATTCCGACAATTTTAGGCTTGCTGTTAAGCTAGGGTCGCAGGTAGGGTAGCAGTTTTCTGCGACCCCAGGGGTAGGGTCGATGCTAGGGTCGGATGTTCCATCGACCCTGGGTGCGACCACCGCGTCCCTGGACTTCCCGAATGCTGGGGGTCGATCCTGTGGTCTGGTAGGGTCGATTCCCAATCGACCCCACGTGCGACCCCCCATGGTTTGAGTCGACCTTTTCATCCTACAGTCCATCCTTTCATGTTTGTGTCCTTTGGCTTACTTTTATAGTCCATTCTATGATTGTTCTATGGCTCAAAACTCCAAGTTACTCACTTTTCATAGTTTTCCATGATTTCCATTGGAATTCATCCATGGATGGATGGTATTAGGGTTTCTCCTAACCTAACTTCATCATAATCTATTCTAAGCTTTCAATTCAGATAGGGATTGAGGTTCATACCTTCTGTAGTCTAAGTTTCAAAGATTTCTCTGAGCTTCTTCTTCTTCTTTAGCCTTTTCTTCAAGTTTTCCTTCTCTTCTCTTTCTCTCACTTTCAATTAGGGTTCTAAAAGGAGTGAAAGAGGCTTAGGGACTTCCTATTTATAGAGAAAAATCTCCCAAAATAAGTCCTATTGAGTTTAGGAAAGGTCCCAATTGAAATTAGGAAAGTTTCCTAATTTTCAATTTTTGCTGTTTTTGCTGTTTTCCTAGGGTCGATGCTAGGGGGTCGATGGGGGGTCGGACAATCCGAGACCCCTGCGACCCCCCTACCAAAAGTCAGGGGTTGGACTTCTTTTGAGGTGGGGGTCGACCCTGCCTGTTTGGGCATGCGACCCTATCCTCATTTTGACTGTTTTTGAGTAAAATTTCATATTGGATCTTGGTTTTCTTCACATACTTGGTCCACTTGGCTCGACCATGATATATAGACTGGTCACGACACGAAATGTAAGGTTAGATCAGGTTCGTGGCGTGCGGGTCTTACAACTCCACCACCCTTAAAAGAAATTTCGTCCTCGAAATTTGAACGTTCGGATCTTACAACTCCCCCCTCCTTAAAATAAAATTTTTCCTCAACATTTGAATATACTTCGAAGTCAATAGGTGGGAATTCTGTTTCCGCATTGCATCTTCTCCCTCCCATGTAATCTTCTCCACGTCTTGTCTTCGCCAGATTATCTTTATATAATAATTATCCTAGTTTTTTTTTGAGATGTTGTACCTTCCAACTAGTGAACTAGGCTAGTACTACTTCAATAGTTAAATCCTCTATCTAATCCAGTGGATCAGTGGTCAATACCTTTGATATGGATCCCCAATGTACTTCTTCAACAGAGACACGCGAAATACGTCATGCACACTAGACATGGACAGCGGTAACGCTAGTTGATACGCTAGTTGATATACAATTTTTCTACATCTCTCCAAATTTTATGAGGTCCAAAACATATATCGGATACAACTTTCCCTTTTCGTTGAATTGTTTTTAATCTATGCATAAGTGATATCTTCAAAAACACTTTGTCACTTATGGAGAACTCAAGGTCTTGGTGTCTCTCCTGACAAACTTGAGCTATCTTGGCCCTTTTCCTTGATCTTGTCTGCTACTCGACAGGTTTCTTCAACAGACTCAGGTCTTACCATTCCTTATTCACCAACTTTATTCCAAAACAAAAGAATTTAACAATTCTACCATACCAAGCTTTATAAGTGACATCTACATAGTAGCTTGGTAGCAAATTCAATCCACATATAGCTTAGTTAGCTGCTCCAAAGCATACCGAGGTCGTATAGCAATGGAATGAGCTATCTTCATAAGGCAATCAACAATCACCCAAACCATGTCAACCGATCTGGGAGTCAGTGGAAAATCATTGACATAGTCCATTGTACTGCAGTTCCGCTTCCTGATTGGCTCCGATAGTGGTTATGGTAAGCCATGTTGTTCTTTATCTTTCAGCCTTTACTTGCTGATAATTCAGACACTGAAACATGCATCTAGCCACAACTACTTCCATTCCCTTCTACCAAAATAATCTCTTCATGTTTTGGTATATATTATACTTCTAGAATGTATCCAATACGGAATAGAATGGGCTTTTAACCTTATCTTATATCTTATGATCAACATTTTTCACTTCAGGTATTCAGAATCTACCTCTGCATCTGAGTACCGTCTCCGCATCCAAAGTAAATCAGGGTTAGGTTTTCCTTTCTCTAAATCTGCTTACACCGTTCTTATATACAGATCTAACAAATTGCTACTTTTACTTCATCCATCAATTCAGAGATGATCTTTAATGTTGTGAACGCAAGCGAGGAACTATTGCTCCATAAATTCATCCATAATTTCTCGCTCAATTGGATTATCACGAGTTTCTATTATATGTTACTCTTCTTTCAATTTCCCCCCCCTGAATCCTTTCCGAGACATAAGGCAGCATTTATACTGGGTCCCTTCCTCGGACTTTATAATTCCCTTTTTGCTTAAGGCCTTAGCTACTACCTTAGCCTTGCTCGGATGACACTGTATATCACAGGCTTAATTCTTGAGCAATTCCAGCCATTTTCTTATCTTTATGTTCAACTCTTTCTAATGAAGAGATAAATAAACTTTTGTAATCCAATTTAATTTGAAATTCTTCTCTATATAGGTAATGTCTCCAAGTCTTGATTGCATAACTCATGACCACACCCAGCGACACCAGTCACGAGCCGACTCTGGGATTGTAGTACCTACATGTAAATTTCGGGACGAAATTTCTTTTAATCCCAAACCCCAGAGAAGAGAAAGAGCTTGGAAAGGAAGAAGGAGCTAGGAAGAAGAAGGAGGTGCCGCCATTACCGTTTGATGAAGCTCTCGCTACGCCCTCAACGGTAAGTGTTTGAATCCCTCTTCTTACCCTATGATAGTTGTGTGGGTGGATCAATACCATGCAAAGTAGGTATTGATCTAAAACCCTAAATTGGCCAATAAACCCTAAGTTGCCGTCAAACCCTAGATTCGAGTTTCGAGATGATATTCATCGAAACGAGACTTGAATGAAGTTGGGGATAGCTCTAACTCAAAGCCTAGACTTAGCATGGATAGGAGAAAAACCCGAAAATCCATGGAGGATGATCGACGGCGTCGAAGAACCCATGTATGGTCTTCGGAGACATACCGGTCGACTATACCGGTTGCACATAGTGCGACCGGTATGTTCTTACCCGCTACCTCTCGGGAGGTTATCTGTGGGGGACCCGGGCCGACCATACCGGTGTCCAGTCTTTCCCACAGGCTGCGACCGTACATGCCACCGGTCAGCTCTGTGAGGGTATTTTGTGATCCATGTTGGGTTCGGACCAACATGAAACCCTAAATAATATATTCTAATGAAACCCTAATATTATGTGGGATGCTGTGACTTATCGTTTGGATCTTGCGACGTAGAGCAAGTTATTGAGCAAGCGTCGGGGTAAGGAATCTGACCTAAACCTAATAATTAATGGACAGTAAATCGTTGTTAATCATTGAATATCCGTGATGTGATGTTTGTGCATATTCACATGCCATCCTTTACTTTCAGTTATTATTATTGTTCATGCATTCATAGGATGTGATTGTTGGGCATGTCATTGTTTTCGTTGGTGTGGAGTGGGGCATGGGCCCCGGGATCGCTCTTCACACCGGCACCTTTTGTAGTATTCTATCTTAACATGCTTGGTACGGATAGGGGTATCGGGGAAGACCGTGGGTACGTTGGTCTCCGATATTGATGTTGTCCCGACATCCATCAATTCAGAGATGATCTTTAATGTTGTGAACACAAGCGAGGAACTATTGCTCCATAAATTCATCCATAATTTCTTGCTCAATTGGCTTATCACGAGTTTCTATTATATGTTACTCTTCTTTCAAATTTGAATCTGTTGCTGCGAGACATAAGGCAGCATTTATACTGGGTCCCTTCCTCGTACTTTATAATTCCCTTTTTGCTTAAGGCCTTAGCTACTACCTTAGCCTTGCTCGGATGACACTGTATATCACAGGCTTAATTCTTGAGCAATTCCAGCCATTTTCTTATCTTTATGTTCAACTCTTTCTAATGAAGAGATAAATAAACTTTTGTAATCCAATTTAATTTGAAATTCTTCTCTATATAGGTAATGTCTCCAAGTCTTGATTGCATAACTCATGACCACACCCAGCGACACCAGTCACGAGGTGACTCTAGGATATTCCTGGCATGGCTCTCAGATCCACACCCCTCCCTTCAGTCCTTGTTAATTCTCCAGCTGATAAACTCATCTCCTACAACTAAACAGTTGCCTTTTGACCTGTCAACACCATCTGTACATGTTTGTCCCCTTCTTTTGACAATTTACTCTTTTGATCGTAATGATGATGATCTTTCTTTTCTTTTCTTTTTTTTTTTTTCAAATGCAATGATAATACTTTTTGCAAAAGTAGATCAAGAGAAAAAAAAAAAAAAAACTCTTTTTTTTTTCTTCCTACGTATCAAAAATTTTCTTTTCTTTTCCATACATTCTACGCACCTCCCTCCTTTTCCTAGATCACTGATCGATCTGTCGAACCTCAGCTCTAATATCACTTGTTAGGATAAAGAGAGCGCGAAGAAGAAGATCTACGTGGTTCAACACCCCATCGTGGGATGCCTACATCCACATCAGAAAAAGATAAATTTCTTCATTCCTAAGAAAAGTCTACAATCTCCACCTGACAGGCTTATCTCCTCTGTCAGTCTTACCTAGGTTTTTCCACACAGAGACAATATATAAGCAAACCTAGAAACCCTAATCCCTACAATTACAAGTTTACCCCCAAACATGTAATAGACCAAAACCCTAATACAAGTACAATCCAGTAACCGTGTGGACCCCACAGAATACAAGACACCAAACTCAACATCGACCACTACAACAATTTTCACCTGTTACGACGGTTTTTTCTGTCATAAAAGGTTTTTACCGTCACAAATAACTTTTTCTGACGGTAAAAATTCGTGGTAAAAACTCCACTTACCGTCATAAGTGTAGCCGTCGTAAATTTTAATGATGGGATTTGGGTGGCATCTGGAAAACTCTATTTACGATGGTAATATAAAACCAACGTTAATACGCTTAATAGCGACGGGACAAACCGTCGTAAAAAGGTTGGATATATAAAACGGAATTTATTTTCTGTCGTACATCATTATTTAAGACGGAAAAATTAGGTCGTAATAAGAAAGTATTTACGACGAAAATTACGTTCTGTTGGACTAAGGTACTATTTTCCTATGATAAATTACGTTGTTATGTCATTTTTAACGACGGTTTATTATAACCGTTGTTAAATTGATTATTTTTTTTTAAATACATAAAATTCATTTGAAATTTTTTTTCCCGATAAAAAAAATTCTTATAATCCACATTTACATACATTCCCTATACCACATTCCACATCAAAAACATCATATGTACAATAATCATAAACTCACAACTTTAACAATCCTGAACACATTGCCATTAACATTAATAATCCTCTTCATTGACAAACAAATAAAAATATAAAAAAAAAATCTTTCTTCAATCAAGATAATGTTACAATGAAAGACAACCTAACAATTACATCTTTTGATTTCTTTTACATTGAGTTTTGCCTAGAACGATCCATATATACCCACCACCAATGTAGGATCCAATGCTTTTGGGAGTTGACAATCTTCAACGTATTGTGGGATCATTGAAAAGGTTCCTCTTGTCTTGATTGCATCCTCTACTAGCACTAGCTTGTACTGTAATAATCCATTTCCAAGGGTTGGTCCTGCTTAAGCCTAAATCATATATAATAGCATAATAAAATAACAGAAAAATCTACATTTAGCTACAAATTACCAGTAATAATTATCTGTACTAAAAAGCTTATGTACATCAATATTCTAACCTTTCCTTTAGTGGAAGGATCATCGAGAACCAATGTTCCTATTTGCGAGATCAATCTAGACATGAACTTTGCAATGTCTTCACAAGAATTTTTGACGATGTTCGCTGCATCAAGAAAGAACTTTAGAATATACGTATGGTAAGTTTTTAGTGAGCCTGAATCATCATTAACATATTCTTCTCTTAAGGGACCTGCAATACAGGACCTTGGATTTGGGGGTTTAAATATATTTTTCAGTAAATATTGTCAATCATCATATTTTAGTTGTTAAACTTACCCAAGTAGCAGAACTCACTAGGGAAGTAACCTCCGGAGTAGTACCCTATTCTTGTATTGACATAAGAATGAAGATAAGCTAATCTTTCTGAAGAACATGTCATTTGTTAGACCTCAGTGGTTAAAGTAGTGTACCTGAAATAATGACAACATTCGAGTTCTTAGGTACCAAAAATCAGCTTCATCCATTCGAGTTACTTGTGGGTAGGGTAGGATCTTACTCTCTGTTCATTCTCACCATTGCAATGTTATGAAAGAAGCAGGTGACAACACTATAAACAACCTGGTAGCCAACAACACATATTTCTGGACAAGGAGCTCAATGCAAATGCAGCCACAATTTTTTCGGAACTAGGTGGGAACAACTTTTCCAGATTACACATTGTTTCGGCAATATTTTGATGACGACTCTTGAATCCGTCCTCTGTACCAATTTTACTACATAAATCACGAAAGAACCCACATACCTTAATTAATACTACTACAACTTTCTTAGGCAAGACATTGCATACGACCACTGGTAGTAATTGTTGCATCATGATATGACAGTCATGACTCTTCATTCTTGATAACATCCTCCCGCGCACAAGAGCACAACGTGCGATATTACCAGCATAGCCATCAGGAACTTTCCCACCACTTAAAACTCTACAGAATGCGTCCTTCTCCTTGTTAGACATTGAATAGTGAGTAGGAGGTAAAATGGTTTTATTTCCACCATCAGTCCGCTTTGGTTGAAGATATGGACGTATCTTCATATCTTTTAAATCTAGACATGCATTCAGATTATCTTTACTTTTTCCTATCACATTACACAATGTGAAGATGATACTTTCACATACATTCTTCTCAATATGCATCACGCCTAAATTGTGACGGACTAAGTTATATCTCCAATAAGGCAAATTAAAGAATATACTCTTCTTCTTCCAATTAAGTGGTAGTTGAGGCTTTTTCCTCTTCTTCACACCCTTTTCAGTACTTTCTTTCCTGAAATCTGGAAATTGTACATCCCATAATTGCTCCATATGGTCACAACCGGACAACAATTTAGGTTGGCCTCTATGTTCCTCATGGCCGTCAAAGCTCCTTTTATTACGACGATAAGGGTGATCTTTGGGAAGGAATCGACGATGTCCCAAATAACAATATTTTCTTCCATTCTTTTGCCATCAAGAAAAACAATCTTCATTGCAAATCGGGCAAGCCAAAGCACATTTAGTATTCCACCCAGATAGATTTCCATATGCTGGAAAATCGTTGATGGTCCACATCAAAGACGGACGTAGTACGAAGTTTTCCTTCTTATGTACATCATAAGCTGGAACACCACCATCCCACAATATTTTAAGTTCATCTATTAGTGGCTATAAGTACATATCTATATCAATCCCAGGTTATTTTGGACCAGGAATAAGCAATGTTAGGATCATATTCGACGGCTTCATGTACAACCACGGTGGTAGGTTGTAAGGGATCACCACAACAGGCCATGTGCTGTGGGTGCTACTCATATTTTCAAATGGATTAAATCCATCACTTGCTAGCCCTAGCTTAACATTACAAGGCTCCTTGCAAAAATCTGGGTACAGCTTATCAAACTCCTTCCATGCTTTAGAGTCAGTTGGGTGTCTTAACCTACCATCGTCAATATGATCTTCATGATGCCATTGTATATCAGCTGATGTCTTAGATGACATATATAACCTTTGCAATCGTGGGATCAAAGGGAAATGACGTAACGTCTTAATCGGTATTTTACCACCAGATTTATATCTTGGTGAAGTACACTTTTCATATTTATCCAAACTGACTGATCCCTTCCAAAACAACATACAATCTCTCGGGCATGCATCAATTCTATCGTAGTCGAGTCCTAATTCCTTGATGATCTTCTTCGTTTCGTACAAAGAATTCGGTAAAGAATTTGGCGCAGGAAAACTCTCTTTCAATAACTCTAGCAAGACCGTGAACCCTCTATCGCTTAGCTTGTATAAACACTTTATGTGATATAAGCGAAGCAAAAATTTTAGTCTCGTTAACTTTCGACTTCCCTGATACAACTCTTGATCTGCATCTTCCATCAACTGTCTAATATTCACTGTCTCGACACTCTGATTTCTTGTATGCTCATCCATTACAGTATCTTCAACTCCTTCATTCTCATGTGCTCCACACATCTCATTTAACATATTGTGTATACCATCATTCGCATTTGCTTCATCAGTGGCAATTGGATTTACATGGGATGGATTTACATCAGAAACCAATTGAGATGACGAAGATTCACCATGGCAATCCCACACGACGTAATCTCTGTGAAATCCATCAACAACCAGTTGTTCTTCAATATAAATCCTTAGAATACCAGTATCGATTTTTGCATTTAACACATGGACATAAGATCTCTGGGCCAACTTCGCATTATTAGAAAATGCAAATTCTATAAAATTTTTGACCTCTTGTAAATACTGTGGAGATAACCTGAACCTTGCATTCCATGAACCTCTATCAATCCAACTATTCCTAGACATTGTTGACCTCTTAAGATCCAGCAACCATTTTGGTTGGAAGTCCAATAAAGTGCAAGCCTTATCCAGACCAATCAATCTACCCAACAATCTTGAAAGCAGGTAAGATATCACATAGATACAAAGCTGATTATAATATTTCAAGTTGAGTTCAAGTACCAAAATCTAGAAAAAGAAAAGAAAACAAAAAAGAGATTAAGTACCAAGAAAGTGATTGATAAATATAAGATACATAGTATCCAAATGAGATTCCTATCTAATGAAGATTATAAATTAGACAAAATTAGACCAAGCATTGGCACTAACATTGCCAGACACATGGGAGTAATTGACTTCAACATCTCTATTTATTTAGTATGAAAGAAATAAAGAAGAGAATTTAAAATAGGTTGTACTTATTTAATTTGATAAAATATTATAAATTATTCAGATTTCCTAAAATCACCCATGCACAATTGTCCTATTCTACTAGCCCTATTGTTAAATCTGGTGTCCTTTACACCTGATTGGTTCTCAAGCACCTTTGAGATTTTTCTAATTGATCTACCATGCATTATGATGGGAAACATTCTATATGATAATTTAATCATCTGATCAAGTTCGAAGTATCTAGGAAAAACCAGCGAATGTGGGTCCAAAATCCAAATAATTTCATGTTGACGAAGGAGGAGAGTGTTGAAGCATCCAATCCAAAAGCTTAAGCTATTAAACAGAAAAACTATTTAGTATATGAATGCATCATAGGTTCCAAACATTTCTGAATATAAAATTATTCCCAACAAAGAAGACAAAGATGCAAAGAAAAACAATACAACCATGGCAAAAGAGAGGGAGAGGGTGGAGGTAGTGCACCTGCACCAGAAGATACAATATAAAACTCAAGCATAGCTGCAAAGATCTTTTGATTAACTATAATTCCCATGGCTCTCAGAGGCTTCAACTCTTGGAAGCCAGAAGAGCTTCTGAAATTGTGAATTTATAACTCAATATGGAGACACAGCGCAGTCCGAATCAGAGCAAGCTTGTGGTTTCTGTGCCTTTCTTGTCAAAAAGATTCACAGATTGTTGACCTTTGTTGTTGAAAAGCTGAGTTTCTGGACCGAAAATAATTTGTATAAAAATAAAGATTACTTTTTTAGTAGCTAGTGGAGGCCTCCAGGAATCTGGAATCTCCATGTACTATGATATCAGTGGGGTCCGCCATCTTGTTTCTAACATAACTCTGTCTTTCAGAATCATCCCGAATATAAAAAGGCAATGTTACAAACACGCTCAGAATATTCAAAACTGAGAGCCAACCCTAACCCTTGATTGAACTAACTTGGGCAATGGTGGTGAATCATGGAAGTGAATCATGGAAAGCTTTTCCAGCATTATAGGAAAATAAACTCCCCAAATCATGGGAGACAACATGCACAATAATATATATATATATATATATATATATATATATATATACCATCTTTCATGCATGGGAATGCAAACATGTACCATACAGTTCATTGTATAATGTCTGTAAGCTAAACCTGTGGGAAGTGGGATGCTTAAGAAGCTAAACTTGTACCATACACTTCATTGTTTTATAAAAAAAAATTACCTTCATAGTCTTTTTTTTATTTTTTTTTATTTCACTGGTATGGTGTTGTGCCTATATTAACACACATGCATTTCGAAACACTTGGGTAGTCATTTCTATTATTTACCACACCCTTCCTCCTAGCAGAAAAGAGAATTTTGGATTTCCTATAATAGGGTTGGTGGGGGTTGGGGGAAGGAACTACCAATGCTCGGATGATAAGAAGTATCATAGAGATAATGTTATAACTTGTAAGTAGACAATGATACTATTGGCAAGAAGGATGAATCCCATGGCTTTTAACAAACATATCCTTAAGGATATCTTCACATGACAATTTACTCCACATGCAGTAGAAAATTTACTCTGTTCCAAACTTCTAAAACTAATGCCAAACCCCAGTAACAGGGAACCAAGGAATTATCTTCATGTAGCAGAATAAGTTATGCAAATTCACTCATACTAGAACACTGAAATTAATGCCCATCCCCAGGACCAGGGAAACCTAAAACTTCATGACCCTATAAGAATATCAGAACCCAGAGCTTCATGACCCTTCAACTCTTCTTCACTGTCGACTACCAACAATCATATCCCACATACTATGAAGGAACAAACATTGTCAAAGATAGTGAAAGTAAAATTTGAATGGGATTTGAGGATAAGCTATTCGTATTCTTGGTAGTACTTGTGTACCAGAGTTTTATTTTATGTATGGAAAAACAAGCTGATTGGGGGTCCTTGAAAACCACAGTGAGTATGGATAGTAAAAACATTATCAAGGCAACAACCCCATGGAAAGACCTATTATCTTAGAACAAATACAGTGGAATCAAAGCTGGCGTACCAAACTTGCAGAATCGAACCTTGTGTACCAAACTTGCAGAAATTGAAAGCTTGAGGATCTGTATCCAAACTCCAGGCAATTGGTGAAGCTTTAAAATTTACCTGCCACCACAATGAAACCGATTAATAATCCGTGGAGGAGCAAGCTATCCCTGAGACTGATTGCTAAAGAATGAATCTGTTGAGAGATTGGAGAATACAGAATAGGATGGAGTTTAAGAGACAAAGATACCTAAAAAATTCCGAGAACACTGCAACTAATTATACTAGAAATTCAGAAGACAAAAAAAGACAATGATATATAAACCAAACTAAAGTTTCAAAAGTACCCACGATCCAGATAGCAATGACAACGATGGTTGAGTTGATGTCGAAGCCGAAACCCTCGATGGCTGGGGAGGGATTGGAGAGAATCGATCACTGATGGGAATTCCAGTCGACTTAGAGAGATACAGGGAGGGATTGGAGAGAATAGAGAGTTATGGATTCGAATGGTTAGGGCATGAAGAACAGCCAGGGCAGTAGAGAGTTGGTCAGTTACACTATCGTCTCCAACAGAGAATGGGGTGGAGCCTGCGGAGGGATCGTGGGGAAGTATTATTCTATAAAACAAAATGCCTTATACCTTAAATTCTAGAAAAACGAAAAAAAAAGACCTAAAATATTATCCTATACGGCAATAGTATTATTCCCGTCGTATTTAATTAGTCTAAAACGACGGGTCTAATTTCCAATCGTATCAAATGAATATATTTACAACATTTTTTATTTATCCCATCGTATATACTTGTATATCAAAGAATATGGTGGGACAATGGAGCGGGAAGAATACACTCGCAAATTGGTATATACTGAATCTATACGATAAGTATAAATTACTGTCGTTAATAGAGAGCTATATACGATGGTTTTTAATTCCCGTCTTATATAATCAATTTTCTCCTACGAGAATTATACCCCGTCGTATATAGTACACCCTTTATATGAATGTAGTATAATACCGTTGTAATAGACCATGGCGGGAAGTACGTGGGAGATTTTTGATGTACGCGGGAATAAAAAATACATATTTATGATGGGTTTATAATTCTCATAGTAAATACATGTTAATTACGATGGTATTTGTATTCCATCGTATCAAATTTATTAGATACGACAGTTTATTATTCCTGTCGTTCATTAGGGTCTTTTGCGGCGGTTAAATTTAACCGTCATAAAATTCTGTCACAAAAAGCCCTTCTTGTTGTAGTGAACCTGCGCAAACTAAAAGTGGTACATGGCCCAAAAAGAACCATGCCACAGACCTAGGGCTCGGCCTTGCTCTATAACAAAAAACATTAATCGACCCCGAATCAGGTTCTATTGATACCCTGTTGACGTCACCGATTCATTTACAGAGTATACCCAAAGAACTTTCCTGGTTTTCCAAATCATTATTGATCATATGGTCGGTGCTATGGATTTTATGGAAGATGATATGTTGCACTCTTATTCGGTCTTTGTTTACCGACATGTCATGCTCCTATTGGTCCGTATTATTTATACCCAACAGTCTGAAATCGAAATCAAACAGATAACAACCTGATAATGTACTTGTATGAGTCCATTAAGTCAATTGTGTTGGTAAATATACATGTAGGAAATTAAAACTGAGCTTTTCTTAATGGTTGGTTTTGGGTTTTCTGATACAAGACCAAAAAAAATTCAGACAGGACCAAACAAACCGACAACCTTATCAAATACACTTCTATTTTTTTTTTTTTTTGAGACATTAAATTAAGTTCTCACCATTAATTTGGGTAAACTTAAATACAAGAATTTAAAGTTCAAGCACTATGATGATCTTGATAATGATCCTGATGATTATGATGACAATGAGATGATGATGGTAGGGAATAAGAAGCAAATTAAATCAATCAATTAGACCCATGTTTAACAACCACACTGATCATGTTCATAAGCTTTTTACTAAAGGTAAGCAAAGAATACATTAAGGAAAAGGAAAAAAAAATCAGCTACCCCCCATAATAGTTTCGAAACATCGTCTACCACCCACACCTTTTAAAAAAACATCAACTACACCCATATAACTGACGGAGGAGACTGAAACAACTGTTAGACATTTTTACCCTTTTTGTTTTTAATTGAAATTTTTTAAAAGCTAGTAAAATGACTAATATAACCTTTCACATTTTCGTTTTATAAACAACCCAATCCCTAAGGTTGGACTGTGGATCTCGGACCTATGAATGAGGATATTCCCGAAACTCACAAATCCATGTAAGCAGGGCTCGCCGACGAGTTCTTCATATGAGCTCGCTGATGATTCAGGCAACCTGAATCACCTCAAGAACTTTCCACTGCTCCTCTCCACACGATTCCACTTGTCAGTCTTTTCTTCATGCTCCCTGCTTCTCTCTCCGCTGATTTGGAATACTTTTCTGTCCTCTACCTCCACCTCTTGCAAAGAAGATGGGCCACTCTCTCCAGAGGACCAAAGCAGATTCTTTATGGTACTAAAAGTTGCAGAGGACCGGCGTTTATACAGCCGGAGATAATGGGGCAAGGGTTTTGAAATCTGGGAGGTGTTATGGTCTGAATCCGCAAACGGGAGGCTAGGTCGCCATTGAAATTACCCTTCCAATAGAAAGGGGCCTTGTCACTCCAATTTCGCCGAATCAATGGAAGCCGTCCTCAATCTTGTCTGCAATTCTTGCGGCAATCCTTATCGATCAAGGATTGCAGATCTCCTTCTCTCCTGTTTCCGTTTCTCACCCTCAGCAAAACTCGATTCAGAAATGGAAGAAATTGGTGGATTGCCCTCAGCAAAACTTTAGGCAACCTCCTCTCCTTGCAATATTTGTTCACTTTCATTGTTGTTATTTTTATGTTTAATTTTTGTTTCACTCCACCGGCTGCTACTCTCCTCTGTAACCACCTTCTTTCCCATCACCGACCAGCTCCAACTTATCTGCATCACCGAGCGCTGCCCAAGCAACCTGCTAAAACCACCATCGCCATCCTCATCGCAGCCCCCAGAAATCCTATCACACTCCACCGCAACCCGTTGCTCTCCTCAACCAATAATTTTATCTCACCTATAACCATCTCTCACCCCATTAGAACCATCGCAACCCCAAGCCGCCATTGTAACCGAACCCAGAAAGTCATCATCTCCCTGTTGCTCATGACCACCAAACCTGCAGAACCGATTCAGAAAAGGAAAATTATTCTCACCCCTAGCAAAACTCGATTCAGAAATGGAAGAAACTGGTGGATGCCCTTTTTGCGATTCGATTGTTCCAGTTCCTCTTCCAAAACCAAGAATCGATCTCAACACTACATCCATCTGAGAAGAAAGGAAGAATAGATTTGTTTTTTTTTTTTTTTTAATTCTTGTAAATGAGATAGATAAGTCGATTTTAATGTAAATAAATGTTGACGTTGAAACCAGAAAAACCTTTCTTTCTGTCCGATTTTAACAACGAAATCGGAATCGCTGTGGACGCAGCTACAACAGGAGAATGGCTGTCAGCGATTCTCCTCTCTTCCTCTTTCTTTCCGGTCAATGTTTTTTAAATTTAGGGTTAGGGTAATAAGGTGCAGGGTAAAATGGTCTTTTACCTTACACTAAGGGTAATATTGTCCATCAATAAATTGATTTGAGCTGACATACCATCTAACTGAAGTCTCTTAACGGAGAAGATCTATTTGATTAACGGTGGTAAACGTTTGGGTGGTAGTTGATGTTTTTTGAAAGATGTAGATGGTAGGTGATGTTTCAAAACTATTATGAAAGATAACTGATTCTTTTTAATATATATATATATATATATATATATATATATATATATATATATATATATATATATATATATATATAAAATTAACCTTTAGGCACACCCAACGAACAACACAACAAAGAAATATATTAATGGAAAAAAAATACAGAAAATTAACGTCTAGGCATACAGAACGAGCAACACAACAAATAAATTTATTAATGAAAAAGAAAAAAAAAACAGAATTAACGTCTAGGCATATCTAGGCGAAAAACACATCAAAAAATATATTAATGAAAAAGAAAAAAATACAAAATTAATGTTTAGGCACACCCAAACGAACGACCAAAATACAATGTATGATCTATTTTTTCACATTCGGCATCAGCAAAGAAACTGGAGCAAAACACAACAGTTAAGTAGATAGCATAGACAGTAAGATAGATTGGGTGGAAATTAAGGATCCTTCGTTTTCAATATGATGAACATTCAGTATGCTTTCAGGAAGTTCTTAAACCAAAGGGCAGATTCTTTTGGATATCGCTTTAAGTCATTATTGAAGTCCACGTAATTCATACCGAAACAAGCTGTGAACCCAACATCCCACTCGAAATCGTCAAGCAAAGTCCACACGAAGAATCCCTTCACATCCCCTCCCGCCCTACCAAAATACAAGATAAAAAAAAAAAAATCCCAGTTAAAGATATCTCTTGGGACTTATATTTTATCCTGAAACTTTAAATACCCATTTATTGCTTTCTTTTGATTTCATAGAAACTAAAAAAAAAAAAAAAAATTTGATGACCAAAAAATTGAACCATGTTATCTAAATATTGGTCAACCTCAATCATTGAAATTAAAAAATTTTGAATTGTCGGCTTCATTATTTATTATTATTATTTTTTTTTTGCTTTATGAAATTTCTATATCCTTTTTACACACTCCCAAAAAGATTTAAACAAAAATAAAAAAGCTTAGAATTTCTATTTGGTCTCATTGAGGGTTGTCGTATAGCGTGAGCAGTAGTTGTAGTCGTAGTGGGGTGAAGCGTTGCGGTCTGATTATTAGGGACTTTGCCTGTGTGGACCTCGCCCTCCCGAACCTATTCATGATATACTCACTTCATGGCAGCAACAAGGTATTTCAGGTGGTCAGGCAGGGAAGCTTTTTCTCTCTTCATCTTTGAGGGTTTTTTCTATCGGCAGTTTGGAATCATCTGAAACACTTGGAAAAAAAAACACAATATACTCAATTTTAAATGAATGGTATTTGATAGTTGAATACTTACAGTAAAATTTAGATAGAACTTAACCCCAAGGGAAGGCTTAGTTGGTAAATACTAATACCTCAAAAAGGTCATGAATTCTATTCTTTTTGAGGCTTACCTATCATCCATTAAAAAAAAAAAAAAAAAAAAAGATAGAACTCTTGGCTTACCATTCTCGGTGATATAAATTAGGGGATTATTGTATTTTTTCCTTTATGTAAATTAAGGTGTTTTGCAATCCTTCTGGATAGATATAAAGCCATGTTGAAGCTGTTTGGGAATTCACATCCAATATTTCACACATTAGATTTAAAAAAAAAAAATAAAACGATGTATAAAGTATATTTTAAAAAAATCAAATTATACATTTAAACCCGTCTAAATTACTTTACACAAAACAGTGTGCCTACGAACATTGTCATGTAGCAAAATTCTTAAAATTTTGTATTAAAAAATTCTAAAATTCACTCAACAAAGAAATGTACAGTTTGTGAAATCGTACCGGTGCACCAATGAGAATTCCGTCCCGTTGAGCTTCACATTGGATAATACCCGAAGAGAGAGAGAGAGAGAGAGAGAGAGAGAGAGGGGGGGGGTATGAGACGATTATATATTTATATAGAGTTATATAACCAAAAATAAAAATAAAAAATTGGACTTTAGATTTCACTAAAAGTCTTGTTGGATGTGAAACTACATTGTGAGATCATTGAGCTGGCTGAGCTAAATTAAATGTGATTATTAGAACTTACTTGTTTGAATAACACGAAAATCAGTGTCATAACTTGGGTTTTTGGGTGGAAATCCTCCATCAGATAGGGGAGCATAGCGTAGTTGGCAGTATAGTAGTTTAACCTAAGAAAATCATATGATCCTTTCAACCTTTCAGATTGGTCTTTGTAAAATCTTGGTAGCCATGGCCCCACAAGATCTTGCATGGATTGTGGATATTCACATGTGTTGATAGGCTCCACAAACCTAATGCACACAAGTATACATGAGAATACATGTTTTTTTTAAAAACAATAAAAGTATACATGACCTTGGAATTGGACCAGGTCACTCTTCACAAAATTGGTTGAACTCTAAAGTTAACGTTCCTTTATAGCCCAAGTCAGATTGCCGGAAGTCTTTACTATTACATTCTTTCAAGGGTTGGACTGTAGGAAAGTTGGTTTTGTTGGCGTGACAGTATGTAGCGCATTACTATTACGTTCTTACAAGATTACAAGAGTTTGACCGTCACAAAATTGGTTTTGTTGGCGTGAACATTTAAAACGAGCCTAGATCATATATGCACTTGGGCAAAAGAAGATAAAGAGCGTGTCCGATATATAAATAAGCCTGGATCGCCTGCATCATAAGAAAGAAGATAAAGAGCGTGTCCGATATATAAATAAGCCTGGATCGCCTGCATCATAAACGCACGTGGATAAAATAAGATAAAGAGCGAGAATACAATCAAGTATTGAAGCCTTTATTTTTATTAAAGGGAAAAAGATAGTTACATCCTTTGTAACTTACTTTAATGACAGTTAAATACCTAAGTTTTAAGAAAAGATAAATATTTTCTCTAAACACACTATTAAAATACAAATAGACTCACGTCGTTGGGAATATTTTATTAGATGCTAACGGCGGGAGTCCAATGTTTCCTTAATGACCAAATTAACCTTTTTTTTTTTTTTGTCAAGAGAAAGCCCACCGCCATTGTCTCCTTCACCAGGCATCTCCCTTGAGGGCTGGGCGGATGGTTCTATGGCCAATGAATTGGTGGAAGAGGGGATCGGGAGAGGAGGAGAGTGAAGAATATCGAGAATTAGAGCACATAGCTTGTAGAAAACCCTAGATTGCTGATCTTGGCTTCTCCTCATCTTTGTAAATTGAAAGAAGCAAAAATAAAAGAGGAACCTAAAGGCCAAAAGATTCCTCTCAGGAGTGCTCACACAAGGGATCAAACTCTGTATATCAAAAGAATTTATACATGCTTTAATTGAAGCGACTGAATAGAAAATTATGATGATTCAAGTAAATCACCACTCACCTTGAGAATTTCTCCATCTTGGTTTTGGTTGAGTCAATTGATTTTCGGAGTATCTGTCTATGATCTGAGAGACGAAAACGAAGATTAAAACTAATCTATTGATTCCAAGAAGATTGAAAAAGTTTCATAGAAATCGATGGAATCAAAGCTTTTGGTAGATGTAAATATCTTTTTCCTTGTCTCTTTTCTATTTCTTTTTCTTTTCCTTTTATACGTCTAACTTCTTGGTGCTTCTGAATAAAATAGAGACTATATGCAATCTTCATGGCACGGTTTTCACTCTGGAGTTCTCCTCTCCTCAACTCATCACTTCTTCACAGATTTTAGTTCAATACTCAGTAATCAGTAATCAGTACCCAGTAATCAGATTTGATGGTGAACTCCTTAGGAATCCAAGCGCCGATATGCTCTCAACGGAGGCTGAGCTTAATCAGGATCTCCTTAAAACGGTGCGTTTGTTCATCTCTCAATTTTTTTCACTGATCCTGTAAGATATGGCTTGAATTAGTATAACTTGGATCAATTGAGACCCGCTCTCTATAGATTCTGATTATTCAGTTGAGTAATCTCAAGATTCTCCACCCATCGAAACTGTAAAATGGGAAGAAGGAAGGAACAGAGGCAGCGAAAAAGGGAAGCTTTTCTCCCTCTTTTTTTGGGTTTTGCTTATATTTGGGCTTTTCCTATTTTTCCTTTTCTTGCAATTGAGGCGAACGGATAAACTCACAAATTGAGCTCAACCATTTTCTTCTCGCTCCTTTCGCTCTCTTTCTATCTAAGTATCCGGCATGGACAGATTGAGAGAGAGAGAGGGAGAGGGAGAAGGATAGCAAAGACAGATTGAGAGAGAGAGGGAGTGGGAGAGGGATAGCAGAAACAGAGGAAGAAGATGGTCTTAGGGGTAGAGCTGTCTATAAAAAATATAACTTTAACACCGTTAAAAATTGGGGCCGTTTGTCTTTTCCTAAAACTTGGGTGTTCTACTGTCATTAAGGTAAGTTACAAGGGAGGTAACTGTCTTTTTCTCTTTATTAAAAGGGGTTGGCGTTTATATCACCAATGCTAACCGATACAGTAGTGGATTGTCCATACCTTTAAAGTTTAAACCTTATTCTCTCTCTCTCTCTCTCTCTCTCTCTCTCTCTCTCTTGTTTATTTTTGGAAAAATATCAGCCACATTCTTTGTAACATGGTTTAATCTCATTCATCCACTTTTGTTTGTGATGATATCATTAACACCCTTTACTTTTGAAAATATGGATCAATCAAACTCCCTCACTAAATTATTGTTCGTAATTGATGACGTGCAATCATCTCAAATTTGTTAATGACAAAATTACCCCATCTATAATTTACTCTTTTAATTTTAGAAAACTTAAAATTTATTTATCAAGTAATAGATATTAGGTTTACCCAAAAAGAAAAAACGCATTGGTTTTTACCATTCTCACAAAACATAAAGCAAGGAGGGTTTTACTATCGTCTAAGGTACCTTTCACCATCGTCTAAAGTACCTTTCACCATTTACCATCGTCGGACGACATGGCCTGAGAAGACAACTGGAATAATCTGCTGTGAGTCTCCAATTTTTCTTCATACAGTCTCAAGGTCCACAGATATATTTGATGAAAAAGAATGGGGGAAGGGGTGGATTCTGGATTTTGTATTAAGGATCAAGCAGCAAGAGATTTGATGGGTGATTGGGGGAAAAATAACAAATGAGAGAGAGAGAGAGAGAGAGATTTTCATGTTGCAGAGGATGACTTGGTGGAGGTTACTCTTGGAAACCTTTCCTACCCTTTCCTCCCACCAAAATCACTAGTTTCTTGGATGTCATCGAGATCCTTTCTATTGGACTTTATGTTGTCATTGTTGGAAACTTGGCTGATGTGACAGTGTTTATGAGCATATAGTTAGAGAAATGAGGAGAGAGAGTATCAGTATAGGAGAGAGGTATCAGTGCAATGACACAGATATAGTAACCTCGCATGTGTGTTCTACAGTGTTCTACATGTGTTTCAGATGGCTTGCAGCAAGTTAAATGACATTCTACATCAAGTTTGATGAGAGAGAGTGACTATGGACCCCACTGGTGATGTGGCACAGCTTTTCTGATGATGTGGCCAAGTTTCTGATGATGTGACAGTGTTACTCAAGATATGATAGAGTTTCTCATGTTTCTCATATTGTGGAAAAAGCAATTAAAGAGAGAGAAAGAAGAGAGAGAATCAGAAGAGAGAGAAAGAGGAGAGAGAATTTGTGGGACCCAGGTGAGGATGGGACCCATTGGTGGGCAGCTTGGCCGAGGGCCAGCCGCAGCACCACAGTGGCAGCCAGCCACATGTAGCACAGCACCAAGCACACTGCCAAGGCCGCAGCAAGGCACTACCCAAGCCGCAAGGCATAGCAGCATGCCCTGCAGTAGACAGCGGCACCGAAGGCTTGGTGTGGCACGCACACCTTGTGTTTGATAGAATTTCTAGAGAGAGAGAGAAGGTGCTCGACGAATGGCTTAGAGAGAAGTTCTCTCGGCCAAATAATGCGATTCAGGGATTGTTTGATAGAAAAACAGTTACAGACGCCATATACAATGTAGTCAGTGGCAATTTGGTCCATCTAGAAAGTAAAAGATGCGAGATTGGCGACAGGAATGAAGCCACGCCTCTCAAATTCCAATATAGTGGATCAGATAAAGGCGGGCTAATGTGTAGCATGGAAATCGCGTCCAGATGCCATCGCGTGCAATCTGATTGGCAGTTCGCAAGTTAAAACTATACTCCACGTCGCGTGAAGGTCGGCCTTTGACTTGGTGTAGCTCGCATACCGTGAGGTGCCGCGGTTGATCCAGATCCTGCGGTCAAGATCGAAGCCGAACGCGCCTGACGTGATAAGTTCTGATCGAATGGCTTGAGTCAAATCCCGCCATTAACCGATAGATCCAACGGCTTAATATGAATATTCTTCTTCCTCCAATGCGATCTCGAAAGTGCATAAGGCAGCAGTGCTCCAGTGCTGCACAGGTGCATGACAACAGTCCGAAAGATTCCATTTTGTTATTTCTGGTTGGCTAAACTTCAAACCGCCATAACTTGGCCATCTGAGCTCTAAATCGGTCCGTTCAAGTTGCAGTTTTCATATTTTTGGATGCTCTATACATTGGGCACCATTGGCAGTTGTAAAAACTAAGGGAAAAATTGAAAATAATGTTGTGAAGGCAGAGAGAAGGATTTCTAGGATTTCGTGCCCTATGGTAGTGATCAATCACCAACTACCTCTTCTCTGTGTATCAATGGAGTGCTAAATCCCTATAAGAGGTCAGTAGAGCTTTTATTTTCACATTCATGGTGATTATTGATTATGTGGAAGAGATTGAAAGCCTGTGAGCGAGGTGTGCTCTATGAATCTATCTCTATCATCATTGAAGGCTGTTGGAGAGTACCTAAGAGCAGTGTGAAGCTTCAGAGAGATTGTTGGCCATTCGAAAGCATTGTTTGTGAGATTTTCAATTCCCTATCTATTTATGCTTTCAATATATTGTATGCTAGCGTAGGTGAAAATTGTTGAATACCTAGCTAGTGGGGAAAAAATTATAAGGCAATTCTATAAGCCTAAAAATTGTTATTTGCTTCCCGTGGGTGCGGGTTAAAGCTTGTTCAATGGGTGTCGGACACTGACTGTTAAGCCTGAATCTTGGCGTTGGTGCGTCCTCTCAGTTTTATGCTGGGAAAACCTAGGATTAGTATCATTGTCTTGTAAAAGACTAAAAGTTGAGTGTTGAGTAAATATGGAGCCCGTTGGGCATTACTCCATGGATTAGCCATCACACACTGTGTTGGTGAACCACGTATATCCTATATTGTGGACTATCTTTATTTTTCTATATATTTTAGAGTGCGTGGAATGACTTGTAGGATGGGTGTGCAAATCTAGTAGACCTGGCCACTAAGTGGTAGCAAGGTAGATTTGCATACGCTTGTGTGTGTAAAATAATATATCTCCATCAGCTTTGGGCAGCAGTGAAATAATTAGAGAGAATTTTCACACATTGATTCTGTCACAGCCTAATTCTGAACCCAACCAGAATGGTGTGAGTGAACCATCATTGAACCAACGGTTCACACCAGGATCTCTAATAGACCGTGCCTACTCATACAAACCATTGCATATAACCACAATCAGAATATAATAGATACATCGGAAGTCTTAAAATAAAATGAACTGAGAATCTATTGATAAATTTAAATAAAATATCCAATTATTCAAAATCCAAACATAAAATATAATATCCTTACACCCACTTAATCCAACTGAAAATAACTGAAAATAATTAAAAAACCAATCAAAGGTACACGCAGAAAGGGCACTCGCATGAAGCGTCATGCTCGTCCTCTCCTGCCTGCACATCCAAAGCAGCAACGCCACCGTATATCGGAGCGTTCACGTAATCGTCCACTGAGTAACCTGCATCAACATCAAAAACAATGTATATACAAAGGGTGAGCTCACAACTTAGCTCAGTAAGACAATCAGACAGTTTCACAATAATATGCATGAGTAACAATCATTTTATGTTGTGGTCTGGTTTAAGTTTGCAATGTGCTATAGAAAGGTTTGGTGGCCCCCGCACCTCTATACACGAGTGTGTGGCACCGCATGGAATCACACCACCACCGGCCCACATGCACCCATCATGGAATAGAGATAGAGCTAAGATATCCCCGTACCTCCCCTGATGCTCTACCCATACCAGTACCTAAGCCCCTACTGGCCAGGGCTCGCAAACTGGGCTCGCAACTAACCAATCCTATATGTCATCAATGTACGCTCTATCCCAGCACAGTCGTCTACGGCATAGAGATAGAGCTAGAGCGTGTAGGCCGGGCTGGAGACCACAACCCCTCACCTCCCCCTGATACCCTATCCGCAACTAACACACTAGGATAGAACAATACGCAGGTAGACCCTATCCCAACATAACTCCCTACGGCATAGAGATAGAGCTAAAGCATCGTGGACAAGCCAGCGTCGACCTCGGAGACCACAATGCCACATAACCATGGCCAGGCTAGCATCAACATCTGAGACCATCGTACCACGACCTTCCCTTGATGCCCTACCCGTACCAAGCATGTTAAGACAGAATACTACAAAAGGTGCTAGTGTGAGGAATGATCCTAGGCTCCATGCCCCACTCCACACACCAACGAAAACAATCACATGCCTAACAATCACATCCTATCAATGCATGAACAATAATAATAACTGAAAGTAAAGGATGGCATGTGAATATGCACAAACATCACATCATATATATTCAGGTGATTAACAAAGATTTACTGTCCATTAATTATTAGGTTTAGGTCAGATTCCCTTACTTGACGCTCGTTTGTTAGCTTGCTCTACGTCGCAAGATCCAAACGGGAAGTCACAAAGTCCTACAATATTATTAGGGTTTCATTAGAATAGTTTCCTTAAGGTTTCACGTTGGTCGGAAACCAACAAAGTCCAAAACCAGCCTTTCAGAGCTGACCGGTCGCAACATACCAGTTAAAGCTCTGTGAGCAAACCAGCAACCGGTATGTCTCCGGAAGACCATACACTTGGTTTTTCGACTGTTGTCGATCGATCTACTTGGATTTTCAGGGTTTCTCCTATCCATTCTAAGTCTAATCTTTGAGTTAGAGTTATCTCCAACTCATTCAAGTCTTATTTCGATGAATATCATCTTGGAACTCGAATCTAAGGTTTGACGACAACTTAGGGTTTTAAGGTCCAGTTAGGGTTTTAGATCAATACCTACTTTGCATGGTATTGATCCACCCTTATAACTATCCTGAAGTCATAGGATAAGAAGAGTGGTTAAAACACTTACTGTTGACTGGCGTAAAGTGAGCGTCGTCGAACGGCAATGGCGGCACCTCCTTCTTCTTCCTAGCTCCTTCTCCTTTCCAACCTCCTTCTCTTCTCTAGGGTTTATGAGAGACAATGAAAAGGATTTGAGGAGGTTTAAGGGTGTTTATATAGGCTAGAATTAGGGTTTAGTAACCCTATTAGGATTAGTAAAGTTTTAGGATTCAAAATCAGGAAAGTGGGACCCTCAAAAGTAAATTTTTGGATCTCCGCACTCAGCTGCGCAGAGCTGACCGGTCGATCGGTACCAAGACCGGTACCATCGACCGGTCAACATAAAATCATGTTGATTTGATCGTCTTTGGTCCGATTTCGTACTTGTTTGTCATCCGCTCGTCCCGTCTGGCCCGGTGATGATTGGAAGACCTGCTACGACACAAAACCAAGGTTTAGACCGGGTTTACGGAGTGCGGGTCTTACAACTCCCCCACCCTTAAAAGAATTTTGTCCCGAAATTTGCATGTAGGTCTCACAACTCCCCCACCCTTAAAAGAAATTTTGGCCTCAAAATTTGAACGTACCTTGATCGTCGAAAAGATTAGGATACTCCTTCCTCATTGCGCTCTCCTCTTCCCAAGTAATTTCTTCGACATTTTGGCTTCTCCAATGCATCTTCACATAATGGATATCCTTGGTTCGAAGTTGCTGTACCTTTCGGCTTGAGAGCATCACAGGCACCACTTCAAATGTTAAGTCTTCAGTCAAGTTTGGGGGGTCTGCTGTCAAGATGTGCAATGGATCTCTGACATACTTTTTCAATAATGATACATGGAACACATCATGGACACTTGACATAGATGGTGGTAGAGCCAATTGATATGCTACGTTACCACGTCTAGCCAATATCTCGTATGGTCCCACATACCTGGGGCATAGCTTCCCCTTCTTACCAAACCTTTTCAGACCTTGCACCGGTGATATCTTCAAGAATACTTTGTCACCCACTGCAAACTCCAGATCTCGACGTCGATTATCTGCATAGTGCTTCTGTTGAACTTGGGCTATCTTTACTCTTTCTTTGATCTGATCAATCACTCGATAAGTTTCTTCAACAAACTCCGGTCCTACAATTCTTCTTTCTCCCACCTCGTTCCATAACAGAGGTGTACGACACTTCTTCCCATAGAGTGCTTCATATGGGGCCATCTGAATTGTAGCCTGATAGCTGTTGTTATAAGCGAACTCGATGAGTGATAGTTTCTCATCCCAAGCTCCCTTGAAATCTAATGCACAAGCTCGAAGCATATCTTTTAAAATTTGAATAGTTCGTTCTGACTGTCCGTCCGTCTGAGGGTGAAAAGCTGTACTGAATTTCAACTTTGTTCCCATAGCTTTCTGTAATCCTTCCCAGAACTTTGATGTAAAACGGGGATCTCTGTCAGATACTATACTCTCTGGGACGCCATGAAGTCTGACTATATTATCAACATACAATTTGGCCAGCTTCTCCATGGTATACTGAGGTCTGATCGCAATAAATCGAGCTGTCTTGGTGAGTCGGTCGACTATAACTCAAACTGCATCCACTGACCTTCGTGTCAAAGGTAGGCCAGTGACGAAATCCATGGTGATACAATCCCACTTCCATGCAGGTTCCGATAATGGCTGTGGTAAACCTGCGGGTCTCTGCCTGCCTGCTTTAACTTGTTGACAATTTAGACATTGGAACACGAAACGAGCTATATTTGCTTTCATACCCCTCCACCAATAGAGTCTTCTTAAATCATGGTACATTTTGGTACTTCCTGGATGTACCGAATATGGAGTGTAATGAGCTTCAGTCATAACTCGATCTCTGATATTGCAGTCTTCACTCTCAGGTATACATAATCGTCCACGATACCTGAGTACCTTGTCTGAATCCAAGGTAAAGTCAGGATTGCTCGTACCCTTCTCTAAGTCTTCTTGCACTGTCTTGAGATGTGGATCCTGTAGAATTGCTACCTTGACTTCATCAACTAGATCCGGTGAGATTTTCAAAGCGGCGAACATCATGGTGAACTTATGAATTAAGCCTTGTTCAACTGGATCTTCTGCAGTCTCTATAATATGTTCTTCATCAATTTCCATTGAACTTGAGGCTGCAGCACACAATGCAGAATTTGTACTTGGCCCGGCCTCAGGTTTCGATGCCCACTTTCTGCTTAAGGCGTCAGCCACCACATTTGCTTTTCCCGGATGGTACTGGATGTCACAATCATAATCTTTTAACAATTCCAGCCATCTCCTCTGTCTCATATTCAGATCCTTCTGAGTGAAAAGATAAGTTAAGCTCTTGTGATCTGACTTAATCTGAAACTTCTCACCATACAAGTAGTGTCTCCAAGTCTTGATTGCATGTATAACTGCTGCTAACTCCAAATCATGCGTAGGATAGTTCTTCTCATGCTCTTTCAACTGTCTTGATGCGTAAGCAATCACCTGTTCTCCTTGCATCAATACACACCCAATACCCAACCTTGAAGCATCCGTATATAAAGTAAACGGTACGCTTGGTTCTAGGATGGTCAAGATAGGTGCAGAGACTAGTCTTGACTTCAAAGTCTGAAAACACTTCTTGCACTCATCTGTCCATATAAATTTCTCCCCCTTCTTGGTCAATCTGGTGAGTGGAACAGCGATCCTGGAGTAATCTTCCACGAATCTTCTATAATAACCAGCCAACCCCAGGAAACTATGAATCTCCGCAACAGATTTTGGTGCTTCCCATCCTACTATAGCAGCTATCTTACTTGGATCAACCTTGATACCGTCTTTAGATACTACATGGCCTAAGAAAGCCACTTCCTTCAGCCAAAACTCGCACTTCTTGAACTTAGCATAAAGCTTCTCTTGTCTTAGCCATTGTAGGGCTGCTCTTAAGTGTGTTGTATGAGCCTCCATGTCCTTTGAGTAGACCAATATGTCATCGATGAATACGATGACCGAAGTATCCAACATATCATGAAACACTCGGTTCATCAGTTCCATGAACAACGCTGGGGCGTTGGTCAACCAGAAAGGGCACTCGCATGAAGCGTCATGCTCGTCCTCTCCTGCCTGCACATCCATAGTAGCAAAGCCACCGTATGCCGGAGCGTTCACGTAGTCGTCCACTGAGTAACCTGCATCAACATCTAAAACAATGTATATACAAAGGGTGTGCTCACAACTTATCTTAGTAAGACAATCAGACAGTTTCACAATAATAAGCATGAGTAACAATCATTTTATGTTGTGGTCTGGTTTAAGTTTGCAAAGTGCTATAGAAAGGTTTGGTGGCCCCCGCACCTCTATACACGAGTGTGTGGCACCGCATGGAATCACACCACCACCGGCCCACATGCACCCATCATGGAATAGAGATAGAGCTAAGATATCCCCGTACCTCCCCTAATGCTCTACCCATACTAGTACCTAAGCCCCTACTGGCCAGGGCTCGCAAACTGGGCTCGCAACTAACCAATCCTATATGTCATCAATGTACGTTCTATCCCAGCACAGCCGTCTACGGCATAGAGATAGAGCTAGAGCGTGCAGGCCAGGCTGGAGACCACAATACCTCACCTCCCCCTGATACCCTATCCGCAACTAACACACTAGGATAGAACAATACGCAGGTAGACCCTATCCCAACATAACTCCCTACGACATAGAGATAGAGCTAAAGCATCATGGACAAGCCAGCATCGACCTCGGAGACCACAATGCCACATAACCATGGCCAGGCTAGCATCAACATCAGAGACCACCGTACCACGACCTTCCCCTGATGCCCCACCCGTACCAAGCATGTTAAGACAGAATACTACAAAAGGTGCCAGTGTGGGGAATGATCCCAGGCTCCATGCCCCACTCCACACACCAACGAAAACAATCACATCCTATCAATGCATGAACAATAATAATAACTGAAAGTAAAGGATGGCATGTGAATATGCACAAATATCATATCATATATATTCAAGTGATTAACAAAGATTTACTGTCCATTAATTATTAGGTTTAGGTCAGATTCACTTACCTGACGCTCGTTTGTTAGCTTGCTCCACGTCGCAAGATCCAAACGGGAAGTCACAAAGTCCTACAATATTATTAGGGTTTCATTAGAATAGTTTCCTTAAGGTTTCACGTTGGTCGAAAACCAACAAAGTCCAAAACCAGCCTTTCAGTGCTGACCAGTCGCAACATCCCGGTTGCAACTCTGTGAGCAAACCAGCAACCGGTATGGTCGACCGGTATGTCTTCGGAAGACCATACACTTGGTTTTTCGACTGTCGTCGATCAATCTCCTTGGATTTTCAGGGTTTCCCCTATCCATTCTAAGTCTAATCTTTGAGTTAGAGTTATCTCCAACTCATTCAAGTCTTATTTCGATGAATATCATCTTGGAACTCGAATCTAAGGTTTGACGGCAACTTAGGGTTTTAAGGTCCAGTTAGGGTTTTAGATCAATACCTACTTTGCATGGTATTGATCCACCCTTATAACTATCCTGAAGTCATAGGATAAGAAGAATGGTTAAAACACTTACCGTTGACTGGCGTAAAGTGAGCGTCGTCAAACGACAATGGCGGCACCTCCTTCTTCTTCCTAGCTCCTTCTCCTTTCCAACCTCCTTCTCCTCTCTAGGGTTTGTGAGAGACAATGGAAAGGATTTGAGGAGGTTTAAGGGTGTTTATATAGGCTAGAATTAGGGTTTAGTAACCCTATTAGGATTAGGAAAGTCTTAGGATTCGAAATCAGGAAAGTGGGACCCTCAAAAGTAAATTTCCAGATCTCCGCACTCAGCTGCGCAGAGCTGACCGGTTGACCGGTACCAAGACCGGTACCATCGACCGGTCAACATAAAATCATGTTGATTTGATCGTCTTTGGTCCGATTTTGTACCTGTTTGTCATCCGCTCGTCCCGTCTGACCCGGTGATGATTGGAAGACCTGCTACGACACAAAACCAAGGTTTAGACCGGGTTTACGGAGTGCGGGTCTTACAGATTCACCCCCCCCCCTCTCAGTGTCATATCAAGTTCATTACTTTCTGCAAAGATCTTCTCATACATTGCAGCCCAAATTTTTCATCTTCTCTATAACCCAAACAAATATTCTCTCTCAAGGGGTTCTGTCCCTAGCTTCTTTCTCACAAGATTAGTGCAAGCAACTGTATTAGCACAAAATCGACTACGGGATCTGGGTTCAAAGATGGAGGGGAACAGAGCATAGATGTGTTTGCCCCTAGGTTCTTTCTCGTGGCGGATGATTCCGATTGTCTGCTCAGGCCGTCTACCGATGGTAAAGGCTGTATTTCAATTTCAGCTGCGTGAAAAATGACCATCTGTCTTAGCGATTGGTCCTTGATAATTTAATCCTCCATAGGATTTGCACATGTGATGATATGTAGTTGTTATGAGTTTTACTCCATGCATGATGCCAACTATGTTGTGTCTTCATTCAATAAATGTAATGTATTGTTTTCTATTAGCTATTTGATCTCATGGAAACTCTGGGATCAAATCCATTGTAACTGATTGTAACAAAAACAAAGTGAGCTATATATACAACTCAGGTATACCACAGTTTGGGTAACTGAGAATTCAAAACAGTCCAAAATCTTATATGTTATCAGAGCCTTATTAACAAACCTCAAAACAAATATTGAGCTCAACAACCACCTCTCTTCTGCAACCAACATCACCTTCTCTCTCGTCCAAGTTCAACCATGCAGTTTCAGTCAAGTTGGAACAACACAATTACCTATTGTGGAAATCCCAGATGTTACCTCTGATCCGAGGTCATCTCTTAATGGGATACCTTGAAGGCTCATCTCCTTGTCCTCTAGCTATGGTTGCATCAATTAGCTATACAGCCTCCTCTTTTGCAGCTATCTCGTTTGATGCTACGTCCATCGACTCCACTCTATTGACCGATAACCTAGCCTATGCTAGTTGGGTATGTCAAGACCAACTACTTTTAGGTTAGATTTTCTCGACTCTCTTAGAATTAGTGTTAGGTCAAGTGATCAACTGCTCCACTTTAGCTTCTTTTTGGACTACTCTTGAGAATCTCTTCCCTAGTCATTCCCGTTCTTGCATTATGCAGCTGCGACTTCAACTATAAATTGAGAAAAAGAAGTCCATACCAGTCACTCTTTTTTTTTTTTTCCAAAAAATGCGATCTCTTGCCGACAACCTAGCCACTGTCAAAAGTCTTGTCTCGGACTCAGATCTTATTCTTCAGATCCTTGTTGGACTGGGCCCTGACTGGGATACGTTTGTCACTGCCATCTCCACCAGGTCTGACCCCTTCACTGTTACAAATCTCCGTGGTCTACTTCTCAGCCATGAGATTCATCTAGGAAAGAATGCACAACCTCTTAGCATTCTTGAAGCTAACCTTGCTATCTCTAATTCACACCGAGGTCATCAAGGTCGTACCAATGGCCAGCACTCTTTCTCCCGTGGCCGTGGTCACCACTCCTCTAATCATCGCCCAACCTTTTAGCTATGCTTTTGCATTGGCCACACGGCTGTCAACTGCTACAATAGGTATGATAGCACTTATTAGGGGTAGACCAATCCTTCTACAACCAATGTTGCTGTCAAACCCCAACTCCGACTGAACCAAAAGTGTGAGTGAACCGTCTCCAAACCACGGCTCACACCAAGATCTCAATAGACCATGTCAACAAACCATTCCAAGAAAACCATCCATAATCAGAGAATAATAAATAGCAGTGGATTTAAATAAATAAATGAACTGAGTTTTCTATTTGTAATTAAATAATTATCCAGTTATGCCATCATCCATAATCATAAATAATAATTTATTACATTGTCTATACCCAACTGAAAGAAAGAAAAAATTAAATAAATAACCCCTAAAGGAACACACAGAAAGAGCACTCGCATGAGGCGTCATGCTCGTCCTCTACTGCATGTGCGTCAATAGCAGCTACTGTCCCGTACGCTGGGGTAGTCATAAAGTCTTCAACCATATAACCTACATCAAGATCTGAAAAAGAGAATATATATATTCGGGTGAGCTCACAACTTAGCTCAGTAAAGCACAAGACCAATGCAACATACAAAATGCATGAGGTAACATTATAATTGGGTCAGGTATAACTTGCAAAATGATATGGTAAGGTTTGGCCGCCACCGCACCTCCATGTACGAGAATGTGAGCACACCCAATAGTCAGGCTTCGATCTACACTACTGCTATTGCCCCACATCACTCATTCCAGTATAGAGATAGAGCTAGAGTCTGGCGGGCAGGCTGAGCCACCATCCCACATCCTCCCCCTGATACCCTACACCGCACCAACACCTAAACCTCTATTGGCAAGGGCTTGCAAGTGGATTCCGTTTCTAACCAGTCCTATATGTCATTACAGTATCTATGGCCCTACCCAAGCACAGCTCCCTAGGACATAGAGATAGGGCTCGAGTCTGGTGGGCAGGCGGAGCCACAATCCCACGTCTTCCCCCTGATACCCTATTCGCACAAAGCCCGCTAAGTTAGACGGTGATACGAAAAGGTGTTAGTGTGAAGATATATCCAGGCCACATGCCTAAACAAACAGTATCCTAGCATACAAATATGCATGAACAGATAATAAAATTTAAATAACTAGATGGCATGTAAAATGCACAAGCAACAACAATAATCACAAAAACAGATATGATCACAATGGTTTATTGTTATTTAGTTACTTAGGGTTTAGGGTCTTGTCCCTTGCCTGACGCGTGATTGCAAGTCCGCTCTAAGTCACAGAGTCCACTCACGCCGTCTACAGGTCCTACAAGATCATATTTATAGATTAGGATTTGGTCGCTAGGGTTCCAATTGATCAGAACCAAGTTTGGCCAAGTAAACAGCCTTCGGTAAGCATACCGATTGTCGTATTGGTCTCAGTATAGTGAAACCGATATGTGCTGCGGTATATACCGGTCTCAATATCGATCTCAGTACCGATCTCAGTACCGGTATTAGTACACTGCAGCCGGTATGTGCCTGCGATATATACTGCAGGACCATACCGCAAGACTTATTGTCCAGCCAGTATGCCAGCGGTATGGGTCCAAGAGCCCAATCTCGGACCTCTCTCTCCCATTGATCATCGGCTTGGTTTTTAGGGTTCTTCTTAAACCATTCTAAGGTCCAAATACTTGTTTAGTCATCTAGGTTTTGACTATTTCATTACATCCTTCTCAGATTGGATCTCAATGAGAACTAAGGTTTTGGGGTTCTAGGATTTTAGATCGTTACGTTGTTTCACGGCTTCGATCCAAAATCCTAACATCAATATAGAGTTTGAGCACTTACCGATGTTTGTTGAATGGCGGTGCTCTCCTCCAATGGAAAAATCCCCCTTCTTGTACAGTCTCCTTCCTCCTTTCTCCTTCTCAGATCCCTTCCAGGCGGTCTAGGGTTTGAGAATGTTTGAAAAGGATCTAAGGAGAAAGAGTGATGTGTATATATATAGTGGGAAGAGACCATTCTAGGAAGGTCTCCTACGTCTAAAAGGTTCTCTAAACTCAATTTGGAGTGTGGGACCCGTTGGAGTCCGTCTCCACTCAAGAAATACATATCGGTCGCACATATCGGTCTCACTCTGAGTGAGACCAGTACTGAGACCGGTATGTAAAAATTACATTTTTACACATCATTTCTCATACCTGGATATCATGGTTCATCACCCAGCCTCGCCTTCCGGTCCGGTTATGATTGGGAGACCTGTCACAATGTAAACCATGAGTTAAATCTGGTTTTCAGAGTACTATTTTTACAACTCTATCACCCTTAAAAGAAATTTCATCCCCAAAATTTGCATGTAGGTCTCACAATTTCCCTACCCTTAAGGAAATTTCTTCCTCAAAATTGTATGTACCTTCAGAGTAAAAAAGATGAGGGTATTCTTGTTGCATGGCATCCTTTTACTCCCAGGTGATTTCTTCTACATCTTGGCTCTTCCAAACTACCTTGACATAGTGTATAGCACACCTTCGAAGATGCTGTATCTTTTGATAGCTTGGTTGGTATTACCTCGAAGGTCAAGTCTTCTGTCAAATCTGGGGGGTCTGCAACAAGAATATGCGAAGGGTCTCTCACGTACTTCTTCAGTAAAGACACGTGGAAGACATTGTGGACACTGGACATCGCTGGTGGCAATGCAAGT
Source organism: Protea cynaroides (assembly GCA_028583415.1). Lineage (NCBI taxonomy): Eukaryota > Viridiplantae > Streptophyta > Magnoliopsida > Proteales > Proteaceae > Protea > Protea cynaroides. The sequence continues at coordinate 23,477,113 of CM053276.1, forward strand.
TGATAGGCCACGTTGCCACATCGGGACAGAATCTCATATGGTCCCATATATCTAGGACACAGCTTTTCTTTCTTCCCGAACCGCTTTAGGCCTCTTACTGGTGATACCTTCATAAACACTTTATCACCAATGGTGAATTCGAGTCTCGGTGCCGGTTATCAGCATATTGCTTTTGACGCACGCACTTAAGCTGTCTTTACTCTGTTCTTGATCTGATCCACTGCATTGCAAGTTTTCTCTGTCAGATAATATACTCTCTAGCACACCATGGAGTCTGACTATATTGTCCACATATAATTTTGCTAACCTGTCCATGTTGTATTGCGGTCTAATAGGGATAAATCTTGCAGTCTTGGTGAGGTGATCTACAACTACCTAAACTGCATTCACTGACCTTGGAGTCCTAGGTAGGCCAGTGGCAAAATCCATGGTAATAATGCTGGCTCAGGTAATGGTTGCAATAAGCCTGCAGGTGTAAGACCCACACTCCATGAACCCGATCTAAACCCTTCGTTCATGTCGTAACAGGTCTTCCGATCATCACCGGACCAGACGGGACGAGCGGATGACAACCAGGTATGAAATCAGACCAAAAACGGACCAACAAAAGTATGATTTACTCATACCGGTCGATGGTACCGGTCTATGGTCGACCGGTATGGTCTGCGCAGCAGACTACCAAGATCTGGAATTGGATCTCTGCAGGTCCCACTATCCAAATTTCAAACCGATTGACTTTCCTAATCCTAGCAGGCTTTCTAAACCTGATTCTAGCCTATATAAGTCCCTCTAAACCTCCTAGAAACCTTTCTAATGATTCTTACAAACCCTAGAAAGGAGAAGGAGATTTAAGAAGGAGAAAGAGCTAGGAAGAAGAAGGAAGAGCCGATATTGCCGTTCGACGACGCACACCTTACCGCCAGTCAATGGTAAGTGCTTGAACCTTCCTCTACTCTATGAACTCTTATAGGGTTGATTGTTGTTGAATCAATACCACACGAGTGGGTATTGATCTAAACCCTACTTTACCGTCAAACCCTAATTTAGTCGATAAACCCTAGATTCGAGTTCTAGGATGAATACCATCAAAACTAAACTTGAATGGAGTTGGAAACAACTCTAACTCAAAGCTCAGACTTGGAATGTGTAGGAGGAACCCTGGAATCAATAGAGAATGATCGACGACAGTCGAAAAACCATGTGTATGGTTTTCTAGAGACATACCGGTCGCAGGTCGCAGTCCTGCGACCGGTACCGCGATCGGTTCCTCTCAGGGAGTGGCCTGTGGGGACCGGCTGACCATACCGGTCGCCAGTTTTTCCCACAGAGCTGCGACCGGTACCTGCGACCGGTCAGCTCTGTGAGGTGTATTTTGTAACCTTGTTGGTTTTCCGACCAACATAAACCTATTCGTAATTAAACCCTAATATTGTATAGGACTTTGTGATAGCACGTTTGGATCTTGCAACGTGGAGCAAGCTATCAAACGAGCGTCAGGTAAGGGAATCGGACCTAAACCCTAAAAGTTAATGGACAGTAAACTGTTGTTAATAACAATGAATGTGCGGATTGGTGTTTGTGCATATTGCATGTCATCCTTTACTTTCAGCTATTATTATTGTTCATGCATACTTGCTATGCTAGGATGTGATTGCTAGGCATGTGATTGTTTTCATTGGTGTGTGGAATGGGAAGGGCTTGGGGTCTGGGATCATTCCTCACACTGGCACCTTTTGTAGTTCTATCTTAGCATGCTTGGGGCGGGTAGGGCATCAGAGGGAGGTCGTGGCACTGTGGTCTCCAGTTTGGCCACCGCGCTCTAGCTCTATCTCTATATCGTAGGGAGTTATGTTGGGATAGAGTCTACTTGCGTAATGTTCTGTCTTAGTATGCTTGGTGCGGGTAGGGCATCAGGGGGAGGTCGTGGCACTGGGGTCTCTGGCCTGGCCACCACGCTCTAGCTCTATCTCTATGTCATAGGGAGTTGTACTGGGATAGAACCTACAGTGATGACATATAGGATTGGTTAGTTGCGAGCCCAGTTTGCAAGCCCTAGGCAGTAGGGGCTTATGTATTGGTATGGATAGAGCATCAGGAGAGGTAGTGGATGCCTTAGCTTTATTTTTATTCCATGATGGGTGCATGTGGGTCGACAGCGGTGTAATCTACTGTGTGATGCTACACACTCGTGTATAGAGGTGCAGTGGCCGCCAATCCTTTCTATAGCACATTGCAAACTTAAACCAGACCATAGCATAAAATGATTGTTACTCATGCATATAATATTGATTCACTGTCTGATTGTCTTACTGAGCTAAGTTGTGAGCTCACCCTTTGTGTACAGACCATTTTTAGATGTTGATGCAGGTTACACGGTGGACGACTACGTGAACGCTTTGGCGTATGGAGGTGTTGCTGCTCTGGATGTGCAAGTAGGAGAGGACGAGCATGACGCTTCATGCGAGTGCCCTTTCTGCGTGTACCTTTAGGGTTTTACTTTATTTATTTCAATTATTTTTCTGTTGGGATACAGTTGATGTAAAAATATTTATTTAAGTTTTGGTTATTGAATAATTGGATATTTTATTAAATTTATCAATAGATTACTCAGTTCATTTATTTAAAGACTTTCGCTGTATTTATTATATTCTGATTGTGGTTATGTGCAATGGTTTGTATGAGTGGACACGGTCTTATTGAGATCCTGGTGTGAACCATTGGTTCAATAACGGTTCACTCACACCATACTGGTTGGTTCAGAATTGAGGTGTGACAACTTGGTATCAGAGCTTTTGGGTTCTCTCCAACAAACCATATTGTACTTAACTAAGTCGATGAACTAAGATAAGAAAAATTAAAAGCTTTAATAAGAACACACCTTAAGCATTGTTTGATACCTGAGACTATATAAGAAAGAACATAACATATTATACTAAATATGGAATTAATAAATGCACATGCTCTAGATAGGCAAAAACCATAAACTGCTATTAAAAACATAAAAGAGTGATAAGTTAAAAGTGCTACAGGGTACGGTCCACAAGCCAGATAGTTACCTTGTTATATAAACTGTACTGTGAAGAGAGAAAAATGTGGAAACTGGATATGTTGAAGAGCAAAACCAGAACCCGGAGAGTAGAGAAGGGCAGGTTCCCAGGGCACCCACAAATTTACCAGGCCCTCCTCATACAAACTCTAAGACAATTGTCACGAATCTGGTTTACTAGATGGAAGCTCAGCAAAAGACATTCCTGGATGAGATGCTGAAGATGTTCAGGTCACCAGGATATGTCCCCACAGAGGTCACACCTGAACATAGGGGAAATAACACCATACTGCCAAGGGATGATAGCTCTAAGCCAATGGGCCAAGGACAGAATCTACAACCACCACATCAATTTCCATCGTTGTCTGCCTATCAAGGAGCCTACTCGTACCCACCACCATGGTATGGAAACAATACACAGGGGCAGCATGATCTGAGTCGAGCAGTGGATAGATTCTTAAAACTAAAACCCCCTACATTCATAGGGAAGCCAGGGAAACCACTGTGGCCTGCACAGTGGGTTGCAGAGATGGAGAAGAATTTCCATCTGATAACAAGTTCTGAGGATGAGAAGGTACTCTTTGCCACACATATGCTCAAGGAGGATGCAAACGCCTAGTGGAATTCTACACGGGCGTATTTGGAGACAAAGCACACTCAGATTGATTGGGCAATATTCAAGGGAGCCTTCTTCGATAAATAGTTTCCGAAGAGCTTTAAGGATCAGATGGAGAAATAATTCCTCAACCTACAGCAGTCTCAGTCGATAGTGGATGCTTACCAGCAAAGGTACGAGGAGCTATTTTTCTTTGCACCGGCAAGCATGCAAGAAGAAGAAACCAAGACCTGTAGGTTCACCATGAGACTGCGTGGAAACATTAGAGAGCATATCTTGGGTATGGCAAAAAAGGTATATAATGAGGCTGTACAGGTTGTCAGAGTGATCGAATCAAGTCGAAATGATAGTTTCTTTGCTCAGAATAGGGGACTGAAGAGACCGACTACTGAGACTTCAGGTGGCGGTCATAATAGACCATTCCGCCCATACAGGGCTTAGTCCACCATGGTGCCTGTAAGAAACACTACTGCACCACCACCGCCATAGTTCGCTGGACAAAACCCGAACATTAAATGTTTCAACTGTCAGCAACTGGGTCATGTTGCAAAGACCTGCACTCTACCTAGGAAATAACCTTCACAACAAGGAAAGGTATTTGCAGTCACCACTGAAGAGGCAGCCGCATCACCTGATGTGGTCACTAGTATGATTCTATCCCTTCCTATTTATCTTACTATTTTGTTGTGTGTGAGTATGTAGAACTAAGGGATAATTAAATTTCAAGAACTGTAAATATAGCTGGTATACCTGCCAGAGTACTCTTTGACTCTGGGGCCATGCACTCCTTCATTTTTATTTCTTTCGGGAAGCGAATGGAATTACCTGTCAAGCATCTAAACCCAAGCTTGATAGTTCACTCCCCACTAGGAGTCGAAGTGGCGTTGAACAAATATTTTGGACCATGTACAGTTAGCATTGACGGTCGAGACCTAGAAGCTAATCTGGTTCAACTCGAGATGGCAGACTTTGACGTCATCTTGGGAATGGATTGGTTAGGCCAGCATTCAGCCAGCTTATTATGTGGTGAAAAAAAGCTTGTGATTAAAGACGAGAAGGGAAAAGAGTTTAGTTTCACCGGGACCAAGTTACCCAGGAAGCGGAAGCTGATCCTATCTACCCTAAAAGCTAAGAGATGCTTGGAGAAGGGAGGAGTGGGGTACCTAGTGTCTTTGGTCGACATCACTACTGAGGTGCCAAGGATGGAAGATTTAGATGTGGTACGAGAGTTTCCAGATGTGTTCCCAGAGGATCTCCCAGGTCTACCTCCAGACAGGGTTACAGAGTTCATGATAGACCTAATGCCAGGGTCGGCACCAGTGTCTAAAGCACCGTACAGGATGGCCCCTACAGAATTAAAGGAGTTGAAGATCCAATTACAAGAACTACTAGATAAGGGTTTCATTCGATCAAGCATATCTCCATGGGGAGCACCTGTATTATTCGTCAAGAAGAAGGATGGTAGTGTATGGCTATGTATAGACTATCGAGAGCTGAACAAGTTAACCATCAAGAATCGATGTCCTTTGCTTAGGATCGATGATCTGTTCGATCAGTTACAGGTGCAAAGGTTTTCTCGAAGATTGATCTCAGATCAGGGTATCACCAATTGAAGATCAAGGCCAGAGATATTCCAAAGACTGCTTTCAGGACAAGGTATGGGCATTATGAGTTTCTAGTTATGTCGTTCGGGTTGACTAACGCTCCAGCGTTGTTCATGGAACTGATGAACCGAGTGTTTCATGACATGTTGGACACTTCGGTCATTATATTCATCGATGACATATTAGTCTACTCAAAGGACAGGGAGGCTCATACAACACATTTGAGAGCAGCCCTACAAGGCTGAGAAGTGAGAAGCTTTATGCCAAGTTCAAGAAGTATGAATTTTGGCTGAAGGAGGTGGTTTTTTTGGGCCACATAGTATTTGAAGACAGTATCAAGGTAGATCCAAGTAAGATAGCTGCTATAGTAGGATGGGAAGCACCAAAATCAGTTGTGGAGATTCGTAATTTCCTTGGATTGGCTGGTTACTATAGAAGATTCATGGAAGACTACTCAAGGATCGTCGTTCCACTTACCCGACTAAGTAAGAAGGGAGAGAAATTTATATGGTCAGATGAGTGCGAGAAATGCTTTCAAACTTTGAAGTCAAGACTAGTCTTTGCACCTATTTTGACCATCCCAGCACCAAGCTTACCGTTTACCTTATGTACGGATGCTTCAGGGTTGGGTCTTGGATGTGTATTGATGCAAGGAGAACAGGTGATTGCCTACGCATCAAGACAATTGAAAGAGCATGAGAAGAATTATCATACACATGATTTGGAGTTAGCAGTGGTAATACATGCAATCAAGACTTGGAGACACTACTTTACGGTGAGAAGTTTCAGATTAAGTCAAATCACAAGAGCTTAACATATCTTTTCACTCAGAAGGACCTGAATATGAGACAGAGGAGATGGCTGTAGTTATTAAAAGATTATGATTGTGACATCTAGTACCATCCGAGTAAAACAAATGTTGTGGCTGACGCCTTAAGCAGAAAGTGGGCATTGAAACCAGAGACAGGACCAAGTACAAATGCTGCATTATGTGCTGTAGCCTCGAGCTCAATAGAGAATGATGAAGAGTATATAATAGAGACTGCAAGAGATCCAGTGGAACAGGGCTTAATTCATAAGTTCACATTGATGTTCGCAGCCTTGAAGATCTCATCGGATCTCATAGATGAGGTCCAAGTAGCAATCCTACAGGATCCACACCTCAAGACGGTACAAGAAGACCTAGAGAAGGGTAACAGCAATCCTGACTTTACCTTGGATTCAGACAAGGTACTCAGGTATCGTAGACGATTATGTATACCTGAGAGTATGAACTTAAATATCAGAGATCGAGTTATGACAGAAGCTCATTATACTCCATACTCGGTACATCCAGGAAGCACCAAAATGTACCATGATTTAAGAAGATTATATTGGTGGAGGGGTATGAAAGCAGATATAGCTCATTTCGTGTTCCAATGTCTGAATTGCCAGCAAGTTAAAGTGGAAAGACAGAGACCCACAGGTTTACTACAACCATTATCGAAACCTACATGGAAGTGGGATTGTATCACAATGGATTTCGTCACTGGCCTACCTTTGACACCAAGGTTGGTGGATGCAGTTTGGGTTATAGTCGATCGACTTACCAAGATAGCTCGATTCATAGTGGTCAAACCTCAGTATACCATGGAAAAGTTGGCCAAGCTATATGTTGATAATATAGTCAGACATCATGGCGTCCCAGAAAGTATAGTATCTGACAAAGATCCCCGTTTTACATCAAAGTTTTGGGAAGGTTTACAGAAAGCTATGGGAACCAAGTTGAAGTTTAGTATAGTTTTTCACCCTCAGACGGACGGGCAGTCAGAAAGGACAATTCAAATTTAGAAGATATGCTCCGAGATTGTGCATTAGATTTCAAAGGAGCTTGGGACGAGAAGCTATCGCTTATTCGAGTTTGCTTATAACAACAGCTACCAAGCTACAATCCAAATGGCTCCATATGAAGCACTCTATGGGAAGAAGTGTCGTACACCTCTGTTATGGAATGAGGTGGGAGAAAGAAGAATTGTAGAACTGGAGTTTATTGAAGAAACTTGTCGAGTGATTGATCAGATCAAGGAAAGAGTGAAGACAACTCAAGTTCGACAGAAGCACTATGCAGATAACCGACGTCGAGATCTGGAGTTTACAGTGGGTGACAAGGTATTCCTGAAGATATCACCGGTGCGAGGTCTAAAAAGGTTTGGTAAGAAGGGGAAGCTATGCCCCAGGTATGTGGGACCATACGAGATATTGACCAAACGTGATAATGTGGCATATCAATTGGTTCTACCACCATCTATGTCAAGCGTTCATGATGTGTTCCATGTATCATTATTGAAGAAGTATGTCAGGGATCCATCGCACATCTTGACAGCAGACCCCCCAGACTTGACGGACTTAACATTTGAAGTGGTACCTGTGATGCTCTTAAGCCGAAAGGTACAGCAACTTCGAAGCAAGGATATCAATTATGTGAAGGTGCATTGGAAAAACCAAGATGTCGAAGAAATTACTTGGGAGGAGGAGAGCGCGATGAAAAAGGAGTACCCTAACATTTTCGATGATCAAGGTACGTTCAAATTTCGAGGCCAAAATTTCTTTTAAGGGTGGGGGAGTTGTGAAACCTACATGCAAATTTCGGGGATGAAATTTTTTTTAAGGGTGGGGGAGTTATAAGACCCGCACTCCATGAACCCGATCTAAACCCTTCGTTCATGTCATAACAGGTCATCCGATCATCACCGGACCAGACGGGACGAGCGGATGACAACCAGGTATGAAATCGGACCAAAAACAGACCAAAAAAAGTATGATTTACTCATACCGGTCTATGGTCGACCGGTATGGTCTGCGCAGCAGACTACCAAGATCTGGAATTGGATCTCTGCAGGTCTCACATTCCAAATTTCAAACCGATTGACTTTCCTAATCCTAGGAGGCTTCCTAAACCTGATTCTAGCCTATATAAACCCCTCTAAACCTCCTAGAAACCTTTCTAATGATTCTTACAAACCCTAGAAAGGAGAAGGAGATTTAAGAAGGAGAAGGAGCTAGGAAGAAGAAGGAAGAGCCGATATTACCGTTCGACGACGCACACCTTACCGCTAGTCAACGGTAAGTGCTTGAACCTTCCTCTACTCTATGAACTCTTATAGGGTTGATTGTTGTTGAATCAATACCACGCAGAGCGGGTATTGATTTAAACCCTACTTTGCCGTCAAACCCTAATTTAGTCGATAAACCCTAGATTCGAGTTCTAGGATGAATACCAACAAAACTAAACTTGAATGTAGTTGGAAATAACTCTAACTCAAAGCTCAGACTTAGAATGTGTAGGAGGAACCCTGGAATCAATAGAGAATGATCGACGGCAGTCGAAAAACTAAGTGTATGGTCTTCCGGAGACATACCGATCGACCATACCGGTCGCAGGTCCTGCGACTGGTACCGTGATCGGTACCTCTCGGGGAGTGGCCTGTGGGGACCGGCTGACCATACCGGTCGCCAGATTTTCCCACAGAACTGTGACCGGTACCTGCGACCAGTCAGCTCTGTGAGGTGTATTTTGTAACCTCGTTGGTTTTCTGACCAACGTAAATCTATTCTAATTAAACCCTAATATTGTATAGGACTTTGTGATAGCATGTCACACCCCAATTTTGGTCTAACCAGAATGGTGTAATGAACCGCTAAATAATCAACGATTCAACCAGGATCTCAAATAGGCTATCCCCGCGTTATCCAACTTACACACATCCGTAATCATAATCAGAGTAATACACAATAGCAGAAATATTATAATAAGATGAACTGAGAAACTAAATGATATTAATAATTTAATAGCAAATTATTCTATATTCAACTGAGACATAAATATTAAATATCAAATACATGTCTGAATAAATCCAATAAAGAAACCTATAAAATGTCTAATCAAATACACACGAATTGCACTCGCAAGAGGAGTCGTGTGTATCCACTTCAATTTCAGCTTCCATCGCCGCTACCGTCCCGTACGCAGAAGTATTTACAAAATCTTCAACCATATAACCTGCATCATCAACTAAAAATATTCGACGTCGAGGGGTGAGCACACAACACGGCTCAGTGAGTAGCTTAAACGATGCAACAATACATATGCATGCAAAAAGTCAATTTATATCTTTGGTCTGGTTTTAAAGTTTACAGTATGCAATAGAAAGGTTTAGGTAGCCAAACGTCGCGTTTATTGACTCCGCCTCTATACAAGAATGTGTGACGTTACCCGAAGATCACATTTATCGTCAACTCACATGCACCCAATCATGAACAGTATATAACAAAGGTTAACGGTTATTGCTATATATTGTCATACCAACACGTAAGCCCCTATTGGCAAGGGCTGCAAACTGGGCTCGCAACTAACCAATCCTAATGCCAAAAAGTGTATCCAAGGCCTTACCCCAGCATCCTTCAGAATGCCCATTGAGATAGAGCTAAGGCCCCCCGGTAGAGTCAGAGACTACAAGGACCGAGACCACCTCCCCTGATACTCTACGACATAATAGTTCTGCTAAAGTAATGGTGATACGACGATGCTAATGCACAAGACTTGAGTTAGAGAGAGAGCTAAAGTGCTGAGACCCACCAAAGGTTAACGTTTATTGATGTTCTCATCACACCTTCCCTGATACTCGCTCGCATCAAGCACATCAACCACACACATACAAGCACATGCCTATTCCTATCATCATCATCATCATGTTATAAATAATAAAGTAAATATGCATGAAAAAGTAATAGAAATATTGGATGGCATGTTGTATGCACATTACAAACATATTCACATAGAATCAAGCATAGCATAGGACTCAAGAAAATAGAAAATAGTTTATTATTAACCAATTTAGTTTCGAGTTAAGGTTCCTCACCTTAGCTTGCTAATAGATACTTTTCCAAGCTTTAGAATCACCTTTACAGTGTTATTATATTGCTAGAAGACCTAACAAAGTCGATAGAATTTAATTAGAATTTATTCGAAATTAAAAACTATGCTGTTAACTGAGGGTCGGAGGTAGGGTCAATGCTAGGGTCGATGGGTCTATCGACCCTTCCCTCTTTCTGAACTTCCCGAATGCTGAGGGTCGATGGTCAGGAATACCTAGGGTCGGATGGTCTATCGACCCTGGGTGCGACCCTTGGTGCACTTTGGTCCAATTCCCTCTTTTAATCCATTCTTCGTGTTTGGGGTCCTATGGCTTGCTCCTACATTCCATTCTACATTCATTCCATGGTCTGAAACCATGTATAACCCACCTAGATAGCTTTCATGCATTCTTCTATGATTTTCCATGGAAACCTAACCATAGATTGGTGGTTTGGGTTTCTTCGAGATCACCCTCTCAACAATTACTAACCTAAGGTCTGTAGAAATTCATGGAATTAGTATCCATACCTGAGAAGATTACTCCTTCTCTAAAATTCTTCTCCTTTATGCTAAGTTCTCTTGCTTGCCTCTCTTCTTCCTCTTTTCCTTCTCCTCTCTTTCTCTCAATTCAATTAGGGTTGTGAAAGGAGTGAAAGTGGCTTAGGGACGTCCTTTAAATAGACTAGGAACGTCCTAAATAAGTCCCTCTAAGATTTGGAAAGAATCCCAATCGAAAATTAGGAAATTTCTTAATTTCTATATTCGGCAGAACCCGAGGGTCGATGGGAGGGTCTTAAGCTGTCCGACCCTCCCTTCAAAACTGAGGGTCTGACTTTTTGTTTTGGGAGGTCCGACCCTGCTTAGCTGGGTATGCGACCCTTCCCCAATTTTAACTATTTTTGGGTCGATTTGATACCTGGGATCTCGATCTCCTTCACGCCCTTGGTCCATTTGACTCGACCATGATGGGTAAACCTGGTTCAAGGTGGTAAGACCGGGTTAGATTGACACGGGTCTTACAACTCCCCCCAACTTATAAAAATTTCGTCCTTGAAATTGTACGTACCTTCTGAATCTAATAAGTAAGGGTATTGTTTTCTCATAGCATTTTCTTCTTCCCATGTAATTTCTTCCATGTCTTTACTTTTCCATGTGACCTTAACATAATAGATATCTCTATTGCGTAGACGTTGAACCTTTCGACTAGTGATTTCTGTTGGTGTTACTTCAAATGTCAAATCATCAGTCAATTCTGGCAAATCTACTGTCAAAACATGCGTTGGATCCTTGACATACTTCTTCAATAAGGAAATGTGAAATACATCATGAACACTTGACATAGATGGTGGTAATGCTAACTGATAAGCTACTTTTCCACGCTTAGCTAGAATTTCATATGGCCCGACATATCTTGGACTTAATTTTCCTTTCTGTCCGAACCTCTTCAATCCTCACGTGGGCGATACCTTCAAAAATACTTTATCACCTACTGCGAACTCCAGATCTCTTCGTCGAGTATCTGCATATTGCTTCTGACGGTTCCGAGCTGTTCTCACTCTTTCTTTGATGATGTCGACCACTCGAAAAGTCTCTTCAACAAATTCCGGTCCAACAATACTACGTTCTCCAACTTCATTCCAAAACAAGGGAGTTCGACACTTTCGGCCATACAGTGCTTCATATGGTGACATCTGTATTGTGGCCTGATAGCTGTTATTATAAGCGAACTCAATCAATGGTAACTTTTGGTCCCATGATCCTTTGAAATCAATTACACATGCTCGTAGCATATCTTCTAGAATCTGAATTGTACGTTCTAACTGTCCATCTGTCTGTGGGTGGAATGCAGTACTAAACTTTAGCGTTGTACCCATAGCCTTTTGCAGTCCTTCCCAAAATTTAGAAGTAAATCGTGGATCTCTATCGGACACAATGCTTTCTGGTACACCGTGTAACCGAACAATATTATCCACATACAGCTTCGCTAACCTTTCCAGTGTATACTGAGGTCGTATAGGTATGAAGCGAGCTGTTTTAGTCAGACGGTCCACAATCACCCAAACTGCGTCAACTACTCGAGGAGTCAATGGTAGACCTGTGACGAAGTCCATAGTGATGCAGTCCCATTTCCATGCTGGTTCCGATAATGGCTGTAACAGTCCAGCGGGTCTTTGTCGTTCAGCCTTTACTTTCTAACAATTTAGGCATTGAGACACGAACTTGACTACATCTGCTTTCATTCCCCTCCACCAATATAGTTTCTTTAGATCATGATACATTTTTGTACTTCCAGGATGTATCGAGTAGATGGTGGTATGGGCTTCTTTCATCAGTCAGTGTCTAATGTCCGTACTTTCTGTTTCAGGTATACATATTCTTCCTTTGTATCTCAGTACCTTCTCATCGTCCAAGGTGAACTCAGGGTTAGTCCTACCTTTCTCAATATCTTCTTGTACTGTTCTCAGATAAGGATCTGCTTTGATAGCTGTCTTCACTTCATCCACTATATCCGGTATAATCTTCAATGCCGCGAATATATTTGAAAACCGATGAATAAACCCTTGGTTGGCTGATTCATCCGTTGTATCTATCACATACTATTCGTTGGCGTGATTGAATACCATTCCGGTAGTACACATTGCTACAGTCGTGCTGACTTCTCCTTGAGATTTGATCATTGCTTTTCTGCTCAATGCATCTGCTACCACGTTCGCCTTTCCTGGATGATACTGGATATCACAATCATAGTCTTTCAATAATTCCAGCCATCTTCTTTGTCTCATATTCAACTCTTTCTGATTAAATAGATAAGACTTTTATGGTCCGACTTAATCTAGAATTTCTCTCCGTATAGGTAATGTCTCCATATCTTGACAGCATGTACTACTGTCGCTAGCTCCAGATCATGAGTGGGGTAATTTTTCTCATGAACCTTTAACAGTCTTGAAGCATAAGAAATTACTTGCTCTCCTTGCATAAGCACACATCCCAATCCCAGTCCCGACGCATTGGTGTATAAGGTAAACGTCTGTCCTGGAATAGGAATAGTCAAAATTGGAGTGGATATCAATCTGGTCTTCAGTGTTTGGAAACTCTTCTCACATTTATCGGTCCACACAAACTTTTCACCTTTCTTAGTCAAACTGGTGAGAGGTACGGTAATCCGAGAATAGACTTTTACGAATCTTCGATAATAACCAGCTAGACCCAGAAAACTTCTGATTTCTGAAACGCTCATTGGTGCTTCCCACTTTACAATAGCCTCGATCTTGCTGGTATCCACTTTGATTCCTTCAGCGGATACTACATGGCCTAAGAAGGCGACTTCACTTAGCCAAAACTCGCACTTTGAAAATTTGGCATATAGCTTCTCTTTTCTTAAACACTGTAGGGCTGCGTTTAGGTTCTTGATATGAGTTTCCTTGTCCTTGGAATATACCAATATGTCATCAATAAATACTATAACCGACGTATCCAACATATTGTGGAAAACTCGGTTCATAAGTTCCATGAACGTTGCCGGTGCATTAGTTAATCCGAAAGACATAACCAAAAATTCATAATGTCCATATCTGGTCCTGAATGCTGTCTTCGGAATATCACCTTCTTTAATCTTCAGCTGATGATAGCCTGATCGATGATCGATCTTTGAAAATACTTTTGCCCCTTGTAACTGATCGAACAAGTCATCGATCCGAGGTAGTAGATATCGATTCTTAATTGTCAGTTTATTCAATTCACGATAGTCGATACATAATCGAACGCTACCATCCTTCTTCTTTACGAACAACACCGGTGCCCCCCATGGAGATATACTGGGCCGAATATAACCCTTGTCCAGCAGTTCTTGTAGTTGCACTTTTAATTCCTTCAGTTCCATAGGAGCCATTCTATAAGGTGCTTTTGATACAGGTGTGGCTCCAGGTATCAGGTCTATTACAAACTCTGTGGCCCGATCGGGTGGTAATCCGGGTAGTTCCTCTGGAAATACGTCAGAGTAATTCCGCACGACGTCAAGGTCTTCCATTCGTGGTGCTTCCTTGGTTAGGTCGACCACTGACACTAGATACCCGACTGCTCCCTTGTCAAGGCACTTCTTAGCTTTTAATGCTGAAAGTATGAGCTTGCGTCTCCGGGGAAGTTTGGTTCCTGAGAAACTTAATTCTGCTCCTTCTTTGTCTTTGAACGTTAGCTTCTTTTCGGCGCATAATAAATTTGTAGAATGCCGAGCTAACCAGTCCATTCCTAAGATGACATCAAAGTCTGCCATCTCTAGTTGTATCAAGGTTGCATCTAAAGTTTTCTCTCCAATGAGAACTGGACATGGTCCATAACCTTTCTCTAGTTCCACTTCTAACCCCATCGGTGACCGTACATATAATTTGTAGTCTAATGTTTTGATGGGTAATTTGGTCTTCTTTCCAAATGACACAGATATAAACGAATGAGTAGCTCCGGAATCGAAGAGTACTCTGGCGGGTACGCCATTTATAGGTACAATACCTGTGACCACATCGGGTGATGCGGCCGCATCCTCGGACGTAACAGTATATACCCGTCCCTGATGAAATTGCTTCTTGGGCTTAGGGCACTCCCTTGCCATATGCCCGGGTTGGTTGCAGTTAAAACACCCCAGGACTTCAAAATTTGGCTTTGGCTGAGGTTGAGCTGTTGGAGTAGTCTTGGTTGCAGCATTAAAATTCTGAGGACGGAAAGGTTTATACGTCCTGTTATTGCCTCCGTTGTAGGAGTTTCCGGCTGGTCTCTTGATGCCTCTATTCTGAGTAAGGTAACTCTCCTTCTGGCTCGATTCAATCACTCGAGCAATCTGGACAGCTTCGTTGTAAATTCTCTTCTCTAAGCCCAGAACATTTTCTCTAATGCTTCCTCTTAGTCCCGTGACGAACCTACGGGTTTTTGTTTCTTCTTCTTGCATACTCAGTGGTGCGAAGAAAAACAGCTCTTCGTAACGTTGTTGGTATCAATCTACAGTCATCTGTCCCTGGTACAAGCTCAGGAACACCTTCTCCATCGAATCTCTGAAGCTTCGTGGAAAATATTTCTTGAAGAATGCTTCTTTATATGTAGCCCAAGTCAGTAGGGCGTGCTTGGTCAGTAAATATGTCTTCGTGGATTTCCACCAATGGTGTGCGTCGCCCTTGAGCATGAAGGTGGCACATAGTACTTTCTCTTCCTCTATGATAGTCATCGTGAGGAAATTTCTCTCCATCTCGTCTATCCAGTGGGCTGGCCACAATGGATCAGACGGCTTGCCGTTGAATTCTTTGGGTTTCATCTTCAAAAATCTCTCCACTAGTCGGGAGTAGTCCAGCTGATTCTGGGGGTTTGCCCCGAACATATAGGGTGGATTGTGGTAATTCCCTTGAGCTGCTTCCGGTACCTGCACTGGAATCTATGCAGCCAGTTGTTGAGGTGTCTGATGAGCTGGGTGGTTACCCACCGGGGCTGCACTAGCTTGTCCAGTGTGCATGGGTGCGGTCTGAGTGGCTTGGAACATAATTCCCATGGCGACCTGCATTTGAGCCTGTGCGTGTTGCATCTGCTGCAGCTGTTGTGCCAGGTTCATCACCACTGTTGCCAGCTCTGGTGGTAGAGGTGGCAAATTTATAGGGTTTGCCGGTTCTGGATTTCCCGTTGCGTAGTTATTCTCTTGACTAGTCTCCTCCACTGGTGGCGGTGGTGGGACTGCGTTTCGGGTCTGCCAGGTCACTCTACGTCCAGACATAATTCCTTTCGCTAATTGGTGGTGCCTGAAAATCATCAAAATAGGTAAGAAGTCATTTATATTTCATGTAGGCACGCTAACCAATAATCAATTCCAATTCTAGCTCATTTTAAAAAAATATGCTATCTTTTCTATGCAGGGTCGATGGTGAGGGTCACTGGTACGTCCGACCCTTAGTTTCTGACCTTGGGAATGACCTGTTCTTCCCGAGAGCTGAGGGTCGATGCGAGGGTCGATGGGTATCCGACCCTCAGTTTCGACCCTTAGTTTTCTATCAGATTCCCGAGAGCCGAGGGTCGATGGGAGGGTCAATTCGAGGGTCGATTGTGCTAGTCGAATTGTCCGACCCTCGGACCAAAAATCAGATTTTTAAGATCCGATTCTGAGTCATTTCTCACTATTCCTCTTCTGTTTCGACTCGTCTCTCCTCTCTGAGTTGCTACAGTGCTACTCTATTGTTTTGGATCGGTTTAACTCCGGATTTCGACGTCCACGTCATCACTATAGGTATGTCTTTCCATTTTTACCTGTTTTTAGGTTTCCATTTCTAGGTTTTCGCACGTTTAACTTGTATTTTCCAAATTAAATTTTTTCCAACCGTAAAAATTCGATTTTTATTAGGGGCTTTTGTTATTGGTGTCTCGAGGAACGAAAGCCCTCAAAAATTTTTGAGTTTCATCGGTTGGTTATCGAGAAACTTAAAATTTTCTCTTTTTGCCCTAATTTGTCGACATTTTTTATTTTTCTTGAATTTCTTCAAATTGTACATCGTCAGTTAAAATTTCCTATTGCATGTGGGTCGTAGGATATGCTAAACCTTCGTAAGTCCTTATGCCCACTTATATGATGAGGAATGGGCTTTATGGTCAACTTACGTCGTTATTATATCATATTTTGGATTTTTATCCTATTAACTCCTTGTTTCCTTTCTCTTTGTTGTTTGTAGATACTATGGCTCATACCAAAGTACCCAGAGTGCGTGATCCACTTCGCTTCCGTTCGAATGAAGCTTAGGCACAGTATGCTGACTATGCCCGTAAGAAAGTGGAAGGGGGTCGCATGGTGAACTTGGCTGAGCTAGCCTTGTTCAATGTAGAGGGAGCATTTGGTGATATGGGCTGGCTTCCTGTCATTACATACGACGCGTGCACATGTCCAGATTTGGTGCGCCAGTTCTATTGTAATCTCCAGGTGGTGGGGAATTACAATGACGTTGAGCATGGTCAGGAGTTGCGCATCACCAGTTACGTCAAGGGGTGCACATTTCCTTTGATTATCGGCAGCTGGCCGATCTGTTGGGCATTCCCTATGATGGCCCCATGGTGTACTTGTACACCGGAGAGCCACAGTTTGTTGAGATGGAGATGAGGGCGAAGATCGACAACCGGCTGTCCGTCTTGATCGTTGCGCGATGAGAGCATGTTACTTGCGTCCAGCTCCATGGGTCTTCCGAAGATTATCCAAAGATAATCTGATCCCGCAGAGTGGGCACTATGAGAGGGTCTCTCAACGACACGCTTCCGATTTATAGCATCTGCACTCGCCAGCGGTTTACCTTCCTTACATCATCATGCGGACGATGATTAGTGCTACATTGTCCGGTCATAGGGTAATCTACCCTATGGATGCATGATTACAGTGTTGCTGACCCGTCTAGGGGTGGATCTGGTAGATGAGAAGATCCAGGAGAAGACCTTCTCGTCGCCTCTAGATTGGGAGGCTATCTGCAAGATGGGGCTGCGAGATGCTGAGGTTAGTGATGAGGAGAGGAACACGATGGTGCGCCCTCACACTCGGGTCGAGATGGCTGATGCTGAGGCTGCTGCTGTTGCTGCTAGAGCTCGTGTGGATCCGGTCGACGATGACGATCGTATGTATATGGACGTTGACTCGATACCACCGCCTTCACCTACACATGCTGCTGGAGTTGGTACTTCTTATGCGACGGCTCCTGCTCCTGAGGCTGGTCCTTCCCATTCGGCTGATCCTTCACTTCCACCTTCAGCCATGATGGAGATGCTGCAGGAGATCAGGGATGCTCAGCGCAGATCTGATCTGAGGATGGATGAGCTGTTGGCTGCTCAGCACGCATCATACGCGCAGATGGGAGAGCTCCTAGAGGTGCAGCGTGCGACTGATCAGAGGATAGCTGGTCTCACAGCTAGTCTACAGACGACCCAGACCCAGGTAGCCTGGTTGACTAGAGTCTATGCTGAGGACTACGACAGAGACCGTGAGGCACCGCCTCCTCCTTCGCCTCCAGCTTCTTGAGTGTACTTTTATTTTCTTGTACTACAGAGTAACTGTCAGGATTATGGACTGTACTCTGCTTTAGTTATGTATATACGTTTTATTTCTCTCACTCATTGTATGTAACTTGTTTTCCTTTTATAGATGCATTATTCTCTTTTTAAATTTGGTCTCAATCATCACATGGGCTTACAATGTGTTATTAAAGCTTTTAGTTCATCCTATCTCAGTTCACAATTGTCTCGAATGTATGTTAGTCGGCGGGCAAGGCCTGAGATGCTCTGATACCAAGTTGTCACACCCCAATTTTGGTCTAACCAGAATGGTGTGATGAACCGCTAAATAATCAACGATTCAACCAGGATCTCAAATAGGCTATCCCCACGTTATCCAACTAACACACATCCGTAATCATAATCAGAGTAATACACAATAGCGGAAATCTTATAATAAGATGAACTAAGAAACTAAATGATATTAATAATTTAATAGCAAATTATTCTGTATTCAACTGAGACATAAATATTAAATATCAAATACATGCCTGAATAAATCCAATAAAGAAACGTATAAAATGTCTAATCAAATACACACGAGTTGCACTCGCAAGAGGAGTCGTGTGTATCCACTTCAGCTTCAGCTTCCATCGCCGTTACCGTCCCGTACGCAGAAGCATTTATAAAATCTTCAACCGTATAACCTGCATCATCAACTAAAAATATTCGACATTGAGGGGTGAGCACACAACACGGCTCAGTGAGTAGCCAAAACGATGCAACAATACATATGCATGCAAAAAGTCAATTTATATCTTTGGTCCGGTTTTAAAGTTTGCAGTATGCAATAGAAAGGTTTAGGTAGCCAAAGGTCACGTTTATTGACTCTGCCCCTATACACGAGTGTGTGACGTTACCCGAAGATCACGTTTATCGTCAACTCACATGCACCCAATCATGAACAGTATATAACAAAGGTTAACGGTTATTGCTATATATTGTCATACCAACACGTAAGCCCCTATTGGCAAGGGTTGCAAACTGGGCTCGCAACTAACCAATCCTAATGCCAAAAAGTGTATCCAAGGCCTCACCCCAGCATCCCTCAAAATGCCCATAGAGATAGAGCTAAGGCCCCCCGGTAGAGTCAGAGACTACAAAGACCGAGACCACCTCCCCTGATACTCTACGACATAATAGTTCTGCTAAAGTAATGACGATACGACGATGCTAATGCACAAGACTTGAGTTAGAGATAGAGCTAAAGTGGTGAGACCCGCCAAAGGTTAACGTTTATTGACGTTTTCATCACACCTCCCCTGATACTCGCTCGCATCAAGCACATCAACCACTCATATACAAGCACCTGCCTATTCCTATCATCATCATCATCATGTTATAAACAATAAAGTAAATATGCATGAACAAGTAATAGAAATATTGGATGGCATGTTGTATGCACATTACAAACATATTCACATAGAATCAAGCATAGCATAGGACTCAAGAAAATAGAAAATAGTTTATTATTAACCAATTTAGTTTCGAGTTAAGGGTCCTCACCTTAACTTGCTAATAGATACTTTTTCAAGCTTTAGAATCACCTTTATAGTGTTATTATATTGCTAGAAGACCTAACAAAGTCGATAGAATTTAATTAGAATTTATTCGGAATTAAAAACCATGCTGTTAACTGAGGGTCGGAGGTAGGGTCGATGCTAGGGTCGATGGGTCTATCGACCCTTCCCTCTTTCTGAACTTCCCGAATGCTGAGGGTTGATGGTTAGGAATACCTAGGGTCAGATGGTCTATCGACCCTGGGTGCGACCCTTGGTGCACTTTGGTCCAATTCCCTCTTTTAATCCATTCTTCGTGTTTGGGATCCTATGGCTTGCTCCTACATTCCATTCTACATTCATTCCATGGTCTGAAACCATGTATAACCCACCTAGATAGCTTTCATGCATTCTTCTATGGTTTTGCATGGAAACCTAACCATAGATTGGTGGTTTGGGTTTCTTCGAGATCACCCTCTCAACAATTACTAACCTAAGGTCTGTAGAAATTCATGGAATTAGTATCCATACCTGAGAAGATTACTCCTTCTCTAAAATTCTTCTCCTTTATGCTAAGTTCTCTTGCTTGCCTCTCTTCTTCCTCTTTTCCTTCTCCTCTCTTTCTCTCAATTCATATAGGGTTGTGAAAGGAGTGAAAGTGGCTTAGGGACATCCTTTAAATAGACTAGGAACGTCCTAAATAAGTCCCTCTGAGATTTGGAAAGAATCCCAATCAAAAATTAATAAATTTCCTAATTTCTATATTTGGCAGAATCCGAGGGTCGATGGGAGGATCGATGATCCCGTCGACCCTAGGGTCTTAAGCTCTCCAACCCTCCCTTCAAAACTGAGGGTCTGACTTTTTGTTTTGGGAGGTCCGACCCTGCTTAGCTGGGTATGCGACCCTTCCCCTATTTTAACTGTTTTTGGGTCGATTTGATACCTGGGATCTCGATCTCCTTCACACCCTTGGTCCATTTGACTCGACCATGGTTCAAGGTGGTAAGACCGAGTTAGATTGACACGGGTCTTACATAACACGTTTGGATCTTGCGACGTGGTGCAAGCTATCAAACGAGCATCAGGTAAGGGAATCAGACCTAAACCCTAAAAGTTAATGGATAGTAAACTGTTGTTAATAATAATGAATGTGTGGATTGGTGTTTGTGCATATTGCATTTCATCCTTTACTTTCAGCTATTATTATTGTTCATGCATACTCGCTATGCTAGGATGTGATTGCTAAACATGTGATTATTTTCGTTGGTTTGTGGAATGGGAAGGGCCTGGGATCAGGGATCATTCCTCACACTGGAACCTTTTTGTAGTTCTATCTTAGCATGCTTGGTGCGGGTAGGGCATCAGGAGGAGGTCTTGGCACTGTGGCCTCTGGCCTGGCCACCACGCTCTAGCTCTATTTCTATGCCATAGAGAGTTATGTTGGGATAGAGTCTACTTGCGTATTGTTCTGTCTTAGTATGCTTGGTGCGGGTAGGGCATCAGGGGGAGGTCATGGCACTGTGGTCTCCGGCCTGGCCACCACACTCTAGCTCTCTCTCTATGCCGTAGGGAGCTGTACTGGGATAGAGCCTACAGTGATGACATATAGGATTGGTTAGTTACGAGCGCAGTTTGCAAGCCCTAGCCAGTAGGGGCTTATGTATTGGTATGGGTAGAGCATCAGGGGAGGTAGTGGATGCCTTAGCTCTATCTCTATTCCATGATGGGTGCATGTGGGTCGGTAGCGGTGTGATCTACTGTGTGATGCTACAGACTCGTGTATAGAGGTGCGGTGGCTGCCAATCCTTTCTATAGCACATTGCAAACTTAAACCAGGCCACAACATAAAATGATTGTTACTCATGCATATAATATTGATTCACTGTCTGATTGTCTTACTGAGCTAAGTTGTGAGCTCACCCTTTGTGTACACACCATTTTTAGATGTTGATGCAGGTTACACGGTAGACGACTACATGAATGCTTCGGCGTATGGAGGTGTTGCTGCTCTAGATGTGCAAGTAGGAGAAGACGAGCATGACGCTTCATGCGAGTTCCCTTTCTGCATGTACCTTTAGGGTTTTACTTTATTTATTTCAGTTATTTTTCTGTTGGGATATAGTTGATGTAAAAATATTTATTTAAGTTTTGGTTATTGAATAATTGGATATTTTATTAAATTTATCAATAGATTACATAGTTCATTTATTTAAAGATTTCCGCTGTATTTATTATATTCTGATTGTGGTTATGTGCAATGGTTTGTATGAGTGGACACGGTCTTATTGAGATCCTGGTGTGAACCGTTGGTTCAATGATGGTTCACTCACACCATTCTGGTTGGTTCAGAATTGGGGTGTGACAACAAGCCTCTATCTTTCTGTTTTAACTTATTGGCAGTTGAGACATTGAAAGACATATCTTGCCACATCTGCTTTCATACCCCTCTACCAATATAATCTCTTTAGGTCATGGTACATCTTAGTGCTTCCAGGATGTACTAAATATGGTGTGGAGTGAGCTTCCAACATGATTCGATTTCTAATTTCCAGATCCTCATTCTCAGGTATGCTTAACCGTCCATGATACCTGAGTACCTTGTCTGCATCCAAGGTGAAATCAGGATTAGCTCGACCCTTTTCCCAATCTTCTTGCACTGTCCTGAGGTATAGGTCCTGTTGGACTACTGCTTTTACCTTTTTTTTAGGTCAAGCAAAATCTTCAGTGCTGCAAACATAAGGGTAAACTTGTGTATCAAACCTTGCTCCACTGGATCGTCTGCTGACTTTAATAAGAGTTGTTCCTCATTCTCTGATGAGCCAGAAACTACAGCACACAAAGCAGCATTTGTAGTCGGCCCTGCTTCGGGGTTTGATGCCCATTTCCTAGTCAGAGTAGCAACTACAACATTTGCTTTACCTAGATGATACTGAATGTCATAGTCTTTGAGTAATTCTATCCACCTCCTCTGCCTCATGTTCAGGTCTTTTTGGGTGAAAAGATATGTCAGGTTTTTGTGGTCAGACTTAATCTAATATTTCTCACCATACAGGTAATGCCTTCAAGTCTTGATAGCATGAATGACTGCTGCCAATTGTGAGACCGGTATGTCCAAAAAAGCTTAAAAATCTTGATTTTGGCTTATTTCTCACTTTTCTCTTTTGGTTTTCACTCCGGTGGAGATTCTTCTCCGAGTTGCTGAGTCTCTATAGTCTAACCGGTGTTCATAGGAGCAATTCCTCTCGACCAAGAGTACCAACTTGATTCCAAGGTGAGTTCCTCCTCTTTTTCCTCTCTTTGAGAAAAATCTCATCGTCTTTCATGCCCAAAACTTAATTTTTCTTGATTTGAGAATTTTCAACCATAGAAAACTTCTTTCTTTGTTTGAGAACGGTTCTTGGGGTCTCAATGAGCAAAACCCCTCAACCTATTCGAAATTTCATCGGTTGGTTGGGAAGAAATCCCAAAATTTTGACTTTTAACCTAGGTTTATAGGTTTTCAAAAATTTTTGAAAATTTGTTGATATGCATCTATTTTCCTTGTCTTATGTAAAATTGTTGATCATGTAATGGCATTGTGTCACTACATAAGTCCTCCTACCCATATTTGGGTGAGTTTGAGGCTTTTGTTCCATTTTCTGCCGTTATGCTGCCAAAATTTCGAGAATTTTTCCTAACTTTTCTCGTATTTTCCTTTGCTTAACAGTTTACAACATGTTTGGGCATCGTGGTGTGGGTAAACGATCTTATGCGCCGGGTATGCATAGGCCACACCCTCCTCTCCGCCTCTATGATGAGAGATTATTTTGGTCCAAGGCTGCAGAGTCACGCTTTCCATGGTTTCAAGGCAAAAGCATTGAGTTTGGCCGCTTTGTGAACTTAGAGCACCTACACCGATTTGATGTTGAGGCCACTTTTGGGGCGATGGGATGGTTGCCCATTATTCAATATGAAGAAACCACATGTCCCAATTTGTTAAAACAGTTCTTTGCAAATCTAGAGGTAGAAGGGAATCCAAATGATTGGGAACATGTTAGGGATCTTTGGATTACCAGCTTTATGAAAGGGATGAGGATCTCTTTCAACACATCTGGGTTGGCAACACTTATCGGGATCCCAGATGACGGCGAGCTCATCTACTGTTCACCCAGAGCAAAAGGGTATCTCACTGAGGAGATGAGAGTAGTGATCGCTGATCAGATTCTGTTACCTGGTAGGATCATGCTAGCAGCGAACCTTCGTCCAGTGCCTCGATAATATTGTCATATCATACAGCATGATATCGTCCCCCAGAGCGGTCATTATGGGGAAGTGTCCCAATTGACCCAGTACATTACTTACTGTGTTACTACCAGGCACCAAGTCTGCCTGCCTTACCTGATTATCCGTACAATAATCCATGCTGCAAGGCCCAATGTAACAAGCAATCTTCCCTATGGTAGGTTGATTATAGAGTTGCTGCATCGCTTAGGGTGGACATGTACGGCGAGACAGCTTATAAGGTCACCATGACCTTTGATATAGATGCAGAGGCTATCTACAAGATGTAAATGGATAGTCTGGAGCTTAGCGACGAGGAGCTACAGGCTCGTCCTCTTCCACCTAGGAACCAGGCGGCAGTCGTAGCAGCAGCAGAAGAGGTAGGGGGTGGTGAGGATGCACAGATGGAGGACATCCCTGCATCTGCACCCGCACCCCAACCTATTCTAGTAGCAGGACCATCTCAGCCTCCTCTAGATACAGTGATGAGCATGTTCATGGAGATTCGAGATGCTCAGGGAGAGATGAGTCATGATCTAGAGTGTCTAGCTCGCAGCCTATGGGTCATACAGGACTAGGTTCATTGGCTTAGAAAGGCTTATGAGCGTGATATGATATCACTGATCCTATTCCACCCAGGCCTCCAACTCTACTATAGCCTGATCTTGTCTCATTCACTTATATATATACAATTTATTTTGTTAACAGAGTAACTGCCCAACTTGTGGACTGTACTCTGTCGTACACTTTATATTTCCTTTATGTTCATGTTATTACATGTTTATTTGGTTTTCTCCCTAAACATCAATGCTTATAAATTTCTCTTTCATTAAATAGTATGTTATGCATCTTCTCTTAAGTCTCAGGCATCAAACAAGCTTATGGTATGTTTTTATTAAAATTTTTAATTTCCTATCTCAGTTCATTGGACACCTTTAGATGCAGAATGGTTAGATAGACAAAGCCTAAGTGCTCTGATACCAGTTGTCACACCCCAATTCTGGCTGAACCAGAAGTGTGAGTAAACCATCTCCAAACCACGGCTCACACCAGGATCTCAATAAACTGTGTCAACAAACCATTCCAAGCAAACCATCCATAATCAAAGAATAATAAATAGCAGCGGATTTAAATAAATAAATGAACTGAGTTTTCTATTTGTAATTAAATAATTATCTAGTTATGTCATCATCCACAATCATAAATAATAATTTATTACATTGTCTATACCCAACTAAAAGAAAAAAAAATAAATAAATAATCCCTAAAGGAACACACAGAAAGAGCACTCACATGAGGCGTCATGCTCGTCCTCTACTGCCTGTGTGTCAATAGCAGCTACTGTCCCGTACGCTGGGGCAGTCATAAAGTCTTCAACCGTATAACCAGCATCAAGATCTGAAAAAGAGAATATATATATATATATATATATTCAGGTGAGCTCACAACTTAGCTCAGTAAAGCATAAGACCAATGCAACATACAAAATGCAAGAGGTAACATTACAATTGGGTCAAGTATAACTTGCAAAATGCTATGGTAAGGTTTGGCGGCTACCGCACCTCCATGCACGAGAGTGTGAGCACACCCAACAGTCAGGCTTTGATCCACACTACTGCTGTTGCCCCACATCACTTACTCCGGTATAGAGATAGAGCTAGAGTTTGGCGGGTAGGCTGAGCCACCATCCCACGTCCTCCCCCTGATATCCTACACCGCACCAACACCTAAACCCCTGTTGGCAAGGGCTTACAAGTGGGTTATGTTTCTAACCAGTTCTATATGTCATCACAGTATCTATGGCCCTACCCAAGCACAGCTCCCTACGACATAGAGATAGTGCTCGAGTCTAATTGGCAGGCGGAGCCACAATCCCACGTCCTCCCCCTGATACCCAATTCACACCAAGCCCGCTAAGGTAGACGGTGATACGAAAAGGTGTTAGTGTGAGGATATATCCAGGGCTCTACTCCCCTTCACATTCCACACACTAAAGAAAAACAATCACATGCCTAAACAAACATTATCCTAGTATACGAATATGCATGAACAGATAATAGAAAGGGTAAAAGACAGTTACCACCCCTGTAACTTACCTTATTGACCGTTGACCCCCAAAGGTTTCAAAAAAGACAGTTACCTCCCCTAAATAACTATTAAAATCCAAATAGCTCCAATTTTTAACGATGTTAAAGTTAATTTTTTATGGACAACTCTACCTTCAACCTTTTATCCATATTTTAAATCTTATTACTATTAAAAGACCATTATAACCCTTTTATATCCAACTGAAATAAACCTTAATCTCATCTTCTTCTCATTCTCCCTCACGTTCTTTCCAGCGGAGATGATATGTTGGACTCAGATGCAAGAGGAACGATTACAGGAGACCAGTGAGGCAATACTCCTTGATTAAGCACTAGTTTTGATTTTCATGAGTTGGTATTCTGATTTGTGTTTAATCATATTGGATTCTCATTCTTAATATGAAATTCACATTCTGGTTCTCCTTCGCTCTTCCTTGTTGACAGCCCTCTTGATTCCTACAAGCCCATCCACATCACCTTCACGCAACATAGACAACAATTCATCATCTCACAACTCCTACAACCCCAATAAAGAAGAATTCCTCTTCCAGCTTTCAAACGACTCTAATTTCTCAGCCATAATCGGCAAATAATCTTCAAATTGGACTGCATTTCCTCCTGCCATTCCTAAATCTTCAAGTTCTTGAATGAAAATTTATGAAAAGAAGATAAGAGAGAAATCAAACTGAATTGTGGATGAGAAGTAAGAGGACCCCAGAGAACTAAATAATGGAAAGAACGAAAGGGGTTCCTGGAAAGAGAACCCAAATCTGAGAAAAAGAGAAACCAGAAACACAAGTCGAGAAAATTGAAATCCTGAGAAACAAAATTGCGTAGGTTTTGGAGTCAAAATCGGCTACCATTGGGAAAAAATTCTCTAAAACCCTAAACCCAAGTATTCAACAAAAACGGAGATGGAGAAAGATCAAATAGTGAGGGGGAGAGAGAGAAAGAGAAAGCACCGGAGAGTTTTGGATGTTCTCTCTTCTAGTTTTGCAGAGAATGACTTCGTGCAGATGACGATTAAATCCTTGATCTTCACTCTTTTGGTTTTACAGGCCAAGATCGAAATGGAGTTGCCGGCCTAAATCACAGAGGAGCAGATGAAGGCCGAGATCGTGAAATGGAATCCCTGGAGTTTTTGCAGAAAAATCCAAATGGTGGAGGAGAGTTTTTGCAGAAGACCCAAAATGGTGGAGGAGATTGGAAAATGAATTTTTGGTGCAGAAGACCCAAAATGGTAGTAACCCTATTAAATAGTAAGGGTAAAATAGGTAGTTCATCTCTCTAAAAGGGTAATTTGGTCTTTAAAAAATATTGGACTCCCACCGTTACAATCTAACAGAATATTTTTAATGCGTGGGGCTATTTAGATTTTAATAGTTATTTAGGGGAGGTAACTGTCTTTTTTGAAACCTTGGGGGTCAACGGTCAATAAGGTAAGTTACAGGGGATGTAACTGTCTTTTACCCTAAAATTTAAATAACTAGATGGCATGTAAAATACACAAGCAACAACAATAATCATAGAAATAAATATGATCACAACGGTTTATTGTTATTTAGTTACTTAGGGTTTGGGGTCTTGTCCCTTACCTAACGCGTGATTGCAAGTCCACTCTACGTCACAAAGTCCACTCACGCCGTCTACAGGTCCTACAAGATCATATTTATAGATTAGGATTTGATCACTAGGGTTCCAATTGGTCAGAACCAAGTTTGGCCAAGCAAATAGGCTTTGATAAGTATACCGGTTGCAGTACCGATCTCAGTATAGTGAGACTAGTTGCAGTACCGGTCTCAGTATAGTGAGATCGGTATGTGCTGCGGTATATACCGGTCTTGATACCGGTCTCAGTACCGGTCTCAGTACACTGCAGCCGGTATGTGCCTGCGGTATATACCGCAGGGCCATACCACAGGACTTATTGTCCAGTCGGTATGCCCAGTGGTATGGGTCCGAGAGTGCCCAATCTTGGACCTCCCTCTCCTGTCGATCATCGGCTTGGTTTTTAGGGTTCTTCCTAAACCATTCTAAGGTCCAAATACTTGTTTACTCATCTAGGTTTCGACTATTTCGTTGCATCATTCTAAGATTAGATCTCAATGAGAACTAGGGTTTTGGGGTTCTAGGATTTTGGATCGTCACGCTGTTTCACGGCTTCGTTCCAAAATCCTAACATCAATATAGAGGTTGAGCACTTACCGGTGTTTGTTGAATGGCGGTGCTATCTTCCAACGGAAAAATCCCCCTTCTTGCAAAGTCTCCTTCCTCCTTGCTCCTTCTTAGATATCTTCCAGACGGTCTAGGGTTTGAGAATGTTTGGAAAGGATCTAAGGAGAAGGAATGATGTGTATATATATAGTGGGAGACCATTCTAGGAAGGTCTCCTACGTCTAAAAGGTTTCCTAAACTCGATTCGGAGTATGGAACCCGCTGAAGTCCATCTCCACTCGAGAAATACATACCGGTCGCACATATCGGTCTCACTCTGAGTGAGACCGGTACTGAGATCGGTATGCAAAAATTGCATTTTTACACATCGTTTTTCATACCTGGATATCGTGGTTCATCACCTGGCCTCGTCTTCCTATCCAATTATGATTGGGAGACCTATCACAATGTAAACCATGAGTTAAACTGGGTTTTCAGAGTACGGTTTTTACAGTTGCCACTACAGTCCACCCTCCAAAATTGGATTCATGGTATCTTGATTCTGGCAAAACTGACCATATCACGACGGACCTCGACAACCTCTCTGTTCATACCAATTACCAAGGCACTGACTAAGTTTAGTTTGGCAATGGACAAGGTATGTACATCCATCACACTGGCCATTCAAAAATCTTAACTACTTGTCGTGATTTACATCTAAAAAATATTCTCCATGTTCTTTCAATTTTGAAAAATTTACTTAGTGTTTCTAAGCTTACGAATGACAACGATGTTATTTTTGAATTTCATCCTTTAAATTGTTCTATTAAGGATTGATCCTCAGGGAAGGTCCTTCTCTAAGGCTGCTTTGATGGAGGTTTACACCGTCTTCCAGTCATTTGCAACATGCACCATCTTCTTCCTTACCTCATGCTCTTGTTGGTGAACGCACCTCCATGGACATTTGGCATCACCAATTGGGGCACCCATCATCTACCATACTCAAGCGCATCATCTCCACCAATAACTTGGTAGTTGTCGGTTTCAGCATTTCCTCTTGTTTATCATGTCCTGTAGGCAAATCACAAAAATTGCTTTTTACTATTTCCATCTCAGTGTTAGTAGGCCCTTTAGGTTTGATTCTGATGTATGGGATCCCTCTCCTATTGCTTCCCATAATGGTTATCGTTTCTATGTCAGTTTCATTGAAAATTTTATTAAATACACTTGGCTGTTTCTTACTGTGCAAAAATCAAATGTTTTCAATATTTTCTAGTTATTTAAACGGCAAGTAGAAATTTTGTTTGAATGATCTATTAGGGCCATACAAACTGATTGGGATGAGGAATATTGTCTTGTTTCCAAATTTTTTGAAGCTAACGGTAATCTCCATCGTTTGTCCTGTCCTCACACCCATGAGCAAAATGGACTTGCAGAGCAAAAACACCGCCACATTGTGGGAACTGGTTTGACCATGCTATACAACGCCAATGTTCCACTTACATTTTAGGATGATGCTTTTAACTCTGCTATTTTCTTGATTAATAGGATGCCTACTGCCTCTCCTTCTCCATAGGAACAACTGTTTTGTTCCAAACCTAACTACAACATCTTCAAGGTCTATGGCTGCCTATGCTACCCTCTTATGCATCCCTATAACAACAATAAACTACAGCCCCGTTCTATTCCATGTGTGTTCATTGGCTACAGTTCACGGCATCACGGTTATAAGTTTCTTTACATCCCAATGGGTCGGATTAACTTCTCACAAAATGTTGTCTTCCATGAACTGGTGTTCCCGTTCACTGACAAAGTAGTATCTCTGGCCACTTTACCATCTCCTAATGGTGATTCCATGGTTTTCTCAACCATTTCTTTGGTGCTATCACAACACCCACATGGAGGTTAAGTTGGCCATGCAGCTGGCGTTAGCCATGCAGGTCAGTTCGGCCATGAAGGACAAATCGGCCATGAAGGTTCGACCAGCCATGGAGGTCAGGTCGGTCATGAAGGACAAGTTGGCCATGGAGGCCAGGTTGTCCATGTGGGACAGGTTGGCGATGAAGTTCAGGTCGGTTATACAAGTCAGGTTGGCCATACAGGTCAAGTCAGCCATACAGATCAGGTCGGCCATGAAGAACAGGTCAGTCATGGAGCAGATCAGGTCGATGATGAAGGATAGGTTGGCCATGTAGGTCAAGTCGGCAATGAAGGATAGGTCGGCCATGTAGATCACGTCGGCGATGAAGGACAGGTTGGCTATGGAGGTCAGGTCGAGTTGGCCATCCTGCAACCACTCACGCGCATTGGCCCACTACATCGGGCCCTCTCGCCATGCCAACTACACAGCAAGTTGCGCTACCTCGCATGAGCACTCGGATCAGGAAACCAACAACATTTCCTGCCATGTCACTTACTCCGCGACTCGGCGTCCATTACAACCTATAACTGATTCTAAGACAGAACTGACCTGTTTCACCGATGCCAACAAAGCACTGGAATGACACCAGGCCATGATGATTGAGTTCAATGCCCTCTTGCAGAACGATTTGGTCCCTCGTCTCTTTACCTCCCTCCAAAAATTTAATTGGCTGTAAATGGTTCTATAAGATTAAACGGAATCCCGATGGTACAGTTGAACACTGCAAGGCTTGTCTAGTGGCAAAAGGATTTCACCAAACTGAGGGCATTGACTATGATGAGACGTTTAGTTCTATTGTTAAACCATTAACCGTACGGACCGTGCTCACCCTAGCTCTTTCCAAGGGTTGGCCCATTCGTTAACTCGATGTTTATAATGCTTTTCTCCACGACGTCCTACAAGAAGAAGTGTACATGGCCAAGCCTCCAGGCTTTGTTGACCCTACTCAACCTAACAAACTCTATAAGCTCCATCGAGATCTTTATGGCCTTAAACAGGCTCCCAAGGCGTGGTTCTCAAGGCATAGTTAGGTGTTACTCTCTATGGGGTTTGTTAGTGCTAAATCAGACTCCTCTTTGTTTCACCATATGCAAGATGGCATACTAAGTTACTACTTGTGTATGTGGATGACATCATCATCATTGGGAGTAATTCGACCCTACTGTCTAGTCTTATCATAGACCTTGATCATATGTCCAAACTACGGGATCTTGGTCCCCTGCACTACTTTTTTGGAGTTAAAGCAACAACCACCCCTTATGGCATGTTTCTCTCTCAAGGCAAATATATTCATAACCTCCTAGTTCATACCCAAATGGATAGTGCCAAGGGTGTCTCAACTCCTATTGCTACTGGGGTCAAGCTCACTAAATCAGGTGGGGTTCCGCTAGATGATGTTACCCACTACGGAAGTGTTGTTGGCGCTCTTCAATATGCTACCTTGACATAACCTGAGATTGGTTGCGCCATCAATAAAGTATGTCAGTTCATGCATAGCCCCGCTGAAGACCACTAGTCTGCTGTCAAATGCATATTACGGTATCTCAAGCATACAATTCGCTTTGGGCTCCATCTCCGCCGTGCTCAACACTTATCCTTGCAGTCCTATTCTGATGCTAATTGGGCTGACTGTGTAAGACCCGTGTCAATCTAACCCGGTCTTACCACCTTGAACCAGGTTTACCCATCATGGTCGAGTCAAGTGGACCAAGGGCATGAAGGAGATCGAGATCCCAGGTATGAAATCGACCCAAAAATACTTAATTCTAGGGGAGGGTCGCACACCCAGCTAAGCAGGGTCGGACCTCCCAAAACCAGAAAGATCGACCCTCAGTTTTTGAGGGAGGGTCGGACAGCTTAAGACCCTAGGGTCGACGGGATCATCGACCCTCGGTTTTGGACGAAATTGAAATTAGGAAAATTTCCTAATTTTCGGTTGGGATTCTTTCCAAATCTCAATGGGATTATTATAGGACATTCCTAGTCTATTTAAAGGATGTCCCTAAGCCACATTCACTCCTTTCACAACCCTAATTGAATTGAGAGAAAGAGAGAAGAAGGAAAAGAGGAAGAAAGGAGGCTAGGAAGAAGGCTTGGCAAAAAGGAGAAGAAATTGCAGAAGAAAGTAATCTTCTCAGGTATGGATACTAATTCCATAAGTTTCTACAGACCTTAGGTTAGATATGGTTGAGTGTAGGATTTCGGAGAAACCCGAACCATCCATCCATGGTTAGGTTTTCATGGGAAACCATGGGAGGATGCACGAAAGCTATCTAGATGAATCATACGTGGTTCTAGACCATGGAATGAATGTTGGGTGAATGTAGGAGGCAAGCCATAGGACCTCAAACACGAAGAGTGGATTAAAAAGTGGAAATTTGACCAGAGTGCACCAAGGGTTGCACCGAGGGTCGATAGACCATCCGACCCTAGGTATTTCAGACCATCGACCCTCAGCATTCGGGAAGTACAGAATCTTTGGGAGGGTCGATAGACCCATCGACCCTAGCATCGACCCTAGCATCGACCCTCAGTTGACAGAATGGTTTTTAAATTCTGAATTAATTCTAATTAAATTCTATCGACTTTGTTAGGTTTGCTAGCAACATAATACCGTTACAACAGTGAATCGAAAGCTTGGAAAATATCTATTAGCAAGATAAGGTGAGGAACCTTAACCCCAAACTAAATTGGTTAATAATAAACTATTTTTCTTTTCTTGAGTCCTATGCCATGTTTGATTCTATGTGAATATGATTGTAATGTGCATACAAAGATGCCATCAAATATTTCTATTACTTGTTCATGCATATTTACTTTATTGTATAACATGATGATGATGATGATGATAGGAATAGGCATGTGCTTGTATGTGTGTGGTTGGTGTGCTTGATGCGAGAGAATATCAGGGGAGGTGTGATGAGAACGTCAATAAACGTTAACCTTTGGCGGGTCTCAGCACTTTAGCTTTATCTCTAACTCAAGTCTTGTGCATTGACATCGTCGTATCGCCATTACCTTAGCGGAACTATTATGTCGTAGAGTATCAGGGAGGTGGTCTCGGTCCTTGTAGTCTCGACTCTACCGGGGGCCTTAGCTCTATCTCTATGGATGTTCCGAGGGATGCCGGGGTGAGGCCTTGGATACACTTGTTTGGCATTAGGATTGGTTAGCCACGAGCCCAGTTTGCAAGCCCTCGCTAACAGGGGCTTACGTGTTGGTATAGCATTATATAGCAATAAACGTTAACCTTTGTTGTATAATGTTATGGTAGGGTGGATGGGGACGACGATAAACGTTAACCTTCGGGCGGGCTTCCACACCCTGTGTCTAGAGGCGGTATCAATAAACGTTAACCTTTGATCACCCAACCTTTCTATTGCACATTGCAAACTATAAACCAAGACCAAAGATATAAATTGATTTTTTTTTGCACGCATATGTATTGTTGCATTGTTTTGGCTACTCACTGAGCTGTGTTGTGTGTTCACCCCTCGACGTCGAATATTTTTAGTTGATGATGCAGGATATACTGTTGAAGATTATATGAACGCGTCAGCGTATGGAACTGTAGCAGCTATGGAAGTTGGAGCTGAAGACGATACACACGACTTCTCTTGCGAGTGCAACTCGTGTGTATTCGATTAGATATTTTTGTAGTTTTCTTATTTGGATGTATAAGATACGTATTTGGTATTTACATATTTATGTCTTAGTTAAACACAGAATAATTTGATATTATTTATGGGTATCATTCTAGTTCTCAGTTCATATTATTTATAAATTTTCCGCTATTGTGTATTACTCTGATTATGATTGTGGATGCGTGTAAAGTTTGGATAACGCGGGGATAGCCTATTAGAGATCCCGGTTGAGCCGTTGTTTGTTTAGCGGTTCATCACACCATTCCCGAACAATGTGGAATTGGGGTGTGACAACTTGGTATCGGAGCGTCTCAGGCCTTGCCCGCCGAACTAACACACATTCCAGACCCTTGTGAACTGAGATAGGATAAATTAAAAGCTTTAATACAAACACACTGTAAGCACAAGTGATGATTGAAACCGAATTAAAAAGAGAATAATGCATCTATTAAAGGGAAAACCAGTTACATACAATGAGTAAGAGAAACAAAATGTATATACATCACTAAAGCAGAGTACAGTCCACAACCCGGACAGTTACTCTGTAGTACAAGGAAAGTAAAGTACAATTAGGAAGCTGGAGGCGAAGGAGGAGGCGGTGCCTCACGATCTCTGTCGTAGTCCTCGGCATAGACTCTAGTCAACCGGGCTATCCGAGTCCGGGTCGTCTCAGAGACTAGCCGTGAGATCGACTACTCTCCCGTCGGTCGCACGCCGGATCTCCATGAGCTCACCTATCCGCGTCGAGGTGTGCTGAGCAGCCAACAGCTCATCCACTCTCATGCGCCGAGCATCTAGAAAATCCTCCATCCTCGGGTCCGATCTACGCTGAGTCTCTCCGATCTCGCGCAGCACCTCCATCATATCGGAAGGTGGGCGTGAAGGACCAGCATCATGAGAAGGACTGGCCTCGGGTGCCGAAGCCGCCGCAGCCGGAAGTACCAACTCCATCCGCCTATGTGGGTGATGGCGGGGGGTATCGCGTCGACATCCATATACATACGATCATCATCGTCGACCAGATCTCCCCGAGCCCCTAGCAGCAGCCGCAGCATCAGTCACCTCGACCCGAGTGTGAGGGCGCACCATCGCGTTCCTCTCCTCATCGCTAACCTCCGCATCTCGCAGCCCCATCTTGCAGATAGCCTCTCAATCTAGAGGCGACGAGAAGGTCTTCTCCTGGATTTTCTCATCAACCAAATCCACTCCCAAACGGGTCAGTAGCACGGTAATCATGCGTCCATAGGGTAGATTACCCCTGTGACTGGACAATGTGGCACTGATCATCGTCCGCATGATGATGTAAGGAAGGCAGACCGGGTGTCGAGTGCATATGCTGTAGATCAAGAACTGGGTCAACTGAGACACCCTCTCATAGTGCCCACTCTGCGGAATCAGATTATGCTTTGGATAATCTTGTAGAAGACTCGTGGAGATGGACGCAAGTAGCAAGCTCTCATCTGCCATCTATCGGGACGGAGCAACTGATTGTCGATTTCTGCTCTCATCTCCATCTCAACGAACTGTGGCTCTCCCGGCGCACAGTACACCATAGGGCCATCGAAGGGAATGCCCAACAGATCGGCCAGCTACCGATAGTCAAAAGAAATGTGCACCCCCTTGACGTAGCTAGTGATGCGCAACTCCTGACCCCGCTGAACATCATTGTATTCCCCCACTACCTGGAGATTACAATAGAACTGGCGCACCATGTCTGGACATGTGCACGCGTCGTATGTGATGACAGGGAGCCACCCCATGTCGCCAAAAGCTCTCTCGACGTTGAACAAGGCTAGATCAGCCCGGGTTCACCATACGACCCCCCTTCCACTTTCTTGCCCGTATAGTAGGCATACCGTGCCTCGGCCTCATTTGAATGGAAACGGAGAGGATCACGCAATCTTGGCACTTTAGTACGGGCCATAGTACCCGCAAAAATAAGAAAGAAAGAAAATAAAACCAGGAGTTAGTAGGATAAAATCCGAAATTGGATTTAATAACTACGTAAGTTAACAATAAAGTCCCATTTTTCACCATACAAGTGGGCGTAAGAACTTACGTAAGTTAAAACATATCCTACAATCTACAAGCAGTAGAAAATTTTAACGGATAAGGTCTAATTTGGAGAAATTCAAGAAAAACCAAAAATGTCGACAAATTAGGGCAAAAAGAGAAAAATTTAAGTTTCTCAATGACCAACCGATGAAACTCAAAAAAATTTGAGGGCTTTCGTTCCTCAAGACCCCAATAACAAAAGCCCCCAATAAAAATCGAAATTTTACGGTTGGAAAAAGTTTAATTTGAAAAATACAAGTTAAAGGAGCAAAAACCCAAAAACAGGTAAAGTTGGGAAAGTATACCTGTAGGGGTGATGTGGATGTCGAAATTCAGACTAGGAACGATCCACAATAGCAAAGTAGCACTGTAGCAACTCGGAGAGTAGAGACGAGACGAAACGGAGGGGGAATAGTGAGAAATGACCCAGAATCGGATCTTAAAAATCTGATTTTTAGTCCGAGGGTCGGACAATTCGACTGACACCATCGACCCTCAGATCGACCCTCCAATCGACCCTCGACTCTCGGGAATCTGACAGAAATTCAAGGGTCGGACTGAGGGTCGGACACCGATCGACCCTCGCATCGACCCTCAGCTCTCGGGAAGAACAGGTCATTCCCAGGGTCGGATACCAAGGGTCGGACATACCATCGACCCTCACTATCGACCCTACATAGAAAAGACAGTATTTTTTTTAGAATGAATTGAGGATTCAAATTTTATATCGGTTAGCGTGCCTACATGAAGTATACATGATTTCTCACTGATTTTGATGATTTTCAGGCACCACCCATGTCAGAAAGAAAATATGTCTGGACGTAGAGTTACCCGACAGACCCAAAATACAGTCCCACCACCACCACCCGTGGATGAGACTAGTCAAGATAACAATTATGCACAGGGTAATCCCGAGCCGGCAAACCCTACGAATTTGCCACCACCACCACCTGAGCTAACAACAGTGGTGATGAATCCGGCTCAACAGCTACAACAAATGCAACATGCACAAGCTCAAATGCAGGTTGCGATGGGAGTTATGTTTCAAGCTACTCGGGCTGCAGCCATGCACACCGGGCAAGCTAGTGCAGCACCGGTGGGTAACCACCCAGCCCCTCAGACACCGCAACAACCGACTGCACCAGTTCCTATGCAAGCCCCAGAAGCAGCCCAAGGGAACTATCAGTATCCACCCCCTATGTTTGGGGCATATCAAAATCAACTGGATCACTCCCGGCTAGTAGAGAGATTTTTGAAAATGAAACCGAGAGAATTCAACGGTAAACCGCCTGATCCACTGTGGCCAGCACACTGGATAGATGAGATGGAAAGGAACTTCCTCATGATGACTATCACCGAGGAAGAGAAAGTACTATGAGCCACCTTCATGCTCAAAGGCGACGCACACCATTGGTGGAAATCTACAAAGACATACTTATTGACCAAGCACGCCCTACTGACATGGGCTATAT
The DNA here is from genome assembly GCA_028583415.1 of Protea cynaroides. Classification (NCBI taxonomy): domain Eukaryota; kingdom Viridiplantae; phylum Streptophyta; class Magnoliopsida; order Proteales; family Proteaceae; genus Protea; species Protea cynaroides. The sequence goes on from CM053276.1 coordinate 23,514,414, forward strand.
ATAAAGAAGCATTCTTCGAGAAGTATTTCCCAAGAAGCTTCTGAGATTCAATGGAAAAGGAATTTCCGAGTCCGTACCAAGGGCGGATGTCCGTAGACTCATATCAACAACGTTACGAAGAACTATTTTTCTTCGCACCGGCTAGCATGCAAGAAGAAGATACAAAAACCCGTAGATTCGTCGCGGGACCGAGAGGGAAGTATCGGGGAACATGTTCCCGGGATTAGAAAAGAACATATACAACGGTCGTTCGGATTGCTCGAGTGATTGAATCGAGCCAGAAGGAGAGCTATTTCTCCCAGGCAGAGGAATTAAGAGACCAGTCGGAAACTCCTATAACGGAGGCAATAACAGGACGTATAAGCCTTTTCATCCTCAGAATTTTAATGCTGCAACCAAGACTATCCTCGCAGCTCAACCTCAGCCGAAGCCAAACTCTAAAGCCCCGAAGTGCTATAATTGCAACCAACCAGGGCATATGGCAAGAGAGTGCCCAAAACCCAAAAAGCTGTTACATCAAGGACGGGTATATGCTGTTACATCAGAGGATGCAGCCGCATCGCCCGATGTGGTCACGGTATGACCGAAACTTTAAGATTATAATTACACCGATTGAGTATGTAGACTAAGTAAAAACGGATCACGGGTATCATACCTATCAATGGTGTACCCGCCAGTACTCTTTGATTCGGGAGCTACTCATTCATTTATATCCGTGTCGTTTGGGAAGAAGACCAATCTGCCCATCAAAACCTTAGACTACAAATTACTCGTACGGTCACCGATGGGATTAGAAGTGGAATTAGAGAAAGGTTATGGACCATGTCCAGTTCTCATTGGAGAGAAAACCTTGGATGCAACTTTAATACAACTTGAGATGGCGAGACTTCGATGTCATCTTAGGAATGGACTGGTTAGCTCGGCATTCTGCAAATCTGTTATGCACCGAGAAGAAGCTAACGTTCAAAGATAAAGAAGGAGCGGAATTCAGTTTCTCGGGAACCAAACTTCCCAGGAGACTCAAGCTCATACTTTCCGCATTAAAGGTTAAGAAGTGCCTTGAGAAAGGAGCGGTCGGATATCTAGTATCAGTGGTCGACCTAACCAAGGACGTGCCACAAATGGAAGATATTGATGTAGTGCGGGATTTTCCTGATGTATTTCCGGAGGAACTACTCGGATTACCATCCGACCGAGCCACGGAGTTTGTAATAGATCATACACCCGGAGCCGCACCAGTATCAAAAGCACCGTATAGAATGGCTCCTACTGAACTGAAGGAATTAAAAGTGCAACTACAAGAACTGCTGGATAAGGGTTATATTAGACCCGGTATATCTCCATGGGGAGCACCGGTGTTGTTCGTAAAGAAGAAGGATGGTAGCGTTTGGTTATGTATCGACTATAGAGAGTTGAATAAGTCGACAATCAAGAATCGATATCCACTACCCGGGATCGATGACTTGTTCGATCGGTTACAAGGAGCGAAGGTATTTTTCAAAGATCGATCTTCGATCGGGCTATCATCAATTGAAAATTAAGGAAGGTGACATTCAAGACAGCTTTCAGGACAAGATACGGACATTATGAATTCTTAGTGATGTCTTTCGGACTAACTAATGCACCGGCAACGTTCATGGAACTTATGAACTGAGTTTTCCACGATATGTTGGACACGTCGGTGATAGTATTTATTGATGACATATTGGTATACTCCAAGGACAAGGAAACCCATGTCAAGAACCTAAACGCAGCCCTACAGCGTTTGAGGAAAGAGAAGTTATATGCCAAATTTTCTAAGTGTGAGTTTTGGCTAAGCGAAGTCGCATTTTTAGGCCATGTAGTATCCGCGGAAGGAATCAAAGTGGACCCCAGGACATTTACCTTATACACCGATGCATTGGGATTGGGATTAGGATGTGTGCTTATGCAAGGAGAACAAGTAGTTGCGTATGCATCAAGACAGTTGAAGGTACATGAGAAAAATTACCCAACTCACGATTTGGAATTAGCGGCGGTAGTACATCGTCAAGATATGGAGACACTACCTATACGGAGAGAAGTTTCAGATTAAGTCGGACCATAAAAGTCTTACTTATCTATTTAATCAGAAGGAGTTAAATATGAGACAAAGAATATGGCTGGAATTATTGAAAAACTATGATTGTGATATCCAGTATCATCCGGGAAAAGTGAACGTGGTAGCGGATGCATTGAGCAGGAAAGCAATGATAAAATCTCAAGGAGAAACCAGCATGACTGCAGCAATGTATACCAATGGAATGGTGTTTAATCACGGCAACGAGCAGTATGTGATAGATACACCGGATGGATCAACCAACCAAGGGTTCATTCATCGGTTTTCAAATATGTTCGCAGCATTGAAGATTATACCGGATATAGTGGACGAAGTGAAAACAGCTATCAAAGCAGATCCTTATCTAAGAACAATACAAGAAGATATTGAGAAAGGTAGGACCAACTCTGAGTTCACCTTAGATAACGAGAAGGTACTGAGATATAAAGGGAGAATATGTGTACCCGAAACAGAAAGTATGGACATTAGACACCGACTCATGAAAGAAGCCCATACCACCATCTACTCGGTACATCCTGGAAGTACAAAAATGTATCATGATCTAAAGAAACTGTATTGGTGGAGGGGAATGAAGGCAAATGTAGCCAAGTTCGTGTCTCAATGCCTAAATTGTCGAAAGGTAAAGGCGGAACGACAAAGACCCGCAGGGACTGTTACAACCATTACCGGAACCAGCTTGGAAATGGGACTGCATCACTATGGACTTCGTCCACGGGACTACCATTGACTCCTCGAGTAGTTGACGCAGTTTGGGTGATTGTAGACCGTTTGACTAAGACAGCTCGCTTCATACCGATCCGACCCCGGTATACCTTTGGAAAGGTTAGCAAAGCTGTATGTGGATAATATTGTTCGGCTACACGGTGTTCCGGGAAAGCATTGTGTCCGATAGAGACCCACGATTTACTTCCCGATTTTGGGAAGGACTGCAAAAGGCTATGGGTACAACATTGAAGTTCGATCTTGCATTCCACACCGGGCCGACGGACAGTCGGAGCGTACCATTCAGATTTTAGAAGATATGCTACGAGCATGCGTGATTGATTTCAAGGGATCATGAGACGAGAAGTTACCATTTATCGAGTTCGCTTACAATAACAGCTATCAGGCTACTATACAAATGTCACCTTATGAAGCACTGTATGGTAGGAAGTGCCGAACTCCCTTGTTTTGGAATGAAGTTGGAGAACGTAGTATCGTTGGACCAGAATTTGTTGAAGAGACTTGTCGAGTGGTCGACATCATCAAGGAAAGAGTAAGAGTAGCTCGAGAACCGAGAAGCAATACGCAGATACTCGACGAAGAGATCTAGAGTTCGCCGTAGGCGAAAAAGTATTCTTGAAAGTATCGCCTATGCGAGGATTGAAGAGGTTCAGACAGAAAGGAAAACTAAGTCCAAGATATGTCGGACCATATGAGATTCTGGCTAAGTGTGGAAAAGTAGCTTATCAGTTAGCATTACCACCATCTATGTCAAGTGTGCATGACGTATTTCACATATCCTTATTAAAGAAGTATGTCAAAGACCCAACACATGTGTTGACAGTAGATTTGCCGGAACTAACTGATGATTTAACATTTGAAGTAATACCAACGGAAATCACTAGTCGAAAAGTTCAACGTCTACGCAACAGAGATATCTACTATGTTAAGGTCACATGGAAAAGTAGAGACATGGAAGAGATTACATGGAAAGAAGAAAATGCTATGAGGAAGCAATACCCTGACTTGTTTGACTCAGAAGGTACGTACAATTTCGAGGATGAAATTTTTATAAGTTGGGGGGAGTTGTAAGACCCGTGTCAATCTAACCCGGTCTTACCACCTTGAACCAGGTTTACCCATCATGGTCGAGTCAAGTGGACCAAGGGCATGAAGGAGATCGAGATCCCAGGTATGAAATTGACCCAAAAACACTTAATTCTAGGGGAGGGTCGCACACCCAGCTAAGCGGGGTCGGACCTCCCAAAACCAGAAAGATCGACCCTCAGTTTTTGAGGGAGGGTCGGACAGCTTAAGACCCTAGGGTCCACGGGATCATCGACCCTCCCATCGACCCTCGGTTTCGGACGAAACTAAAATTAGGAAAATTTCCTAATTTTCTGTTGGGATTCTTTCCAAATCTCAATGGGATTATTATAGGACATTCCTAGTCTATTTAAAGGACGTCCCTAAGCCACATTCACTCCTTTCACAACCCTAATTGAATTGAGAGAAAGAGAGAAGAAGGAAAAGAGGAAGAAAGGAGGCTAGGAAGAAGGCTTGGCAAAAAGGAGAAGAAATTACGAGAGGAAAGTAATCTTCTCGGGTATGGATACTAATTCCATGAGTTTCTACAGACCTTAGGTTAGATATGGTTGAGTGTAGGATTTCGGAGAAACCCAAACCATCCATCCATGGTTAGGTTTTCATGGGAAACCATGGGAGGATGCACGAAAGCTATCTAGATGAATCATACGTGGTTCTAGACCATGAAATGAATGTTGGGTGAATGTAGGAGGCAAGCCATAGGACCTCAAACACGAAGAGTGGATTAAAAAGTAGAAATTTGACCAGAGTGCACCAAGGGTCGCACCGAGGGTCGATAGACCATCCGACCCTAGGTGTTTCAGACCATCGACCCTCAGCATTCGGGAAGCTCAGAATGCGTTACAACAGTGAATCGAAAGCTTGGAAAATATCTATTAGCAAGCTAAGGTGAGAAACCTTAACCCCAAACTAAATTGGTTAATAATAAACTATTTTTCTTTTCTTGAGTCCTATGCCATGTTTGATTCTATGTGAATATGATTGTAATGTGCATACAGCATGCCATCCAATATTTCTATTACTTGTTTATGCATATTTACTTTACTGTGTATAACATGATGATGATGATGATGATAGGAATATGCATGTGCTTGTATGTGTGTGGTTGGTGTGCTTGATGCGAGAGAGTATCAGGGGAGGTGTGATGAGAACGTCAATAAACGTTAACCTTTGGAGGGTCTCAGCACTTTAGCTCTATCTCTAACTCAAGTCTTGTGCATTGACATCGTCGTATCGTCATTACCTTAGCAGAACTATTATGTCGTAGAGTATCAGGGGAGGTGGTCTCGGTCCTTGTAGTCTCTGACTCTACCGGGGGGCCTTAGCTCTATCTCTATGCTGGGGTGAGGCCTTGGATACACTGTTTGGCATTAGGATTGGTTAGCAGCGAGCCCAGTTTGCAAGCCCTCGCTAACAGGGGCTTACGTGTTGGTATAGCATTATATAGCAATAAACGTTAACCTTTGTTATATAATGTTATGGTAGGGTGGATGGGGAACCTTCGGGCGGGCTTCCACACCCTGTGTATAGAGGTGGTATCAATAAACGTTAACCTTTGATCACCCATCCTTTCTATTGCACATTGCAAACAATAAACCAAGACCAAAGATATAAATTGATTTTTTTTGCATGCATATGTATTGTTGCATTGTTTTGGCTACTCACTGAGCTGTGTTGTGTGCTCACCCCTCGACGTCGAATATTTTTAGTTGATGATGCAGGATATACTGTTGAAGATTATATGAACGCGTCAGCGTATGGAACTGTAGCAGCTATGGAAGTTGGAGCTGAAGACGATACACACGACTTCTCTTGCGAGTGCAACTCGTGTGTATTCGATTAGATATTTTTGTAGTTTTCTTATTTGGATGTATAAGACACGTATTTGGTATTTACATATTTATGTCTTAGTTAAACACAGAATAATTTGATATTATTTATGGGTATCATTCTTGTTCTCAGTTCATATTATTTATAAATTTTTCGCTATTGTGTATTACTCTGATTATGATTGTGGATGCGTGTAAAGTTTGAATAACGCGGGGATAGCCTATTAGAGATCCTGGTTGAGCCGTTGTTTGTTTAGCGGTTCATCACACCATTCTGAACAGTGTGGAATTGGGGTGTGACAGACTGTCCCGATGATCAAAGATCCACAAGTGGGTATTGCATATTTTAGGCCCTAATCTCATATCTTGGAGTTCGAAAAAGCAATCCACCATTGCCCGATCCAACACCAAATCAAAATATCGAGGTCTTGCTAATGCTACTGCCGAAATAACTTGGCTTCAACAATTACTCAACAAGCTACGTGTCTGCTCTCCAAGCCTACCCACACTATGGTGTGATTAACTGGGGGTTACATACTTATCTGTCAACCCCAAGTTTCATGCACGCACGAACCATGTTGCTCTTGATTTTCATTTCGTTTGAGAGAAGGTTTGTGCCAAAGAAATTGAGGTTTGCCTCTTCTTTACGAAGGATCAACTTGTAGATATTCTCACCAAACCGTTACCAGCCCAATGGTTTGCCACACTCTCTGACAAGCTCACCATTCAAAAATGCCTAGTTCGCTTGAGGGGGGATGATAAGTTTAATCCTTCTTAGGACTTGCACATGTGATGACGTGTAGTTGTTGCGAGTTTTACTCCATGCATGATGCCAACTATTTTGTGTCTTTATTCAATGAATGTAATGTATTGTTTTCTATTAACTATTTGATCTCATGGAAACTCTGGGATCAAATCCATTGTAACTGATTGTAACAAATACATAGTGAGCTATATATACAACTTAGGTATACCATAGTTTGAATAACTAAGAATTTAAAACAGTCCAAAATCTTATAGCCCTTGTGGCATAGTATAGTTTCCTTTGTTGCTGCCATTGATATTGCTTACCCGAATACCAAGATTGGAAGAGGGTATACTAGAGGCAGAGCTGAGGCTTTGAGCCCTGGTAGACAACAAATTCAAGCTGTTGCTTCCTTTCTAAGAATATGTTTAGAACATTAGTTCAATCTGTTGAGTCTTGTACCTAATCAAGCAGTGCAATTTCTAAACTAGTTTTGGTCTATGAGCCAAATATTCTTTTAAATGATGCATGTTTTTTTGCTTTGTGTAAACCTTATATCTATTACGTAATAAATAATTTTTTAAAGTTTTTTAAAATTAAAAGAGTAACTTATAGATGAGGGTAATTTTATTATTAACGAATTGGAGATGGTGATATGTCATCAATTACGGATAGAGGGGATCTGATTGATCCATATTTTCAAAATTAAGGGGTGTTAGTGATATTATCGCAAACAAAGGCGCGTGGGTGAGATTAAGTCATACTATAGGGGGTGTGGCTGATGCTTTCTCTTTATTTTTATATATATGTTGTGTTTTAAGAGAGTTGAACTCATGATTTCTTTGTCATCCTATAAATTTTTTTTAGCATTTTAAGCATCTCACCATTATTGATTGAGAAGATTAGGAACCCTTAAGGAAGAGATCACAAATGCCGCTATATGTTTTTTTTTTTTAATATAAAATTTATTTCTGTATCATTACAACCTATAACCTGTTAAAACAAAAATACATATTGCAAAAGGAAGTAATTGGAGTAATTATAAGATAACACACTATGGAAATAGTAAGAGGTTGAGTGTAATTATAGATGAAAATGTGATACTAGTGAGTTCTAACTTGATTCATATGGAAATAAAAGAAGATTGATTAATGTTTATCTTACTTTTTCCATTCCTATCAAAAAATTATGTTTCATTCTTCCTTTTATCAGTCTACTTTCTTGTCACGTTCATCAAGCACTGCCAATCTCTCAATAAGTGGAGGATGAGAATAATGATAGGTTGAGTACCATGGATTAGTGATCATTGACAAAATATTTTGTTCCTACAAGTCAATAAGCCCTCTGATCAAGTGAACAATTAGCACTTATAAAGATAAATGAAGTTTACCTCTATTTGTGTGATGGTTAAAATGTTGTGTTTTCCGTCTATAAAGCTTATAAGTTTGATCACTTCAGTTCAAAATCTAAATCAAATTAATAGAATTTATTCCCCCATGGGTAAAATACACTGGATCTAAGTTTCAATCCCAGAAATGTAAAAATGGAGGATCAGGGAAGCATTCACACATCACTGCATTCCAATCCATCCTCGAGAAAGAGTAATAGAGAAATTGAAAATTATCACTTGTACTTTCACAAGACCTGCTTGAAGTACTTTCAAATAACCAACCTTCTTAACAAAAGCATTAGCCTAATTAAAGAAATGATCGTTTCAGCTTTGGTTGAGAGTCAAAGACAATTGAAAAGAGTTGAGAGAGAGAGAAAGATGATAACAAATGTGGCCAACATTATGATAGAAAACTAGTTACCTGAAATTCGAAAGATCGATCAAGAAGATTAAGACCAAAGCTAACAAGACGCTAAAGATGAATTACAATGTGCTGCAAATGACATCATCATCATCATCTGAAGAGAAGAAAATACAAGCCATGAATTATGACTTTCAAATTCACAACAAATTAGTGAATTGTAACTATCATCTAGGGTTGTCATACAGTAGTTGGTCATGCATGGAGCTATGGGTAATGAAGGATTAAATAATAAAGACATGGAAAAAGAAATACAGGGTAAACTTGGAACCACTAAACCAGATTAATGTGGGAGGATATTCTCTATTGGCATTGGATACAATGAATCTTGGTGAAGACTTTTGATGAGTTGGTTTGGTACACAATTGCATATATATATATATATATATATATATATATATATATATATATATATATATATATATATATATATATATATATATATATATATATATATATATATATATATATCCTGACTAATCCCGCAGGCCATCAGCAAGATATATATATTACATGTTGTTCACATATGTCATTTGTATTATTATTCCTATTAGAACACGATTTTGTGTGATGACCTCGACCTCGGGTTTCAAATCTAAGAAATGGACTGAATCGTCCAAGCGACCCATTAGGCCTCATGCGTGCCATTAGACCTCCCTACCCGGTGTGTCTCGGCCCTTTGTTTATATTGTTTATCGTAAGGGCTCGTGATGGCCTAGTGTTTGTTGTTACCATAAGGGCCCATCCAGTGTTTGGTTTATACCAAACAGCCCATGATGGCCCATTGTTTATTGAATATCATAAGGGCCCGTGATGGCCTATTGTTTGTTATATATCATACTGAACCAAGTCGGCCCATTATTCATTTTGTATACCATGATGGTCTATTGTTTGTTATATAATATTGTGGCTCGTGTCAGTCCCTTATTCATTTGTATACCATAATGGCCCATTGTTTATTGTATACTATAGTGGCCCATGTCGCTCCATCATCCATTTATAAAGCATGATGGCCCATTGTTCATCTGGTTGGTTTCTAACTTATTTCAGTGATGGACTGGTTTAATTTCTTTGTCTGCCATCATCATTATTTTCCTATCTTTTACTTAAATTGTGTAATGTGATCTTACTACTCGTCTTTCCATGATTTTTGTGTATTATTAGTTTTTAATTGCTCATGGTGGGGACACCAAATATAATGTCATGCGTGGGGTTAAGGGAAAAACGCCAGATTTGTGCGGCTGGTTTGCCACCCACCCTTTAGCTTAGGATGCGGACAGGATTAGTGTAGGATACTCCCAATCCCCTCCAAATGTATCCCTATTCGTAATTGTTGTAAAATTTAAAGTCACACCACACAAGGGTTACTGCGCCCCACATTATTGTATTAGCGATTAGGTAACAAATTGTTTGAAATGAAACGAGACTCTTATTAATCATCATTAGGAGAGACCCCATCTCTTAGTGCTAGTGGTGGGTGCGTCCTTCATGGAAGGCTTACCCTTTTTATTTTCTCTCCTCTTATCTAAAGGTTTTCACAAATCATACATTTCTTTCCAGCTTAGAATTCTTCCCCTTTCGTATGCATAGTTAATTCTTGCTCTGGAGACGATGTGGATGATGAGCTGTCACCCAAACTTCTACGCCACCAACCACTTGATAAAAGAAAGTCTAACCCATCTGTGGATGACTTCAAAATGATCGGTCTAGATGCACAAGAGTACGACATTGGTAGGCTTGAGATGCCTTGAAGATCAATCATGTTTTAAAGCCACATCATTGAAGGAAAAAAAAAATTTGAGAGGACAAAAGAAGGGATGTGTACTTAGATTTTCACAGTCAAACACATGTCTTCCCCTATATCATTGAAAAATGTCTTCCCCTATATCATTGAAAAGGAGAAATAATGTCAATGAGCCAAAAGATGACAGTCATTCTTCAGAAGAGATCATACGGATATACCGCCCGAGCAGGAAAAATGTCAATGAGCCAAAAGATTGTGGTCATTCTTCAGAAGAGATCATATGGATATGCCGCTTGGGCAAGCATTGATGTTTACTGAGCAGATGTAGATGTTATTGAGAGTGATATAAATGACAATCAGAGAAACATGTGGCCAAATGGATAAGCACCGATGGAGTTGATAGATTACTTTACCACAAGAGGCGACAAGAGAGCAGAATATTGATTGACACCACTGTGCTATATATTTTACCAAATAGAGACAGGACCTCTAGTCAACATAGAAATATCACTTCCAAGAACTTTCATCGGCCAACAACTTTTAGAAACGGAAGCCTAGAGTGAAGAGTACTAGTTTGAAGCCAATCATGTTCAAGTGAAGCACTGCCAAGTATAGTTTCCACAAAAAAAAAAAAAAAAGAGAGCTATACATGGAATAAGGATGTTTGATGCCATTTCTCAACGAAGGTCAGTAGAGAGCCTGATTGTTTCTTGCATGTTTATCAAAACTTCATTGGTAGAAAACCGATACATTTTTCATACCTCAAGAAGGTCACATTTTTCAAAGCCTGATGGTGAACTCATTTGATTGCAGTACATTGACAGAACCTAATAACAAGCTCGATCGTTGGTTGCTTTTCATGGACGTAAGTTGGACTGGACTTTCAATTTTGGCTACTACATCCCACCTTTACAAGGGACGGTCTCATCATCTCATCATCATCAGAGTACAATTTCTTATTGGCAATAGACTTTTCCTCCCATCCATAAATCTGACGATTTTTTTTTCCAAAGAGTCTCCATTATGAACCCTTCATTGATCAATCAAAATTTCATGACGTCGCCTCTAGTGAGCATGTTAGTCCTTATGCATAAAATTATTCATTAAATCTAACTGGAATGTGCATCTATCATTCATTAATTCAATGACGTCCAAGGATTTTGATAGTCCATTTTTGGAAAGCTAATAAAGTGGTATTTCCTCAGTGAGATAAACCATTCTATATAAATAACCAAACACTCTTCCAATGGTAGACCCATATGGACATTTTCTTATCAGTCTATTTGGACATTCATTATCATATTTGTCTATGGATTTAGAGGTTTTAGGCTTAGACGTGGTTACAACTGATTTGGTGTTTTGATACGGCTTGTAGAAACGAATTCTTTATCTAAGTTTCTCCAAGAGGAAAAGAACTATTTGGTGTTGTACCTTGATTTGGCATGGGATTCCGTCCCTCTAAGACCATCTTTAGTGATTACTCGAAAATTGCCTACATGTCAATAGATGCAGATGTCGATTTAAAGACTAGGGTATGAATTACCCATTGACCCTGGACATCATACATTGAGAAGCTATCCCTGAGTTCAAAAGCCATAGAATCTTTCCCAAACCCATTGGTGACATATTTGCACATTGAGATCATTTTGTTCATTTTCCCTACAATCATATGAATACAAATAAGGGAAGCTCAAAGAAAGAAAAAAAAAATTTAAGACCATTGACCTAATTCACCCCCCATTAGGTAAGAGATACTTTCTCGCTCAAGAGTAAACCTCCATCTGGGAGGATGATTCAAAGTAATATTTGTTGATATAGCGTTTGTTCTTCCCAACCTCTTGGCCATACCCATATGTTATTGGTGACTTTATGTCAAGAAAATCCAATTGCCGATGCAATCAAGGTGGAATTCATCCAACACTTTGCAAAGAATCCAAAGCATACCTGGTTTGCCTCCATAGATAACTTCCTCTTATCCTGGTGCGAGTCATACCTAGTAGAGTTTATCAAAATCATTGCCTTTTGCTTCCCTTAAGTACCAAAGCAGCCTGGGTAGCTAAAAAAGTTATTTTCAAACTGGTTGGTAGAGATAACTTTATCCTTGGGTAGTTGAACAAATCATTTCCTTCTTTTTCAAGGTTTAGAGTAGAGGTCCATTTGAGTGACATCATCTATAATCAGTCTATCAGCCCTCCTCAATCTAGGATCTAGCTTGGTCAAGTCAAATGAGTGATACAGGTTTCACCTATTCTCGACTCGAAGGTAGAATGCATGTTTCCTTCCGGCTATTTCCTTGCACACTATGGAGTGGGTTAACACATCATATAGACATTAGGGGTATAGATACATCCTCTTTAAGAGAATCAGGCTTCATCCTCTGTGCATTTGAAAATTCGCTCAGACTCCAATGTTTAGAAGTCAATGACTTTCATGTTTTGCGGAGTATGCCCATTTAGTCATTCCTTCATGGTTCTCATTTTTCTCAGTTATGTTAAGAAACAAATTCTGGCTGCGATCTTACACCTCTTTAGGTTAGATTGTTGATTCATTCTGCTTGCAAATGTGGGATCAATTGAGTCACCTTTCTCTTTCTCCAAGCCTTATCTCAAAAGTTCAAATCTAGTGAGAAGGAAGAATCCAAATCCAGTGGCATCTTGCATCTAATTTAGGCTGAATTCATACATTGCTCAAATATGATATGGCATTGTTGCAAAAAAATAAAATAAAAATATAAAAAAATACTCTAAGTAGCTCGCAAATCAAGAATATGGGCTTGACCCATATCACATTATGTTCGTCGCGAGGGTGTTCCACCAATTTGATCTGCTACAATGTACAATCAAAGGTTCAGCTGATTATATTTTTCCCAGTGAGTTAGTACCAAAGTTGATTGAGGGCTTGGGTTAGAGATTGTCGTGCTTTCCAACTTTATATAGAGTTTTCACTAGGGCATCTTTCAATCTAGAATATAGCAATGACCTAATGTGATGGGTTTCATGCGTCCTATTAAATTTTCTCACTCTCATGAATGACCTTGAATCCCTGTACTCGCGTTGAAGTTGTGATAGGTCTTCGAGATCGAGATGTAATTGATCATATCTCATGTCTAAATCAATGGTCTGTGCTAATAGTGTTTATAAGATCATCATGTTCCATGATTCATGCTAACAAGTGCAAGGTTCTTAGCCCAAGAAAAATACAAAATATATATATATATATATATAAAGAAAAAGAAAAAGTAGAGAAAAGAGAAGGCACTAAGGCAGCATCTGTTTTGATAATCTAAAAAATCATCTTAAGTCAAAGAAGATTTTCTCAAAATGATCATTTATCAAATCTTCTACCTTCAGTCTGGTCAAACCCCTTTGTCAGGTTTGACTACTTTCAGTATGGTCAAGGCTTTGATTTGACCCCTTTGTCAGGTTCGACTACTTTCAGTCTGGTCAAGGCTTTGATTTGACCCCTTTGTCAGGTTCGACTACCTTCAGTTTGGTCAAGGCTTTGATTTGACCCCTTAGTCAGGTTTGACTACCTTTAGCCGAACTATGCGGTGACCTGATTCCTGGGAAGGATGTATCCCAGGATACATAGGCAGTTTGGAGTAATCTCCAAGGTCGGTCCCAATGAGCTTCAGTGTCTATATCTTAAATTTCTGAGTTCTGTCACAAAGAACTTTCAATGTTCAAATTTGAATCTCCAAATTCGGTTTCAAATCAGATATCAATATTCTAGTCTCAGTCCCAAGGAGTTGTCAATGTCCATAACTCATTTTTCACCTCATCTCAAACATATTGACCGCTGATAACCATTTCATTTTTAGCAATCCTTCCCAATTTAATCAGAGTATGCATGCTAATAGAGTCATTTGTTTTGAATGTACATGATTTGTGTGATGATGGTTGCTAGTCCTAATGCTGAGTTGGTAGTCTGATGATCTTACCACTTTGAATTTTTGTCTCTCCAATATGAGAGGCAAAAATACGATTCTCTTATCTTTACCCTCAATTGATACAATCTCGGCTAAAGAAGGGTATCTGTAAGCACCCCATTTTTACCATCCCTAGCTGAACAAAGTCTTACTGGAGTGTAAACAACAAAGTGGGAGAGGTGAGAGAAAATTTGGAAAAGTACAGGGGAGGCGAGTGAAACTCGCAAAAAAATGATAGTCGATTAGCCCCGGCATGCTCTCTATAGTGTTTCGAGAATAACTGAAACGATCCCCAGTGTCCAAAAGCCAAAATGATCATATATGGCAAGTTGGTGAATCCAAATTCAAGGTTTGAATTTTTGGCTACCACTTCAAGATGATTTTCAGTAGGCCCCACAGTAAGGATATGGGTTGCAACCTGCATGGATGCGTAGGTCTTGAAAATACCTTTGAAATGAGACCTGAATTGCTCAATTTCGATGTCAAATGGAGAAGATATGGCAATTTTTGTCTAAGAATAAGAATAAGGGTATTTTCTAAAAATTAATAATAATCATCCAAGGGCCTGCACACAAATTATCATAAGTTTAATTATTTAAACTTCATCTTCTCATATCTTTCTCATTCGACATCCAAATAAAGTGATTCCAGTGCCATTATTTCTCATTTTTGGTACTACAAAGTGGACGTGGAAAATCTAGAGCAGAGGTCTCCTAGGATCCCATACGGAGCTGCAAGCCGATATGTCCGCTTAAACTTTAATTCCTCATAATTTTATTATCTAATGTCTAAATCAGGTGATTTAAGTCTCAATATATTCCATTTTTGGTGCTCTACAAAGTGGACGTAAAGGATTTGGGGCAGAGGTCTCCAAGGCATCCCATGCAGAGTTGCTAGCCAAATTATCGTAAATTGGTCTGTTTAAACTTCAGAAATTCATAAATTGACCATTTTACATCCAAATGAGGTAATTCAAGCTCCAGTATTTCTCATTTTTAGTGTTCTACAAAGTGAGAATGGAAAATTTGGGACAGAATCTGTCAAAAGATTCAATACGAAATTACAGTTGAAATGACCCATGAACTGACAAAGAGAGAGAAAACCCAGTCAACTCAACTCAATCTAAGCTAGTTTTGACTCAACCTAGTCAACTTATGTCGGTTCGATCTAGTCAATCCAGCCCAAGTCAGTCTGAACCAAACCGGTTCGACTCATGTACATAGTATTTATGTGTTATATACTTTATGTGCCACACCCCAATTCTGTACCAACCAGAATGGTGTGATGAACCGTCAATAAACCAATGGTTCAACCAGGATTTCGAATAGGCTGTGTCCGTTTGCTTAACTATACACATCCACAACTAAAATCAGAATAAATTCATGATAGCGGAAGTCTTTAATATTAAATGAACTAAGAGTCTAAAGATGATAATATAAATAAATTATCTAATTATCTTCAAAAAGACTAAGACATAAAGTAAAATAAAATAATCAATTATATTTCCTTAATAATTCAAGTAAAAATCTAATCAAAGACACATGAGTTGCACTCACATGACGAATCATGAGACTCCATCATAACTTCTGCATCCATCGCCGCCGCATGTCCATACATCGGAGCATTCATATAATCTTCTACGGTGGTACCTGCATCATCAACTAAAAATATTCGACGTCGAAAGGGTGAGCACACATCATGACTCAGTGAGCAAACAAAACAATGCAACAAACATATGCATGCATTCAATTCGTATCTTTGGTCTGGTTCATAAGTTTATAATATGCAATAGAAAGGTTTGGTGGCTGCCTCACCTCTATACACAAGGTGTGTAAGCCTACCCAACAGATCAAACACCATTGTCGTCCACATCCACCCCACCATGGAATAGAGATAGAGCTAAAGTGCTTAGGACCGCGCCGCATCACACTTCCCCTGATGCTCTACCATACCAACATGTAAGCCCCTGTTGGCGAGGGCTTGCAAACTGGGCTCGCAACTAACCAATCTTAATGTCAAACACTGTATCCAAGGAATTACCCCAGCATCCCTCAATACGTCCATAGAGATAGAACTAAGGCCCCCCGACAGAGTCAGAGACTACACGGTCTGAGACCACCTCCCTGATGCCCTACGACGTAATAGTTCTGCTAAAGTAATGGCGATACGACGATGTTAGTGGACAAGACTTGAGTAGAGATAGAGCTAGAGTCTAGTGACCAGGATGAACCACAGTGTCACGTCCTCCCCCTGATGCTCCACTCGCATCAAGTACACTAACCACACACATACATTCACATGCCTATTCCTAGTATCATCATCAACATCATATTATAAATAAACGAAAATTAAATATGCATGAACAGTAATAACAGGAATATTAGATGACATGTGATATGCACATTAAAATCATACAAGCATAGAATCATTCATGGTATTGGACTCAATAAATGAAAACAGTTTATTATTAGTCAATTAGTTTAGGTCTTGTTCTCTCACATTTGATTGCTAGTAGATCCTCGTTCAAGCTTTATAATTCACTTTTAAATCACTAGAAAAACCTAACAAGTCGATAGATTTTAATTAGAATTAATTCCAATATGTTTAGACTAACAGAAACTGAGGGGTCACAGGTGGGGTAGCACCTAGGGTAGCAGTTTCTGTGACCACAGGGCGTAGGGCGCAAGGTAGGGTAGCACCTGGGGTAGTAGTTTCTGCGATCCCAGGGTGTAGGGTCGCAGGTAGGTCGGACATATTGTGACCCTACGTGCGACCACACCCTTCCTAGAATCTTCTCGAGGGCATGTGGTCGAACATGTGGTCTCGTGGGGTCGAATATCATGCGACCCTACATGCGACCATATGTGTTCATGGTCGACCTTTCACTCTCAACTTCATTCCTTCATGTTTGGATCCTTTGGCTTATCATCATGGTCCATCCTATGATTGTTCTATGGCTTAAAACTACAATTTTATACACCATCCATGGTCCACAATGATTTCCTCCATGGATTCTCTTGGAATTTGTCCATGGATGGATGATTTGGGTTTCTCCTAATCCTATCTTCTTCATGAACTATTCTAGGCTCTTAATTCATGTAGGGAATTAGGTTCATACCTTAGGTTTGCTGAGATTCAGAGTTTTCTCTGAATTTCCTCCTCCTTAGTCTTCTTCTTCAATTCTCCTTCTCTTCTCCTTCTCTTCCTTCTCTTCTCT
Organism: Protea cynaroides; assembly: GCA_028583415.1. Classification (NCBI taxonomy): domain Eukaryota; kingdom Viridiplantae; phylum Streptophyta; class Magnoliopsida; order Proteales; family Proteaceae; genus Protea; species Protea cynaroides. Next base: position 23,531,595 of record CM053276.1, read on the forward strand.
TTCTCTCTCTTTCAATCAAAGTTCTAAAGGAGTGAAAGAGGCTAAGGGACGTCCTATTTATAGAGAAAAACCCTCCATAATAAGCCCCAATGAGTTTAGGAAAGACCCCCTTCGAATTAGGAAGGTTTCCTAATTTTCAATTTCTGGCTGTTTTCGTAGGGTCGCAGGTAGGGTCGCAGAATCCGTCGACCCTACATTTTTTTTAGTCCTGCGACCCCACGACTAAAAAATCATGCGTTGGACTCTTTTGAGGTGGGGTCGGTCACACCTGTTTAGGCATGCGACCCTACCCTCATATTTGATTATTTTTTAGTTAAACTTCATACCTGGTCTTGTGGTTTCTTCACGCACTTGGTCCACTTGGCTCGACCATGATAGGTTTTCCTGGTACAAGGTGGTAAGACCGGTTAGTTTGATACGGTCTTACATTATGTGTATGTGTGTATGTGTGTGTGTGTGTATATATATATATATATATATATATATATATATATATATATATATATATATATATAGAGTGATTAATAGAGAGAAAGCCATGGGAAAGAGGTAGTGGGACCCACGTTGAAGAAAATCAAAGGAGAGAGAGCCATGGAGCTTTAATTAGGGGGGGCTCATTAGGGTTTTCGGTTAGGCAAGAGAGAGAGAGAGAGAGAGAGAGAGAGGGAAGGCCACCTGGTAGTGGGTCCCATTGTCAAAAGAAAAAAAAAGAAAAAAATAACATAAAAAGAAGGATTGAGGAGAAGAATAAGGAAAGAAGAGAGAGAGTGGCCGTGAGATATAAAAGGAAGGATTGAGGGAAAAAAAGGTCGTGAGGAGAGAGATAAAACCATGGGAGAAAAATAAGGAAAGAAAAAAGAAAGGAAAATGAAAGAAAGAAAAAAAAGGGGGGATCCAATGAGAGAAAGTCGTGGGATTCTAGAGAAGGTAAGATGAGAGAGAGAGAGAGAGACGTGGGACCTAAAGAGAAAAGGAAAAAAAATAGGAAACTCTAAGTGACCTAAGGGAGAAGAATAAAGAAAAGGAAATAAAGATAATACAAGGAGAGAGGGAGAGAAATTTTGGAATGGAACTCTAAGTAGTGGGATTCACTGGTGGGCCAATGAAGAAAAAAAAGGGAAGAGAGCCAAGAAAAGGAAGGAAAAAAAAGAAGGGGAAAATCCAAGAGGAAAAGGATGGTCCAAAGAGGGAGGAAAGAAGGAAAACCAAAATTGAGAGAGAGGGGAGCTAGAAAGGAGAACCGAAATTGAGAGATAGAAGAGGAAGAAGAAGGGAAAGAGAAGAAGAGAATGAAGAAAGAGAAGCTAAGAGAGAGGGAACTCTCTGCAAAGCGGTAAGTCCATCTCCATTATTATTTTCTAGTAGATACCTGCAATTCATGGCCCCTCACCCATTGTTGTAACCAAAACTTTGGTTTTAATATGATTCCATGATGCTAACATGTCGAAAATTACTTGAATATGCCTATTTTTGATAAATCATGATCAGAGATGTTATATTGCATACATGTTGATGCTATAATGCCCATGTTTGATATTTTTTATGAATTAGAATATGTTTAAAGTACTGAATGGAGAAAAATTAAATCTCATATGATGATTTTTTAGTATTTTAATGTTTTTTACAAGGTGAATTTCAGATCTAGAATCCATTTTGGGACATGCATCTCATTTAGATTTTTGAAGAATTTTGAGCCCAAAATTTTATGAGATACTCATACATATGTTAGGAAAGTTTCCATATAAATTTTGACTAGTTTGGAGTTGAGAAAGTCTAGATAAAAAAAACCCCAATGGTGGTACTATCCTTCTCGGGTACAGTGCAAACCCTCATCGAAAAAACTCTAAAAATGGAATTTACGGCCATAATTTGATAATCCTTCCTTCAGAGAAAGTTATAGAAATGAAGTCATGAAATATTTAGAACTAACTCTGGATTTTTCTGATTTTTTTATGGATTTCTTATGATTTTTGAAGTGCACCATGGTCTGTTTTAGGGTTACTTAGAATACACTGAATTGCATGACTGAAATGTGATGTTTGAGCCTTGAGGATCTTTCTGTTTGCACAATATTTTTTAATGAAGTTTTAGATCTATCAGTTCGCTACATGATCATATTCCTAAATTCTATTTTCAATGAGTGGTTTATTTTATATATAATTTATGGTGCAGTTGGTTAGAATATGGAACAGATTTGACCAGTGCACATGCCTGCACTTATGGTGCATATTCGACTCATTTTGGTTTCCTGTTAGGATTTCCCTTCTTGAGACAAAATCTAGGTCTCTGAGTCCTCTTTCATGGATGTATTTTGAGCTTAATTTGAAAAATTATGAAGTCCCATATGCATATTTTGCCAAAGGTCCATAGAATATACTAATTGCAGTAAAAATCATGAAAATCCATGCATAAGTATCTTGTAGAGACTTTTTTTAGACATTAATTCCTTGAAGGAAAAGGTAGCCACATGAGTCTGGAAGACAACCAAATTAACAAATAATTTTTTGCATGATTGAAGAATATCTTATGATTATTTTTCCATGATTGGTTCAAATATGAAAATTAGTCTAACCAGTTTTCATAGCCTGACCTTGTAGGCATGATTTAAACCATTAGATTTCTATCATATTGTGCTTTAGAATAATTTGAGACCATTAGATCTTGATTATGAGCATCTTATTTGACTCTAAACCATTGGATTGATCATGATTGATGTAAGTGAATATGAACCGTTGGATCTTGATTATGAATGATTTAGAGGAATTTGAATGGATAGATTATCATTTGGAGTGATATGAACCGTTGGGTCTTGATTATGAATGATTTAGAGGAATTTGAATGGATAGATTATCATCTTGAGTGATTTGAACCGTTGGATAACCTTTTTGAGTGATTTAATTGAATTTGAACGGTTGGATTGACCTCAATGTTTTAATTGAATCTGAATCATCGATCAAATATGATCTTGATCACATTGATGATGATCGATTACATCAAATCTGAGTAGTCGATCAAATATGATCTTTGTCACATTGTTGATAATCGATGCTTAATCAATGCTCTCTCATGTTTGCTGCTATATTTGAGATACCATGCTTTATTGCTATACTTGAGATGATATTATTGTTACTTGCCATATTTGAATGATTTTTATTGTTGGCAATAATTTAATTTCTGCAACACCCTAGTCGAACTGCCATATCTGTACACCTAGAAGCCATATTAGGTATGGAAACATGTATGTAGACACCCACATTCACGGGAAGGGTAAGAATGAAAATGATAAATTTTAATCAAGAGATATGAAGTTTAGCCCAACCAATGCCAAATTAGGGTTTTAGATTAAGGGTAGCTTTAGGACGACCCCTACCCCTTAGCTCATTTTCCTCTAGGATACATAGAACTAGATAGGTGTGATGTGAATCGATCCATAAAGCATTTAGGTTCCACACCCTGATATTGAAAGAAGAACATGAATGACTGAATCCGCATTTCGAACTACGCGGATCCTGATTCTTAGGGCAGCACCCTAAGATACATAGTCAGTTTGGAGAGATTCCTAAACACAGAATCATATCCTTGCTCCTTGAGAGTACCATATCCTTTCTCCCTGAGAGTATTATATCCTTGCTTCTTGAGAGTACCATTATAAGACCCGCACTCCGTAAACCTAGTCTAAACCTTGGTTTTGTGTCATGACAGGTCTTCCGATCATCACCGGGCCAGACGGGGCAAGCGGATGACAAACAGGTATGAAATCGGACCAAAGACGACCAAATAGTCATCATTTTATGTTGACCGGTCGATGGTAACGGTCTTGGTACCGGTCGACCAGTATGGCTTGCGCAGCTAAGTGCGGGGATCTGGAAATTGGTCTCTGCGGGTCTCATTTTCCTGATTTCAAATCCTAGAAGTTTCCTAATCCTAGTAGGGTTACTAAACCCTATTTTTAGCCTATAAATACACCCTTAAGCCTCCTCAAATCCTTTCCATTGTCTCTCGCAAACCCAAGAGAAGAGAAAGAGGTTGGAAAGGAGAAGGAGCTAGGAAGAAGAAGAAGGTGCCGCCATTACCGTTCGACGAAGCTCATGCTACGCCAGTCAACGGTAAGTGTTTTAACTATTCTTCTTATCCTATGTTAGTTGTGTGGGTGGATCAATACCATGCAAAGTAGGTATTGATCTAAAACGCTAAATTGGCCAATAAACCCTAAGTTGCCGTCAAACCCTAGATTCGAGTTTCGAGATGATGTTCATCGAAACGAGACTTGAATGAGTTGGGGATAACTCTAACTCTAAGTTTAGACTTAGAATGGATAGGAGAAACCTTGGAAATCCATGGAGGATGATCGACGGCAGTCGAAAACCCATGTAAGGTCTTCCGGAGACATATCGGTCGACTATACCGGTTGCACATGGTGCGACCAGTATGTTGCCACCGGTATCCCTCGGGAGGCTGGTCTGTGGGGACCGGCTGACCATACCGGTCGCCAGTCTTCCCCACAGAGTTGCGATCGGTATGTTGCCACCGGTCAGTTCTATGAGGGTATTTTGTAACTTTGTTGGTTTTCGACCAACATGAAACCCTAAACAATATATTCTAATGAAACCCAAATAATCTTATAGGATTTTGTGACTTATCGTTTGGATCTTGCGACGTGGAGCAAGTTATCGAACGAGCGTCAGGTAAGGGAATCTGACCGAAACCTAATAATTAATGGACAGTAAACTTTTGTTAATAACCTGAATATATATATGATGTGTTGTTTGTGCATATTCACATGCCATCCTTTACTTTCAGTTATTATTATTGTTCATGCATTGATAGGATGTGATTGTTAAGCATGTGATTATTTTCGTTAGTGTGTGGAGTGGGGCATGGGCCTGGGATTGCTCTTCACACTAGCACCTTTCTGTAGTATTCTATCTTAACATGCTTGGTACGGGTGGGGCATCAGGGGAAGGTCGTGGTACGGTGGTCTCCGATATTGATGTTGGCCTGGCCATTGTTATGTGGCACTGTGGTCTCCGAGTCGACGCTGGCTTGTCCACGATGCTTTAGCTCTATCTCTATGCCGTAGGGAGTTATGTTGGGATAGGGTCTACCTGCGTATTGTTTCTATCCTAGTGGGTTAGTTGCGGATAGGGCATCAGGGGAGGTGTGGGAATGCCTTAGCTCTATCTCTATGCCGTAGACGGCTGTGCTGGGATAGAGCATACATTGATGACATATAGGATTGGTTAGTTGCGAGCCCAGTTTGCGAGCCCCGGCCGATGGGGCTTAGGTACTGGTATGGGTAGAGTATCAGGGGAGGTACGTAGGTATCTTAGCTCTATCTCTATTCCATGATGGGTGCATGTGGGCCAATGGGGGTGTGATCCATGAGGTGCCACACACTCGTGTATAGAGGTGCGGGGGCCACCAAACCTTTCTATAGCACATTGCAAACTTAAAACCAGACCACAGCATAAAATTGATTGTTACTCATGCATAATATGGTGAAACTGTCTGATTGTCTTACTGAGCTGTGTTGTGAGCTCACCCTTGTGTACACATTGTTTTAGATGTTGATGCAGGTTACACTGTTGACGACTATGTGAACGCTCTGGCGTATGGTGACGTTGCTGCTTTGAGTGTACAGGCAGGAGCGGACGAGCATGACGCTTCATGCGAGTGCCCTTTCTGCGTGTACCTTTGATCGGATTTTATTTATTTCTTTCATTTATTTTCGGTTAGATTAAATGGATATATGGATATTATTTTATGTGTTTGAATTTGGATAATTGGATATTTATTTAAATTATCAATAGATACTCAGTTCATTCTATTTTAAGTCTTCCGCTGTATATTTATATTCTGATTGTGGTTATGTGTAATGGTTTGTATGAGCGGACACGGCCTATTCGAGATCCTGGTGTGAACTGTTGGTTCAATGACGGTTCACTCACACCATTCTGGTTGGATTGGAATTGGGGTGTGTCAACTTGGTATCAGAGCTCTCGGGCTCTGTCCAACAAACCATATGCACTTAATTAAGTTGATGAACTGAGTTAAGAAATGTTAAAAATCTTAATACAAATACACCCTAAGCATTGTTTGATACCTGAGACTGACTAAGAAAGAGAATAATGTATTATTCTAAATATGAAACTTAACATGTGCACATACACTAGTTAGGTGAAACATGAAAATCTTCCATTAAATAAGAAAATTGTAGCAAATGAAATAGTGCTACAGGGTATAGTCCACAAACCGGACAGTTACCCTGTTATATAAACAGTCATATGCAAAAGAGAAGAAAAATAAAATGGGACAATCATGGGGTAGGGGGCCTGGGAGGAATAGGGTCTGCTATATCATAGTCTCGCTCGTAAGCAACCCTGAGCCAGTGCACCTGATCCTGTGTGACCCTGAGACTGTGAGCCAACTGCGCCAAGTTGCGGCTCATCTCGCGCTGAGTGTCCCTGATCTCCATCATCATACCCATCATGGTGTCGGAGGGAGGCTGAGATGGTCCAGCCGTAGAGGTAGATGGTGGTGCTGCTGGTGTAGGCTGTGGAGCTGGCACTGGTACACCCTCGGCCCTATCCTCGTCATCATCCCGCTCGAGCTCGACTGCATAGGCCACATTGGCTGCTGCTGCTGCTGCCGCCGCGGCTGCTACCCTCCCAAGAGGGCGAGGGCGAGCCTCCAACTCGTCATCGCTAACTGGCAGATCAACCATCTGCATCCTCTGAATGGCGTCCCAGTCTATATCGGACGTCATAGTATCCTCAACGGTCACCTCGCCTCTCATGCTCACGCCCAGACGACGTAGCAGGGAGGTAATGAAACGACCGTAAGGAAGGTTACTGGCCTGATCGGCTAGGGTCGCCTGATGCATGGTCCTAATGATGAGGTATGGGAGAGAGACCCGCTCCCTAGTGCAGACGCAATAAGTAATGTACTGAGTGAGCTGGGATAACTCACTATAATGGCCGCTCTGGGGAACGATGTTGTGTTGAATGATGCGACTGTAGACCCGAGGTATAGGTCTCAGGCTAGCCGCCTTCATAGGAGCCCCAGGGTTGAGTATCTGATGAGCTATCTCTCGGCGCAGGTCCTCAATTAGATAGCCCTTCGCTTTGGGAGGGCAATATACTAGGTCTCCATCATTTGGAACCCCTAGAAGGTCAGCCAGCTGGTGGGTGTTAAAGGAAATGGGAACACCCCGGACATAGCTAGAGATGCGTAAATCCCTACCTTGGTTGGGATTGTTCACATCTCCGTGCAGCTCCAGGTTAGCAAAGAAATGCTTAACCAGGTTAGGACGGGTGGTGTCGATGTATGAAATGACGGGCAACCAACCAAGCCTGTCAAACACCGCTCGCACGTCGAACCGGTCTAACTGCTCCAAGTTAACACGACGTCCGGATTCTATGCTTTTATTATCGAACCACGGGAATCGAGCTTGTGCCTCACCAGAACGAAACCAGTGCTCGTCAAGCTGGGGAACTGGTGGCTGGGGAGCACGTGAACTCGAGCCATGAGGGCGTTTCCCGAGAGCACGTCGAGGAGCCATTTCAATCTTCAAAACAAAAGAAAACAAGATAAAATATTAAAAATTATCAAAATTTCGGCAGCATAACGACTATAAATTGGGAAAAAGCCTCGAACTCACCCAAAAACATGGGGAGGAGGACTTACGTAACCCCCACACTCTTCAACATATCAATCACAGGCATTTACAACGAGAAATTTCAAGAAATTTGAGAAAAATCAAGAATTTTCGGAAAAAAATGGAAAACCTAGGTCAAAAAGGTGAAAATTCGATTTTCTAGCAAACCGTTCGGTGAAACCCCAAATTGGTTGAGGGGTTTTGCTCTTGGGGGTCCCTAAACCCTTTCCTAGCCGAAGGAAAAGAGTTCCTATGGTTGAAACATCTCGAACAATGAAAAACCTAAATTTCTACATATAGACGATATGGAAAAATTGTAAAAACATGAGAGAGAGGGAAGAGGCCTACCTGGAGACGATGTGCTAGGTCTTGAATGGAAGGAATCGGCTTCAAGTAGCACCGGTCGGACTGTAGCAACTCGGAACCCAGAGGAGAATCGCCACCGGAGAGAAAGAAGAAAAGAAAAAATCCAAACAGAATAGTCTGAGATGGTGGGAGGAAACGGTCGTAGGGGTCGGAAGCGTCATCAGGCCAGGATGCGCCTAGAGGAAGAACAGGTTGAACGAGACCATGTTAGAGAGCCAAGTCTGGAAGTGGAGGAGGAACAGGTTCCAGAAGTACCAACAAATTTACCTGGGCCGCCTCACAGGGATTCAGAGACCATTGTTACAAACCTGGTCTATCAGATGTAAGCTCAACAGAAGGAGTTCCTGAGCGAGGTACTGAAGATGCTCAGGCCAACAGGTTCTGTTCCCACGGGAGGTACGCCTGAGTCTGGAGAGAAAAATACTTCACAGCCGATGCAGGGTAGTCCAAGGCCGATGGGCCAAGCACAGAACGTACCACCACCGCATCAGTTTCTGTCGCCTTCTGCTTACCCGGGAGCTTATCCGTACCCACCACCATGGTACGGAGAAGACACGTAGGGACAGCACGATCTGAGTAGGGCGGTGGATAGATTCCTGAAGTTGAAACCTTCATCATTCACTGGTAGAACAGGGAAGCCATTGTGGCCAGCACAGTGGGTTACAGAGATGGAGAAGAATTTTCTGTCTGATGACATGTACAGAAGAGGAAAAAGTTTTATTTGCCACTCATATGCTGAAAGAAGACGTAAATGCTTGGTGGAATTCTACACGGGCATATCTGGAGACTAAGTATACACTGGTGGGCTGGGAAGTGTTTAAAGCTGCCTTCTTCGATAAATATTTTCCGAAGAGTTTCAGGGATCAAATGGAGAAGGAGTTCCTCAACCTACAGCAATCTCAGTCGACCGTGGATGCTTATCAGCAGAGGTATGAAGAATTATTCTTCTTCGCACCGGCAAGTATGCAAGAAGAAGAGACCAAGACACATAGGTTCACCATGGGACTACGTGGGAGCATCAAAGAGCACATATTGGGTTTGGACAAGAAGATCTACAATGAGGCTGTGCAGGTTGCGAGGGTGATAGAGTCCAGCCAGAGGGACAGCTTCTTTGCTCAGAACAGGGGAGTGAAGAGACCTGCTAGTGAGAGTTCGGGTGGCGGTAACAATAGACCCTTCCGCCCATACAGGGCTCAGACCGCTACTGTACCTGCGAGGAACAACATGGCACCCCCTGTGCCACAGAATGCCGGATACAACCCGAATATAAAGTGTTTCAACTGCCAGCAAGTAGGTCATATTGCAAGGACCTGCACTCTACCGAAAAAGTAACCTCCTCAGTAAGGAAACGTTTATGCGGTCACCACTGAAGAGGCAGCCGCATCACCGGATGTGGTCACTGGTATGACTTTATCCCTTACTATTTGGCTTACTAATTTTTTATTGTGTGTATGCGCATATAGAACTAAGGGATAATAAAAAATTCCAGGAATTGTAAATGTAGCTGGTATACCTGCCAGAGTACTATTTGACTCTGGGGCCACGCACTCCTTTGTTTCTATTTCTTTTGGGAAGCGAATGGAGTTACTAATCAAGCATTTGAACCCAAGCTTGATAGTTCGCTCTCCACTAGGAGTCGAAGTGGCTTTGACCGATTACTATGGACCATGTACGGTATGTATTGAGGGCCGAGACTTAGAAGCAAGCCTAGTAATACTCGAGATGGCAGACTTTGATGTCATCCTAGGAATGGATTGGCTAGGCCATCATTCAGCCATCCTATTATGTGGTGAAAGGAAGCTTGTGCTTACTGACAAAGAGGGAAGGGAGTATAGCTTCGCGGGGATCAAGCTATCTAGGAAGCAGAAGCTGATTCTCTCCGCCCTAAAAGCTAAGAGATGCTTGGAGAAAGGGGGAGTGGGGTATCTAGTATATGTAGTCGACATCACTGCCGAGGTGCCAAAGATGGAAGATCTAGAGGTGGTACGAGAGTTTCCAGATGTATTTCCAGAAGATCTCTCAGGTTTACCACCAGACAGGGCTACAGAATTTGTGATAGACCTTATGCCAGGTTCGGCGCCGGTGTCTAAAGCACCATACAGAATGGCCCCGACCGAGTTAAAGGAGTTGAAGACCCAGTTACAAGAATTGTTGGATAAGGGCTTCATACGACCTAGTATATCGTCTTAGGGAGCACCGGTATTATTCGTCAAGAAGAAAGACGGAAGTGTAAGGCTATGTATTGACTACCGTGAACTGAAAAAGTTGACGATCAAGAATCGGTATCCTTTGTCTAGGATCGATGATTTGTTTGACCAGTTACAGGGTGCAAAGGTTTTCTCAAAGATCGATCTCCGATCAGGGTATCACCAATTGAAGATCAAGGCCGGAGACATTCCGAAGACTGCTTTCAGAACGAGGTATGGGCATTATGAGTTTCTAGTTATGTCTTTCGGGTTGACCAATGCTCCAGCGTCGTTTATGGAACTGACGAACCGAGTGTTTCATGATATGTTGGACACTTCGGTCATCGTATTCATCGATGACATATTGATCTACTCTAAGGACATGGAGACTCATACATCGCACTTGAGGGCAGCCCTACAACGACTGAGACAGGAGAAGCTTTATGCTAAGTTCAAGAAGTGTGAGTTTTGGCTGAAGGAAGTGGCTTTCTTGGGCCATGTTGTATCTGAAGACGGTATCAAGGTTGATCCAAGCAAGATAGCTTCTATAGTAGGATGGGAAGCACCAAAGTCTGTTGTGGAGATTCGTAGTTTCCTTGGGTTGGCTGGTTATTATAGAAGATTCGTGGAAGATTACTCCAGGATCGCTATTTCACTCACCAGATTGACCAAGAAGGGAGAGAAATTTATATGGACAGATGAGTGTGAGAAGTGTTTTCAGACTTTGAAGTCAAGACTAGTCTCTGCACCTATCTTGACCATCCCAGAACCAAGCGTACCATTTACTTTATATACGGATGCTTCAGGGTTGGGTATTGGGTGTGTATTGATGCAAGGAGAACAAGTGATTGCTTACGCATCAAGACAGTTAAAGGAGCATGAGAAGAACTATCCTACGCATGAATTGGAGTTAGCAGCGGTTATACATGCAATCAAGACTTGGAGACACTACTTGTACGGTGAGAAGTTTCAGATCAAGTCAGATCACAAGAGCTTAACCTACCTTTTCACTCAGAAGGATTTGAATATGAGACAGAGGAGATGGCTGGAATTGTTAAAAGATTATAACTGTGACATCCAGTACCATCCGGGTAAAGCAAATGTTGTGGCTGATGCCTTAAGCAGAAAGTGGGCATCGAAACCTGAGGCAGGACCAAGTACAAATGCTGCATTATGTGCCGCAGCTTCAAGTTCAATCGAAGGTGATGAAGAGTATATTATAGAGACTGCAGAAGATCTAGTTGAGCAAGGCTTAATTCATAAGTTCACCATGATGTTCGCAGCTTTGAAGATCTCACCGGATCTAGTTGATGAAGTCAAGGTGGCAATCCTACAGGATCCATATCTCAAGACAGTGCAAGAAGACTTAAAGAAGGGTGCGAGAAATCCTGACTTTACCTTGGATTCAGACAGAGTACTGTACTCAGGTATCGTGGACGTTTATGTATACCGAAGAGTGAAGACTGCGATATCAGAGATCGAGTTATGACTGAAGCTCATTACACTCCATATTCGGTACATCCGGGAAGTACCAAAATGTACCATGATTTAAGAAGACTATATTGGTGGAGGGGTATGAAAGCAGATATAGCTCGTTTCGTGTTCCAGTGTCTGAATTGTCAACAAGTTAAAGCGGAAAGGCAGAGACCCGCAGGTTTGCTACAGCCATTACCAGAACCTGCATGGAAGTGGGATTGAATTACCATGGATTTTGTTATTGGCCTACCTTTAACACCAAGGTCAGTGGATGCAGTTTGGGTAATAGTAGATCGACTCACCAAGACAGCTCGATTTATTGCGGTCAGACCTCAGTATACCATGGAGAAACTGGCCAAGTTATATGTGGATAATATAGTCAGACTTCATGGCGTTCCAGAGAGTATAGTATCTGACAGAGATCCCCGTTTTACATCAAATTTCTGGGAAGGATTACAGGAAGCTATGGGAACGAAGTTGAAGTTCAGCACAGCTTTTCAACCTCAGACGGGCGGACAGTCAGAACGAACTATTCAAATATTGGAAGATATGCTCCGAGCTTGTGCAATAGATTTCAAGGGAGCTTGGGATGAGAAGCTATCACTTATCGAGTTTGCTTATAACAACAGTTATCAGGCTACAATTCAGATGGCCCCATATGAAGCACTCTATGGAAAGAAGTGTCGTACACCTCTGTTATGGAACGAAGTGGGGGAAAGAAGAATTGTAGGACCGGAGTTTGTTGAAGAAACTTGCCGAGTGATTGATCAAATCAAGGAGAGTGTAAAGACAGCTCAAGTTCGACAGAAGCACTATGCGGATAATCGACGTCGAGATCTGGAGTTTGCAGTGGGTGACAAAGTGTTCTTGAAGGTATCACCGGTGCGAGGTCTGAAACGGTTTGGTAAGAAGGGGAAGCTTTGCCCTAGGTATGTGGGACCATATGAGATATTGAACCGACGTGGTAATGTAGCATATCAATTGGCTCTACCACCATCTATGTCAAGCGTTCATAACGTGTTCCATGTATCATTACTGAAGAAGTATGTCAGAGATCCATCGCACATCTTGACTGCTGATCCCTCAGACTTGACGGAAGACTTAACTTTCGAAGTGGTGCCAGTGATGCTCTCAAGTCGAAAGGTACAACAACTTCGAACCAAGGACATCCATTATGTGAAGGTGCATTGGAGAAGCCAAAATGTTGAGGAAATTACTTGGGAAGAGGAGAGCGCGATGAAGAAGGAGTATCCTAACCTTTTCGACGATCAAGGTACGTTCAAATTTCGAGGCCAAAATTTCTTTTAAGGGTGGGGGAGTTGTAGAACCTACATGCAAATTTCGGGATGAAATTTCTTTTAAGGGTGGTGGAGTTGTAAGACCCGCACTCCTTAAACCCGGTCTAAACCTTGGTTTTGTGTCGTGACAGGTCTTCCGATCATCACCGGGCCAGACGGGGCAAGCGGATGACAAACAGGTATGAAATCGGACCAAAGACGACCAAATAGTCATCATTTTATGTTGACCGGTCGATGGTACCAGTCTTGGTACCGGTCGACCGGTATGGCTTGCGCAGCTAAGTGCGGGGATCTGGAATTTGGTCTCTGCGGGTCCCATTTTCCTGATTTCGAATCCTAGAAGTTTCTTAATCCTAGTAGGGTTACTAAACCCTATTTTTAGCCTATAAATACACCATTAAGCCTCCTCAAATCCTTTCCATTGTCTCTCGCAAACCCTAGAGAAGAGAAAGAGGTTGGAAAGGAGAAGGAGCTAGGAAGAAGAAGAAGGTGCCACCATTACCGTTCGACGAAGCTCACGCTACGCCAGTCAACGGTAAGTGTTTTAACTATTCTTTTTATCCTATGTTAGTTGTGTGGGTGGATCAATACCATGCAAAGTAGGTATTGATCTAAAATCTTAAACTGACCAATAAACCCTAAGTTGCCGTCAAACCCTAGATTCGAGTTTCGAGATGATGTTCATCGAAATGAGACTTTAATGAGTTGGGGATAACTCTAACTCCAAGTTTAGACTTAGAATGGATAGGAGAAACCTTGGAAATCCGGAGGATGATCGACGGCAGTCGAAAACCCATGTATGGTCTTCCGGAGACATACCGGTCGACTATACCGGTTGCACATGGTGCGACTGGTATGTTGCCACCGGTATCCCTCGGGAGGCTGGTCTGTGGGGACCGGCTGACCATACCAGTCGCCAGTCTTCCCCACAGAACCGGTATGTTGCCACCGGTCAGTTCTGTGAGGGTATTTTGTAACTTTGTTGGTTTCCGACCAACATGAAACCCTAAACAATATATTCTAATGAAACCCAAATAATCTTATAGGACTTTGTGACTTATCGTTTGGATCTTGCAACGTGGAACAAGTTATCGAATGAGCGTCAGGTAAGGGAATTTGACCTAAACCTAATAATTAATTGACAGTAAACTTTTGTTAATAACCTGAATATATATATGATGTGTTGTTTGTGCATATTCACATGCCATCCTTTACTTTCAGTTATTATTATTGTTCATGCATTGATAGGATGTGATTGTTAAGCATGCGATTGTTTTCGTTAGTGTGTGGAGTGGGGCATGGGCGTGGGATCGCTCTTCACACTAGCACCTTTCTGTAGTATTCTGTCTTAACATGCTTGGTACGGGTGGGGCATCAGGGGAAGGTCGTGGTACGGTGGTCTCCGATATTGATGTTGGCCTGGCCATTGTTATGTGGCACTGTGGTCTCCGAGTCGACGCTGGCTTGTCCACGATGCTTTAGCTCTATCTCTATGCCGTAGGGAGTTATGTTGGGATAGGGTCTACCTGCGTATTGTTTCTATCCTAGTGGGTTAGTTGCGGATAGGGCATCAGGGGAGGTGTGGGAATGCCTTAGCTCTATCTCTATGTCGTAGACTGTTGTACTGGGATAGAGCATACATTGATGACATATAGGATTGGTTAGTTGCGAGCCCAGTTTGCGAGCCCTGGCTAGTAGGGGCTTAGGTACTGGTATGGGTAGAGTATCAGGGGAGGTACGTGGGTATCTTAGCTCTATCTCTATTCCATGATGGGTGCATGTGGGCCAATGGGGGTGTGATCCATGAGGTGCCACACACTCGTGTATAGAGGTGTGGGGGCCACCAAACCTTTCTATAACACATTGCAAACTTAAAACCAGACCACAGTATAAAATTGATTGTTACTCATGCATAATATGGTGAAACTGTCTGATTGTCTTACTGAGCTGTGTTGTGAGCTCACCCTTGTGTACACATTGTTTTAGATGTTGATGCAGGTTACACTGTTGACGACTATGTGAACGCTCCGGCGTATGGTGACATTACTGCTTTGAGTGTACAGGCAGGAGCGGACGAGCATGACGCTTCATGCGAGTGCCCTTTCTGCGTGTACCTTTGATCGGATTTTATTTATTTCTTTCATTTATTTTCGGTTGGATTAAATGGATGTATGGATATTATTTTATATGTTTGAATTTGGATAATTGGATATTTATTTAAATTATCAATAGATACTCAGTTCATTCTATTTTAAGTCTTCCGTTGTATATTTATATTCTGATTGTGGTTATGTGTAATGGTTTGTATGAGCGGACACGGCCTATTCGAGATCCTGGTGTGAACCGTTGGTTCAATGACGGTTCACTCACACCATTTTGGTTGGATCGAAATTGGGGTGTGACAACTATAATCCTTGCTCCTTGAGAGTATTAAACCCTTGCTCTTGAGTGTCACACCCCAATTCTAGACTAACCAGAATAGTGTGATAAACCATCAACAAACCAACGGTTCAACCAGGATCTCTGTTAGGTAGTACCCACCATATCAACTACACACACATTCCATAGTAATAATCAGAGATAATTAATAAATAAGCGAAAGTCTTTATAATTAATGAACTGAGTATCTAATAGTGATAAATAAATATTTAACCCAGTTATCTCCAAGTAACTTAAGACATAAAATAAAATAATCAATTACATGTCCGTTAACCAAAATATAACTAAACTAATCAAAGACGCATTGATTGCACTCGCATGAAGGATCATACACGTCTTCAATAGCTTCTACGTCCCTAGCCGCCATGTGTCCATATGTCGATGCATTCATATACTCTTCTACAATAGGACCTGCATCATCAACTAAAACTATTCGACGTCGAAAGGGCGAGCACACATCACGGCTCAGTGAGGAAACAAAACAATGCAACAAACATATGCATGCATTCAATTCATATCTTCGGTCTGGTTTTTAAGTTTGCAGTATGCTATATAAATGATTGGAGACCGCCGCACCTCTATACACAAGTGTGTGAATCCACCCAATGGATCAAACACCATTGCCGTCCCACATGCACTCATCATCTTGAGTGATTTGAATAGTTGAATTACCTTTTTGAGTGATTTAATTGAATTTGAACGGTTGGATTGACCTCATGAATGTTTTAATTAAATCTGAATCATCGATCAAATATGAACTTGATCACATTGA
The DNA here is from genome assembly GCA_028583415.1 of Protea cynaroides. NCBI lineage: Eukaryota > Viridiplantae > Streptophyta > Magnoliopsida > Proteales > Proteaceae > Protea > Protea cynaroides. The sequence goes on from CM053276.1 coordinate 23,547,789, forward strand.
TGATGATCGATTACATCAAATCTGAGTAGTCGATCAAATATGATCTTGGTCACATTATTGATGATCGATGGTTGATCAATGCTCTCACATGTTTGTTGCTATGTTTGAGATGTCATGCTTTATTGCTATACTTAAGATGATATTGTTGTTACTTTCCATATTTGAATGATTTTTATTATTGGCAATAATTTAATTTCTGCAACACCCTAGTCGAATTGTCATATCTGTACACCTAAAAGATATATTAGGTGTGGGGACGTATATGTAAGCACCCACATTCATGGGAAGGGTAAGAATGAAAATGATAAATTTTAATCAAGAGATATGAAGCTTAGCCCAATAAATGCCAATTGGGGTTTTAGGTTAAGGGTAGCTTTAGGACGACCCCTACCCCTTAGCTCATTTTCCTCTAGGATACAGAGAACTAGATATAGGTTAAGGGTAGCTTTAGGATGACCCCTACCTCTTAGCTCATTTTCCTCTAGGATATAGAGAACTAGATAGATGTGATGTGAATCGAACCATAGAGCATTTAGGTTCCATACCCTAATATTGATAGAAGAACATGAATGATTGAATCCGCATTCCAAACTATGCGAATCCTGATTCTTAGGGCAGCACCCTAAGATAAGTAGGTAGTTTGGAGAGATTCTCAAACACGGACTCATATTCTTGCTCCTTGAGAGTACCATATCCTTGTTCCTTGAGAGTACCATAATCCTTGCTCCTTGAGAGTATTAAACCCTTGCTCCTTGAGAGTATCAAACTCTTGCTCCTTGAGAGTATTAAACCCTTGCTCCTTGAGAGTATCATAATCCTTGCTCCTTAAGAGTATCATAACCTTGCTCCTTAAGAATATTAAACCCCTTTCTCCTTGATAGTATGCTCCTTGAGAGTGTCATATCCTTGCTCATCGAGAGTAACATATCTTTTGCTCCTTGAAAGTATCAACCCCCTTGCTCCTTGAGAGTATGCTCCTTGAGAGTATGCTCCTTGAGAGTATTAAACCCTTGCTCCTTGAGAGTATCAAACCCTTACTCCTTGAAAGTATTAAACCCTTGCTTCTTGAGAGTATTTACTCCATTGCCCTTGCTTCTTGAGAGTATTTATCCCATTGCTCCATGAGAGTATTTGTCCCTCTTTGCTCCTTGAAAGTATTAACCCAAAAAACAACAAACTACGTTATACTTGATTTTTAGGACCTCTGAAATACGTAGGCAACTTGGAGGACCTCTACAAGTACGGTACTATATCTTAGAATCCTTAGGTCCATCACATCTTAGTATCCTTAGGTCATCCATATCCATATCCATATCCATATCCATGTCCATATCCATATTCACTTCGGCCCACATAGGCTATCTCTAGATTCAATTTCAATCATCATCAAACATAAACTTCAGCTTGAACAATTGAATCTAAGAAAGCTTAAGCATAAATCACATCCATAAACCTTAATCACATTCCGTTCGATCTACGTTATGGGCTTGATTTCCAAGGATTGAAATACGTAGGCAATTTGAGATGTCTAGGACGTCTCAAATTCAGTCCATCACCGAATCATCTTTGGTTTGGTGAACTGTACATTATTTTATTTGTTTATTTACTTTGAGAACATGTTTGGTTGAACCTACGTTAGAAGAACTTAACAACTTGGCATAAGATCTCCCATGAGCCCTAGTCATCATCCATTGACCATGAACAGTCTAAACAATAAAGTCTATGGAAAGTAGAATCACATAGGAGGTCGATTTTTGGATCGGATAGCTTTGGGTGCCTAACACCTTCCCAAACTGTACCTTGAACGCTTACCGTTCTCTGATAGACCAAAGCCAATATATTGGGTCCAATGAGTCAATAGAAGTCTTTTCTTATGATGAAACTACATCCTAGACCTTAATCTAGGTGACGACTCCAAATCATTTTACCGTCCATTCAGAGATGAGTGGAAGATAACCTATTTTCCTCACAGTAGTCTTCAAGGGACGATATATCTAATATAGGAATGGTTAATTCATTAAATGTACTTGGTTAGTGGGAGACTTTTCTCACGTTGGTAATGACTTATTTCATTATATTTATTTACATTGCTTATGGTTTTGGCACAAATTTTTATTAGCATGGATATTTTGATTTAGCATTCATTTATTGCTATCATTGTTGTATTGCATATTCACTTGATATGTCATTGATAAAGACGGTATTTAGCCATAGTTCACGTCGATGTGCCAAAGTACGATATTAACCAAAAGGGTATGTGATGGTTTGCTATGGTCAATATCAAGTTTTATTGCCTCTGAGGTTTTATCAAGGCAATTAGATCGAAGGTTATTCGATCTGGACCACTTAAAATAACATTTTCATGTATAAATGTCTCTAGGGGATTCATGTCATTAAGTAGACTTTCGTATGTGGTTGACAGAAGATAGTACACCAGATGTGTTGGAGTATTTTCTGTTGTTGCTTGACATTGGTAGGCTTGATGGCTGGATCAAAGTTTGATGCCGATTTATTATGTAATAGAATTCCATGGCCACACTTTTTTATGGTGGTTTTGTAATTAATCTAGCCCAAGTGGGAGATTGTTAGATTCATGTTGTGTGAGATTAATCAATTACCTAATCAGTTGTTAAGTGGGAGTTCAATTACTGGTTTGACTGGTTCATGTCTGTGTAAGCACCCCATTTTTTCCATCCTTGGCCCAGACCAAGTCATGTGGGGCATTGCTACCATGCAACACCCCACATCGAGGCACCCTACGCTAACTAGCTCCACCTTACCTCCCCAGCTACCCGCTGCTCACCTGCAACTCGACAAAGCATCATCTTTTGCCTCTTGCCCATCTCTCCCACCTATTTAGCCGAACCACACCACCACCTCCTTATTGGAATCAGACCTGCCCAGCTCTTCCTCTCTCACCTGCGCCCAGCCGTTCCTGAAAATCCGTCGCTGAGCAACTCTTAACCCAACTACTCCCCTAGAAACCAGCCTAGTCCCTCACTAGTCAACACCTCACAGTAGCACCTCACAACAGCCATCCCTCATAACTCCAGCCTCCATCATCGAACCTACCACCTCTCTCACCCACTCCAGCCGATTAAAACTGCCACACTGTTCACCCCAAGAAACCCGCCAAACAAACCTGCCCGCCAGCCGTTGCTCCTCCTTGTCGACAGCTCATCTGCTTCCCCCCAAAATCTACTGCAACCGAACCTCCATCGAGCCCCACTCTACCTCTCTTAATCCAACCTGCTGCTTCTATAAATACCCCATCGATGCTCACAAAGAAGGGAGAGAGTTTTGGAGGCTGGCCCTTCTACTTCCCTTCGAAATCCCCATTGCCCCCATCACCTGTAACAATCATACTCACCCTCCTGCTGTTCATCATAATCACCGTCTTTGATCCATCTCCGTCCCACCTTTCTGTTCTTTTCATTTGGTTTTACCTCGCTAGCCATTACCTTCGATACATCCCCACAACACACATCCAGCCGAGCATGCACCATCCCCACACTTGTCTGCAACACACACCCAATCAAGCACGCACCATCCCCACACCTGTCCGCAACACACACCCAACTGAGCACGACCACACCTGTATGCAACACACACCCAACCAAGCACGACCATCCCCACACCTATCTGCAACACACACCCAACCGAGCAGGACCATCCCCACACCTGTCCTTAACACACACCCAGCCGAGCACGACCATCCCCACACCTGTCCGCAACTCACACCCAGCCGAGCACGACCATCCCCACACCTGTCCACAACTCACACCTAGCCGAGCATGCACTATCCCCACACCCTGCAACGACCTTCGTCGTCAACTCGATGATCCTCGCGACATCCAGCGAAGACCTTCGTCGTCAACCCGACGATCCTCGCAACATCCTGCGAAGACCTTCGTCGTCAACCCGACGATCCTCGCGACATCCAATGAAGACCTTTGTCGTCAACCCGACGATCCTCGCTACATCCTGCGAAGACCTTCATTGTCAACCCGATGATCCTCGCGACATCCAATGAAGACCTTTGTTGTCAACCCGACGATCCTCGCTACATCCTGCGAAGACCTTTGTCGTCAACCCGACAATCCTCGCGACACCCCGCGACGATCATCATGGTCAACCCGACAATCCTCGCGACATCCTGATGTTCAATCTCGCCAACGCACATCAGGTTGGTTTTCTTTTCCAGTTTACCATACTTGTATATCGTATTGCGGTTATTTTCTTCATTTTGTTATTGTATCTTCGCATACATGATGATTCTTTGATCATACGCTTTGGCTTCCACATGTGCATGTTGGATTTGGCTCAGCCTTTCTTATTATGAATTTGATGAGATGAAATATGGCCATTGATCTTGTATTTTGGGTGATGAAATTGATCCGATGTGCTTGGAAATTTAATGTGATGAAAAATTGATCCAACCATAGGATTGAATTTTTTTTATTGGTCTGACCATGTGATGGGAATTGTAATAGGTCCGACCATATGATGGGAGTTGTAATTGGTTTGACCATGTGATGGGAATTTTAATGTGTTTGGTCCGACCGTATGATTAAAATTTTAATGTGGGTGATCCAACCACATGATCTGAATTTTATGAAAATTGATCATGACCATATAATTGGAATTTTTCATGAGTTGATCATGGTCTTTGATTTGAAATTTTGATGTGATCTTAAGTAATTTGAACCATTGGAATGTCTTGATAAGTGACTTTATCGAATCTGAGCGGTTAGATTATCATGATGAGTGATCTGAGCCACTAGATTATTTTTGGGAATGATTTAAATAAATCTGAATGGTAGGATTATGATCTTGAGTGATTTAAACCGTTGGATTTACATTGTGAGTGATTTTGAGTGATTTGAACCATTGGATCTTAATCATGAGTGTTTTGATGAATCTGAGCAGTTGGATTATCATGATGAGTGATCTGAACCCCTCGATTATCCTTGGGAATGATTTAAATGGATCTGAATGGTTGGATTATGATCTTGAGTGATTTGAACCATTGAATTTTCATTGTGAGTAATTTTTGTGTGATTTAAACTATGAGATCTTGATCATGAGTGTTTTTGATGAATCTGAGCGGTTAGATTAGCATGATAAGTGATCTGAACCACTAGATTATCTTTTTGTGAGATCTAAGCCATAGATCTTAGCTATTTTGATGAGATATGAGTCAATGATCATGATTATAACTTGATGTGAGATCTGAGCCGTTGGTCTTGACTGTTTTGATGAAATCTAAGTGTTGAATATGATTATCAATGTTTTGAAGAGATCTAACCGTTAGATTGAGGATCTGATATTGTCTACATTGTTATATTCGTGCATCTACCATTTTCACTTGATGACACTGTCATTTTGTGCATGCCATGTTTAGAATGCTTGCATTGTTAGCTTTGAGAACACTACCATGTTTGACATGCTTGTTAATGCCATGCTTGAATGATACTTGTCGTCGATAAAGTACTTACTTTCTGCTACGCCCTAGTTGAACTGCCGTGCATGTATACTGATAGAAGACATTCCAGGGTGTGGGGAGGTGCATGTAGGCACCCACATTCAAGGAAGGGTAAAAGAGAAAAAGATAAAAGTCTTAATCAAGAATCATGAAGCCTAGTCCAACAATTCCAAAATCAGGGTTATAGGTTACAAGGGTAGTTTAGGACGATCCTTACCCCTCAGTTCATTCCTCTAAGGTGCAGAAACCTAGATAGGTGTGAGGTGAATCCAACCATAGATCATCTAGGATCATCATTCGATCCGGCTAGACCACCCATATTCCGACCTAAGCGGGTCGCCCAATGAACAATAGTTTCGAACTACGTGGATCCTAATTCTTAGGGCAAACCCTAAGATACGTAGGTAGTCTGGGGAGGCTCCTAGATGCAGTTCCACACCTCAATCAATATACCCTTGCATACTTTACTCCCTGAAAGTACTCATACTCTACTCCCTGAGAGAGACACCCTACTCCCTGAGAGATATACACCTACTCCCTGAGAGACATACTCTACTCCCTGAGAGACACACCCTACTCCCTAAGAGACATACACCCTACTCCCTGAGAGACATACACCTACTCCCTGAGAGACATACACCTACTCCCTAGGAGACATACTCTACTCCCTGTTAGACACACACCTACTCCCTGAGAGACACACTCTACTCCCTAAGAGACACATTTTGCTCCCTGAGAGACACACCCTACTCCCTGAGAGACATACATCCTACTCTCTGAGAGACACACCCTACTCCCTAAGAGACATACATCCTACTCCTTGAGAGACATACACCTACTCCCTGAGAGACATACACCTACTCCCTGAGAATGCATACCTTAGTCCCTGAGACTACCCTAATCCACCCAACAACGAACTACGTTGTACCTAATTTTCAGGACCTCTGGAATACGTAGGCAACTTGGAGAACTCTCTAAGTACGGTACCACACCTTAGTCTTCTTAGGTCATCCATATCCATGTCCATATTCACTTCACTTCAATCCATATTAGGCTATCTCTAGATTCAATCTCAATCATCATTAAGCATAAACTTCAACTTGAACAATTGAATCTACGGAACCTTAATCATAATCCACATTCATAAACTTTAATCACATTCTGTTTCGAACTATATCTTGGATTTGATTTTCAGGATTGGAATACGTAGGCAATTTGAGATGTTTTGAACATCTCAGATTCAGTCCATCACCGAACCATCTTTGGTTCGGTTCATATATATATTATTTTGTTTGTTTCCACTTTGAGAACATGTTTGGCTGAACTTAGGCTAGAAGAACTTAGCAACTTGGCATAGGATCCCCCATGAGCCCTAGTCATCATCCATTGACCATGAACAGTCAGAACCATAGAGTCTAAGGAAAGTAAAATCACATAGGAAGCCGATTTTCAGATCGGGTAGTTTTGGGTGCCTAACACCTTCCCAAACTGTACCTTGAACGCTTATCCATTCTCAAATAGACCAAAGCCAATATGTTGGGTCATGAGTCAATAGAAGTCTTATCTGAGGATGAGACTATCATAGACCTTAATTTAGGTGGCGACTCCCAAATCATTTACCATCCATTCTGCTTGGGTGGACATTTGTCCTCACAGTCTGGTTCATCACTGGTTAGAGACTACCAATCCGGTCCACTGTGGGAATGGTTCTAGGTTAGGGATAGTATTATAAATACTATGTTTAGGGTCCCCACAGTCATTGATTATTATCTCTCTGATGCTCCCATAAGCACAGAGGCAAAAAGGGATCCCAAGAGGCTGTGGAAGACTCTAATCAAGGCATTCAAGCTATAGGAAACGATCAGAAATCAATCTACAACAAATGGTATATGTTCTATCATCTCTTATAATGCTCATTTTATTCTAGTAATCTGTATGGTGGATTCGTTAGGGTTCATGGGAAATCGCGTGAGAAAACCCCAACTTGCATTAAAAATTCTAACATCTTCCATTTCAGCAACCCCTGTCTCACTTACATCTTCCATTTCGGCAACCCTTGTCTCACCTCCATCTTCCATTCTGACGACCCTAGCTCACCTCCATTACCTCCATTCCATCACTACCAAACGCTGCTCATCTCCATTGCATCCATCTTCCATCATGGACGACCCCTGCCTAGTCTTCATTCCGTCACTGCTTACGAAGCCCTATGCCTTAACCTTAACAATCACATTGACCCACTGATCCCCTTCTGCCTTGACCCTCACATTCGCGTCGGCTCAGGAACCCCTTTGCTTTCCTCCATTGCGTCGCCAAAGACCTTCTGTTACCATCATTTCTTTCCCTGCCATTAGCACCGACCGTTGACTGTCAGCGTCGTGGAATTATTTCTTAGGAAATCTCAGCAGCTTCAATTAGACTCTCTAATTGCATCATTCACTGATTGATGTATGCATTTTTTTTTTAATATTTGATTATTTGTTCTTTTGTTGTACATTCACATTTAATCTGATACATGCTACTCAATCTCATGTGTTTTTTAGATTAATCTTAATTCATTGTGCATAATAGTTATCCATGTGGATCATCTGGTCGTGAATACATAATCCAACAATTTGTAGCAATCTTGGTATTCAAACCTAACTCTCATTTGTAAGATATTACATGTTGTTCACAGATGTCATTTGTATTGCATTCCTATTAGAACCCGATTTTGTGGGGTGACCTCAAGCTGGGTTTCAAATCTAAGAAGTGGACTGAATTGTCCAAGCGACCCGTTAGGCCTCATGTGTGCCATTAGACCTCCCCACCCGGTGTGTCTCGGCCCTTTGTTTATATTGTATATCATAAGGGCCCGTGATGGCCTAGTGTTTATTGTATATCATAAGGGCCCGTGATGGCCTAGTGTTTGTTGTATACCATAAGGGCCCATGATGGCCCATTTCGTTGTGTACCATAACAGCCCATGATGGCCCATTGTTTATTGTATATCATAAGGACCCATGATGGTCTGTTGTTTGTTATATATCATAGTGGCCCAAGTCGGCCCATTATTCATTTGTATAACATGATGGTCTACTGTTTGTTATATAATATAGTGGCCCATGTCGGTCTCTTATTCTATTGTATACCATTATGGCCCATTGTTTATTGTATACTATAGTGGCCCATGTCAGTCCATCTTTCATTTATAAAGCATGGTGGCGAGGATAGAAATCCTCTCCTGGGGTAGTTATGCCTGCCAAGGGTTGGATTTCATCCAGCGCACATACTGATGTATTGGTATGCGCATCGGATAAATTATAGCCCTTGGATTCTGGCTGAAATCCTCTTGCCGCAGGGAGACAATTTCAATCCTGGTGGCCATTGTTCATCTGATTGGTTTCTGACTTATTTCAGTGACGGACTGGTTTTAATTTCTTTGTTTTCCATCATCATTATTTGCTTATCTATTTACTAAAATTGTCTAGTATGATCTTACTACTTGTCTTTCCATGATTTTTGTATATTATTACTGTTTAATTGCTCATGGTGGGGATGTGTTTCCAGGCACCAAATATAATGTCATGTGCCGGGTTAAGGGGAAAACGCCAGATTTGTGCGGCTCCCAATGCATAGGATGTGGGCCGGGTTAGTTTGGGATGCTCCCAATGCCCTCCAAATGTATCACCATTCATGCTAGTGCCAGGATCCGTCCTTGATGGAAGGCTTACCATTTTTATTTTCTTTCTTCTCTTGTCTAAAGGTTTTCACAAATCAGGTTTTCACAAATCTCATCACTGGATGGTCTATCTGCTTGATTAGTGGCGATAGAAATCCATTTGTTTTCAACACAAGCTCGAAGCGGGGGACCTGATTCTTGAGAGAATTTTTCGTCTCCAAGATACATAGGGAATTTGAGAAGTGTTCCTACAATTTAGTCCAAAGGCTATGGTCTGATTTGGCATTATTTTATATTTTTATTGATATCATTCTTTACATCCCCCAAGTTGGTAGGCCATAGACCTAGACATCGATTATGTGCACAAACCGCTATTTGATTGGTTTGCCGCCTATGGATCGGCTTTGAACACAACACTTGTCGAACTACGTTGTCGTACTTGATTCTTGGATTTCCCTAGGGTAAGTAGGTAGTTCTTTTATTCATTAAATTCCTTTTTAAGTCTTCATCGGATGTTCAAAGCCAAACATTAAAATTGGAATATGCTTTATTTTGAACTTAGATTCCTTATCTATTTCACATTTTTTTCTCCACGTTTTTTTTCCAGAAGCAAAATGAAATGTTATGATCCTTGGGGGGTGTTTGGTAACACTCCAGAAGTTAGATTCTGACTTCTAGAGCATAAATGGAGTAGAAGCCTGTTTGGTAACCCGGTTCGGACTTCTAGAGAATCCATGAGTGAACCGACTCCAAATGAGCTCTAGAATCCAATTTTTTGGAGCATCAAATAGATGTTTATCGACTTCAGAGCACAATTTTGGAGTAAAAATCACCCCACACCACTACTACCACCAACTACCACCACCAACACCACAACCCACCAGCCATCACCCACCACCGCCACCACCACCACCACCACCACACCGCCACCACCCACCGCCACCACTACCCACCACCGCCACCACCATCATCCTCAATCACTACCCATCACCACCTACCATCGCCACCACCACCAGCCACCAACCACCGCCACCACCACTTACCACCACCACCAACTATCACCCACCACCACCGCCACCACCACCACCCCTCGTCACTACCACCACCAACCACCCACCACTGCCACCACCACCATCCTCAATCACCACCCACCACCACCTACTATCGCCACCACCACCAGCCACCAACCCCACCACCACCCCCCGTTGCCACCACCACCACCAAGCACCCACCACCGCCACCACCATCCACTACCACCCACCGCCACCTACCATCGCCACCACCACTAGCCACCAACCACCGCCACCACCACCCACCACCACCACCAACTATCACCCACCACCACCACCACCGCCACCACCCTCCACCACCACCACCCACCCACCGCCACCCTTCACCACCACCTCCCACCAACCACGACCGTCACCAACCATCACCACTCACCACTAGTGCCACCATTCACCACCCCCCACCACTACTCTGGAGTCCATGACTAAATTAGGTTAACAAACATGTTTCTACTCCCTCATACTCTTGAATCCTTTTGAAGTTGGAGTAGAAATTTGAACCAGAAGTAAGAATCCCAGAGTTGAAGTTTTATCAAACAGCCCCTTGAACTATATGTGGAATTTGATTCTCCCTCTGATATACATAGGTAGCCTGGGACCCAAAACCCAGATTCGATTCCACCTTTCAAATAATCATTTTTGCCTTTCTATTACATTCATTCATTCATTATTTTGCTTTACCTTTCTCAATTAATTCATTTTTTTTTTCATTTTCTATTCTATCTATTTCATGTCCCTTTTATTATTATTAATATTAAATATTTATTTATTTATTAGTGTTCCATCATTTTTTGCTTCTTCTATGTCTTCTTCATTTTGTCTTGCTATTTTGTCTTCCCATCATATGCGAGTGTTTGACTTATCGAGGGATATGCTTGTTTGAGGTCCCATAGACCTTTAAGATTCAATAGATGCGCTTGATTGGCTAATCGGTTCGTCATCTGATTATATTTTATCCCCATACTAGGATTCATTCTTCTCTATTTGCTTAAAAACCTGTTTGGCTAAACAGTGCATGAGGTTGAACTAGATATTTGGTTTAGAATCCCCAAAAGCCATAGTCAGCTTCTTTGACCATGAATCGTCATAAAATATGATATAGGAAGGGAAAGAAAAGTATAGTATGGGAGACCAATCTTTGGATCGAGCGATTTGGGTGCTTAATACCTTCCCAGAGCATAACCTCGACGCTTACTCGATATCTGTAAAGACCATAGCCAAATTTGGGATGCAAGTAATTAGACGTCTCTCCTAGCAAGATGACAACATTAGAGGTCCTAGACCTTAATCTCGATGGCGACTGATTAATCATTGTCCATCGACGTGGGTGGACAAGATCGAAGGCGAAACCCAATGATCTACATTCTTTTAAGGAACCCTCTCTAATTCCCAAACACCAATTTTCCAAACCAAAGAATCTTTTTGGGGGAGGGCAGGAATTTTCCAATATCTTAACATGGGGGTTGGCCATCGAGGTGTCCAATTTCTCAACTCACAGTACCTCGCTAGCTGTGGAATATTTTTCACACTGGATCAACATCTCTGGGAGATATTCTGGTGCTTTCTATGTGAGTGAGAAGCAAAGCTTGTCATCCGTGACTCTAGCCTATAGCACAGGGTTATGAAGGCACGTAAGCTTTCATCCTTCTATTGCTTGACCGTCATGAGATGGTAAGTCGTCTTCTTCCATGCTCGGCTCCCTTGGAAGTGTACCAGGAACTGATTCGACAATTGCTCGATTGAGATGATGCTTCTCACTGACAGGTTGTTAAACTAAGAGTTGGACCCCTGAGTGTGGCTAGGAATGTTCTATACACTAGGCTGTCATTGAGGTCGTAGAAGAGTCATCGAGACAAACGTGTCTAGAAGTTTATTAGGAGTAGTCGTTCCATTGTACGATCATGGGCACAGTAAAATGTAGAGGAGGGGGAATCTTCATTATCTCCTCAGACAGCGCCGAGATAGTGGCATAGGTTGGCTGAGGCGGAATGGTCCAATGTTGTTTAACCCATTGTGGCTGAGTTGTCAAGTTGACCAGCTACCTTTCCAGGTTACAAGGGGAATGGGTGGCACTAGTGATACTGTGTCAACAGGCACTACAAGAGGGGAACAGGTGGAGCTGTTGCACCTAGGGGACATTCTATTTTGCCCGCTTTTGTCGTGCCGTGTTTAGAATGGATCATGCATTATGCGTGAGCGGAGTCTCTTGTGCATGGGCACACGTCCATTTCAGGACGGGTTATGGCTGGTGGATGCAACAACTTTGGGTGTGAAAACTGCTGGCCCAGGGACCTGGGGCTGGACCCGATATGCCTTTCATTTGATTGATCATGATGAAACCATGTTCTTGCTGGTTGGCCAGGGTTGGAATGTTCCCTTGTAGTAGCAGAGTTCACCGCTGAGGTCTGAGGTTGCCAAGGAGAAACTGGGGGATTGGAGCTCTAATTCCAATGCCTACATTAACTGGCTAAGCCTCGCGTAACACCTAAGCCAACTGCTCAATCCGCCGACTCATGGCTTTGAGCTATTCACAAGTCGCATACTGAGCAATGGGCGAAGGAGGAGTATGCACAGGGGGTTATGCGTGTAAGACCTGCACTCAATGAACCCGATCTAAACCTTTAATTCATGTCGTAACAGGTCTTCCAATCATCACCGGGCCAGACGGGATGAAGGGATGACAACCAGGTACAAAAACGGACCTAATGTATGATATTTTTCATACCAGTTGATGGTACCGGTCGACCGATATGTCTGCGCGGGCAGACTGCTTAGATCTGGAAACGGATCTCTACGGGTCCCACTTTCCTAGTCTCGAGCCTATGGACTTTTATAACGTAAGGAAACTTCCTAAACTCTATCCTAGTCTATTTAAGGACCCTTAAACCTCCTTAGAACTCTTTCATTGATCCTCACAAACCCTAGAGAGGAGAAAGAGATCAAGAAGGAGAAAAAGCTAAGGAAGGAGGGAGAAGAGCCGCCGTTTGCTGTTGGACGAAGAACACCATAATTGCGAACCAACGGTAAGTGCTTGAACCTTCCTCTAAGTTAAGCATTATAGATGATTAGTCATGAATTGATCAATACTATGCAAGGCGAGATATTGATCTAAACCTTTAAATTTGCTGTCAAACCCTAATACAGTCGATCAACCCTAGATTTGCATTCTAGGCTAAGGATCATCGAAACTAAGACTTGAATGGAACATGAAACAACTCTAACTCGTTGCTCAGCCCTAGAATGTATAGGAGAAACCCTAGAATCAATAGGGGGTGACCGACAGAAAGCGAACACTAAGTTGATGGTCTTCCGAAGGCATACAGGTCGCATCATATGAGACCGCTACTGCTACCGGTACCTATCGGAGACTGGTCTGTGGGGGACCGATCGACCATACCGGTCACACCTTTCCCCACAGTGCCACGACCGGTACTTGTGACCGGTACTGCGATCGGTATGCACTGTGAGTAGTGTTTTTGACCCAGTTGGTTTTCCGACCAAAGTAAACCCTAAGAAAATTATTCTAATTCAACCCTAACATCGTGTAGGACCTTGTGATAGCGAGTTTGGATTCTGTGATGCGGAGCAAGTTAGCAATCAAGCCTCAGGTAAGGGAATCGGACCTAAACCCTAATAACTTAATAATAGTAAAACGTTGTTAGTAATTATGATTCTGTGGAATGGTGTTTGTGCATACTCGCATGTCATCTTTACTTTCAGTTATTATATTGTTCATGCATACTCGCTATGCTAGGATGTGACTGTTAGGCATGTGATTGTTTTCGTTTATGTGTAGAATGGGAAGGGCTTGGGGTTTGGGATCATTCCTCACACTAGCACATTTTTGTATCGTTCTGTCTTAGCATGCTTGGTGCGGGTAGGGTATCAGGGGGTGGAAGTAGCACTGTGGTCTCCGGCCTGGCTACTAGACTCTAGCTCATCTCTATGCCGTAGGGAGCTGTGCTGGGATAGGGCCTACTGTGATGACATATAGGATTGATTAGTTGCGAGCCCAGTTTGTAAGCTCAGTTTGTAAGGTCTCGCCAATAGGGGCTTACGTGTTGGTATGGGTAGGGCATCAGGAAAGTGTTGGCGGTGTTTGATCCGGACGCTTTAGCTCTATCTCTATTCCATGGTGAGTGTATGTGGGACGACAGTGGTGTTTGATCCATTGGGCGGATTCACACACTCGTGTATAGAGATGCGGTGGCTGCCAATCCTTTCTATAGTACATTGTAAACTTAAAACCAGACTTTAATGTGAATGTTACTCATGCATGATGTGTGTTGCATTGTCTGATTTTCTAACTGAGCTAAGTTGTGAGCTCACCCTTGTATATATACATGTTTTTAGATGTTGATACAGGTTATACGGTGGAGGACTACGTGGATGCTCCAGTATATAGAAGAGCTGCTGCCTTGGAAGTGCAAGCAGGGGAGGACGAGCATGACGCTTCATGCGAGTGCCCTTTTTGTGTGTACCTCTAGGATATTGGATTTGTTTATTTTATTTATTTTTAGTTGGATTTATAAGTGATGTAAGGATAATTATTTACGTTCTGGTGTTTTAAATAATTGGATATTTTATTTAAATTATCAATAGAGAACTCAGTTCATTTAATTTAAGACTTTTGCTGCATTTAATTATATTCTGATTATGGTTATGTGCAATGGTCTGTATGAATGGACACGATCTTATTGAGATCTTGGTGTGAACCGTTGGTTCAGTGACGATTCACTCACACTTCTGGTTCAGCCGGAATTGGGGGTGTGACAATGCATCTGATTTGGCATCGCCCCCCGTAGTGTGAACATCACTCTCCTCTTCTTGTATTTCTTTGATTGGATGGGTGGCTGACTTAGCAAGAGTTCTTCAATGAGCTATTAAAGTAGAGAGTAATTTTTTTGGTACACTTTCTTCGAATTCAATCTAGTAGCCCCACGATATGCTCCAAACTATTGCATTTGAAAATCATCTCATCAGTCTGAGGCATGTAGAACCTACGATCATAATAAAGGAGGCAGAAGTGATTGGGTGACTCATTCTGGGGGACACTTTGATGCCTAAGTTGGATCCGAGTACAAGCAGTCAAGAGCTATCAAAGTGATGAGCTCCAGTTTATGAGTTGTGCCGTAGATAGAGTTCATGTATCAAAAGATTCATTAGGAATTACCTTAGGGACTACTTTTATTTATAGAGTGAGGCATGGAGCATCGAGGTCCGTATCCTTCGCTGTGCAGATAAGACAGATTACCAACAGTTCGTATTAGATGGCTGTGATGCCTCATAATCTCAGTGTTTGAGTAAGAGTAGGGAGTCGAGGCACAGATGGCCAAGCCTGAGTATTTTGGGGTGATAGGTGTCGCCCTATGCTTAAGTCCTCCGACAGATGAAAAGTGCAATTGAGCAAGATGCGATCAGCTACTCAGAATAAATCAGGATTATTTGTAGGTAATGCTCTATTCGAAAAGGACTCTTGAGGTGAGCTGAGTTAGCTTTGGATCTCCAGAGTGGCGGCTACATCCTTAATGTTGTGTTCTATAAGGAATGTGACTCATTGTTGTCATGTCTTACGAGGAGTAGGACTCCTTGCCACTTCAAGGAGCTAGTGGGAGTCCTCACCTTGATCTATGGGGAGTGGGACTCCTCTTCGGTAGACGATTCGGCCACTAATGGAGTTGGTCGAGCGTCTTCTTCGAGTGCATTTGTCTTCTGCGTAGTTAGTCTTCTAGGTATTGTGTCATGTGTCAGTTTTGGATTGGGTGTATTTTCCCCGTAACAACAGTGTTTTAGATTTTTAAAAGGGTTTAGAGATTCAAAACATATTTGACTAAGAGTTTGCATAGAGACCACATTTTGTCACCTTGGAGGTGAGCGTTGCGATGATAATCAAATGTTCTCAACAGATGTAGTATAGTATCTATTTATGGTTTAGAGTCCCGCAGTGAGTCTCTGTTGACGTCTAGAACCATAGCTTGGAGTTCGATATATTCACCTAGGAAATGACCAAATTGCCCTTGTAGGATTTGACAGAGTCAACCATAGGTCAAATGTCCCCAGTTTTACCCTGACGACCCTAACCCATCCAGGCCTGCCCTGAACCCTGGCAGGGTTAAACCCGGCCCAAACCCTAACAGGGCTAGGTTAGGGCTTAATTTTTTATCGACCCTGGCAGGGTTGGGTTGGGTTAGGGTTGACCCCCTGGGTTGAGCCCGGCCCCGGCCGACCCTGTATATATATATATATATATATGAATATACTCTAGGAAGCGTTGCCAACTCTAAGAGGCGTTGAGACATTGTCTGAGAGACTGAGAGTCGACTGTCGAAAAAGATTAGGTGAGAATCAAAATCTCTTGAGGAATCTTCCCTATTTTGAATTAAATATTTTTTTATAGTTTGATTGTTATTGTTTCGACTTCATTTGCTGATCTATTAGAAAATTGTAAGGAGATTTTACTTTATTTTGAGTGATGTGTTTTCAATCATTCTGTTGTTCTTTTGACTGATTGAGTATGTTGTTTGATTTTTGTTGTTTCTATTTTATTTGTTGATCTTTTAGAGGTCCCCTCTGTTTTGGCTACTAATCTTGTTCATATTTTTATCGAGAGATTTATGATTCGCATGAGTGTTGTAATGGAAGCATGTTTAATGATTGATATGAGATTTCAATTTGAACTAAGATCAAATGAGTTTTAAATGAATTGTATGATTGATATCGTTTATCCTCTCTTTTTTCTCTTTTTACTTATGGGGATCTTTTTTTCTCTTTTTACCTCCTCCTAAATTAGGGTTAATCAGGATTAACCCAGCCCAACCCGGTCCTGTCAGGGTCAATCAGGGCAGGATAGGGTTAGACCCAACCATGCCAGGGTCAAGGTTAGGGTTGTACATTTTCTGACCCTGGCAGGGTTGGGCTTGGTTAGAGTTAAGTTTAAATAGTCAGGGTTGGGGTTAGAGTTTTGAAAAACCCGACCCAATCCGGCCTTGTTGCAGCCCTAGTTTGGACATAAGATTTGTGAACATTGAAACTCTTGTATTTCAAAATTGCTTGAAATTTCCTTATTTTGTCCATGAGTTTATGTGAAACTCCATTTTAGCCACGGTGGGTACGACTTTCTTTCCAAGATATTTTCGCAATTATTCGAAATGGGCTCTGTCCTTCATCCAATTCTATAGTACTTGGAAAGAGTTTCACCAATTTGGATTTATAAAATGATTTAAATTATAGTTATGATTTTCTAAAAAGATTCTTTTCTTCCTTTACCAAAAGTGGTCCACCTATTTCCATGTATTACCATTCTACCCTAGACATATATAAACAGACCAAGAGGCCAAGCTTTCCCATTGATCTTTTCCTTTCAATATAGTTAACATTAAACTGTTCCTTTTGTTTCTAATATATTAGATCCATTCTTCTTTTGAAGGTTTATATTAAATGGAAGGCCCCCTTTTTATTACCTGCGAAATTCAAGAATTGTGTTAAATGGATATTGGACTGTTGTGGTAACATTGGTTTGGTGTTTTTTTATCAAAAAAAAATAAAAAATAAATAAATAAATCAAATAAAAAAACATTGGTCGGGTGTGGAAGAGTTTGTGGCTCATAACTACGGATCAACCCCTTCTATGTAATTGTGTTTTAAAACCATGCGAGTCTTGAACCAAAGCAGACAATATCACATGGATGCAACACTTCTCTTGAACCTTAACATTTGCATCATCTGTGGGATCCCTGGACCATACGTAACAAACTCACTTGAGGAACCTCTGTTGTGATAAAAAGGAGGGGGAAGATCTAATACAGCCCCACATTGGTTGGGTGTTGGGAGAACTTGTGGTTTACAAGTAAGGGAAAACCCTTTCCATATAGACACATTTTAAACCATGTAGACCTCAACCCAAACTGAACAATATCACATGAATACAACACTCTTTTTGGGCCTTAACACTAGCAATAAAACCAGTTATTTGATGATAGACTTGAACACAGACCATGATGTCTATATTGATCTATTGCATAGATAATCAGATACGGGAATATATATATATATAGGGTGGTGGGGGGGAAGGGGGAAGGATTAACAATTTGATTCCACGCCAAGTATACAAGGGTCTATTTTTTCAGTCTAAATGCATTAAGAGCCCAGTGCCTAAGACTAAGATTCAATACTAAACGGGCCGGGCATGGGTTAATTTGGTCCAACCCAGAGACCTTGGCTAGTTAACTGAGAAGTTGGCTAATACAATCGATCAATCATTTACCTTGTTGATTCGCTTCTCTAAATCTGTGAGAAAAGTTTACCTGCATGTATTCTTTCTAGGTTTCCATCACCGTCTATATCCAATGGATCCCACACTTGAGATGTGGGTCCCATACCACGTCGACGGTGATGAGGATCCCATGGAGAGTACATGTACATGCAGGTGATCCGACGAAATGGTGAATTGTAGTAGAGTAAACCGATGATCCTATAGCCCTTTGCCCGGCTATTGAAAGAAAATCTTGCATCTGCTTCCCCTATTATATAACCGATCCCGTTTCTCTCTAGACCTAACATGGTAGTTTCCCATCATAGGGCTTTCTATCTATAGATTGAGCCATTACCAAGAAGTGTCTTTGTTCAGAACTCAGTTGACTGCTTCTATAGATAAGGCGGAGTGTCATTGGCTCAGCATTATAGCTTTTAGGGCTTTGGCGCTTTTACAACGCTTTGCTACCTCGAAGCGCCTCTCTATGCTTCGCTAACACATTGCGTTGTCAACTTTGCTACCGACGTTTCGTAACGCTTGGCTAACGCTCAACTAAGTCTTGAATCTTCGCGTGGACCATTTACACTCTAAGTCTAAGCATTGATAGTTGACTTATTATTATTCGTAAAAATAAATATTGTTGACTTTTTGGAACCTACCGAGTGGTCAGTAAATCGATAAATCTAGCTGGAAAATCAAACAAGTAAACTCAATCTAATAACTAAAAGCCTTGAGTACACCTCGTAAATGTATTTTTCCTTCCTCTTGGATTCAAATCGTCTCCTTCGTGTACTTCAGGGAGGAGGGAGATACCCCCATCGGATGGTCGACATGTGACTCTCGAGAAAATCTGAGAACCACGTCCGAACCGACACCCAACCGACAAGTAGAGCCGATAGGGGGTGTCGGCTCGGACATGGGACTCGAATTTTCTCAAGAGTCACGTGTCGGTCATCCGACAGGGGCGTCTCCCTTCCCTCCTCCTTGAAGTACATGGAGGAGACGATTCAGATCCCTTCCTTTCTATTACGTATTTGCTTCTCTCTCCATATCAAATCATCAATGGAAATTCTCCCACACTGGCAGCATGGGTAACCCCTCCCATTTTTTAATCATCGTCAAGAGTGAGGAAAAAGTTATGGGAAGCACACCAATTGTTGGGAATCAGAAATTGACCGGCATCACTCAAAACTTAATGTTAAAAATATTGTTGACTTGCCTTCTCACTGTATGCATTGTGACAACAAGAATTCTAATTAGTACCAAGCATAATCATTTGGTTTTCAAGGACAGCAGTGGAGGCAGAGGGAAGACCAATTGAACGAGGAGTCCTCCAAGCACGGGCAATGGGATGCATCAGGATAGATAAGGGTACCACATTTGGATCGAAATTATTTATCGAAATCTGATCAACTCATTTACATCAAAACGGAGAGGTCGTTTAATAATCGATTCGATTTTGGATTCAAATATTACACCGTTTATTTAACCGGTTTGGTTCGATTTTGAACATTTTAAACCGGCATATTACACCGGCTAGACACTGATTAAACCAAATAGAATATGAATCGTGAATTCTCTAAAAGCTAACTCATTCATTATATTATTAATATATTATTTCCAAAGACCAAAGAGTAAAGACCTCAACCCCAACCCAATTGCAATTAATAAATTATTTTTCCAATACCCCAACCCCATTTCCCAAGGGTCTAAACCATTAAACCAAAATAGAAAAACTCTATAAAACATAACCCCATTAGCCATTACGCATAGTGGCATACCAACAACCAACAGCCAACCATCTCACTCCCTCCCTGAGGATCATTATGGTTATTTTTTACCTTTAATCTTGGTTATTTAAGTTGCATTTTTTTTAGATTGAATAGACTAAGAAATTGCAATTACTAATTACTCATCCTTAATGTTGTATGTAGGGTGATGTGAACCATGGATTCAATGTTGATATTGTTTGGAAGAGTATAAACCTAGATAGGATGTATATTTTTTTTTATTTATGAAAAATCGATTAATAACTGATACGTTAAACCATTTATAAACCACAAGCAAAACTGATTAATGAAAAACTGTTTAAAAACTGGTAGACCGAAACAAATTACTAATCGGTTCTGGTTTCAATTTTGACATCGTTTAGTTAATCGATTCGATTCTGGTTTTAACCTCTTATATATCGCACCGGACCGGACCATTAAACCGATTATAAACCGTTCAATACCCTTAAGGATAGACATTCAGAATGATAGCTTGTTGATGGTGCACTATCTTCATGACCCACCATTGGTGGCATGGCCTTGGCAGTTATTCCCCACACTTTTGGACATTACTCATTATTTACTATTTTCTGGTTTGTAACACTACTCGGCTACTAAAGCTAGGATTTTTTTTTTTTTTTTTTTGGTAAAAGGAAAATTTATTGAGAAAGACTGGAAAAAACCAAGGTCTCATTTATAATCAAATCATGAAGCCAAGGAGAGGAGTCTAGCCAACACACCACTCCCGAAAAGGTGGAGGCCTTCCTAGCTAAGGAATGAGCGACCTGATTTGCTCCCCTAGGAATCCAATTAAAAGAACATTTTGTAAATTTAGAGTACAACATAGTGACATCAATGATAATAGATTGAATCTCTATCTTATCACAACAGAAATTAGGATGAATAGCTATGATATCCGAACAATCCGACTCGAGGATAATTTTATTGAAGCCAAGCTCCAAAGCTGAAGATAAGGCAGCTCTAATGGCAAGAATATCTCAACATTTAACTATAGAAAATGATGCTGGAATAGAAACTGCTTTAATAACCTTTCCAAAAGAATCTCTACAGATGAAGCCCAAGCCCTTACCTTGCTCCATGAAACATGCATCGGTGTTGATCATAATGGATCCATATGGAGGAGGAGAGACCAGCAAGTCTGAAGGTCAAAACAAATGAGAGCCTTATAATGAGGAGATTGATTGTTAGAAAGAGCCAAGAGAAACTCCTCAAAGGTTAGTTCAGCCTTCCTGATGACGTCAATAGGAGACCATTGAGATTGAAAACCAAATCATTACCAGCTTTCCAAATATACCAGAGGCAAGACCAAACCTTTGGGAAGCCTTCTCTTTGAAAAGATGAGGCATGGATCTCCATCTTCGAATCCATTGTGAAATTGTAAGATTAGGCACTTCAGGCATAACATAGGATAAGGATGATCTGAACCAAAACACTCTAGAGAAAGGACAAGACAAGAAGATATGGTCAATGGATTTCGATTCTGAGCTACACCATTTACATGAGATATCAAACTTGATTGGAAGATTCAGCAATTGGAGACGATAATAACCCATCAAATTTGAGGTTCCTTTTTAGAAGATCCTCTATAGAGCCGATTCCATGATTGTAAGCTCGCCAAAGAAAGGATTTGATTTTTGAGAGAAATTTACAATGCCAAATAAACTTCCAAACATCTTTGGTAATTAGTTTCCAATGGGGAATATTAGAAGAGGAAGGAAGGTCATTTTTAGCTCTTGTAGATTTGAAATAAATTGGTAGGCAGATTTAACAGAGAAAACTCCATTTTTAAACCCACCCCAAATAAGATTATCTTCAGTCCGAAAAAGGCTGAGTTGAATCTTTAAAATTTAAGTGATATCCTCAAGATTGGAAATAAATAGTGATTATATCTTTCATCAAAGTCCTGTTGTAGGGATCAATTAAATCACTGAAAAAAAAAGAAAAAAAGAGAGAGGACAATCATGAGATTTTGGATGCCTTATGTCAAAACCTTTAATAGTGGGAATACAATTGTCCCCTCAAATTTTGAAATGGGAACCATCCCCCCCTAGCCAAAAAATCCCAGCCAAGAGAAATTTTGGTACCTGCAGGGAAGTTACATGCTTACTTATTTTGAAGATAAAGAGAGGATAAAGCTAAGAGAGAAAATATAGGATAATAAAAAGCTTTACAAAAGAAGCCGGACCTTGATTCTCAATAGAGAAAATTTAGGAATTTCTATTCTATCTATATATTAGATTATACTAATTAAATACACAGCCCATTACAGACTCCACTACAGACTCTACAACGCCACTATCATTATCCATTCCTATTAACAACTCTAACTACCCATCACCTAATTATTAACCATTAACATTAAATAACCAACACATAAACTTACCCACTAACACAATAACTGATTATTAGATAACCCAACAATAAAATACGTACAATTAAAATAAAACACATAACAAATCCCTTCCCCTAAAATTCGGTTTTGGCACCAAGACCATGTCCAATTCCTCATCCACCATCATATGTGATGCTGTTTTTGTTTTCCTCATTGTTTTCTTTAATTTCGTAATAGCCTTCATTTAAAAATAACTTCTTACAGCTGTGACCCAGTATAAATCTTTCATTGCAATTGTAGCAAAGTCTCTTAGCTCTTCTATCTTGGATTTCGGTGGGGATAGCCATTTGATTGGAATATTTTGGCCATTATTGATCGTCTTTTCATCATTTTGTGAGAAATTTTGGGCTTTGTACAATCGAGCGAGATCAATGGCTAATGATAAGGATGTAGGGCGCCCTGCCATCACATATGCTTTAATGTTGTCGTTAAGTCCACTGATGAGGCAACTAACTTGGCGTTGAGGTGGTAAGGTCCCCACTTTAGACAACAATTTTTCAAATTGGGTTTGATAATCTCGAATGGACCCAATTTGATGTAATTTTACCAATTCTCGAAAAAATCTTGAAATTGTGTTGGGCAGTACCTCGTGTGTAGGCTGTCACAGAATCATTGCAATGTCATCTCATCCCCCTCTTGTCGGAATAATTGATACCATAACTGAGCTTCTCCCTCCAAATGAAAAGAGGCAAGTGTCACTCGTTCCTTCTTTGGGGTTTGATGGAATCGAAAAAATTATTCTACTCTACAAGTCCAACTTGTAGTATCTTCTTCTCCATTAAAGCACAGGAAATTAAGCTTAATGAGTTTCGAAACAAAGTACTAATGAGGACCATTTGGCCGGTTACCCATGGTAGGGTCAGGTCAATCTCCATGGTTTTGGAGTGGAATCAAGGAATTTTCTCCTTCGCGTTTCATGTTAATTGTGTGTAAACCAAGTTTCTCGAGCACTTCGTTCAACTTGCTCATTATCAACTATTGTCCTTGAGAGAGAGAGACTCTACATCTTCCTCAAGCTTCTCTACTCACTCATCCATGGCCCTGCTTTGATACCAAACTGATACGTCCAGGGAAGTTCCACGCTTATCTATTTTGAAGATAGGGAGAGGATAAAGCTAAGAAAGAAAATATAGGATAATAAAAGGCTTTACAAAGGAAGCCGAACCTTGATTTTCAATAGAGAAAATTTAGGAATTTCTAGTTTATTAGACTATGCTCATTAAATACAAAACCCATAAATAGTAATAGACTCCACACTGCCACTATCATTATCCATTCCTATTAACTTTAACTACACATTACCCAATAACTAACCACTTACATTAAATAACCAACACGTAAACTTACCCACTAACATAATAACTGATTATTAGATAACCCAAAAATAAAACACGTACAAATAAAATAAAACACGTAACAAACTTCCTGCCTTTAAGTATGCTTCTCCAAGCCCATGATGGATGACTTCCCAAATTAGCATTCAAGAAATCGAAATTTGAAAAGTATATAGCTTTAAAAGTTTTCCCCCAATTAGAATTTGAATCTTTCCAAAGTCTCCAAGCCAACTTTATCAATAATGCTTGGTTTTACATAAAAGAGTCTCTTAGATCTAATCCACTATTTTCTTTAGATTTACACAATCTCTTCCATGAGATCCAATGAATACCATTTTTGTCATTGCCTTTACTCTAGAAAAAAGGAGCAGCTTCTTTTTTAGATTGACTCATGATGAGATTTAGGAAACTTGGAATGTGAACCAGCAAAATTAGAGACAAATAAGGCAACAAATTTAAGTAAAATTTCCTTACCAGCATGAGTCAAGAGAGAGGCCTTTCGACCCTTTATTTTGCTAATGGATCGATTAGATATATTCTTGAATGAGTTGCATTTTGAGAAACTGAATTTAGAAGGAAGACCAAGGTATTTTGTAGGTCCTTCACCACAAGAGACTTTAAGAACTCTGGAGAACCACCTTTCAAACCTTGGGGGGGGGGGGTGTTAGGGCTAAATGTAGCTGATGACTTCTTGAAGTTTATCTTCTGGCCCAATGCAGAACAATATATCTCCAGACAGTTTCTAAGGGAAGAGATATGCTTAAGATTTGCTTTAAAGAACATAACACCGTCATTTGTAAATAAGAGGTGTGTCAAAGGAAAACCGACATACCTAAATTTAATCCCTTGAAGGGAACCATCATCAACTGCTTTTTCCAAAATACTTGAAAGAGCATGCCCACAAAGAATAAAAATGGCTGGGGAGAGAGGATCCCCCTAACGAATACCTCTAGTTGGATTAAAGTTCCCTCTTTCAGCTCCATGAATAAGAACTGTATATGAGACTGTGGAAAAAAAGAATCATCACTAGATTTACCCAAAGATGACTGAATCTAAGCTTAAGGAGAACAACTCTAATGAAGTGCCACTCTAGCCTATAATAGGCTTTTTGCATGTCAACTTTTAAGGCAAGAAAAAAAATCTTTCCCTTTTTTTAATTTTTTTTTAATGAAGATGAAGGCCTCATGGGCAATCAAATGTTATCAGAAATGCTTCTATTTGGAATAAAAGTAGATTGTGATGAAGAGACAATGTCATCCAGTA
This sequence comes from Protea cynaroides, assembly GCA_028583415.1. Classification (NCBI taxonomy): domain Eukaryota; kingdom Viridiplantae; phylum Streptophyta; class Magnoliopsida; order Proteales; family Proteaceae; genus Protea; species Protea cynaroides. The sequence continues at coordinate 23,573,032 of CM053276.1, forward strand.
GACTCTAAGGTGCCATAGCCTTAACAACATTGTGAATCTCCTCATTTTTGGGAATGCTACATAGTAGATCATTGAGATTAGATGTAGATGAGTTCACACGTTCTAACTGAGTTCATAGTTAAGTCCTGAAAAAGACAAGGAAAATCACAGGGTGGATTAGGTAATCTGGTGGCCACTCCCATGATTAAGTCAGTTTACAAGGCTAACAGTATGAAGTATGTAAGAACAATTACTTATTTCAGAGTGGGGTAATGTAAGACCCATACGCCACGAACCCGGTCTAACCTTACGTTCTCGTGTCGTGATTGGTTATCCCATCATAATCAGCTCAAGTGAACCAATTGTATGAAGAAACCACAAGATGAGGTAAGTAATAAGTCAAATTTAGTTGGTATGGTTGACTGTTTAAGTTTGTATGGAAGCAACCAGTCAAAAATTAAAAACCAGTAAATTTTAGACGTACGATGGCAGTTTTTAGGGGTATGGTCGACCGTATGGTCGACCAAGTTGTAACTACACAACGTACGGTCACATGTTTTGAAAACATATGGTCAACGGATTATGCGACAACACGATTGACCATACGAAATCCAGAACCGACTCCGTATTTAGGAAACTTTTCTAATTTGAGGAGGACTCTTTTCTAATTGAAAAAAGACTCTATATGGAGGTTTTCCTCTATATAAAAGATGTCCCTTAGCCTCTCTCACTCTTTTAGAATTCAAATTGAAAACTCTAAACCTAAGAGAGAGAGAGAGAGAGAGAGAGAGAGAGAGAGAGAGAGAGAGAAGGAGAAGGAGATTTGGAAAAGAAGGCTGAAAGGAAGGTTTTGCAGAGAAGAGTTCTATCTCTCTACAGCAAGCTTAAGGTATGGACTTAACTCTGTAGGATAGATCAGATAGAATAGGTTTGTTTTAAATTGATATATGGAACCTAATACAATGATTCGATTATAGGTTTTCTATGGGAAGCCATAGAGAGTAGGGTAGGGATAATTGATAAGGATAAACAGTGATTAAAGGCCATAGAATGATTTTAGGATGAATCTCATTGATGATCCAAGAGGGGGAACTCATATTGAAAGTAAAAATTTGACCAGAAATCATATGGTCACAGCTACGGTTGACCATAGGATGACCAGAGTATCGACCATAGCCATTCGAAAAGAATTCAGGAAATGTACGGTCGCAGGTACGGTGGCATATAGTGGGACCATAGGGTATCGACTGTATGTCATACGGTGACATATAATGCGAACATAGGATCTACCATAGGGATCGACCATACGATTATAGCAAGTATATTTTGAGACTAAACAAGGTTTTCGACTATTGTAATTTGATAAACTTGAACCCTAACTTAAATACATTAATTTTTTAGGTTCCCAATAGATTCAAAGTGACTTCCAAAGCTTGGGAGAGGAACAAGCATCAATCAAATGTGAGGGAACAAGACCTAAACTAATTGGATAATAATAAACTATTATTTTATTGAGTCCAATGCCATGATTCTATGCTTGTACACTTGTAATGTGCATCTCACATGTCATCCAATATTACTGTTATTACTGCTCATGCATATTTATTTTTATCTATTTACTACCATGTTATCCGTGATGCTAGGAACAGGCATGTGACTGTGTGTGTGTCATGAGTGTGTTGGATGCTAGCGGAGCATCAGGGGGAGGATGGGGCATTGTGGTCTCTGACCTGGACACCAGACTCTAGCTCTATCTCTACTCAAGTCTTGCCCACTGACATCATCGTATCGCCATTACCTTAGTAGAATTATTATGTCGTAGAGCATCAGACGAGGTGGTCTCGGACCGTGTGGTCTCTAACTCTATCGGGGGGCCTTAGCTATCACACCCCAATTCTGGTCTAACTAGAATGGTGTGATGAACCGCCAATAAATCAATGGTTCATCCAGGATCTCACATAGGTCGTACCCACCATATCAAACCACACACACCTTCCACATTAATAATCAGAGGTAATAAACAAACAAGCGGAAGTCTTACAGATAATGAACTGAGAGTCTAACAGTGATAAATAAGTATTTAATCTAATTATCTCCAAACCATAAGACATAAAAATAAATAATCAATTACATATCCGAGGTTTAAATTATAACTAAACTTAAGCAAAAACACATTGGTTGCTTTCGCATGATAAATCATGCGCATCTTCTTCAGCTTCTACATCCATCACAATAATGTGTCCATACGTCGGCGCATTCATAAATCTTCAACAGTAGGACCTGTATCATCAACTAAAAATATTCGACGTCGAAAGGGTGAGCACACATCACGGCTCAGTGAGCAAACAAAATAATGCAATAAACATATGCATGCATTCAATTCATATCTTTGGTCTGATTTATAAGTTTGCAATGTGCTATAGAAAGATTTGGTGGCTGTTGCACCTCTATACACGAGTTTGTGAATCCGTCCAATGGATCACACACCATTGCCGTCCCACATGCACCCACCATGAAATAGAGATAGAGCTAAAGTGTCTGGATCAAATACCGCTAATACTTCCCCTGATGCCCTACCCATACCAATACGTAAGCCCCTATTGGTGAGGACTTACAAACTAGGCTCGCAACTAACCAATCCTAATGCCAAATAGTATATCCAAGGTTTCACCCCAGTATCCCTCAATACGTCCATAGAGATAGAGCTAAGGCCCCCCGACAGAGTCAGAGACCACACGGTCCGAGACCACCTCCCTGATGCCCTACGACGTAATAGTTCTGCTAAGGTAATGGCGATACGACGATGTTAGTGGGCAAGACTTGAGTAGAGATAAAGCTAGATTCTGGTGACGAAGTCAAAGACCACCATGCCACGTCCTCCCCCTGATGCTCCACTCGCTTGCAACACACCAACCACACACATACATTCACATGTCTATTCTTAGCATCATCATCATCATCATGTTATAAATAAATAGAATTAAATATGCATGAATAGTAATAGCAGGAATATTAGATGACATGTGAGATGCACATTACAAGTATACACGCATAGAATCAATCATGGCATTGAACTCAATAAAAATAAACAGTTTGTTATTAGCCAATTAGTTTCGGTCTTGTTCCCTCACCTGTCCTTCCAAGCCTTGAAATTCTCTTTAAATTGATTTAACAACCTAAAAGTTATATGAATTTAAGTTAGGGTTCATATGTGACATGTTACAGTAGTTGGAAATCGAAACAGAGCACTGATAGGTGTCTGATTAGTCCTATGGTCTCATGCTGTATCGATCTTACTGTCTATGGTCAATACCCTACGGTCGCATATGGTGCGACCGTAGCTGCGACCATATGATTTCTGAAATCTTCCCGAATTCCTATGGTCTATCCTCTGGTCATACTGGTCATTCTATGGTCGATCGTAGCTACAACCTTGAGATTTCTGGTCACAATCTACATAAAATTCGAGTTCTTCCTGAGTCAATTCTTCTGTTCTTCAATGGGGTTTATTCTAAGGTCATCCTATGGCCATCATTAGTAATTTCTTATCAACCCTAATCATCAAATTCACTCCTCATGGTTTTCCTTGGGATTTTCTCAAAGAAATCACATAGATTATAATATGTTGATATTACCTATCTTCCATAGAAGTCTTATTCCTTAGAGTTTACATCTCCAGAGATTCGTTTCATACCTTTGCCTATGATAGAGAGTCAATCTCTTCTCAGCAAACTCTTCTCCATAGCTTTTTCTTCTTCTCCTTCTTTTTCTTCTCTTCCTTCTCTTTCTCTAGGGTTTACTAATGTTTTAAAAGAGTGAAAAATGGTAAGGGACGTCCTTTATATAGAGGAAAACTCTCCATATAGAGTCATCTTTCAATTAGGAAAGCAATCCCTTAGTTTAGAAAGTTTTCAAAACTCAGAGTCTGATCTGGGTTCTCATGGTCGATCAGACGGTCGCATAAACCGTCGACCTTAGGGTCGAAATCATCGATCGTGGGGTTCTGAATTTGATATTTTTGGTTCCCTTCCTTATAGTCAACCATAGCTACCCAGGCATGTGAGCTTAGGTATGTTTTTAGTATTTTTAACTCGATTTTCATACCTGATTTGTGATCTATCTTCACACACTCGGTCTACTTGGTCCAAGAATGATGGGAAGACCTGGCACGACACGGTTAGACCAAGTTAGTGGAGTGCGGGTCTTGCATTAGCTCTATCTCTATGGACGTATTGAGGGATGCTGGGGTGAGTCCTTGGATACACTGGATGACATTTAGGATTGGTTAGTTGCGAGCCCAGTTTGCAAGCCCTCGCCAATAGGGGCTTATGTGTTGGTGTGGGTAGGGCATCAGGGAAAGTGTTAGCGGTGTTTGATCCGGACACTTTAGTTGTAAGACCCGTATTGAACTAACCGGTCTTACCACCTTGTACCAGGTCTACCTATCATGGTCAAGCCAAGTGGACCAAGTGCGTAAAGAAACCACAAGACCAGGTATGAAATTTAACTCAAAACAGTAAAAAATGAGTGTGTGGTCGCATGCCTAAACAGGTATGTCCGACCCCACCAAAAAAGAGTCCAACCCATGACTTTTTGGTCATGGGGTCACACGTCTTAAAAAACGTAGGGCCGACGGATTCTGCGACCCTACATCTGACCCTACAAGAACAGTCAGAAACCAAAAATTAGGAAACCTTCCTAATCCAAAGGGGTTCTTTCCTAAACTCATTGGGCCTTATTATGGAGGGTTTTCTCTTTAAATAGGACGTCCCTTAGCCTCTTTCACTCCTTTAGAACCCTAATTGAAAGTGAGAGAAAGAGAAGAGAAGGAAGAGAAGGAAAATTGAAGAAGAAGACTAAAGGAAGAAGAAGTTTAGAGAAACCTCTGAATCTCAGCAAACCCAAGGTATGAACCTAAATCCCTACATGAATTGGGAGCCTAGAATAGTTTATGAAGAACATAGGATTAGGAGAAACCCAAATCATCCATCCATGGACAAAGTTCCAAGGGAATCCATGGAGGAAATCATTGTGGGCAATGGATAGTGTATAAAAATTATAGTTTGAGCCATAGAACGATCATAGGAAGGACCATGATAATAAGCCAAAGGATCCAAACATGAAAGAATGGACTTAAGAGTGAAAGGTCGACCAAGAACATGTGTGGTCGCACGTAGGGTCGAATGATATCCGACCCCACGAGACCACATGATCGAACACATGCCCTCGAGAAGTCCCAGGGTGGGTGTGGTCGCACGTAGGGTCAAATGGTATCCAACCCCACCTGCAACCCTACACCCTGGGATCGCAGAAACTGCTACCCTAGGTGCTACCCTACCTTGCGACCCTACCCCTGTGGTAGCAGAAACTAAGACCCCAAGTGCTACCCCACCTGCGACCCCTCAGTTTCTGTTATTCTAAACATATTAGAATTAATTCTAATTAAAATCTATTTACTTGTTAAGTCTTTCCAGTGGTTTAAAAGTGAATTATAAAGCTTGAACGAGGATCTACTAGCAATCAAAGGTGAGGGAACATGACCTAAAGTAATTGGCTAATAATAAACTGTATTTATTTATTGAGTCCAATACTATGAATGATTCTATGCTTGTATGTGTGTATTGTGCATTTAACATGTCATCCAATATTTCTGCTACTAATGTTCATGCATACTTAATTTCGTTTATTAATAACATGATGATGATGATGATGATGCTAGGAATAGGCATGTGAATGTTTGTGTGTGGTTAGTGTACTTGATGCGAGTAGGGCATCAGGGGAAGTGTGATGCGGTGCAGTCCTAAGCACTTTAGCTCTATCTCTACTCAAGTCTTGTCCACTGACATCGTCGTATCGCCATTACCTTAGCAAAACTATTACGTCGTAGGGCATCAGGGGAGGTGGTCTCACACCGTGTAGTCTCTGACTCTGTCGGGGGGCCTTAGCTCTATCTCTATGGACGTATTGAGGGATGTTTGGGTGAGGCCTTGGATACACTGTTTGACATTAGGATTAGTTAGTTGCGAGCCCAGTTTGCAAGCCCTCGCCAATAGGGGCTTACATGTTGGTATGGGTAGAGCATCAGGGGAAGTATGATGCGGTGCGGTCCTAAGCACTGTAGCTCTATCTCTATTCCATGGTGGGGTGGATGTGGACAACAATGATATTTGATCAATTGGGTGGGCTTACACACCCTGTGTATAGAGGTGCGACGGCCACCAAACCTTTCTATTACACATTGCAAACTTGTGAACCAGACCAAAAATATGAATTGAATGCATGCATATGTTTGTTGCATTATTTTGTTTACTCACTGAGCCATGATGTGTGCTCACCCTTTTGACGTCGAATATTTTTAGTTGATGATGCAAGTACCACCGTAGAAGATTATATGAATGCTCCGATGTATGGACATGTGGCGGCGATGGATGCAGAAGTTATGATGGAGTTGCATGATTCGTCATGCGAGTGCAACTCATGCGTCTTCGATTAGATTTTTATTTGAATTATTAAGAAAATGTAATTGATTATTTTATTTTACTTTATGTCTTAGTCTTTTGAAGATAATTGGATAATTTATTTATGTTATCATCTTTAGACTCTCAGTTCATTTAATATTAAAGACTTCCGCTATCATATATTTATTCTAATTTTAGTTGTGGATGTGTATGGTTTAAGCAAACGGACACAGCCTATTCGAGATCCTGGTTGAACCGTTGGTTTATTAACGGTTCATCACACCATTCTGGTTGGTAAAGAGTTGGGGTGTGGCAACTTGGTATCAGAGCTCTCAGGTCCTGTCTATTAAACCAGTAAACTTTCACAAAAGTTCGTGAACTGAGTTAGGATAAAAATTAAAAACTGTAATAATAACACACCACAAGCACCTGTGTTATTTAAGACAAAATTAAGAAAAAAAATAATGCATATATAAAAGGAGAAACAAGTTTCATATACACTCGAGTAAAAGCAACGTATATATACATATCCAAATCAGAGTACGGTCCACAATCCAGACAGTTACTCTGTAGTACAAGGAAAAAAATAAAAAGAAAATATACATCATAGAGCTGGAGGTGCTGGAGGAGGAGGTGCCAGAGGAGGAGGTGCCTCGCGATCTTTATTGTAATCCTCAGCATACACTCTAGTCAACCAGGCTACCTGAGTCTGGGTCGTCTGGAGACTAGCTGTCAACTCGACCATCCGCTGATCAGATGCGCGCTGAGCATCTAGAAGCTCTCCTACTCTCCCATCAGTCGCGCACTGAGCATCTAGAAGCTCTCCTACTCTCAAATCAATCACGCGCTGAGCCTTTCTAATCTCAGACAGTAGCCCCATCATATCATCAGATGGTGGGTGTGAAAGACCAGCAGAATGTGAATGAACCCGAGATGGGCCAGCTCCAGTAGAATGTAGTGGTGATGAGGAGGTATGGCGCCTACATCCATATACATACGATCATCATCCTCAGCATCACCCCCATGGACCCCTGCTGCTGCTACTGCTGCCGCCTCAGCGTCTGCTATCTTTACCTGGGTACGAGGACGCACCAGAGCGTTCCTCTCATCATCACTGACCTGAGCATCTCACGTACCCATCCTGCAGATGGCCTCTCAGTCAAGGTCAGAAGAGAAAGTATCCTCATGAATCCTCTCATCTAATAAGTTGACGTGTAGGCGTGTGAACAGAGTAGTGATCAGACGTCCATAGGGTAGGTTGCCTATCTGATCAGGCAGCGTAGCACGGATCATCGTCCGGATAATAATATAAGGAAGGCAGACAGGCTGCCTAGTGCAGATGCAGTACAGGACATACTGGGTCAACTGAGAAATCCTATCATAGTGGCCACTCTGGGGGATCAGGTTGTGCTGGATGATCTTACAGTACACCCGAGGCTCTGTAGGTTGATCGCTTTCATCTCCCAGGATCACCTTTAAGAAGCTGACTATCAATCTCAGCACGCATCATCAAAGAAAAGAACTGGGGTTCCTTAGGAGCACAGTACACCAAGGGGCCATCATTTGATATGCCCAGGAGATCAGTCAACTGCTGGCAGTTAAACGAAACTTCCACCCCTTTTACATAGCTGGTGATCCTGAGCTCCCTACCCCTCTTTGTATCATTGTGATCCCCCACTACCTAGAGGTTGCAATAAAACTGCTTCACCAAAGCAGGACAGGTACAAGCCTCATAGGTGATCACAGGAAGCCAGCCCATGTCACCGAAGGCACCCTCTACGTTAAACAAGGCTAGACAGCCAAGTTTACACAGCGACCCCCTTCTACTTTCTTACGCTCATAGAGAGCATATCGAGCCTCTGTCTCGTTGGAGCAGAAACGAACGGGATCATGAGCCTTAGGAACCTTCGTACGAGCCATACTATTTGCAATGACACAGAAAATTAAATAAGATATTAGATAAGGTAAAAAACTCAAAATTTTGGCATTATAACGGCATGATTTGGCCAAAAGCCTCACTTTTCACCCAAACAGCTGGGCAGGAGGACTTACATAGGTTCCAAACCATCCTGCAAAGCTCATACAGTTGGAAATTTAATCTAGAAAGATCGAATTTGAAGAAATTTCAATAATTTGGAAAAAATCTCAAAAATTAGGTCAAAATGGAAAATTTTAAGTTTCTCGATAACCAACCGATGAAACTCAAATATTTTTGAGGGCTTTCATCCATTGGGTGACCAATAGCAAAAGCCCCCAATAAAAATTAAATTTTTACGATTAGAAAAATTTTAATTTGAAGAAAACGATGCAAATGGATGAAAACCTAGTTTTGAAAGCTTAAAAATGGGAAACAGTAGAAAGCATACCTGAAGGGAAGGAATGGAAGTCACGAACGGAAGAAATGAACACCAAACACTAGGGGTCGATACTGTAGCAATTCAGGGGAAGCGAGTTGAGTTGGAAGAAAAAGAGAAAGAATAGGAAATGAATCCAAAATCAGGTTTAAAAACCTAATTTTAGGTCGTGGGGTCGCAAAATTTGACAAAATGTGCAACCCTACCATCGACCCTAGGCTCTCGGTGATCTGACAGACATCGTGTGGTCGGACCTAGGGTCGGACATATACCGACCCTACGATCGACCCTAGGCTCTCGGTGAGCTGACAGTGTTCTTAGGGTCGCATACCCTAGGGTCGAATACAGTGCGACCCTACCATCGACCCTACGATGGAAATTCAGTATTTGCACTAAATGACTTGAAAAATTGGAAATTTATATTGATTAGTTGGATTTTGACTTGGGAACAACTTATATAGATTGCCTCACATGTTCTATGATTGTTTTCAGACACTACCACCACCAGAACAGGAAATGGTTGGGTGAAGAGTGACCAGACAAGGCCGTAACCCAATTCCACCACCACCATCTGTGGGGGAGGACAACCATGTAATTCCTGAAGTACAAGAGAACCAGAATGCGGCACCGCCAGTAGCTAATGGCCAGGCAAACCCTACAAACTTTTCAGCCCCACCTACAGATTTGGTTACAATCGTAATGAACCTAACACAACAGTTGCAGCAAATACAGTAGGTGCAAGCCAATATGCAAGCTGCTATATGATGATTTTTCCAACTGCACATACGACACCTATGCCAGCTGGACAAGCTAGCACAGTACCAGGGGAAGCAACACGGTACCCCACGCACCTCAAACGCCAGTTATGCAAGCTCCAGTACAAAATCCTGAGGTAGCTCAAGGAAGTTACCAGTACCAACCACCTATGTATGGGGCCTATGCTCAGTATCAGTTGGACCACTCTCGACTGATCGAGCATTTTCTGAAGATGAAGCCTAAAGAATATAATGGTAAACCAGGAGATCCTTTGTGGCCAGCTCATTGGATCGACGAGATGGAAAGGAATTTCATGATGATGACGGTCAATGAGGAGGAGAAAGTACTGTGTGCAACATTCATGCGGAAAGGCGATGCACACCACTGGTGGAAGTCTACTCGGACATATCTGTTAACTAAGCATGCCCAATTGACCTGGGCTATCAATAAAGAGGCATTCTTTGAGAAGTATTTTCTCAGAAGTTTCAGAGATGCTTTGGAGAGAGAGTTCCTGAGTTTATATCAGGGACAAATGACTGTGGATGCATACTTATGAAGAGTTGTTCTTCTTTGCACCAGCTAGCATGCAACAGGAAAATACTAAGACCCGAAGGTTCATCATGGGACTCAGGGGAAGCATCCGTGAGCATGTTCTGGGATTGGAAAAGAAAGTTTACAACGAAGCATTACAGATTGCTCGAGTAATAGAGTCGAGCCAGAAGGAGAGCTACTTTGCTCAAAATAAGGGTATTAAAAGGTCAAACGGAAATTCATACAACGGAGGGAATACAAGGACATTCAAACCTTTCCGTACTCAAGGCTTTAATGCTGCAACCAAGACTACTCCAATAGCTCAACCACAACTAAAGCAAAATAATGAAGGAGTAAAATGTTATAACTGCAATCAAGTGGGACATTATTCCTGGGAGTGTCCTAAGCCCAAGAAGCAGCTACAACAAGGAAAGGTATATGCAGTTATATCTGAGGAGGCTGCCGCATCGCCTGATGTGGTCACAGGTATGACCTGAACCTTTCATTTTGTGTTACATTGTGTGAGCATGTAGACTAAATTAAAACAAATCATAGGTATCATACCTATTAATGGCATACCCGCTAGAGTACTCTTTGATTCTAGAGCTACTCATTCTTTTATATCTGTGACATTTGGAAGGAAGCTAAATCTATCCCTCAGATCTTTAGAATACAAATTACTTGTGCGATCGCCTATGGGATTAGAAGTGGAACTAGAGAAAGGTTATGGACCATGTCCAGTTCTTATCGACGAAAATATTTTGGATGCAACCCTAATTCAACTCGAGATGGCAGACTTTGACGTTATTTTGGGAATGGATTGGTTAGCTCGGCATTCTGCAAACCTATTATGCACAGAAAAGAAGATGAAATTTAAAGACAAGGAAGGAGCAGAGTTTAGTTTTGTGGGAACCAAACTTCCCCGTAAACGAAAACTCATCCTCTCTGCATTAAAGGCTAGAAAATGCCTCGAGAAAGGAGGAGTTGGGTATCTAGTATCCGTGGTTAATCTCACCAAGGAAGTACCACGAATGGAGGATATTGATGTTGTGCATGACTTTCCAGATGTATTTCCTGAGGAACTACCAGGACTACCACCCGATCGAGCGACAGAGTTCGTTATAGACCTTATACCCGGAGCCACGCCAGTGTCTAAAGCACCCTATCGAATGGCTCCTATTGAGCTGAAGGAATTAAAGGTACAGTTACAGGAATTACTGGACAAGGGTTATATCAAACCTAGCATATCACCATGGGGAGCGCCAGTATTATTTGTGAAGAAGAAGGACGGTAGCGTTTGACTGTGTATAGACTATCGAGAATTGATTAAGCTTACAATCAAGAATCGGTACCCGTTGCCTCGGATCGATGACTTGTTCGATCAGTTGCAAGGTGCTAAGGTATTCTCCAAGATTGATCTTCAGTCAGGATACCATCAGTTGAAGATTAAAGAAAGTGATATTCCAAAGACAGCATTCAGAACAAGATACAGACATTATGAATTTTTAGTCATGTCTTTTGGATTGACTAACACACCCGTAACTTTTATGGAACTCATGAATCGGGTATTCCATGATATGTTGGATACGTCGGTCATCGTGTTAAATGATGATATATTGGTCTACTCCAAAGACAAGGAAACTCATGTCATGAATCTAAGAGCCACTCTGTAGCGACTAAGAAAAGAGAAGCTTTACGTCAAATTTACAAAGTGTGAGTTTTGGCTAAATGAGGTCGCTTTCTTAGGTCATGTTGTATCCGTTGAAGGAATTAAAGTGGATCCTAGCAAGATTGAAGCCATTGTGAAGTGGGAAGCACCTAAGAGTATTGCAGAAATTAGAAGTTTCCTAGGGCTAGCTAGGTATTATCGACGATTTGTGGAAGACTATTCCAAAATTTTCGTACCTCTTACTAGTTTGACTAAGAAAGGAGAAAAGTTTGTTTGGACCGACAAATATGAGAAAAGTTTTCAAAGATTGAAAGCTAGATTGATATCTGTTCCCATCTTGACTATTCCTATTCCAGGACAACCATTTACCTTGTACACTGATGCGTCTGGATTGGGTTTAGGATGTGTACTTATGCAAGGAGAACAAGTAGTTGCGTATGCCTCAAGACAACTAAATATACATGAGAAGAACTATCCCACTCATGACTTGGAATTAGCAGCAGTAGTACATGCTGTCAAGATATGGAGACATTATTTGTATGGAGAGAAATTTCAGATTAAATCAGATCATAAGAGTTTCACTTATCTTTTTAATCAGAAGGAGTTGAACATGAGACAAAGAAGATGGCTGGAATTATTGAAGGATTATGATTGCGATATCCAGTATCATCCAGGAAAGGCTAATGTAGTTGCTGATGCGCTAAGCAGAAAAGCAATGATAAAATCTCAAGGAGAGGTTAACACGACTGCGGCAATGTGTGTTACAGGAAAAGTATTCCATCATGGTAATGAGCAGTTCATGATAGATGCACCGGGTGGATCAACCAACCAAGGGTTTATTCATCGGTTTTCAAATATGTTTGCCACATTGAAAATTGTACCTGATATAATTGATGAAGTGAAAGTCGCTCTTAAATTAGACCCTTATCTAAAAATGGTACAAAAAGACATCGAAAAAGGTAGGACTATTCCTGAGTTCACCTTGGATGATGAAAAGGTATTAAAGTACAAAGGAAGAGTATGTGTTCTTGAAATGAAAAACTTGGATATTAGACACAGACTAATGAAGGATGCTCACACCACTGCTTATTCGGTACATCCTGGAAGTACAAAGATGTATCATGATTTAAAGAAATTATATTGGTGGAGAGGAATGAAAGCAAATGTAGCTAAATTCATGTCTCAATGCATAAATTGTCAGAGGATAAAGGTTGAACAGAAAAGACCTGCATGATTATTGCAGCCACTGCCAGAATCAGCATGAAAATGGGACTGCATCACTATGGACTTCGTCACTGGGTTACCATTAACTCCCCGAGTAGTTGACGCGGTCTGGTGATTGTAGATCGTCTGACAAAGACAGCTCGCTTTATAGCTATACGACCACAGTATACCCTGGAGAGGTTAGCCAAGCTATATGTGGATAATATTGTCAGATTACATGGTGTACCTGAAAGCATTGTGTCCGACAGAGACCCACGCTTTACTTCAAAGTTTTGGGAAGGGTTACAGAAGGCTATGGGTACAACGCTAAAATTCAGTACTGTATTCCATCCTCAGACAGACGGACAATCGGAGCGTACCATTTAGATTTTAGAAGACATGCTTCGAGCCTGTGTTATTGATTTCAAGGGATCATGGGATGAGAAACTACCATTGATCGAGTTTGCCTATAACAACAGCTATCAGGATACTATACAGATGTCACCTTATGAAGCACTGTATGGTAGGAAGTGTCGAACTCCTTTGTTTTGGAATGAAGTTGGAGAATGGAGCATCGTTGGACCAGAGTTTGTTGAAGAGACTTGTCGAGTAGTCGACATTATCAAGGAAAGATTTAGAACAGCTCAGAATCGTCAGAAACAGTATGCAGATACTCGACGTTGAGACCTTGAATTTGTCGTAGGTGATAAGGTATTCTTGAAAGTATCACCTATGCGAGGTTTAAAACGATTCGGACAGAAAGGGAAGCTAAGTTTGAGATATGTCGGGCCATATGAGATTCTAGCTAAACGTGAAAAAGTGGCTTATCAGTTAGCACTATCATCATCTATGTCGAGTGTGTATGATGTATTTCATATCTCATTATTGAAGAAGTACGTCAGAGATCCAACACATGTTTTGACAGCAGATCCACCAGATCTAATTGATGAGTTGACATTCGAAGTAGCACCAACTGAAATCACTAGCCGAAAGGTTCAACATCTACGCAACCGTGACATATACTATGTTAAGGTCACCTGGAGGAGCCGAGATATAGAAGAGATCACATGGGAAGAAGAGAATGCTATGCGGAAGCAATATCCTCACCTTTTTTACTCGGAAGGTATGTGCAAATTTCGAGGATAAAATTTCTAATAAGAGGGGGGGAGTTGTAAGACCCGTATCGAACTAACTGGTCTTACCACCTTATACCAGGTCTACCTATCATGGTCGAGCCAAGTGGACCAAGTGCGTGAAGAAACCACAAGACCAGGTATGAAATTTAACTCAAAACAGTAAAAAATGAGTGTGTGGTCGCATGCCTAAATAGGTATGTCCGACCCCACCACAAAAGAGTCCAACCCATGACTTTTTGGTCGTGGGGTCGCATGTCTTAAAAAACGTAGGGTCGACTGTAAGACCCGAGTCAATCTAACCCGGTCTTACCACCTTGAACTAGGTTTACCCATCATGGTCGAGTCAAATGGACCCTGCGTGAAGGAGATCGAGATCCCAGGTATCAAATCGACCCAAAAACACTTAATTTAAGGGGAGGGTCACATACCCAGCCAAGGAGGGTCGGACCCCCCAAAACAAAAAGTCAGACCCTCAGTTTTGAAGGGAGGGTTGGACAACTTAGAGAACCTAGGGTCGACGGGATCATCGACCCTCCCATCGACCCTCAGTTGTCTCCGAAACTGAAATTAGGAAATTCCTAATTTTTTATTTGGATTCTTTGCTAATCTCAAAGGGACTTATTTTAGGATGTTCCTACTATATTTAAAGGATGTCCCTAAGCCTCTTTCACTCCTTTTACAACCCTAATTGAATTGAGAGAAAGATAAGAGAAGGAAAAGAAGAAGAAGAGAAGCAAGGAAGAGAATTTAGCAAAAAGAGAAGAGTTACAGAGAAGAAGTATTCTTCTCAGGTATGGATACTAATTCATGAGTTTCTACAGACCTTAGGTTAGATATTGATGAGAGTGTGATCTCGGAGAAACCCAAACCATCAACCCATGGTTAGGTTTTCATGGAAAACCATAGGAGAATGCATGAAAGCTATTTAGGTGGATGATTCATGGTTCCAGACCATGGAATGAATGTTGAATGGAATGTAGGAGCAAGACATAGGATCCCAAGCACGAAGAATGGACTAAAAGAGAGAAATTGACCAAAGTACACCGAGGGTCGCACCGAGGGTCGATGACCATCCGACCCTAGGTGATCCTAACTATCGACCCTCAGTGTTCGGGAAGTTCAGAGTTTGGGGAGGGTCGCACCCAGGGTCGATCAGGACTGCGACCCTACCTCTGACCCTCAGTTAAAAGAATAGTTTTTAAATTCAAAATCAATTCTAATTAAATTCTATCGACTTTGTTAGGTCTTTTAGCAATATAATAACATTATAAAGGTGATTCTAAAGCTTGAAAAAGTATCTATTAGCAAGCTAAGGTGAGGAAATAGAACTCTAAACTAATTGATTAATAACAAATTGTTTTCTATTTTCTTGAGTCTAATGCCATGCTTGATTCTATGCGAATATGTTTGTAATGTGCATACAACATGTCATCCAATATTTCTATTATTTGTTCATGCATATTTACTTTATTGTTTATAACATGATGATGATGATGATAGGAATAGGCATGTGATTGTATGTGTGTGGTTGGTGTACTTGATGCGAGCGAGTATCAGGGGAGGTGTGATGAGAACGTCAATAAATGTTAACCTTTGGCGGGTCTCAGCACTTTAGCTCTATCTCTAACTCAAGTCTTGTGCATTAGCATCGTCGTATCGCCATACTTTAGCAGAACTATTATGTCGTAGAGTATCAGGGGAGGTGGTCTCGGTCCTTGTAGTCTCTGACTCTACCGGGGGGGCCTTAGCTCTATCTCTATGGACATTCTGAGGGATGCTGGGGTGAGGCCTTGGATACACTGTTTGGCATTAGGATTGGTTAGTTGCGAGCCTAGTTTGCAAGCCCTCGCTAACAGGGGCTTACGTGTTGGTATGGCACTATATAGCAATAAACGTTAACCTTTGTTATATAATGTTCATGATTAGGGTGGATGGGGACGACGATAAACGTTAACCTTCGGACGAACTTCCACACCCTGTGTATAGAGGCGGGATCAATAAACGTTAACCTTTGACCACCCAACCTTTCTATTGCGCATTGCAAACTATAAACCAAACCCAAGATATGAATTGATTGCATGCATATGTAATGTTGCACTGTTTTGTCTACTCACTAAGCCGTGATGTGTGCTCACCCCCTCGACGTTGAATATTTTTAGTTGATGATGCAGGTTATATCGTTGAAGATTATATGAATGCTCCAGCATACGGGAACGTAGCGACGATGGATGCTGAAGCTGAAGTAGATACACATGACTCCTCTTGCGAGTGCAACTCATGTGTATTCGATTAGATATTTCCTAGATTTTCTTTATTTGGATTTAATAAAGACATGTATTGATAATTATTTATGTCTCAGTTGATACAGAATAATTTACTATTTAAATATTAATATCATAGTAGATTCTCAGTTCATTTTATTATAAGACTTCCGCTATTGTGTATTTACTCTGATTATGATTATGGATGTATGGGAGTTTAGATAACACGGATATAGCCTACTCGAGATCCTGGTTGAACCGTTGGTTTGCTAACGGTTCATCACACCATTTTGAATAGTGTGGAATTGGGGTGTGACAACTTGGTATCAGAGCATCTCAGGCCTTGTCCGCTGAACTAACATACATTCGAGACAATTGTGAACTGAGATAGGATAAAAGTAAAAACCGTAATATTAACACACTATAAACACCAGTGATGGTTGAGACCAAATTTAAAAAGAGAATAATGCATCTATTAAAGGGAAAACAAGTTACATACAATCAGAGAGAGAAACAAAATGTATATACATAACTAAAGCAGAGTACAGTCCACAACCCGGACAGTTACTCTGTAGTACAAGGAAAATAAAGTACAATCAAGAAGCTGGAGGTGAAGGAGGAGGCGGCGCTTCACGGTCTCTGTCGTAGTCCTCGGCATAGACTCTAGTCAACCAGGCTATCTGAGTTTGGGTCGTCTAAATGCTGTGAGATCAGCCACCCGCTGATCAGTCCGACGCTGTGCGTCCAGCAACTCATCCATCCTCATATCAGATCTACGCTAAGCCTCTCTGATCTCCTGCAGCATCTCCATCATATCAGAAGGCGGGCGTAAAGGACCAACTGCATGAGAAGGACCAGTCTCAGGTACAGGATCCGCCGCAGAAGTACCAACTCCAGCCGCATGCGTAGGTGAAGGCGGTGGTATCGAGTCGACATCCATATACTGTAAGACCCGTACTCCGTAAACCCTGTCTAAACCTTGGTTTTGATGTCGTGACAGGTCTTTCGATCATCACCGGGCCAGACGGGACGAGCGGATGACAAACAGGTATGAAATCGGACCAAAGACGATCGAATCAACATGATTTTATGTTGACCGGTCGATGGTACCGGTCTTGGTACAGTCGACCGGTCAGGTCTGCACAGCTAAGTGTGGAAATTTGGAAATTTACTTCTGAGGGTCCCACTTACCTGATTTCGAATCCTAAGACTTTCCTAATCCTAGTAGGGTTACTAAACCCTAAATCTAGCCTATAAATACACCCTTAAGCCTCCTCAAATCCTTTCCATTGTCTCTCACAAACCCTAGAGAAGAGAAAGAGGTTAGAAAGGAGAAAAAGCTAGGAAGAAGAAGAAGGTGCCACCATTACCGTTCGACGATGCTCACTCTACGCCAGTCAACGATAAGTGTTTTAACCATTCTTCTTACCCTATGACCCTAGGTTAGTTGTGTGGGTGGATCAATACCATGCAAAGTAGGTATTGATCTAAAACCTTATTTTTGGCCAATAAACCCTAAGTTGCCGTCAAACCCTAGATTCGAGTTTCGAGATTATATTCATCAAAACGAGACTTGAATGAGTTGGGGATAACTCTAACTCCAAGTTTAGACTTAGAATGGATAGGGAAAACCTTGGAAATCCATGGAGAATGATCGACGGTTGTCGAAAAACCAAGTGTATGGTCTTCTGGAGACATACCGGTCGACTATACCGGTTGACAGTCTGTTCACAGTGCTGCGACCGGTATGTTGCGACCGGTCAGGTCTGAAAGGCTGGATTTGGACTTTTGTTGGTTTTCGACCAACATGAAACCTTAAGAAAAATATTCTAATGAAACCCTAATAATGTTGTAGGACTTTGTGACATATCGTTTGGATCTTGCGACGTGGAGCAAGTTATTGAACGAGCGTCAGGTAAGGGAATCTGACCTAAACCTAATAATTAATGGACAGCAAGTTGTTGTTAATCACCTGAAAATCTATGATCTGATGTTTGTGCATATTCACATGCCATCCTTTACTTTCAGTTATTATTATTGTTCATGCATTGATAGGATGTGATTGTTAAGCATGTGATTGTTTTTCGTTAGTGTGTGGAGTGGGGCATGGACCTGGGATCGCTCTTCACACTAGCACTTTTTGTAGTATTCTGTCTTAACATGCTTGGTACGGGTGGGGCATCAGGGGAAGGTCGTGGTACGGTGGTCTCCGATGTTGATGCTGGCCTGGCCATGGTTATGTGGCGTTGTGGTCTCCGAGATCGACGCTGGCTTGTCCACGATGCTTTAGCTCTATCTCTATGCCGTAGGGAGTTATGTTGGGATAGGGTCTACCTGTGTACTGTTTCTATCCTAGTGGGTTAGTTACGGATAGGGCATCAGGGGAGGTGTGGGAATGCCTTAGCTCTATCTCTATGCCGTAGACGGCTGTGCTGGGATAGAGCATACATTGATGACATGTAGGATTGGTTAGTTTCGAGCCCAGTTTGTGAGCCCTGGCCAGTAGGGGCTTAGGTACTGGTATGGGTAGAGTATCAGGGGAGGTACGGGGGTATCTTAGCTCTATCTCTATTCCATGATGGGTGCATGTGGGCCAATGGGGTGTGATCCATGAGGTGCCACACACTC
Organism: Protea cynaroides; assembly: GCA_028583415.1. Lineage (NCBI taxonomy): Eukaryota > Viridiplantae > Streptophyta > Magnoliopsida > Proteales > Proteaceae > Protea > Protea cynaroides. Next base: position 23,592,007 of record CM053276.1, read on the forward strand.
GTGTATAGAGGTGCGGGGGCCACCAAACCTTTCTATAGCACATTGCAAACTTAAAACCAGACCACAGCATAAAATGATTGTTATTCATGCATAATATTGTGAAACTGTCTGATTGTCTTACTGAGCTAAGTTGTGAGCTCACCCTTTGTATATACATTGTTTTTAGATGCTGATGCAGGTTACACGGTGAATGACTACATGAACGCTCCGGCGTATGGAGGTGTAGCTGCTCTGGATGTGCAAGCAGGAGAGGGCGAGCATGACGCTTCATGCGAGTACCCTTTCTGCGTGTACCTTTGATCGGATTTTATTTATTTCTTTCAGTTATTTTCGGTTGGATTAAATGGATGTACGGTTATTATTTTATGTGTTTGAATTTGGATAATTGGATATTTATTTAAATTATCAATAGATACTCAGTTCATTCTATTTAAAGTCTTCCGCTGTATATTTATATTCTGATTGTGGTTATGTGTAATGGTTTGTATGAGTGGACACGACCTATTCGAGATCCTGGTGTGAACCGTTGGTTCAATGACGGTTCACTCACATCATTCTGGTTGGATCAGAATTGGGGTGTGACATATACATACGATCGTCATCATCGACAGGATCCACATGAGCTCTAGCAGCGGCAGCAGCAGCCTCAGCGTCAGCCATCTCAATGCGAGTGTGAGGGCGTACCATCTCGTTCCTCTCCTCGTCACTAACTTGGGCATCCCGCATACCCATCTTGCAGATAGCCTCCCAATCTAGAGGCGACGAGAAGGTCTTCTCTTGAATCTTCTCATCCGCTAAGTCAACCCCCAGGCGTGTCAGTAGAACAGTAATCATACGTCCATAGGGTAGATTACCCCTATGACCGGACAATGTAGCACTAATCATGGTCCGCATGATGATGTAGGGAAGGCAGACGGGCTGTCTGGTGCAGATACTATATATCAGGAATTGGGTCAGCTGAGAAACCCTCTCATAGTACCCACTCTGCGGAATCGGATTATGCTGGATAATCTTGCAGAAGACCCATGGAGCTGGACGCAGGTAACAAGCTCTCATCTGCCAACGATCAGGTCGTAGCAGCTGATTGTCTATCTCTGCCCTCATCTCCATGGAAACAAACTGGGGCTCTCCAGGTGCACAGTAAACCATGGGGCCATCATAAGGAATGCCCAGTAGATCGGTCAGTTGTCGATAGTCAAATGAAATGTGCACCCCTTTAACATAGCTAGTGATGTGCAACTCTTGACCACACTCAACGTCATTGTAATTCCCCACCACCTGGAGATTACAATAGAACTGGCGCACCAAATCCGAACATGTGCACGCGTCGTAAGTGATAACAGGGAGCCACCCCATATCACCAAATGCTCTCTCTACGTTGAACAAGGCTAGCTCAGCCAAGTTCACCATACGACCACCCTCTACTTTCTTACGAGCATAGTCGGCATACTGTGCCTCGGCTTCGTTGGAGCGGAAACGAAGCGGGTCACGAACTCTGGGTATCTTGGTACGAGTCATGGTATCTGCAGATAAGAAAGAAAAAGGGAGAAGGAGTTAATAGGATAAAAATCCGAAATTTGACATTATAACGACGTAAATTGGTCGAAAGCCTCGCTTTTCACCCGTACACGCGGGCAGGAGGACTTACGTAGGTTCCAACATATCCTACAACACTCACACAATGGGAAATTGGAACTAATGAAGTCCAATTTGAAGGAATTTCAAGAAAATCAAAAAAAAATTCTACAAATTAGGGAAAACGAGCAAAAATCCAAGTTTATCGATAACTAACCGATGAAACTCAAAAAATTTTGAGGGCTTTCGTTCCTTGAGACACCAATAACAAAAGCCCCCAATAAAAATTGAATTTTTACGGTTTGGAAAAAGTTTAATTTGAAAAACACAATGTAAATGGGTAAAAACCTAGGAATGGAAACCTAAAAACAGGGAAAAATGGGAGAACATACCTGTATGGATGACGTGGACATCGAAACCCGGACTCAAACTAATAAAAAACAGTGGAGTGGCACTGTAGCAACTCAGAGGGGAGAGACGAGTCGAAACAGGAGGGAAATAATAAAAAAATGACCCAAAATCGGATCTTAAAAATCTGATTTTTGGTCTGAGGGTCGGACAATTCGATCAGAACCATCGACCCTCGGATCAACCCTCCCATCGACCCTTGGCTCTCAGGAATCTGACAGAAAACTAAGGGTCGGAACTGAGGGTTGGACACCCATCGACCCTCACATCGACCCTCAGCTCTCGGGAAGAACAGGTTATTCCCAGGGTCGGATACTAAGGGTCGGACATACCATCGACCCTCACCATCGACCCTGCATAGAAAAGACAATACTTTTTTCATAAAATGAATTGGAATTTGAAAGTTTACATCGATTAACGTGCCTACATGGAGTATCAATGATTTTCTCACTTATTTTGATGATTTTTAGGCACCACCCATCTCAGAAGGAAAATATGTCTGGAAGAAGAGTAACTAGACAGAGCCGAAATGCAGTTTCACCACCACCATCTGTGGAGAAAACTAGCCAGGAGAATGTATATGTCCTAGAAAATCCAGATCAGGCAAATCCTACAAATTTGCCACCTCCACCACCGAAACTAGCAACCGTAGTTATGAACCTAGCTCAGCAGCTGCAACAGATGCAACACGCACAGGCTCAAATGCAGGTTGCAATGGGAATCATGTTCCAGGCTGCTCATGCTACACCCATGCAGACGGGACAAGCCAGTGCAGCACCGGTGGGTAACCACCCAGCACCTCAAACACCTCAACAACCTGCTGCACAAATTCCAGTACCCATTTAGGAAGCAGCTCAGGTTAATTATCAGTATCCACAATCTATGTTTAGGGCATATCCCCAAAATCAGATGGATCACTCTCGACTGGTTGAGAGATTTTTGAAGATGAAGCCTAGGGAATTTAATGGCAAACCGTCTGATCCATTATGGCCAGCACACTGGATAGACGAGATGGAGAGAAATTTCCTCATGATGACTATTACAGAGGAAGAAAAAGTATTATGTGCCACCTTCATGCTAAAGGGTGACGCACATCATTGGTGGAAATCGGCTAGGGCTTACTTATTGATCAAGCATGCCCTACTGACTTGGGCTGTTTATAAAGAAGCTTTCTTTGAGAAATATTTTCCACGAAGCTTCAGAGATCTTAGGGAGAAGGAGTTCCTGAGTCTATATCAGGGACAGATGTCAGTGGATGCATATCAACAGCGTTATGAAGAGCTGTTTTTCTTCGCACCACTTAGTATGTAGAAAGAAGACACCAAAACCCGTAGGTTCGTCACGGGACTGAGAGGAAGCATCAGAGAGCACGTTCTGGGCTTAGAAAAGAAGATTTATAATGAAGCTGTCCAAATCGCTCGAGTTATTGAATCGAGCCAGAAGGAGAGTTATTTCACACAGAACCGGGGTATAAAAAGGCCAATGGGAAATTCTTACAACGGAGGCAATAACAGGACATATAAGTCTTTCCGCCCTCAGAATGTTACTACTGCAACCAAGACTATCCCAGTAGCTCAACCTCAGCCAAAGCCAAATTCTGAAAGCCTGAAGTGCTATAACTGCAACCAATCGGGGCATATGGCAAGGGAGTGCCCTAAGCCCAAGAAGCAGTTCCATCAGGGACGGGTATATGTTGTCACATCCGAGGATGCTGCCTCATCACCCGATGTGGTCACAGGTATCGTACCGATAAATGACGTACCCGCCAGAGTACTCTTTGATTCAGGAGCTACCCATTCCTTTATATCTGTGTCATTCGGAAAGAAGATAAACTTACCCATCAAAACATTAGACTATAAATTACTTGTACGGTCACCGATGGGGTTAGAAGTGGAATTAGAGAAAGGCTATGGACCATGTCCAGTTCTCATTGGCGAGAAAACCTTAGATGCAACCTTGATACAACTTGAGATGGCAGACTTTGACGTCATCTTGGGAATGGACTGGTTAGCTCGGCATTCTGCAAACCTATTATGCGCCGAATAGAAGCTAACATTTAAAGACAAAGAAGGAGCAGAATTTAGTTTTTCGAGAACCAAACTTCCCCGTAGACGCAAGCTCATACTCTCAGCACTAAAGGCTAAGAAGTGCCTTGAGAAGGGGGTAGTCGGGTATCTAGTATCAGTGGTCGACCTAACCAAAGAAGCACCACAAATGGAAAATATTGAAGTCGTGCGGGACTATCCAGATGTATTTTCGGAGGAACTACCAGGATTACCACCCGACCGAGCCACAGAGTTTGTGATAGATCTTGTACCTGGAGCCGCACCAGTATCAAAAGCACCTTATAGAATGGCTCCTACTGAACTGAAGGAACTGAAAGTGCAACTACAGGAACTGCTGGACAAGGGTTATATTCGACCCAGTATATCACCATGGGGAGCGCCGATGTTATTTGTGAAGAAGAAGGACGGTAGCGTTCGATTATGCATCGACTATCGGGAGCTAAATAAACTGACAATCAAGAATCGATATCCACTACCTCGGATCGATGACTTGTTCGATCAGTTACAAGGAGCAAAGGTATTTTCTAAGATCGATCTTCGGTCAGACTATCATCAGTTGAAGATTAAAGAAGGTGATATTCCTAAGACAGGTTTCAGGACCAGATACGGACATTATGAGTTCTTGGTCATGTCTTTTGGATTAACAAACGCACCAGCAACTTTCATGAAACTCATGAACCGGGTCTTCCACGATATGTTGAATATGTCGGTTATAGTATTTATTGATGATATATTGGTATACTCCAAGGATGAAGAAACTCATATCAAGAACCTAAACGCCGCCCTACAGCGTTTAAGGAAAGAGAAGCTATATGCCAAATTTTCAAAGTGTGAGTTTTGGCTAAGTGAAGTCGCCTTCTTAGGCCATGTAGTATCCGCTGAAGGAATCAAAGTGGACCCCAGCAAGATCGAGGCTATTGTAAAGTAGGAAGCACCAAAGAGCATTTCAGAAATTAGAAGTTTTCTGGGTCTAGCTGGTTATTATTGGAGATTCGTATAACACTATTCCCGGATTGTCGTACCTATCACCAGTTTGATTAAGAAAGGTGAAAAGTTCGTGTGGACCGATAAATGTGAGAAGAGTTTTCAAACGTTGAAGACCAGATTGATATCCGCTCCGATTTTGACTATTCCCGTTCCAGGACAGACATTTACTTTATACACTGATGCGTCGGGACTGGGACTAGGATGTGTGCTTATGCAAGGAGAGCAAGTAATTGCTTATGCCTCGAGACAATTGAAGATACATGAGAAAAATTACCCCACCCATGATTTGGAGTTAGCGGCAGTAGTACATGCTGTCAAGATATGGAGACATTACCTATACGGAGAGAAATTTCAGATTAAGTCGGACCATAAAAGTCTTACTTATTTATTTAATCAGAAGGAGTTGAATATGAGACAAAGAAGATGGCTGGAACTATTGAAATACTATGATTGTGATATCCAGTATCATCCGGGAAAAGCGAACGCAGTAGCGGATGCGTTAAGAAAAAAAGCAATGATAAAGTCGCAAGGAGAGGTTAGCACAACTGCAGCAATGTGTACTACCAAAATGGTATTCAATCACGGAAACGAGCAGTATGTGATAGACACAACGGATGGATCAGCCAACCATGGGTTTGTTCATCGGTTTTTGAACATGTTCGCTGCATTGAAGATTATACCGGACATAATGGATGAAGTGAAGACAGCTATCAAATCAGATCCTTATCTGAGAACAGTACAAGAAGATATCGAGAAAGGTAGGACTAATCCTGAGTTCACCTTGGACGAAGAGAGAGTACTGAAATACAAAGGAAGAATATGTGTACCTGAAATAGAAAGTATGGACATTAGACACCGATTGATGAAAGAAGCCCATACCACCATCTATTCGATACATCCTGGAAGTACAAAAATGTATCATGATCTAAAGAAGAATATTTTTAGTTGATGATGCAGGTACCACCGTAGAAGATTATCTGAATGCTCCGATGTATGAACATGCGGCGGCGATGGATGTAGAAGTTATGATGGAGTCGCATGATTCGTCATGCGAGTGCAACTCATGCGTCTTCGATTAGATTTTTATTTGAATTATTAAGGAAATATAATTGATTATTTTATTTTACTTTATGTCTTAGTCTTTTGAAGATAATTGGATAATTTATTTATGTTATCATCTTTAGACTCTCAGTTCATTTTATATTAAAGACTTCCGCTATCGTGTATTTATTCTGATTTTAGTTGTGGATGTGTATGGTTTAAGCAAACGGACACAGCCTATTTGAGATCCTAGTTGAACTGTTGGTTTATTGACGGTTCATCACACCATTTTGGTTGGTACGGAATTGGTGTGTGACATTAGCTCTATTTCTATTCCATGGTGGGTGCATGTGGGATGACAATAGTGTTTGGTCCATTGAGCGGATTCACACACTCGTGTATAGAGGTGCGGTGGCCGCCAATCCTTTCTATAGCATATTGCAAACTTTACAAATCAGACTAAAGATATGAACTGAATGCATGCATATGTTTGTTGCATTGTTTTGTTCACTCACTGAGCTCAAATTGGAGAGCTGACCCTCGCGGCGCAATTCTTTTTAGTTTCTGATGTTGCAGGTGTTACTGTTGAAGATTTTATCGATGCGCCAACGTATGGACAAGTGGCAGCTATGGATATGCAAGCTATAGAGGATGATTATGACTCATCAAGCGGGTGTTTCAACTATGATTACGCTTAGTGTTTTATTTTTGTTTTTTTATACTTGTAATAGGTATTAATTATGTTTTGGTTACTTTAATTATTTATCATGTTAGACCTCAGTTCATTATTAATAAGACTTCCGCTATTTACTCAAATATCTCTGATTATTACTATGGATTGTGTTTTGGTTTAACATGGTTGGCATAGCCTATACGGGATCCTGGTTTAAACCGTTAGTTTTCATGACGGTTCATCACACCATTGGTTAGTCCAGAATTGGGGTGTGATAGGTAAGGTTTGAGTAAGTGGAAAATTATCCGTCCTTTATACCTTCTGATCATCAGTATATATAGGAATCTACCAAATCTCTGATAATGTGTGAATTACCCATTGAATTGATTGTTGAACTGCTGATAACTGAAGTCCTCAACAGTTAATTATATTTACCCTAGGATGATGATCCTACAGTGATCATAGAGGTAGTTATAGGTGCATACGTCCTCAAATTTCTCCATGTTTCCAGGGGCACGAGTCAGGCGCACTAATCAACAAGTCATTCCTTTATTTTTAGGGAAATTGGTTATTTTCATCTGTCAACACGTGTTGTGAGAATCCACATCCTCTCCTCCCAGAGGTTTGGGAGGAGAGGGGGCGGCCCCGTTAGATGGCCGATACCTAAGGCTAGGGTGAATTCGAGCAAACAAGCTAAGCCGAAAAGGGGGTGTCGCTCTGATGGAGGGCTCGGATTCACCCGAGCCCCAGGTGTCAGTCATCTAAAGGGACCGCCACCTTGGATCCCGTGTGGTGATATCCATATCCATGACTATGGACACATGTCGCTCTACCATTGGCTGGTGCAATATGATATTAACACAGAATGGGTACATCATCGAATACTATCTCTCGCAAGCAAGAAAAGCTCTGACTTTCAACAAAATCTCACCAATCCTCTACCAAATTAACAAACGGGAGAATTAACTGCCTACTAGGAGCACCGATAAATGGGTTGCTCACTGCATCTCAACCATCCAGCCATCCTACCCACCATTGATTTTTGTGGTGGTTGACACACACTAAAATGACAAGATGGGCTTTCGTAATCTTTCTTAACTCGATACCAAAACAACCTTCTCAACCCTCGTCCCTCCGCAACCTCTCCTCCTAGAGACAACGGCAGCCCACTTCCGAGCCGACACCCAACCGACAAGCCGAGTTGACAGAGGGTGTCGGTTCTGACGTGGGTCTCGGATTCACCCGAGAACCATGTGGCAACCATCTAGGGCAGGCTGCCGCCCTCCTAGTCTGGGAGGAGACGATGTGAATCCCGTCCCTTCGTGGAGTTTCCATTATTCAACAATCTCAGCATGAAATAACTTAAGATATATATATATATATATATATATATATATATTTTTGGTAAGAATAACTTAAGATATTTTTGCTACTTGGGCCCGGGGTACCTAAGCTACGGCCAAACTACTGGTCTGATGATGTATTAATGCACCTTTAGTATTTCAATCTACTGTCCAAAAAAATGAAAAATTAAATATCACTGACTTACTCTTTTTTTTTTTCTTTTTTTTTTTTCTGAAAGACTCACTGTAATGGTACTGTTAGTTTCTACCGAAATATTAAATAACCCTCAAACAGAATAAATGGTAAATGGAAGAATCAAACCAACTCCTCCTACTGAGGTCAAAGGCGTATACTAAATCCCCTCCCGGCGCACCCGCCTAATAATTCTCATATTATATTAAAGTAATTAATTCAAAAGCCTGAGAAACATTTTTGTTTTTTTGGTGGAAAAAAAAAAAAACCTTGAGATATTAGATAGAAAGAATCAACTATTATACAAACCCATTATAGATCATTATATTTTCTCGATTCACATCCTCTCCTCCCAAATCATTGGGAGGAGGGAGACGTCCCGTTGGATGGCCAATATGTGGGATTCGAGTGAATCCGAGTCCTCCATCCTAGCCGACAAGCTGAGCCGATAAGGGGTTTAGACTTAGATGGAGGTTTCGGATTCACCCTAGCCCCAAGTATCAACTATCCATCTAGGCCGCCTCCCCTCCTCCACAAGGGGTGTAGGCTCAGATGGAGGTTTCGGATTCACCCTATCCCCAGGTGTCGACCATCCATCCAGGCCGCCTCCCCTCCTCCTAAATCTCTGGGAGGAGAAGATTTGAATCCACAATTTCTAACGTATGATTATTTCAAACACTTTCATGTCCCAAGGTTCGAGTAATCAAAATCAGCTTTCACATCTAAGACCATAGTTTAAGGAATGGATATCGGATTGACCGATACATATCGATTTTGGACTTGGCCGATTTGCAATTCTAACATATTTTAATACTATTTTAATTAAGATCGGACACGTACCAGTTTTCCATTAGAATCGTACACCGATCCGATCCATATCAGTTTTAGACATAACCAATACCTGGACTTCAAACCAAATGTTCCCAAGGTTCAACTAATCCAACAACAGGATCAACATGTGCCTTTTTTTTTTTAATTTTTTTTTTACACCGATCCATCTGAAATCAGCTTGAACCCAAGGCCCTGTTTGATAACACGTTCATGATCTGTTGCTTTTATTCTAGAGTCGTTTTATTGTTTTTGCTCTCAAATCAGTTTTTTTAGAATAGACATACTGTTTGATAACACTGCTCTACATCTAATTCCAGAGCTTATTGAGAATTGAATTTCATTTGATAAAAATGAATCTAAAATCGATTCCAGATCTGGTGGTGGTGAGGTGGTACTTGTGGTGGTGGTGGTGGCGATGGTGGCAGTGGTGGTAGTGTGGGCAATGGCGGTGGTGGTGGGTGGCAGTGGTGGTGGCGGTGGGTGGGGGTGGTGGCGGCGGTGGGTGGGGGTGGTGGTGGTGGCGGTGGTAGCGATCAAGCCTTCGTTTTGATCCGACTCTTTTTAACTCCCTTTCATTTGCCTGGAACAACAAGAGGTTTTTTTTTTAAGCTCCCAAATTTGGGGCCCTTGGGTCAAAAGAATCCGGTTCTCTCTGGGAGCTTAGAATCGAGCTGGACTTACCAACCCCGATTCAGCTCAGGAGACAGAATCCTAAAATCCTAGAGCAAGAATGTTATCAAACATGGCCTAAAAATCCCATATGAGCTTGACCTATATAGAATCTGAATTAACCAATTCAATTCCATTCCTCAACCCGTGCGTTTCCTCAAACCGTGGGTTGCCCTTCTGTTAAACCCCTCGCCTTCCAAAAAAGAGAAGCAGTAATACCTCCAGCTTCGTTGGAACTCTCTTGGGCAAAAGCTTGATGAAAGGTAGTTAGAAAATATTGTCCCTCTTGAAGCCTAAAATATTTTCCCATTGCAGTTTAATGCTACATTTCGAAGTTCTAATCATTGAGAACCCTTATAACCATTATATAAGCACAAATGTTTCACGTTTAAACTAGACAAAATCCCAATTTTCAAGTCAAAAGCTCACCATGGTACGAAAAGAATATCAAGCCATAGTGAATGTAATAAATCCATCCTTCACGATCTCTTTGAATCTCTTTGAAAGGATGAAACCAAAACCAAGACACCATTGAGGATACCGTCCCAAGTTCTAAATCCAGACACCAAATGAGCCACGTCCAAAACCCCAACCCAATCAGATTATTGATCCAATAAGAAACTAACACACGTCCACTCATTAAAATAAGCTCCAATCGGCCAGGTTCAAAACTGAATATAGATTGGCCAATCCAATACCGATTAGTTGAACCATAATACTGACCAACAACTGTATTTGCAGAACCAGGAGATGGTAGTCTTGAGCTAGACTCTTGCTACAATGGCCATCAACATAAACCCAAACAGATGTCTACCACATCACAACAGAAACCAGAGTAAACTCCAAACCTACCCCCCACCCCCCCTCTTCTTCCCCCCCCCCCCAAAAAAAAAAAAGGAAAAAAGCTCTCCTCACTTTGCACTTCTAGTTAACCTTCTCACTCTCAAAACCCTTGAAAAACCAATCCCTTATCAACATCAGCTCTTTCGTCACAGCAATAAAAAAACATACTTCTTAACTTTAGATTCCTACTACACTGTTTCATTATACTTAAAAAGTCACCTAAACACAGTTAGTCCTGGGCCAGAATCCTCATAATGTAACAGGATCCACATTCGATATCCATTCAGACGAAACATATGGAAAGGGACGATAATTAGAGGCACCCATAAGGCAACGGTGTTGATGCATTACTAATTTCCATTTAGAGAAGTAAGAAAAAGATGTCACCAAGCTACTATATAGACCAAGCTTCTGACATACTCAATGCAAACATAAACTCCAAACTCCTCAAAGATAGAAAACAATTAGAAACATATCAAAGATAAAAACACAAACCTCAAATGGTCAGAAAAATCAAAGGTAGAAGCTAAAAACTAAAGTGTAGAGCTGGAACCAAGCCCCTTCTCCCTTTAAGAAAAAAACAAATGGAGGAGAAGAGATGCTAAACTCTGAAAATGAATTACTTCACTGCTGTTCCTCCTCATGCTTGGGTGCTTCCTTGATCTCATCAGCACCATCATCCTAAATCAAAACCCAAATATACATTTCAAAATCAGTAACAGAGAACAACAAAAAACATAGAAACAGAAAACACAAAAATTCAAACAGAAAAAAAAAAACACAATATCCTATACCTGCATATCGGATGTCCACAAGGTAAGGTTGTCACGAAGAAGCTGCATGATCAGAGTGCTATCCTTGTAGGACTCCTCTCCCAACGTATCCAGCTCCGCAATGGCTTCATCAAATGCCTGTTTAAATTTCAAATACACAAACGAAAACAAAGATAAGCAACGTATGATACTCAACAGGATACAGAATTCTGACAATACAACACATTATGAAGATACCAAGAACAATACAACTATCAAAACACTTCCAGATCATCTAGAACAAAATCCTGGATAGCAAAAGAAGTTTAATACATGTATCAAGATCATCAAACAATGCAAAGAAAGAAATGAAACTACGTAAAAGTTTCACATTTTAGTTCCCCCACCTGTTTCGCAAGATTACAAGCTCTGTCAGGAGAATTCAAGATCTCGTAGTAGAAGACGGAGAAATTAAGAGCCAGTCCTAGCCGGATCGGATGAGTCGGGGCCAGTTCTGCAACTGCAATATCCTGCGAAAGCAAACCAATCATTTAAGAGAGGACAACAGATACAAGAGGCAGGAAATGAAAAATGGAACAGAAAAATTAACAAAACCGCTGAACAAATAACAAAAAAATGAAGATCGTATGGTATAAACATTGAACTAGACCAAAAAATTCAATATGTATACATGAAGGTCGAAGACTTTTTACATTTTTTTTTATAACCAAATGTCAAAGATCAGAATAATAAAAATAATAAATTGGCAAAAGTTTCTACGAAGAAGAACTGAAGAAATCCCAAAACCCTAACGCATCAAAACCTTATATAACCAAATTGGAAAGAAATAAATGAGAAAATCAAATAAAAAGCCGAAGTATTTAATCCTCTTCCTCCTCCCCAAAAAGAAAGCGAAACAAGGAGAGGCGGATCGAAACCCTAACCTTAAAGCTGCAACATTAGACAATAAAAACGAAAATAGAAACGAATCAACACCGTAACCCTGGAATCGGCACAAACAAGCTAACCTGCGCCGCCTTATAAGCAGAGAGGGTGCTCTCGGCCGCCTCTTTGCGCTCAGCACCAGTCTTAAACTCAGCGAGATAGCGATGATAATCGCCCTTCATCTTGAGGTAAAAGACCTTGGAATCACCAGCAGAGGCCGAAGGAATTAGTCTAGAATCAAGGAGACGCAAGATACCATCACAGATCGATGAGAGTTCGGACTCGATCTTAGATCTGTAGCCACGGATCGTGGAAACGTGATCCTCGTTGCCGCGGCTCTCCTCCTTTTGTTCGATCGAAGAAATAATACGCCAAGAAGCACGGCGAGCACCGATTACATTCTTGTAAGCGACAGAGAGGAGGTTACGGTCCTCAACAGTGAGCTCATCGGTATCGGCGGCGACCTTCTCCATGAACTCGACCATCTCTTCGTACCGCTCGGCCTGCTCGGCGAGTTTCGCCATGTAAACATTCTCCTCGCGAGGAGAGGGGAGTACTGCTGCGGCTGCCATTGTTTAGATCTCTGTAATTGCAGAAAGAAAGAAAGGAAAGAGAAGAGAGTGGAGGCGATCCGGCGAAGAGATGGAATGAAATGCGAAGGAGACAATTTTTCCCTTTCCCTTCTCGTGTAGTGGCAAGAGCTGGACCGGTCTCTTGGCCCAAGTTGTGACGGACTGGTTTCTTGGCCCAAGTTGTAACGGACCGGTCTCTTGGCCCAAGTTGTAACGGACTGGAGGATCGGGACCCACTCTTTTTTTGGTAAAGCAAACTTTTATTTATAAACTCATGTGAATACTTAGGAAAATCAAAATTACAATAGGTTTCAAACCAAGAAGTGGAATCATCCCAGTTTGTCCAACACGAAAGAGACTAGCCCTCTCGGCGAGAGTGTGAGCTAAGCCATTTGCACCCCTCAAGATATGCTTTTAGCTATAAGTTTCTCAAGAATCTGATAGCAGTTATTAGAGTTGAGATTAAGAAAGGAAGAAATTCATGTGGATGTTGCAGAAGCTTGATTGTGTTACCGAATTCAATTTTGAGTAGCCAGTAGGGGGAAGGTGCCCATGAATTCCACATGACAAGCTAGAGCCCTGTTGAGAGTGTCTTCGATGACTATGTATCATTGTTATAGATCAGAACATTTCTTCGAAGCCATAGATACCAGTATATATAGGCGCAGAGACTGAAGGTCGATTTTGTTGAGGATTTGGATTCGTACGCCGCACCAACCTTCAATTGTTGTAGGGAGGATGAATTGGGAGACTGATGGGGAGATAATAGAATGCAATGGTTGAGGGGGCTTCCGAACCAAACTGCACCGGTGAAAGGGTAGTAGATTAAAATATAATCCATAGTTTCCGATGATGAGCCACAACTATTACATCCTCCCTCAACCGGAATCTGTCTTCTTCACAATGCATCTTAGAAGGCAAGATCATCTGACGTACGCCAATAAAAATAAATAAATAAATAAATAAATAAAATAGGATCTCACCTTCGGCATAGTGGATGAAGAGACACAGTTGTTTTTCTCGCCTGTCGATGCAACTCAGCTTGATCCTCTTATCTTCTTAATCTCTTGGGCAACGTTAAGAGGAACGACTTGGCAAAGCAGATCATTTCACCAGCAAAGAAGCTTAGTGTCACTGCCCATTTTGGATATTGAGCATGAAATCGGGTCGACAACCTTAATATCTCATACTTGCTGTGAATCACCAAACCACTCACAAAATGCACACACACTACATAACCACAATAAATAGAGTAAGAAAAGATAAAAGATACAGCGACGGAAGTATATTACAATTGATATCATGTAAACTGATGCTCTAAATTATAATTGAATAATTACAGGTTTATGTTTCTGAAATACAAAACTCATAACATAAAATATAATACCATGCACATAATGAATACGACAAAAGTATTGGGGAAAATAATGGTTCCTGATTAATCTAACCGTAGAAAAGGGGATTTCGGAAGATGACCACGCGGCGTCTATCCATGGCATTGGAAAGAGGGCATCACGGTAAATATTAAAGGAAGCTCGTGTTTGACCCCCCCTCCCCCAGTTTGACTCTAACAAGATGTGACAAGTAGACAAGGGTGGTTGGGCCATTAATGGATTGTCTTTAATGACCATAAATGCTGACAACAAACATTAATGCAAGGTATGCCGACTTGACCCACCGATTCACAGGATCTCAGTCCAAACCGACGAATCGTCAGAATATTACTTGGTAAAAGCACTATGATAGAGACAGTGTTTGGTGGTTATGGGGAACATAACCCAAAAGGGGGGTCGAAAACCATCCAAGGGGGTCGAAAGGTGGCTGACGTGACGTTATAACACGAACTAGGGGGTCGTAGGCCTATTAACCTACTATATCCTAAATAGATAAATATCTAATATAGACAGCCATGAGAAAGCGGGCCTAAAGAAGGAAGGTGTACATGTTTGTGAATCTATAAATATGTAATGCATAAGCTTGTAATAGAGACAATCGATATACAAAGAAAAGCTCTTGCTCTCCATCTTGTTATCTCTCCCATTTTCTTAAATCTCTTTACATAAGTTAGTTGCTCCATATCCGAGTTGGTGGAAAAGTAGGGAAGGTCTTTGAACATTCACACCTCAGGGAACCCTTTATTCGAAAAGGAACTCCGGTGTTTCACTACGAGTTCCATAGTTGACTGTCTTGGTCAATCCCCTTACGGATTCCATCGACAACAGTTTGGCGCCTACCGTGGGGCCCTGACGTTTTCTGTTTGTTCAAGCCTTTTCTCTTAGATTTTCCCAAGCGTTTTTCCTTTTTCGGGTTATTCCCATTCCCTTTCTATCTACTTTGAACCAATGCTCTAGATATTGACATGGCACCAGCAGGAAGGGCTGAAAGTTCTTACAACTTACGAGAAACTCAAGCCAGAAGGGTTGAAGCAAATATGGCTAGAGAGCGGGATGAAGCCCAAAGAGGGCTAGATCCCCAAGAGGTATTTCCTGAAGGACCAGCTAATGAAGGAGCGGGCGGTTCTATCCCAGATCTGACCCAGTATGTCTCCAGAGAGCAGATTGACAGACTGGCCTAGCAGTTGGCGGCTCTGACAGAACTGCTACAACAATGGCCAACAGGAGTACCAACAGCTTCTGTGCCCCCAGTAGATGTACCTGAAGTCCCGAAAAGATCACCGCAATTTAAACGCTCTGTGTTACGAGCCAGCCTAAGGGGGGAAAGCCCATCAGTAGATTCCTATAACCGACAGGGTCGAAGCAGTCAGTGGGGGGACCTGCAACCTCAATCTATCTCGGGGGTCGATCCCACTGAAGTAGTGGAAAGCAGTCAGGAGTCTTTGGGAGTTTTTCGCCGATTGACGACCTCTCGGAGGACAAGATCGCTGAAAGAAGCCAGATGGGCCAGAGCCGGAGTATACCCTGAAGCGGAGGTGGCGCGGGAGGCCCAAAGAAGGGTCGACGAGGCTAGACGTGCCAGAGAAGATGCTCAGGCCAGAGTCGATGTTGCTCGACAGGCCCGTGAAAATGTTCAAGCAAGAAATCAAGAATCCAGGAGACTTCAAAAAGACACCCAAGCCAGGGTTGAAGAGGCCAGACGGATCCAAGAAGAGGTCTAGGCTCGAGTGGATGCGGTGCGAGGAGAAAGGATGGCGGCTGCGCCCTCTGTTGTAGTGTCGTCAACTGCTGCACCAGTAGTAACAATACCAACAGCAGATAGCTCCCATGCAGGGAATGAGAACACTGAGAGACTAGAACGTCTCATCAGAGAACTGACAGATCGAGTACAGTAGGTGGAGAGAGGGGTCGATTCAGTAGCTTTACAGGAGTATGCCACAGAAACAGCATTGACGGATGAAGTCATGAATCATCTCTTACCTTCTGGTTTTACCATTCCAAATATAGAATGGTACGATGGCAAGACGGATCCGGAGAAGCATTTGGACAACTTCAAGGTGGGGATGGTCATTTATGGCCACCACGATGCCCTATGTTGTAGAGCCTTCCCATCCACATTGCAGAAAGCAGGAAGAACGTGGTTCAATAATCTTCCCCCACGATCTGTAGGTACTTTCAAAGAACTCAGTAGTTTGTTCCTCTCCCACTTTCAGGGGAGTCGGGTGTAGAAGAAAAATCTGTCCCATCTGATGGCGGTCAAGCAAGGTGAAAAAGAGCCACTGCGACAATTCGCCACTTGCTTCCTAGGAGTGGCAGGAGAAATCAAGGATTTACAACCGGATGTTGTCGTGTCGACCCTATCCAAGGCGTGCAGAGATCCCCAGCTGCTGTTCTCCCTCAACAAGAAGCACCCGTGAACCCATGCAGAAACTTTCAGTCACTGTGATCGATATGCATCCGGGGCGGAGGCAGTGGCGGAGTTATCCAGACCGGCAAGCACAAATCCTACAGTGGCGGAGAAGAAGAAAGGAGAACCTTCGGAGAAAGTTCCAAAAGAAGGAGAGTCCAGCAAGAAGACCAAGGTGGCGAAAGAATTATACCCCATTCGACCCGCACCAGAGTACACACCTCTCAATAGAACCATGACGGAGATATTGAATATTAAAAGGGGTGATGCACTCTTGGTCCCACCACCGTCGATGATTGCTCGATCGGAGGAGCGCAATCGATGGTTGTATTGCGCACATCATCGAGACTATGGCCATGATACCAATTCATGCCATCACTTGAAGGGTTGGTGGAGGATCTCATCCAACACGGAAGATGGACAGAATTCGTAGGCCCAAGGGCAAACCTCACCTTACCAAATCCTACTGTGATACTTCCTCCACCTCCCCCAGTAAGAGCAACAGAAGAAAGAAGAGGAAGGGTCAAACATAGACCCCTACCACCCCCAAGGTCACCTCCGAGAGGATTCATGGGCCAGATCGATTTACGCCGAGATGGGGTACCAAAAGAGATGAAAGAATTCCCTGCTTCGGGGGTTCGAACCGTTCGTGAGAAAAGTCCACAGCGGAAGTTGTTGGGGAGGGCAGACCCCGAACAAGACTTGGGACAGAGTGATGATGAATATGTCACACTCAATCAGTTCGAATGCATGACGGTGACTGTCTGGTCGGAGCACATGAGGTGGGAGGTACTCCTGATTGTCATTGAACTAGTGGAGGAAGGAGTATCCAGAGGAAAGCAAGTTCGACGGGAAGACGAGAACCTGGGGGAGTCATCTTCCAAAAAAGTTAGGTATGATGGCTACATTTACTTCAGGGACGATGATTTGATTGATGTTGTCACTCCCATGAGGATCCCCTTGTTATCAAAATGGCCATTGGAGAAGAGTGGGAAAAGTGAGTCGTATATTGGTTGACATAGGCAGTGCTTGTGAAATCTTGTACTACGACACTTACCGAAGATTAGGCTACAAAGATGAGCAGTTGCGGCCCATTCGATACTTACTTCTGGGGTTCAATGGTGAGGGGGTCCGGGTGAAAGGAGCTATCCAGATAGATACTCGCTTGGGAACTTATCCAACGTGAGTGAGCATCAATATGAAGTATATGGTGGTCGACACTCGATCGAGCCATAACGGCATTCTCAGAAGAACAAGCCTGAACAAGTTGCAGGCTTGCCTGTTTACTTACTATTTGCTGATGAAGTTCCCAATCGAGTGGAGGGGTAGGATATTGCAAGTCAAACCAGTCGATCCCGAAGAGATGTCATGCTGCGTCCTTGGCGGCCCTAGATGAAGATCAACCCGTGCAAGTGATACAACTGGACGAGTACCATGGCGATTTCCCTACGGAGCGAACTACCCCAGTCGAAGATCTTATTGCAGTATCCTTCAATGAGGACCATCCGAAAAAGACGTTTTTGGTGGGGTAAGCCATCCTAGAGGAGCAAAGGTAGGAGCTCATTAAATTTCTAAAAGCGAACTCAGATGTCTTTGCTTGGAGGGCAGAAGACATGCCGGGGATCCCACGGTCGATCATGGAGCACCATCTTCAGATAGATCCACACCAGCGTCCCATATGCCAAAAGAAGAGAGCTGTATCAGTGGAGAAGCAAGCAATCATCGATCAGGAGGTCGAAAAGCTACTTAAGGCCAGATTCATCCGAGAAGTATACTACCCCGACTGGTTGGCGAATGTTGTAATAGTGCCAAAGACGGATGGCCGTTGGTATGTATGTACTGATTTCACAGATCTTAGTAAAGCATGCCCAAAGGATCCTACCCCTTGCCTCGGATAGATCAGCTCATCGATGCCACTGCAGGGCACGAGCTGCTATCCTTTCTGGATGCTTATTCGGGATACAATCAAATAAAAATGGTCCAGGAGGACGAGGAGAATACAACCTTTATCACTAACAAAGGCACCTACTGTTATACAGTAATGCCCTTCGGATTGAAAAATGCAGGGGCAATATACCGGAGACTTATCAACAAGGTATTTGAAAAGCAAATCGGTCGAACGATGGAGGTATATGTAGACGATTTTCTGGTTAAGACAGTAAAAGCGACAGATCATCTGGAAGATCTCAAGGAAGTCTTTGATGTAGTGAGAAGAAATTCTATGCGTCTCAATCCAGCAAAATGTGCTTTTGGAGTACAATCCGGCAAATTCTTGGGCTTCATGGTTTCCCAAAGGGAAATCGAGGCCAATCCTATCAAGATCGAGGTAATTCAAAGCATGAAGGCTCCAACTACGCCCAAGTAAGTTCAAGTACTTACGAGTCGAATCACTGCCCTAGGGCGATTTCTATCCAGGTCTGCAGATAGGTGTCTCCCATTCTTCAAAACTCTTAAGGGATCAAAGCCTTTCGAGTGGACGGCTGAGTGCGAGGAAGCATTCCGTGGCCTCAAGAGGTATCTTTCTTCACCACCCTTGCTAGTCAAGCCAGAAACTGGAGATACGTTGCTATTTTATCTAGCGGTTTCGCCATGTGCTGTCAGCGGAGTGTTAGTCAAGGAAGTCAATCGAATCCAACACCCGGTGTACTATGTCAGTAAAGCCTTATTGGATGCGAAAACCAGGTACCAATCCATTGAGAAATTAGCATTGGCGGTGGTGGTTTGTGCTCGCAAGTTACGACCCTACTTTCAGTCTCACTCTATCATTGTATTGACGGATCGACCCATAAGCAAGTTTTTGGCCAGAGCAGATGTGTCGGGTCGAATGATTAACTGGGCAGTCGAGTTGGGGGAGTTTGACCTCAAGTTCCAACCATGGACGACCATTAAGGCACAAGCTTTGGCAGATTTCTTGATCGAGAGTACACTCCCAGGAGGTGAAGAAGAAGGAGCAAATCCAGAACGAGCCCTCGAAGAAGCAAAGATCAAAGTTTTTCTGGGTCCCAAAGAACCTTCTTGGGTTATGTATATAGACGGAGCCTCCAACCAAGAAGATGCAGGAGCTGGTATTGTACTCATCAGCCTCGAAGGATTCAAAGTGTTGACATCTGTACGTTTTGGTTTCTCTACAACCAACAATGTAGCGGAATATGAAGCCTTGGTAGCCGGTCTCAAATTGGCTAGAAAATTGAAAATTACTCATTTACAAGTATACGAGGATTCTCAAGTGGTCGTGCAGCAAGTAACTAGAGATTATGAGGCTCGACAAAGCCGTTTGGCTAAATACTTAGCCTTGGTGAAGCAACTTATCGAGGCACTGGAGAAGTTTGTGATGACCAGCGTACCTCGGGATCAAAATACGAAAGCAGACGCACTGTCTCATCTAAGGTCCAGTGACTTGAGCAGTTTCGATGTGCCAGTGTACGTTGAGCATCTATCGGATCCTAGCATTGATCCTGTGGGAGAAGTATTGCTTGTCGACGTTGAGCCTTGTTGGATGGACCCATTACTCACCTACCTAAGGGAGAACGTCTTGCCGGAGGATAAGAAGGAAGCCCGACGCATTCATACTCAAGTAGGGTCGTATGTCATTCACGATGAGGTACTTTACAAGAAATCCCACACTTTTCCTTTACTCTGATGTGTTCCACCGTCGAAGGTAGAACACATTATGGCAGAGGTTCATGAGGGGATCTGTGGAGCCCACTAATGTGGCCGTACCATGTGTTTTAAGATCATCAGAATGGGATATCACTGGCCCCATATGATGAGTGACTGTGAGAAGTACGCCAGAAGCTGCGAAGCATGCCAGAAGCACGCTCCCATGTCCCACCGTCCGTGTACACAATTATAGCCTATACCCTCGTCTATTCCTTTTGCAATCTGGGGGATGAATATACTGGGACCATTCCCAAAAGCTAAGGGACAGTTGCAGTACATCTTGGTGGCAATTGACTATTTCACCAAGTGGATTGAAGTGAAAGCAATGGTGAGAGTCACAACACACAAAGCTAAGGAGTTCTTCAGACTTACGGTTCTATACAGATATGGAATCCCTCAAGTGCTGATTACTGATAATGGCCCGTAATTCTTGAGTCGAACCTTTCGGGAGTTTTGCCGTGATCACAAAATTGGGCACAGATTTGCATCAGTAGCACACCCCGAAGCTAATGGGCAGACTGAAGTCACCAACCGTACCTTGCTGCATGGACTAGCCCGGCGAGTGGAAGAAAAGAGGCAAATGTGGGCACAAGATTTGCCCAGTGTGATTTGGTCATATCGAACTACTCAACGGACGGCCATGGGGGCTAGTCCTTTCAAATTGGTTTTTGGGTCTGAGGCCGTCATCCCTATCGAAGTGGTGGAGAAAAGCTACAGGGTGTTAAATTTCCAAGAAGATACTAACAAAGACATCCTTTTAATGGATCTGGACCTCCTAGAAGACGTTCGTGAAACGGCCCAGCTATGAGTGGCAGCTTATCAGCAAAAAACAACAAGATATTACAACTCCAAAGTGAAAGAGAACATGTTCCAAGTGGGTGATTTAGTCTTACGCTCGACAGCTGTCACCATGCCTACTCAGCAAGGAAAGTTGACCCCAAATTGGGAAGGGCCATATCGAGTAATGAAGGTTACAAGGCCAGGGTCATATCACTTGGAGACGATGGAAGGATCTGCCTTACCACGTACTTGGCACTCTAAAAATCTTCAAAGATATTATGTGTAAGGTATTTGACCTATCTATTCAATAAAAAGTTTTACTTATATGATGGTCACAGAAAGAAAAAGGCTTATGGGCCTCGAAAAGAAAAAGGCCTCCGGGTCTCGAAAAGAAAAAGGTCTACGTGCCTCGAAAAGAAAAAGATCTACGGGCCTCGAAAAGAAAAAGGCTTCCGGGCCTCGAAAAGAAAAAGGCTTCCGGGCCTCGAAAAGAAAAAGGCTTCCGGGCCTCAAAAAGAAAAAGGCCTAAGGGTCTCGAAAAGAAAAAGGCCTACGGATTTCAAAAAGAAAAAGGTCCACGGGCCTCAAAAAGAAAAAGGCCTCCGGGTCTCGAAAAAAAAAAAAGGTCTACGGGCCACAAAAAGAAAAAGGTCTATAGTCCTCGAAAAGAAAAGGCCCCCGGGTCTCAAAAAAAAAAAAAGAAAAAAAAAGAGAGGGGGCCTAAGGGCCTTGAAAAGAGAAAAGGACCTAAGGGTCCCGAAAGAAAGAAGGAAAGTCTAAGGATCATACTGTTTTGGATTTAAATACTTAACAAAGTGTAAGTATTTAAAGCCAGGGGAAAGATGAGAAGTACTCACATTAGAAAAGAAGGCAAAAAGCTATAGAAACCAAATTGTATCTATATTACAAAGGTTGGGTACATGTAAAAGACCTAAAGGTCCCAAAAAAAAAATGACGTCATTGTCCCTCGACTGAGGGTGAACATTCAGGAGTAGAGGAAGCCACTTCTGATGGAGGAGCAGGAGCAAGAGCAGAGGAAGCCACTTCTGGGTCTGATGGAGGAGTAGGAGCAGGAGCAGAGGAAGCTGCTTATGGGACTGAAGAAGGGGCAGGAGCGGAGGAAGTTGCTTCCGGGGGAGGAGCCGAACTTAAGGGATGTACAAGCTTGTCACGGATCAGCTTATGCATCAACTGTATTTGAGAGAAGTCGAAGGTGGACAAGTAGGCGGACAGTTCTGAGTGTACGATCACCAGGGCCTCGCGAATGGCTCTGGCCCTTTCTTGCCTAAACAAGCCCTCCATTTCTTCTGAGTCCAACAGGGCCTTCAGGGTCTCTTCTCTGTCTTGCGACAAAGATAACCGGGCTTGTAACAGCTCTTCTGTTAGACGAGCGACATCAGCTTGCAGGACAACCAGGTCGTTCTTCAGTGCATCCTCAGTGGTGGAAGACTGAGCCAAGTCTCCCATTAGCTCGTTCTTCTCCATCTGCAACAGCTCCTTATCAGCGATCAGGACGTCTCGGGCATCCTGCAAGTCTTTGATCTCCTTCTCCAGCTGGTTGTTAAGCTCAGTAGTGGAGTTGAGCTGTTCCATCATTACCTCATTAGACAGCCACGTCTGCCAACTCCTGTTGGGTGGTCTGGAACACCTTGGCCCGAGTGGCGAACTGCTCGTCCAATCGACGGTATTTGGATTTTTCTTCAGACAACCACCTCCGGTTTTGCTCCAACGATGTCTCAGCCACCCGACATTTGATCTCCTCATCCTGGGCCTCCTCCTCTGCCTTTTTGGATCGCTCCTCAGCTTCCTTGGCCCTCTCCTCAGCATCATTCCTCTGACTCTCAACCTCTGCCTGTGTGGCAATGGCCGGGTCCCGAGCTTGGGTGGCCTGATCATGCTCAGCCTGGGCGACGAGCATCAGCCTATGGTTCTCTTGGGCAGTGGCTTGCATGTCCTTCAGCTTCTGAATTGAAATTGACAGCATCCTCTTATAGTGATTCGACCCGCACAACAACTACATCAAGAAAGATGGCACAAAAGTATTGGTTAGAAAGATACACAAAAAAAAAAGAGAAGAAGGAGGAGAGACGTACTTGATACAGACCTGCACATTGTTCCCGGTCGATCACCTCCAGGGGGACAAGCTTCAACAATTGATCATCAGTGGGGAGCCAAGCATGGTGGATGATTTCTTGGGCTACCATGCGATTATAGAGCCCGCTGTCAGAAGAGTGCACCCTCCAGGAGGGTGCAAAGATAGAAGGACCGGCACCTGTTGAGCTTGGGCCGGGGGCAATGGAGCTGGAGCTTATGGGAGAAAGAATAGCAGATGGTCCCGCGGGTAAGGCAGAAGTTTCGACTGCCATAGAAGACGAAGGGGTCGTGGAAGGTGGCCCTACAGGAGGAGGGGGAGAAGCAGTAGCCACAGTTGAGTCTGTGGGGGAAGAAGATGTACAAGGAAGGGTTAGAGGGGGAATGGCTAGGCTTGAAGAAGATGGATGAAGGACAAAAGGGGTGGGCGCAGATGAAGGGGCGTCGACCCCCGAGTTTGGGGTAGTTGTCGGGGGGAGCGGTGGTGAAGAAGCAGGCTCAGCGTTACCTGGGGAGCTAGGAGGCGCGGGGTCAATGGGCGCTGGCTCGTCAGGAGACCTGGGGCAAGCTTGATCGACAGAGGTATCTCCAGGAAAAAGCATCTGCAGGGGTGGAGGTCCAACCGAAACTCGTGCCAGGACATCCTGAGGAGTATTCTCGGGGAAGATGCGGCGGGGAGCCTCAGGGTTCAACCTCCTCTTTTTCAGCCTTTGCACTGTCTCTGTGATAGTGGCTCCATCATCCTCATCCTCTGTAGAATAAAAAGAAAGAAAGATTAGAATCACACAAGAAACAA
This sequence comes from Protea cynaroides, assembly GCA_028583415.1. Taxonomy (NCBI): domain Eukaryota; kingdom Viridiplantae; phylum Streptophyta; class Magnoliopsida; order Proteales; family Proteaceae; genus Protea; species Protea cynaroides. The sequence goes on from CM053276.1 coordinate 23,616,033, forward strand.
GAAAAATAGCTAAAGACATAGGGAAATGTACTTACTATCCTCATCCACCTCAATTACTGTTGGTGGGGCCGGAGCTTCTGGTTCAGGACCCCCAAGAGAGGTGACGGTCGAAGACCTGGGCTCGAGCGGAAGAGCGGCGGTCTCTGAAGGAATGCACTCTGTAGGAAGTGAGGGAGCCGCCTGAGGGACCCGAGGAGCAGTATCTGCGGCCCTCTCAAGGGCCGCCAATTTACGGGCCACAGAGACCGCAATCTCTTCCCTTTCCCTTTGATGGTGTTTGAAAAGATCAGTCCCCATCAGATCTTCCCAGACACTGTCGTCTAAGCCCTCCACTGCAACACAAGTCAACAAAAAAATGTTAGAGTCAAGACTTGAAGACAAACATGGAAATAAAGGTTAGCACCACTCTGGAAAAGGTTAGCACCACTCTAGAACTTACTCAGTCCATACAAGAACAAGAATTGATTGTTGGACAGGTCCTTGAACCGGACGACCCTCCCTCGATCTTCTACCAGTCCAAGGGTCTCCATCTTGAGCGGTAAAAAAAAAGGGGCGACCCCCACTATGGAAGGATCGACAAACTGCCATCGGTTCCCGATGGGGGAAGGAACGCATTCCCTGCAGAGTGTGGCCCTGCCTAATTATGGCCCCAAAAAATCTATCCTTCTAGTGTGGAACGGAGGAGGGGGTGGTTTCTATCATAGCGGGAACTATGTTTAAATTTCGATGAAAAAATAGTAGATCCCGTTGGGTTTTCCCTTATGGGTCGGATGGTCTCACTAGAGCAAGACACCCACATCAAAACGAAATTGGAAAAACCACAAGGTAGGGGGTTCCCTACCTCTAAGAAAGCAAACGAGGAAGGAGTAGATATGGGCCCAAGAATTGGGCGTAAGTTGAGTGGGGGCTAGGCCATAGAAGCTGAGGATTTCAAAGATAAGAGGATGGCAAGGAAAGCGGAAACCAGAAGAGAAATGTTCAGGTTCACTACCATCCTATGAGAATAGGGATGGCACGCTTGTGAGGACAATGGCAAATCGATGATCCTCCTCGGGATAAATGTGTATCCTGTATCGATGAAGATCGATTTGTTCTGTTGGAGTCGCCACCTGGATCAAGGTCTAGGACCTCTAAAAATGTAGCCTCACCCTAAGGTAAGACTTCTATTGACTCGTGACCCAATGTATCGGTTCTTTGGTCTGCAAGAGATCGGGTAAGTATTCAGGGTATGGTTATGGGAAGGTGTTAGACACCCAAACCGTCCGATCAATATCGGCCTCCTAAACTTTCCTTAAATTCTAATTTTGACTGTGCTTGGTCAACTGGATGACTAGGGTTCAATGGGGGATGTCCTAAACTAAGTTGCTAAGTTATTCTAACCTAGGGTTCAGCCAATCATGTTTTAAAACAAATAAACAAGCAAATGTAATGTAGAATATTATACAGTGAACCGGACCAAAGATGGTTCGGTCTTGGACTGAATCTAAGATGTGTAAGCCATCTCAAACTGCCTACGTATTCTAATCCTGGAAATCAAGTCCAAAAACGTAGTTCGAAAATGGGTTGTGTGATTAAAGATTATGGAAGTGATTTATGCATGTGCTTCAATTAGATTTTTTTGTTCAAGTTGAAGTTTATACTGGATGTATGGTTGATGGGTGGCTTTGTACCGTATTTGGGATTCCCAAATTGCCTACGTATTCTAGGGTTTGCCCTAGAAATCAGGTAAGACGTAGTTCGAAATTTGTGAGAGTCGGATTTGGAATGTGTACCAAATTCTTTTTATTTTTGTTAATAGGATCTAGGGATGAGACCTAAATTCCTACCATTTTTATTTGGGATGTGTACCAAATTCTTTCTATTTTTGTTAATAGGATCTAGGGATGGGACCTAAATTCTTACCATTTTTATTTAGGATGTGTACCAAATTCTTTCTACTTTTGTCTATAGGATCTATGGATGAGACCTAAATTCCTACCATTTTTATTTAGGATGTGTACCAAATTCTTTCTATTTTTGTCAATAGGATCTAGGGATGAGACCTAAATTCCTACCATTTTTATTGTTTCCATTTTTTTTAGGGTTTCACTTTCCCTAATTATTATTTTCTTTCTATTTTTAGGGTTTTCTACCATAATTGCCATTTTCTTTCTATTTTTAGGGTTTTCTACCTTAATTGCGAATTTTCTATTCTTAGGGTTTCCTACCCTAATTATTGTATTCAATGATAATAATGTAAGCAATCCAATATAGTAATGTGAGCTCAAATATTGCAGTGTAAACATCCAAATATGGCAATAAGCATTTAATATAGCATGTGAGTATGATCATTCCAATCATGGCAGTGTGATTATTCCAATTATGGCAGTGTGTGCATATAAGCATCCAAATATAGCATGTGAACAATATAGCATCAAATATGACATGTGATAAACAACCAAAGCATGTGAGTCAATCAATGAAAACATATTTTCAGATCTACGGTCTAGATTCTAGATTCAATGCATCGATTATCAACAATGTGACTGAAATCACATTTGATCGACGATTGAAAGTAATTCAAGATCTTAAATCAACAGTTCAGATCATATAACATCAGTTAATCAGACTTTAATGGCTCAAATTAATTCATCATTAAATCATCATCAAATTAAAATCAATGGTTCAGATTAATTAATCATCCATTCACATGATTAAATCTTAAAGATCAACGATTCAGATTAAATTCACATCAATTAGTCAAATTCATTCATTCAAATATTAATTCAATATCAATGGACAAATTTTCATCACATGATCAAAACAAATTTCACATTCGATGGATCAGATTTTGAATGGGCATCATATCAACACGATAAAGAATCAAAATTCAGATTTTTATTCAAGCATATCATGATCATAAATTCAATCAATGGCCCATATTTAATGGAAAGATCAAGGGTAAGATGAGGAATGTTGATCCAATGGTTGGATGAGGGAAACTGGTCTAGGGCTTGATGGACAGGTTCGGGTATTGTAATATAGCTAGATTCAGGTAAGTGGTGTGAGGTGTTGGTTGGTTCAGTAGGAGATGGAAGTGAGTGGGGTTACGGGTAGGTGGTAGCACAAGGCTGATGATTGAAGTATGAGATGAAATCGATTAGAGTGCTGGTTGTATAGGGATTGAAAGCCAAGTGTAGGCTAGATTGGTGATGGAAATTGGTTAATGGTGAGGTAGAGTGGTTTATGAGATGGAAATTTGTAGTTAAGCAAAACAATAGAAGAAAAATAGAAGTAGAGGCAGCTTACCTAGATGCTCGTAGGTTCTACTTGCTCCTCCCTTCTTCTTCTTCTTTCTCCCTTTTTTTTCTCCCAAAACCGAGAGCCCAAACTCTGTCAAACTCCCTTTTCACCTTTTTTTTCTTTTCTCTTTTTTTTTTTGGTTTTTTCTTCCTCTTTTTTCTCTCTTCTTCCCTTCTTTTTCTCCCCAAAAAAACGTGAGCCTCTCCCCCTCTTCACATTTTTTCTCTTTCCCCTCTTTTTTCTCTCTTCTTCCCTTACTTTTCTCCCAAAACCTAGCCCTAAAAGCTTTTCACGTTTTTTTCTCTTTCCCCCTTTTTTTTTATCTTTTAGAAAAATCCACTCAACCTCATCTCCTTCTCTCTCTCACGTCTCTTTTATCTCCCCCCCTTTTTCTCTTTTGGAAAAAAATCTAAAAACCCTAAATCTTCTCCCTTTTCACGTCCTCTCTCTCCCCTTTTTTTCTCTTTTGGAAATCCATCTAGAAACCCTAAAAAAACTCCCTTTTCACGTTTCCTCTCTCCCCTCTTTCCTTTTTCTTCTCAAAATCTTTTGGATTATCTCAAAACCCTAAATCCCCCTTCCCTTTCACGTTTTCTCTCTCCCCTCTTTCCTTTTTCTTCTCAAAATCTTTTGGATTATCTCAAAACCCTAAATCCCCATTCTCTTTCACGTTTCCTCTCTCCCCTCTTTCCTTTTTCTTCTCAAAATCTTTTGGATTATCTCAAAACCCTAAATCCCCCTTCTCTTTCACGTTTCCTCTCTCCCCTCTTTCCTTTTTCTTCTCAAAATCTTTTGGATTATCATTTACATATAATAATATATATTATATACATATATTTAATAACATACATATATATATATATATATATATATATATATATATATATATATATATATATATATATATATATATATATATATATAGTATACAATATATATAATATATAAATATTATGCACATAGATGAACTGATTCAAAATGGGTTGAGACTGACTTAGGTTGACTGAGTTAAACTGATATGGGTTGAGCTAGGTTGGACCAAAACTGGCTTGAACTGAGTTGACTGGATTGATTGGAATTAACTGGGTTTTCTCTCCTTGTCATTTCATGGGTCATTTCCGCTGTCATCCCGCATGGAATTTTTCGATGGCCTCTATTCCAAATTTTTTGCGTTCATTTTGTAGAACATTAAAAATGAGGAATATAGGAACTTGAATCACCTCATTTGGAAGTAAAATGATCAACTTATGAATTTTTGAAGTTTAAGCGGACCAATTATCGATAATTTGGCTGACCATTCTGCATGAGATCCTTCGGAGGCTTCTACCGGAAATATTTTACGTCCACTTTGTAGAGCACTAAAAATGGAACATAATGAGACTAGAATCACCTGATTTGGATATGGGATGATCAAAATATGAATTTTTGAATATTAAATGACCATTTCCATATGTAATTTTGCATGGGACCCTCCGAAGACTTTTACCCGAGATTTTCCATGTCCACTTCGTAGGACATCACAAATGAAGAACAATGACCTTGGAATCGTTTAAATCCGACGTAGAACGGAAAAGATATGAAGCTTTGAAGTTCTAACGATAATTTTGCATGAAAGCTTGCATGGGACCCACTGGTGACTTCTACCCGGGATTTTTTACGTCCACTTTGTAGAACATCATGAATGAAGAATAATGGCCTTGGAATCATCTGAATCCGATGTCGAATGATGATGATATGATGATTTGAAATTTAAACAATCCGACTTACGATAATTTGCATGAAGGCCCCTGGGATTATTTATAATAATTTCATAAACCTCCCTTATATGTATCATCCGACTAAAATGGTCATATCTTCTTCATTTGATATCAAAATTGAGCAATTCTGGTCTCATTTCGAAGATAATTCTATGACCTAGGCATCCATGCAAAATTATAACCCGTGACCTTGCTGTGGATCCATTGAAAACTTCCTCAAATTCAGAGACCCATTGAAAACTTCCTCAAATTCACAGTCAAAAACCCAAACTTTCGATCATCTTTCTCCTTTTGTTGTCCACACGCCAGCAGGACTTTGTTTAGCTGGGATGGAAAAAATGGGGTGCTTACAGATGCCCCTCTTCGGCCGAGATTGTGGGCAATTGAGGCTGAAGACAAAAGTGGCCCATTTTTGCATTGTTCTGCACTTGATCTGGATTATAACATTGCTCCCTTGAATTGATGCTATAAACTTTTTTTTTTGACACTGTACAACAAAAAACTGTAGATGACAAGCTCCTTGAGTAGCGACCTTATCAGGTCTGTGACTTTTGCTCAAGACCGCTCATGGTGTAACTGTAACTGTCAAGCTTCTTGAGTAGCGACCTTATCAGGTCTATGACTTTGGCTCAAGACCGCTCATGATGTAACTGTAACTGATGCTTTGTGCTCTGAATTTGTAACCTCTGGATGTGTATCCTTTGGATGTGTATCCTTTGGGTGTGTATCCTTTGGATGAATAGCCTCTGGATGTGTATCCTTTGGACCAAATTTTGGGGTGTCCCAAATTTCCTACGTATCCTTTGGGATTTTCGTCCCTCCAGAATCAGGTTCGGCGTAGTTCGGGCTAGAGCTTTCTCTCTCTTCCCATGATCTTTCTTTCTTTTCTTTGCTTGTATCTTGTTCTCTTTTCCATTCTTATTCTGCTTTCTTCATTCTTCTTTCTTCTCTGTACTTTCACCTTTCTTTCCTTTTCTCTTTTTTTTTTTTCCATTTTTCTTTTTCTTTTTCTTGTTCTTTTCAGTTCCTTTCTTCATCTTTCTTCATTCCCAAAATGGGTTGAACTTTCCATAAATATTAAGGTAGCCATAATGGGCTCAGCATCTCCACTTTGTCTACTAACATTGCTCGGAATCCAAGAGGAACTAGAGATCATGATTTGATCGACTTTCCTTGATTTGACTTAATATAAACTGAGAGAAAACATGTTTCTTTTCTTTAAAAGGCAATTTTGATATGTTCTGCATTCCTGCCAAATTTATATGGGTTTCACTTAGATCAAAGGGCAATCAGGTCTTTTTAATGAGGGGCAAATGATGACAATGACTCAATTTTATTTCATTTTTTCAAATTTGTATGGGTCATCTTTCTCTTACATTCAAATAAACTCAGCTAGAGTTTCAAACAGGGGGCTCAACTAAACTCATGATGTTTGGATAAATGGGTGATTTTTCCCTAGTGTCTAAGTTTAAGTCTGCACACATTGATAGGCAGGTGACTTTTGAGTCATCAATAGAAATAACCTTAAGGAGATGCAACCCTACACTAATCTTTAGGAAAAACGTCAAAGAATTCTTTCTCTTCTCGGTATCATTCAGATAGAAAAAAAGTTTCAACAAGCTATGTTCAGATATTGAATCAGTTATAACCACGTTTGGGCCCAAATTCTTTAAGTCTGTACACAAGTATGACGATGAAGGTCCAGATGGATAGATAAGAAACTGTCCAATGGGTCTGCCATTGGGAGAGTGTTTGGTTGTTTATGTAGAATGGCTTGATCTCCACTAGGCGATGCCATTTTATTGGCTAGCAACAAAAGACTATGGAATTCTTGGATGCCGTCGAAATGATGAACGACAGATAGATATTCTAGTCAGATTTATTGAACAATATTTATGCATAATAAGACCACATGTTCACAAGAAACGATACCATAAAATTTTGTGACATTTGAAGTAAGGGCATGTAATGTCGACTCTGTGGAAGATCCTCAGATTGATGGATGGGAGAGACAGTCTTTAGTCGAAAAGAAAAATCCTCTGATGACAACAAAGTGATAAGACCACCCCCTGTACGGGCAGGATGTAGTGACCAATATCAAAAATCCAACTCAACACACAACGTGAATCACAACAAACGATTAGCTCTCCAATCAGGTTCTAAGAAATGGTATTTATATGTCATTGTAGGAGAACCAATTGCCTTATTGCTCTATAACTGAACTCGTTCATCAATAGGGCTCCAAAGGAGTTGTCCCATGTATATGCCTTGCAATCAAACTCATTCATCATTAGTGTTTCAAAGTAGTTGCCCCATGTCTATGCACCATAGTTGAACTTGTCCACCATCATTGTTCCAATGTAGTATGCTAACCAACCTCATTATTTTGTATAGCTCTTTCTTTTTTCTTTTTTTTTTCTTTTTTTTGAGCTCATCTTTGACATTGAGGTTGATCTGTAACACACTTCATGTCTGTAGATGTCATGTACTTGTAGAAGACTTAATCTTTTGAATGGTCCTTGTCTGTAGAAATATCCCATAAAAAATTCTTTCTGTAAATTGATCAAATGGGATGACATTTTGATGTACCAACTTGTATCTTTGAGAATGCTTGCATGACTTCAACTTAATCATCTATAACTTTCACATGTGTGTTGAGCTTTCATTTCTCTAAAGGCCGATGGAGTAGAAGTTCAGGTTGTGGCCCTTCATCTCAATCGTCATCAGAGTCAGAATTAGCAACGGACATGGAAGATGAAGAAATATCAAACTGGGAAGGAATGGATTGGAAGTAGTAAAGCACTGTTGTTGATGTCTCAAATGAGATAATTACTGTTCATTTTTTCAGAGCATTTTGGACTGGATTTGTCTACAAACATATCGGACTCGAGCCTAAACATAGATGACCTATCAAATACCAATGGTAGCCAGTTTAGACAAGTAATTCACCGAGTTACCCCAATTGGATACGACATCATTGACGCCAACTTATGATTGGTTATAGGACCGAATCTCCGTTCAGACTTTCGCTAGTAAGGCTCATTACGCCTATCTATTGACATGTGTTTGACCATTTCCATCTTGAGCTAAACCCCTCTTGAGTTTATTACCATTTTGATTTTTGCCCCAGTTCGGGTTTGACATTTACTTGGCCAATGCCTCAATTTGGGGTAAATGTATTCCAATCTTATGCCCCAGTTTGGATGTCATGAAACTCTGACCTATACCCTTGTTGGTCCATCACCTTTTTGGTTTGTCCCACTTTGAATCCATTAACATTTTAATTATGCCCCAGTTTAGGGTGCACTGATATTTTTGTTGTGCCCCAATTTAGGGTATACTAATATTTTGGTTTTGCCCCAGTTTAGGGTGCACATGAAGTTCATTTTCAAGCTACCTTAATTTTGGGATACAATTGACCACATGGTCTTCCTTTTCATCCTGAATTTTGGGAGGTGGGTGAGACATTCTTGAAGGTTCGAGAGCTATTCCTTTGAGTCATGGTCACCTTGGGTGATGAAAGTAATTTGGGAGTCAGAAACCAACTCCTTCAGTCAAAGTGGCTCAGTTGCTAAGGGTGAATGAAATGCTTTCCAATCTTAGTTTTTCCATTTAAAATTGGCAGGTATGCTAACATGGGAAAGAAACATGTAATCTCTCAGAATCTATGATTCAGCTTTCTAATCTCTTGGATTCCTTAACTCTGATCTTGGAATTTCAATTTTGCTCTGTAATTTTTGGGCTCTCAATATACTGTCTTCCAACCATTCCAACACTTTGAGGTACAAAAGTCCTCCTTATGAACATGAACCAAGACATGAACCGGTGATGTTGAGACCTTCTTATGAGTGGATGTAATATGAGTGGATGCTTTGTCTACTCACTCAGATGTTCTCTTAAGTCTAGACAATCATATCCTCCCTAGTTCAATCTTTCTTTCTTTTTTTTCTTTCTTTTTTTTTTTGTTTTTTTTTGTTTTTTTTGTTGTTTTTTTTTTTAATTTTATTTTTTATATAAACAATGAACGAAGGTTAAGACTCAGAAGTGACTGGACACGAGAAGAATATGCATACACATACAAGCTGACTCGACCAAACAAAGTTAGCTCCTTCATGAAAACCAACCATTAGACATCATCTGTAACAATTTATTTGTATTTGAATAACCCCATGATTGGTCTTGGGGCCTCAAGATTCTGAATGGATCATTGTAGCACCAAGGTTTGACTATGTGGTTCATCAAATTTCAAGAAATTGAAACAGATATGTTTATTTGTAGTTTTCATGAAGAATGACAAAAGCGGTTCATGATTGAAAAAACCAGTAAATTTCTATTTGATCATAGTACCTATGCTGTGACGAAGATTTTCCGATCATTTTTGAGATTGATGTATCAATATTGAACGGTCCACACAATGAGCTTTGTACGATGGAGGGCGTGTACAGACCGCCCACACTAATGTGTATGCGGGTATACGTAACCCTCACGCTCCCAACAAGTGAGAGACAAGAATACTTAAGTGTGGATCCAAACATGTTGACAAGTCAAGGACAAAAATGGGCAGAACTTCGACGTCTCGGATGTAAATATTATGATCGAGTAGATTTTACCATGTTGGTTCAAAAATAGACCAAAAATAACATACATGTGGCTCAAACTAGGTTAGGATAGAAAAGGCCACCTTGACGAGGATGGGATAACCTATCACCGAATGCTCGATGAATAATGGGCCCCCAATCCCTTTATATACTATGTTGCAAGGATCCAAGCAACGTAGAGTAGCATAACGCATTCTCAGGTGGACCCAAGAAACGCTCGTTAGAGGCTGCTCGCCAGTTGTGGTCTCACAAAGTATAGGCCAAGGTTGTGTGTTTCGCCTAGCGGGCTGCCCCACATGCATGGGACCCGGTTCGGCTACTCGCACGAAAGTGTGACTGAACCCATTCCCCCCAAAACAATATGTACAAACAATAAATAAAGTACCCTAGATCTAGCATCAAATGTCAAGCAAATCAATATAAGGAAAGTATCCTAAGAGTCTGAATATTCATCCCCAGTGGAGTCGCCACTGTAAGGACAATGGCAAATCGATGATCCTCCTCGGGATAAATGTGTATCCTGTATCGATGAAGATCGATTTGTTCTGTTGGAGTCACCACCTAGATTAAGGTCTAGGACCTCTAAAAATGTAGCCTCACCCTAAGGTAAGACTTCTATTGACTCGTGACCCAATGTATCGGTTCTTTGGTCTGCAAGAGATCGGGTAAGTATTCAAGGTACGGTTATGGGAAGGTGTTAGGCACCCAAACCGCCCGATCAATATCGGCCTCCTAAACTTTCCTTAAATTCTAATTTTGACTATGCTTGGTCAACTGGATGACTATGGTTCAATGGGGGATGTCCTAAACCAAGTTGCTAAGTTATTCTAACCTAGGGTTCAGCCAATCATGTTTTAAAACAAATAAACAAGCAAATGTAATGTACAATATTATACAGTGAACCGGACCAAAGATGGTTCGGTCTTGGACTGAATCTGAGATGTGTAAGACATCTCAAACTGCCTACGTATTCCAATCCTAGAAATAAAGTCCAAAAACGTAGTTCGAAAATGGGTTGTGTGATTAAAGATTATGGAAGTAATTTATGCATGTGCTTCAATTAGATTTTTTTGTTCAAGTTGAAGTTTATGCTGGATGTATGGTTGATGGGTGGCTTTGTACCGTATTTTGGATTCCCAAATTGCCTACGTATTCTAAGGTTTGCCCTAGAAATCAGGTACGACGTAGTTCGAAATTTGTGAGAGTCGGATTTGGAATGTGTACTAAATTCTTTCTATTTTTGTTAATAGGATCTAGGGATGAGACCTAAATTCCTACCATTTTTATTTGGGATGTGTACCAAATTCTTTCTATTTTTGTTAATAGGATCTAGGGACGAGACCTAAATTCCTACCATTTTTATTTAGGATGTGTACCAAATTATTTCTATTTTTGTCAATAGAATCTAGGGATGAGACCTAAATTCCTACCATTTTTATTTAGGATGTGTACCAAACTCTTTCTATTTTTATCAATAGGATCTAGGGATGAGACCTAAATTCCTACCATTTTTATTGTTTCCATTTTTTTTAGGGTTTCACTTTCCCTAATTATTATTTTCTTTCCATTTTTAGGGTTTTCTACCATAATTGCCATTTTCTTTCTATTTTTAGGGTTTTCTACCCTAATTGCTATTTTTCTATTCTTAGGGTTTCCTACCCTAATTATTGTATTCAATGATAACAATGTAAGCAATCCAATATAGTAATGTGAGCTCAAATATAGCAGTGTAAACATCCAAATATGGCAATAAGCATTTAATATAGCATGTGAGTATGATCATTCCAATCATGGTAGTGTGATTATTCCAATTATGGCAGTGTGTGTATATAAGCATCCAAATATAGCATGTGAACAATATAGCATCAAATATGGCATGTGATAAACAACCAAAGCATGTGAGTCAATCAATCAAAACATATTTTCAGATCTACGGTCTAGATTCAATGCATCGATTATCAACAATGTGACTGAAATCACATTTGATCGAGGATTGAAAGTAATTCAAGATCTTAAATCAACAGTTCAGATCATATAACATCAGTTAATCAGACTTTAATGGCTCAAATTAATTCATCATTAAATCATCATCAAATTAAAATCAATGGTTCAGATTAATTAATCATCCATTCATATGATTAGATCTTAAAGATCAACGATTCAGATTAAATTCACATCAATTAGTCAAATTCATTCATTCAAATATTAATTCAATATCAATGGACAAATTTTTATCACATGATCAAAACAAATTTCACATTCGATGGATCAGATTTTGAATGGGCATCATATCAACACGATAAAGAATCAAAATTCAGATTTTTATTCAAGCATATCATGATCATAGATTCAATCAATGACCCATATTTAATGGAAAGATCAAGGGTAAGATGAGGAATGTTGATCCAATGGTTGGATGAGGGGAACTGGTCAAGGGCTTGATGGACAGGTTCGGGTATTGTAATATGGCTAGATTTAGGTAAGTGGTGTGAGGTGTTGGTTGATTCAGTAAGAGATGGAAGTGAGTGGGGTTACGGGTAGGTGTAGCACTAGGCTGATGATTGAAGTATGAGATGAAATCGGTTAGAGTGCTGGTTGTATAGGGATTGAAAGTCAAGTGTAGGCTAGATTGGTGATGGAAATTGGTTAATGGTGAGGTAGAGTGGTTTATGAGATGGAGATTTGTAGTTAAGCAAAACAATAGAAGAAAAATAGAAGTAGAGGCAGCTTACCTAGATGCTCGTATGTTCTACTTGCTCCTCCCTTCTTCTTCTTCTTTCTCCCTTTTTTTCTCCCAAAACCGAGAGCCCAAACTCTGTCAAACTCCCTTTTCACGTTTTTTTTCTTTTCTCTTTTTTTTGGTTTTTTCTTCCTCTTTTCTCTCTCTTCTTCCCTTCTTTTTCTCCCAAAAAAAACGTGAGCCTCTCCCCCTCTTCACGTTTTTTCTCTTTCCCCTCTTTTTTCTCTCTTCTTCCCTTACTTTTCTCCCAAAACCTAGCCCCAAAAGCTTTTCACGTTTTTTTCTCTTTCCCCCTTTTTCTTTTTTGGAAAAATGCTCTCAACCTCCTCTCATTCTCTCTCTCACGTCTCTTTATCTCCCCCCTTTTTCTCTTTTGGAAAAAAAATCTAAAAACCCTAAATCTTCTCCCTTTTCACGTCCTTTCTCTCCCCTTATTTTCTCTTTTGGAAATCCATCTAGAAACCCTAAAAAAACTCCCTTTTCACATTTCCTCTCTCCCTTCTTTCCTTTTTCTTTTCAAAATCTTTTGGATTATCTCAAAACCCTAAATCCCCCTTCTCTTTCACGTTTTCTCTCTCCCCTCTTTCCTTTTTCTTCTCAAAATCTTTTGGATTATCTCAAAACCCTAAATCCCCCTTCTCTTTCATGTTTTCTCTCTCCCCTCTTTCCTTTTTCTTCTCAAAATCTTTTGGATTATCTCAAAACCCGAAATCCCCCTTCTCTTTTACGTTTCCTCTCTCCCCTCTTTCATTTTTCTTCTCAAAATCTTTTGGATTATCTCAAAACCCTAAATCCCCCTTCTCTTTCACGTTTCCTCTCTCCCCTCTTTCCTTTTTCTTCTCAAAATCTTTTGGATTATCATTTACATATAATAATATATATTATATACATATATACACATATATTTAATAACATATATATATATATATATATATATATATATATATATATATATATATATATATATATAGTATACAATATATGTAATATATAAATATTATGCACATAGATGAACTAATTCGAAATGGGTTGAGACTGACTTAGGTTGACTGAGTTAAACTGATATGAGTTGAGCTAGGTTGGATCAAAACTGGCTTAAACTGAGTTGACTGGATTGATTGGAATTAACTGGGTTTTCTCTCCTTGTCATTTCATGGGTCATTTCCGCTGTCATCCCGCATGGAATTTTTCGATGGCCTCTATTCCAAATTTTTGCGTTCATTTTGTAGAACATTAAAAATGAGGAATATAGGAACTTGAATCACCTCATTTGGAAGTAAAATGGTCAACTTATGAATTTTTGAAGTTTAAGCGGATCAATTATCGATAATTTGGCTGACCATTCTGCATGAGATCCTTCGGAGGCTTCTACCAGAAATATTTTACGTCCACTTTGTAGAGCACTAAAAATGGAACATAATGAGACTGGAATCATCTGATTTGGATATGGGATGATCAAAATATGAATTTTTGAATATTAAATGACCGTTTCCATATGTAATTTTGCATGGGACCCTCCGGAAACTTTTACCCGGGATTTTCCACGTCCACTTCATAGGACATCACAAATGAAGAACAATGGCCTTGGAATCGTCTAAATCCGATGTAGAACGGAAAAGATATGAAGCTTTGAAGTTCTAACGATAATTTTGCATGAAAGCTTGCATGGGACCCACTGGTGACTTCTACCCGGGATTTTTTACGTCCACTTTGTAGAACATCATGAATGAAGAATAATGGTCTTGGAATCATCTGAATCCGATGTTGGATGATGAAGATATGATGATTTGAAATTCAAACAATCCGACTTACGATAATTTGCATGAAGGCCCCTGGGATTATTTATAATAATTTCATAAACCTCCCTTATATGTATCATCCGACTAAAATGGTCATATCTTCTTCATTTGATATCAGAATTGAGCAATTCTGGTGTCATTTCGAAGATAATTCTATGACCTAGACATCCATGCAAAATTATAACCCGTGACCTTGCTGTGGATCCATTGAAAACTTCCTCAAATTCAGAGACCCATTGAAAACTTCCTCAAATTCACAGTCAAAAACCCAAACTTTCGATCATCTTTCTCCTTTTGTTGTCCACACGCCAGCAGGACTTTGTTTAGCTGGGATGGTAAAAATGGGGTGCTTACGACGCCCGATCCTTGGGGGTTGGAACTATTAACTCTATAGAATCAGGGACTCGAAAGGTAGCCCTAAGGTCCTGGAGCCTAGATTCGGTCATAACGGACTTCACTGAAGAAGCCACACAAGGAGGACTAGCCTCATCGGGGAAGTCTAGGGGGTGCCCCCAGGGTGACTACTGGAACATTCCCCACCCTGAGAAGATCGCGGAGGAGGTGACTGTCGTAGGGTAGGTTCGGAAGCACGGCTGACAACAGCTTTGTCTCGAGCCATGGTGGGTTAGAGAAGAACTAAAAGAAAGAGAAAGGCAGAAAGCAGAGGCGAGACTTACTTAGATGATGCCGTACAACCAGAAATCTACGGAAGTGACTTGCCTCTTACGGAGCGAGAGTAGCAGAACCAGAGAGATCCTTAGAGAAGAAGTTATGCAAAGGATCAGTGTGTAAAGAAGGAGATGAGCAGAAGGATAAATATATTTATAGATTTTGTTGACCAGTGGGTCCCAGCTGGACAATCATGATGGTTCTCGAGCTGTGCGATTGATGGGTGAAAGGCAAACATAACGCTTGATGGGGAAAAGACGCATGGACGGATACGATGAATGATAGGTGGGAGGAAGCTGTCACTATTCGAAAATCTACGATTCGATGGAAATGAAAACGGCATCTAAAGTTTCGAAAATCGGGATTAGCCTTAATCATGGCAAGGACGCTTCAGGAGCTACTTTGGGAAAATGTGCGTTCAAATTTCGAAAATGGGGCAAATAATCATGTAACTGAGACGGGCGGCGGGAGATCAACCGAGCACTCATGAGATAATATTTTCCCTTTTAAAAATGTGTCTCTTTCGGTCGAAACAAATCGTAAAGGAGACAAGGGGGTTCTGTTGGGGAAAATAATGGTTCCTGATTAATTTAACCGTAGAAAGGGGATTTCGAACGATGACCATGCGACGTCTATCCATGGCATTGGAAAGAGGGCATCACGGTAAATATTGAAGGATGCTCATGTTCGACCCCCCTAGTCTGACTCTAACAAGATGTGACAAGTAGACAAGGGTGGTTGGGCCATTAATGGATTGTCTTTAATGGCCATAAATGCTGACAACAAACATTAATGCAAGGTATGCTGACTTGACCCGCCGATTTACAGGATCTCGGTCCAAACCGGCGAATCGTCAGAATATTACTTGGTAAAAGCACTATGATAGAGATAGTGTTTGGTGGTTATGATAGAGACAGTGTTTGGTGGTTATGGAGAACATAACCCGAAAGAGGGTTCGAAAACCATCCAAGGGGGTTGAAAGGTGGCTGACGTGACGTTATAGCACGAACTAGGGGGTCGTAGGCCTATTAACCTACTATATCCTAAATAGATAAATATCTAATAGAGACAGCCATGGGAAAGCAGGTCTAAAGAAGGAAGGTGCACATGTTTGTGAATCTATAAATATGTAATGCACAAGCTTGTAATAGAGACAATCGATATACAAAGAAAAGCTCTTGCTCTCCATCTTGTTATCTCTCCCATTTTCTTAAATCTCGTTACATAAGCTATTTGCTCCATATCCGAGTTGGAGGAAAAGTAGGGAAGGTCTTTGAGCATTCACACCTCAGGGAACCCTTTATTCGAAAAGGAACTCCGGTGTTTCACTGCGAGTTCCATATTTGACTGTCTTGGTCAATCCCCTTACGGATTCCATCGACAACAAAAAGAAGGATCATGGACATAGTCTGAATAATATACTACACTAGCCTATCAACTAAATCAAGAAGGTCGAATGGCTCATATGCCATAAACAACATTGCAAGATATGCATCCCTCGCCATGGGCATCCACAATCTGGTCCCCTGCATCCACAACATGGTCCAACAGTGAGGAAATCAACGAAATCCACCATGTAATAGAAACCTACATCAAAATCTGAAAAAGATATTGATATCGGGGTAAGCTTACATCCCAACTCATTGAAGGTATCAAACCAATGCAAACATGTAATATGAGATACAATAATGAGTTCATTAATTAGGTATGGTGTATTGATTTAATAGTACCATCTTGAGGCAGGGAACATAGGCAACCCCACAGTCTCATGTATAGCTGAAAAAAGTAGATCCCCCAAGCATGACTCCCCCCCCAATATCACAGGCTTCGTCCTGGCATTCGGTCTCAAACCACAAATCATCCCCCATTGGTTTGATCCATGTTCCCCCCGGACATCAACCCACATGGGGAGGAAATAGGGAACATAGACAACCCAACCCATTGTATCTTGGACCTATGCAAATACATAGCCCTTTGTTGGTAACGGTTTCAGTCATGGAATGAAAATCCTAACCACATACATCCTATATGCAATCACATAATATAACCAGGCCACACCCTAGCAAAAAACCCTGATCCTAGTCCATCAAGTATCGTATTCCTGCTAGAGTGCTAACTATGCAAAACAGGATCCATGTGGTAGGCACGTCATCAATTCATCGGTGACCGTACTCTACACAGACTAAACATCCATACACAGTATATAACAAATAGTATAATGCAATGCATGAGCAATTAATACAATTTATAAATGACATGTTGTAACCGCAATACACCAACATACATTCAGGCAACATTATCCCTAATTAAAGTAACAAGACCCAACCCCCTCACCTAATGGTGAGAGTAAGAATTACTACGAAGCCGGCTGAATACTTCTCCTCAATCCCATGTAGATTTTCCTAAGTGTGGCATAAATTTAGACTTAGGTTAGTAATTTATCAAGGATAGTTGATTGGCCTAAAAGTTCACTACACAGTTTCTAAAGCAAGTTGAGAAACTAATAATTGGATCCCTAAAGGGTTCTACACTCAGTTTTTATATTTACAGTACAATCGATGGAAGTGAACAAGTGGAAAGATCCTCTAGTTGCAGGCAATGGATGGTGACAATATGGCCCGTAGGTAATTTCCTTTGGATGCTCTACACTTGAGCATAACCGGAAGAAGTTGAGCCGGTGGAAAGTTCCTCCGATTGCATCCGCTGGTTAAACCCTTAAGACAATCTGAGGCTACTAAAAGCACCTAATAGAAGCCTACCAGAGGAAGGTTCTACCGGTTCTGTATCCACTGCTTGAGAACAGAATGCCATGGGTATTTTTGTGTCTAACCGATGGAAATCTACTAGGGGAAAGGTTCTACTGGTTGAGTACACCAATTAAGATCGTTTGATATTTCTTAGTGTTGCTAATTGGAGGATGATGACCCAGTAGAATGTCCACCGGTCACATTGTTAGGCCCAAAATGGCTTGGGTGTACCAAGGGCTAGGGCTAGTGTCACACCTCAATTTTGGTTAAACCAGAAGTGTGAGTGAAATGCTACTAAACCAATGGTTCACACCAGGATCTCAATAAGACCGTGTCTACTTACAAAAACCATTGCACATAACCATAATCAGAATATAAATAAATACAATAGAAGTCTTAATATAAATGAACTGAGTACTCCTATTGATAAATAAATAAGTTAATCTAATTATTCAATGAACCAAAACGTAAATAAATATTTATTACATCATCTTATAAATCCAAAGTGAAATAAAATAAAATTAAACCTAATCATCCTAGAGGTACACGTAGTAAGGGCACTTGCATGATGTGTCATGCTTGTCCTCCCCTGCTTGTACATCCAAAGCAGCAACACCTCCATATACTAGAGCATCCATGTAGTCCTCTACAGTATAACCTGCATCAACATCTAAAAAACATGTATATATACAAGGATGAGCTCACAACTTAGCTCAGTAAGAAACTCAGACCATGCAATAAGCAATATGCATGAGTAACATTCACATTTAGTCTAGTATGCTTGCACAGTGCTATGGTAAGGTTTGGTGGCCACCGCACCTCTATGCATGAAAGTGTTAGCACGCCCAATGGATCACACATCGCTGTCGCCCCACATCACTCACTCTGATATAGAGATATAGCTAGAGTCTAGTGGGCAGGCTGCATCTCCATCAGACGTCCTCCCACTCATATCCTCTATCATACCAATACCTACACCCCTATTGGCAAGGGCTTGTAAGTGGGCTCGTCACTAACCAGTCATATATGTCATCACAGTAGGCCCTATCCTAGCATAGCTCCCTATGGCATAGAGATAGGGCTCGAGTCTGATGGCCAGGCTAGAGACCACAATATCACGTCCTCCCCCTAA
The DNA here is from genome assembly GCA_028583415.1 of Protea cynaroides. Lineage (NCBI taxonomy): Eukaryota > Viridiplantae > Streptophyta > Magnoliopsida > Proteales > Proteaceae > Protea > Protea cynaroides. The sequence goes on from CM053276.1 coordinate 23,634,757, forward strand.
TACCCTACCCGCACCAAGCATGCTAAGATAGTAGCGATATGAAAAGGTGCTAGTGTGGGGAATGATCCAAAATCCCAGGCCCTTTCCATTCCACACACCAATGAAAACATTCATATGTCTAACAATCACATCCTAGCATAGCGAGTACGCATGAACAGAATATAATAACTAAAAGTAAAGATGACATGTGAATATACACAAGCAATACTCCATAGAACAAGGTAATTATTAGCAACATTTTACTGTTATTAGTTAATTAGGGTTTGGGTTTGATTCACTTATCTAACGCTTGATTGCTAGCTTGTCCTACGACACAAAGTCCAACCTCGCTATCATAAGGCCCTACACGATATTAGGGTTTAGTTAGAATTAGTTCCATAGGTTTTACGTTGGTCGAAAACCAACTGGGTCAAAAACCAACCCATTCTGGATTTATCGGTCGCAGGCCACTGTACAGTGGCAAGACCGGTATAGTCGACTGGACAGCCTTGGTAGGCTACCCGAGAGGTACCGGTCCCATATACCGGTTGCACCTAGTGCCACCGGTATGGTCAATTGGTATGCCTCCAAAAGGCCACCAACTTGGTGTTCGTCTTTCGTCGATCATCTTCATGACTTTTAGGGTTCCTCCTATGCATTTTAGGCCTGTACAAAGTAATAGGGTTTGTTTGTTTTATCTTCTATTCAAGTCTTACGTTCTAATAAACCTTGATTTGGAATTCGAATCTAGGGTTTATCAACTTAATTAGGGTTTAACATTAATTTAGGGTTTTAAATCAATACCTAGCTTTGCATGGTATTGATCAATCATGAACAATACTTAACCTAGAGAGAGGTACAGGCACTTACAGTTGGTTCGTGAACTATAGTGTTCTTCGTCTAATGGAATCTCCTCTTCTACTTTTCTCAGCTTCTTTCTCCTCTTCAGATCTCCTTTTCCTCTCTAGGGTTTGTGAGAATCAATCAAAGAGGTTTAAGGAGGTTTAGGAGTCTTTATATAGGCTAGGATGGAGTTTAGAAAAATTTCCTACGTTAGGAAAGTCTTTAGGGTTGAGATTTGGTAAGCGGGACCCACAGAGATCAGTTTTCTAATCTAACTAGTCTGTCCGGGTAGATATACCGATCGACCGGTATGGTAGACCGGTATGTAAGATCGATATAAAATTTATCAGTTTATTTTGTCTATTTTCATACCTGATTGTCATCAGCTCATCTCGTCTGGTCCGGTTATGATTGGAAGACCTGTCATGACATGAAATAGAGGTTTAGATCGGGTTCGTGGAGTGCGGGTCTTACAGCTAGCCCCCTCCGCTGAGTCTTATCCTCTAGTTGAGCCCAAGAACTTGGGCTTGGCTGAGTCCTTGTCTATAAATTTTGGGATTTAATTCCCATTAGCTTCCTTAAGCCATGTAAGGGGTGGGGAATACTTCACACACATCCTATTGGGTTTATTGGACCCATTACTCACACATTAAGTAGGTGGTCATACATTTATTTGTAAACCTAGGTTTTCTAAGTTTCTTCTAGTAGAGGTTGAGAGGTGTTGTTAGGAAGAAGAAAAAAAAAACATTTATTTGTTCCCCTAATGACGAGATGATTTCCAAGGTTGGAGGTCCATGTCACACCCCGGTTTTTGGGTCAACTGGAGGTGCGTTCGAACTATCATTTCTTTGGTTCCACCTCTCCCAGAATTACGTAAAACCATGCTCATCACAACCAACCACCAAATCCCAATCACTTAATCTGTAAATCAGAGTTTCAATAAAATAGCGAAAGTTTTATGTTAATTGAAACTGAAAAGTTTTGATGATAAATAAAATAGTAACATCCCATGTTCAAACCATTGTATCAAAACATAACCAATAATAAAACTTAACATTCAAATTCATAATATCATAATCCCAGTATCCTAAATTTAAACAAAAACTACTCTATCATGACTATTGAAAGTAGTGACACATCGTCTAGCCGAAGATGTAGTCATAATGTAGTCATCACACGTACAATTCACCATGACCTTCTTCTTCAACCACTGAGTCTCCAAGCGGGCAAGGTTAGATTCATTGGTGTATTTGATGATGTCCTTAAAAATATTACCTACCACATCAACTGAAAAGAGATATGATCGTGGGGTAAGCTCCACAACTTGAGCTCAGTGAGATATAGTAAATGCAAACAAGCAAACATGCATGAGATGGCATTCGAGATTTGGTCTGGTATAATGTTTGCTACATCCTATGGAATAAGTCAACTACACTCCCAGGGCTTGTCCAACTTTTCATGCATGAGAGTGAATGGGCACCCAATGGTCCTACCCAGCAAATCCCGCTGTAACTACACAACTTCCAGTCATGGGCTTAGTACAGAGCACCCATAGTTGGTGACACTACAACGAACAACCCTAGGTCACTACCCCATCCCCAACCCCACACCAATACCTAACCCCTTACTGGCTAGGGTTACAAACATGGGTTCTATGTCTCTAACCAATCCTAAATGACAAGGAAGTGCACCTATGGACATACCCCAGCAGAGAGCACAGTCCATTATTACCCCCTATACGCTGTCAAAATCTGCTAGGATATTTGGTAATGCAAAGCAGTGCCCATATGGTCAACCAGTCAGAAGGTCCCAGACCCGTTCTGAATCCCATACAGGCTAAACAAACATCATGCTTTTATAGTAATCATAACAAGAACATAATGCATGTGCATGGGCAGTTATCACAATTATTAAATGGCTTGTTATTCACACAATATGTAACATAGACATGCAAGGGAGATAAAAAAACACTCCATAAAATAAATTCAAACTATCCCTCACCTGGTGAGTAAGTTCTACGTGTCCTTTGGCGTACAGAGGTTTGCCTTAACTGGCTCACACTTACACCCACAATGATATTATGTCTCATTAGATGTCACATGATTATTATTAGTAGTTAATTATTAATTATCGATGCTTCCTAGCGTTAGGTGATGGTATTGTATCGTTGCATGCCATCACAAACTCTATTTGTTACGTTGCATATGATTTTGGGTCTGTCTAGTTAGAGGGTCTAGTTAGAGATCTTGTGACCGGACTTCCATCCGGACCAGACTAAGACCTCTTAGGAAGTAACCAGGGTCATGTATAGTCGCAACTCTATGTGATCGATCCTTGCAATCGAACACTCCCAGTAGCTTACTGGGAGGCCTCTGGTCACGTCCGATTGCACAGGATGTGCAATCAAACCTCCTTTTGGCCCTACCTATGAACAACCACCGTTCCAGATTCACGAAGGGTCTTTGGTCCGATCATTGGTGACATCATTCAACCCCTTCCATTTTTGGGTTCATTCCTAGTTAGAATTATAATCCCTTTACTGGGTCTAAGTCTGGCATCCACTTTGGGGAAACTTCTATGGTTTAGTCAAAGGTTTGTGTGAAGGTCGCCTCTTAGGTTTCCAACGCCTCTCAGCACAAGACAACAGTGAGTACTATCCATGGAGGTTGGGTAGCAATTCTTCCCTTTATTCCCATGGGGAGATGATCTTTTCACTTCCATTCACTCAATTAAAGTCCATTAGAAAGGTGGGTGATCTTACCAATGTCTCCAATGGAAGGTAAGTTGACAGAGCTTGAAGTTCCATCGGTTATTTCTTGTTTGGGGTTCTTCTTCTTTTCTCCTTTTTCCCTTCTCACTATGGATGCTTCAGAACTCTCTCTTCGGGTTTGTGAGTGTATTCATACAAGAGAGGCACACTAAGGGTATCTTAGTTAGCTTAGAGTCCCCCTCTTTGAGTGAAACTCTAACTCTAACGGTCCTAAGAAATTTTTTTGCCACCTGTCTTCTGGTGGGGAGTTTAGGAAACTAATCCCATTATGGGATGAGATTTAGTGAGTTAGAGGGTTATCCCACTTAGGTTTAAGTTGAAAGAGAAAGGGATATTCTTTTCTCCCTCTTTTAGGTCTGTTTCGGAGCATCCGACCCACTAAGGTCGAATTCGTACCCTGTTCAGTTCTAGGGCCTAGTTATAGGGTCTGGTTGCATACCACGACCCTCCATCTACGATCGGACAAGATTATCCTCCCTCTCCATTGGTCCAGGTTGGTCCTTCTTTGGTTTGTATTGGAAATCATACCTGATTCGTTGTCGTTTGTGCTAGTGTGACTTATCCTATCATTGGTTCAGCTTGGTTCATGTTAAGAAAACCTGCTATGAGCCGAAAGTTTTATTTAGACCCGGATATTTTATATGAATCTTATAGTTTAAGTTTTGTGTAGGTTGTTTATGGGAGCTTCTTCTCCAATGTGGGGGCTTTAAGTGTAAAACCCCAGTTCTCTGTGGTATTGTGAGTGAGAGAATCTTCCTAGACCTTTTCAGTTAGTTATTAAGGTTGCTGAGATGTGAGGGGTATTTTGGTAATTTCCCAGTCCTAGAAAGGATTGTAGTTTAACTGGCTAGGATGTACAATTGTTCAACAGGCTCTGACTTGTATTTTATCAGCCATGTCATGTGTTGAATCGTGGGTTTATTCAATAATATAAGATTACTATTACTGTTTGATTAATGGTAACCAATTAGGTAAATTGTTATTTTAATCCTAAGCAATGTTGTTTTATATATAATATTATAATAGAATATTATTATATTATTTTATACTTGAAGTTATCATGAAAAATCTTTTATTTAATGTTAATGGGCCAAGTGGGCCCTAAGTGACGAGAGAGAATTAGTAAAGAGAAGCAAACAAAAAAATTGGGTTGTTTTAGCCTAGTTGGCCCTAGTTTACGATAGACAAAAAAAACCTAATTTCCAATAGCATTCGTGAAACCTTTCAATCCTGGTATCATGTGGCACCCTACCCTCAGGGGATCGGGACGTTATAATTAAGGTGGTATCAGAGCAAAGGTTCTAACATGAGCAAGAGATAAAAAAAAAGTCCGAAAAAACTAGAACCAGAGTCTAGAGACCTAAGTTATGGGTGTCCAGTATATGAAAGAAAGCAAGAGCCAGAGAGAATACTTGAATACGTATCTATGCAGCACTAGAATGTGAAAGTTTCAAAGTAGAAAGATTAACTCTTTATATACTTACCCAAAAAAAACAAACCTTTTTATAGCCTGGTAATAATGATCAACTAATGTGGATAGGAGATCAGTCAGGTAAGCTTACAGTTAAGTCAGCATGGTGTTTATTGCGACATCACAACCAGAAACCTAGTTGGCTCCCAATGGTTTGGAACAAGGCTATGCCTCCTAGACTGTCATGGTTTGGTTGGAGGCGGTACTTGAGGAACTTGCTCACGGATGATTGTGTTACAAAGAAAAGGGGTGGCTATAGCTTCTCAGTGTCCCATTTGTTTCACTGTGGCAGAATCGTTTGATCATATTGCAGCAGTGCATTCACGATGACGATATGGCGTGAAGTAAGTAGGATTTTTGGGCTGGTGATCCCACAGATGGATTCAGGAACTAATCTACTCTTATGGTGGTAGCAGAAGGCTAAGTCATGTATATTTGTTATATTTGGGTAGGCTGCTTGTTTGTGGTATTATTTAATATTTGGGAAGCTCGCAACAAAGCTATATATCAGGAGTCAAAGATGACCATGTTAACTATTTGCTTGTTGGTTCGTATGGGTTGTAGAGACTTAACCATCAGAAAGCCTTGTGTGGTTAAATTAGCCGAGGAACTCAGAGTAGTTTAAACTCTTTCCCTTTCAATTACGCAGGGAAAGGCAGCGTGTATGGTGGAACTGTTTTGGGAGCCTCCTATACATGTTTGGTATAAGATTAATACTGATGGTTGCAGTCTGGGCAACCTAGGCATAGCAAGATTTGGAGGAGTGATTCGTTCTAGTAGGGGTATGGTGATTTTAGCTTTTGCAGAGTCGACTGGAGTGGCCTCTAACTATGTTGCAGGGCTGAAGGGAGTCTTCAAAGGTTTGAAACTTGCTGTCCAACTCAAATTTACAAAGATCTTGTTAGAATCTAATTCTAACTCAGTGGTTTATACCATGGTTCTGTATGCAGGAGTGGAAAGCTCTATCTACTGTCCTAGCCAATTGTCATGGTCGTTACATTCACTCCTTTAGATGAATTAACACAGTGGTAGATATGCTAGCAAGGAGAGCAACTGAGGATAGGAGATCATACTTGTGGGATACATGTCCTGACTTTATGGCTCATCAGGTTATGTGGGATGCTTCTCACAAACATCACTTTCATTTTCATTAGCTATATTTTGACCTGGGAAGGCCCCCGTTGATGGCAATGCCGAAGGTATGGGTTTTACTTCCTAGTAGGGTTCTTTTGTACTCTTTCTTTTTTTTCCTTAATACATTTTGGCTTCTAGCAAAAAATAAATAAATAATTAAACAATAAGATTTCAACTACAACCAGAACTTCTTGAAGTTGAGCAAGAATTAAAGAATGTTGTTCCTTGATGACACGTTTCAATGGAAATTATTAGAATGATTGAAAAATTCAGTAGTGGAAGACTTCCTAGATTGAAAGAAGTAAATAAAGATGTGATTTGAGAGAACCAAGAAGGGATGAATCTAGAAGAAGGATCAACATAAAAGAGCAAAGATAGTAGCGACAATAGGTCCCAATAGGAGACAAAGTAGGGTCACTGTCCTTATAATTGAGATATCTCTAGTATTTAAGAAAATAGGTTTGACAACCCCTAGTATGTTTAGATACTACTCTGAGAAAGTGGAAGATGTGACTAAGTTTTGAACGTCTAGACAAGCGCAAGTGAGATAGGAGAGCCAAATGTTATGAGCAAAGACAAATAAGAGATGTAGAACTCTTAAGAGGAAATTAGAGAAAAAAAGAGAGGAATCACCTCCCAATAAATATCATTAATAAGAGGAGAAGAGTTTATATAGTTAACGGTTACTCAGGGTTCTATATCCCTGGTAGAGTGTGAAAAAAAATTTGAGGAAATTCTTCGCTTGATGTTATAGCTAATTTTAGTGAGGAGTATTGTCACACCCCAATTTTGGCTGAACCAGAAGTGTTAGTGAACCGTCACTGAACCAACGGTTCACACCAGGATCTCAATAAGATCGTGTCCACTCATACAAACCATTGCACATAACCATAATCAGAATATAATTAAATACAGCGAAAGTTTTAAATTAAATGAACTGAGTTCTCTATTGATAATTTAAATAAAATATCTCATTTATTCAAAACACTAGAACGTAAATAATTATCATTACATCCTTATAAGTCCAACTGAAAATAAATAAAATAAACAAATCCAATATCCTAGAGGTGCACGTAGAAAGGGCACTCGCATAAAGCGTCATGCTCATCCTCCCCTGCTTGCACTTCCAAGGCAGCAGCTCTTCCATATACTGGAGCATCTACGTAGTCCTTGACAGTATAACCTGCATCAACATCTAAAAACATGTATATATACAAGGGTGAGCTCACAACTTAGCTCAGAAAGAAAATCAGACAATGCAACACACATCATGCATAAGTAACATTCACATTACGGTCTGGTTTTAAGTTTGCAATGTGCTATAGAAAGGATTGGAGGCCACCGCACCTCTATACACGAGTGTGTGAATCCGCCCAATGGATCAAATACCACGATCATTCCATATGCACCCACCATGGAATAGAGATAGAGCTAAAGTGTCCGGATCGAACACCACCAACACTTCCCCTGATGCCTTACCTATACCAACACGTAAGCCCCTATTGGCGAGGGCTTGCAAACTGGGCTCGCAACTAACTAATCCTATATGTCATCACAGTAGGTCCTATCCCAGCACAGCTCCCTACGGGTATAGAGATAGAGCTAGAGTCTAGTGGCTAAGCTAGAGACCACAGTGCCACTTCCTCCCTCTGATACCCTACTCGCACCAAGCATGCTAAGACAGAAAAGATACAAAAAGGTGCTAGTATAAGGAATGATCCTAGACTCCATGCCCTTCCCATTCCACACATCAATGAAAATAATCACATGCCTAACAGTCACATCCTAGCATAGCAAATATGCATGAACAATATAATAACTGAAAGTAAAGACGACATGCGAGTATGCACAAACACCATTCCACAGAATCATAATTACTAACAACGTTTTACTATTATTAGGTTATTAGGGTTTAGGTCTGATTTCCTTACCTGACGCTTGATTGCTAGCTTGCTTCGTAACACAGAATCCAAACTCGCTATCAAAAGGTCCTACATGATGTTAGGGTTGAATTAGAATTAGTTTCTTAGGATTTACGTTGGTCGAAAAACCAACTGGGTTAAAAACACTCCTCAAGTGCATACCGGTCGCAAGTATCTGTCGCGGAACTGTGGGGAAAGGTGCGACCGGTATGGTCGACCGGTCCCCCACAGACCAGTCTCCGAGAGGTACCGGTCGCATATGGTGCGACTGGTATGGTCGACCGGTATGCCTCTGGAAGACCATCAACTCGGTGTTCACCTTTCGTCGGTCACCCCCTATTGATTCTAGGGTTTCCTATACATTCTAGGGTTGAGCAATGAGTTAGAGTTGTTTCATGTTCCATTCAAGTCTTAGTTTCAATGATCCTCAGCCTAGAACTTGAATCTAGGGTTTATCGACTATATTAGGGTTTGACGGCAAATTTAAAGGTTTAGATCAATACCTTGCCTTGCATGGTATTGATCCATTCATGACTAATCATCTATAATTCTTAACTTAGAGAAAGGTTCAAGCAATTACCATTGGTTTGCAATTATGGTGTTCTTCGTCCAACGACAAACGACGGCTCCTCTCCCTCCTTCCTTAACTCTTTCTACTTCTTCGATCTATTTCTCTTCTCTAGGGTTTGTGAGGATCAATGAAAGAGTTCTAAGGAGGTTTAAGGGTCCTTAAATAGACTAGGATAGAGTTTAGGAAGTTTCCTTACGTTAGGAAAGTCCTTAGGCTCGAGATTAGTGGGACCCGCAAAGATCTGTTTCTTGTTCTAAGTAGTCTGCCCACGCAGACATACCAATCGACCGATACCATCGACCGGTACCATCGACCGGTATGAGAAAATATCATACATTAGGTCCGTTTTTGTATCTGGTTGTCATCCGTTCGTTTCGTCTGGCTTGGTGATGATTGGAAGACCTGTTATGACATGGATTAAAGATTTAGATCGGATTCATGGAGTACGGGTCTTACAAGTATGAAGTATGAAGTATGTCATATGGTGAGATTCCAGAAGACTAGAGAAGGATCTGTAAATCAACTAGCCACATAAGTATAAGTCTCAGTTATGGCAAGAAGAAATTGGGCATTTGTAGAACAAATACGAAAAGATGTGTTTTAGATGCAGCCAGTAGGGAAATTTGGTTTGAGTTTGTCCCGTGCAAAACCCAAGAGATGCTTGGGATGCCGGAGACCCAGCTTGCCATCAATTGACAAGGCAAATGCCAATTACCTAGTAAAATCAGTAACATTGATTTCACTCTAGCCGGCCACTTAGCCTTATGAGGAGGAAAAATTCAGAAGGACAAGCTCGGGTGTATGTTTTGGATACCGGTGAAACTAAAGAGACACCCACAGTCGCCACGGTATACCTTTTGATTTATATACGCTTATACACATTACTGTTATTTTAACTAGTAAATGTTGTTGAATATTATAGTGTAGATATCCATCTAGATTATATGTTTAAAGTGATAGTGAACTGTTATGGTGTTAGGATTGGCACCCCATGCTCGGTTTGATTCTAATGCGACACACTTTTGTGTCAAGACCTTTTTGTGAGCTTTGTAAGCCGAATAGATGGGATAGAGATCAATTTCCTAGTCACACTTCTAATTAGAGGATCTTAAAGGGAGGTGACTTGTCAAAAAGACAATGAAGTGGCAAGAGTGCTGGCTGGAGGATAAATTTTGATGTGGATTTAATCGTGATAAAAGAGCTTATTTTGTGTGTGTGGTGGGGGGGGGGGAATGTTTGTAGATAGAAGATTCTAGAGATATTTTTATTGATCTATCTGGACTCCCCTAGATAGGAAAACTGAATGTTCAATCATGTTACTCCTAGAATTTCTAAAATAGATTTGTTTATGGACTTGCTGAATTTATAAAATACTTTTGGGGTGTATGAACCTACCAAATCAGGAATTATTATTAAACAAGTTAATTTGGAGAATTTTCCTAGCCTGAGTAAGACCACTGTACAATAAAATCAAGGACATCAGGGACAACCATTGGATCTACAACTGGTGCACCCAACCAACTTGAAACAAGTTTGTAAATAAGAAGTAAAAGAAGCAGTTGAGGCAGCAACTTCAAGATCAGGTCATTAGTAAACTATTATCCATTCCCATTAATTGAAGACCAATTTTTGTTTATAAATCTAACATTTGGTAAAAGATTTATTAATTTCGAGGAATAAAATTTTATTTTTTAAGGGGGAAGGATGTAAAACCCCAATTCTCTGAGGTATTATGAGTGAGAGAATCTTCCTAGACCTAAATAGAATTGGAACAATTGTACATCCCATCTTAGGTATCTAGGATAAAAGGTCTAGGAACAATTGTACATCCCATCTTAGGTATCTAAAAATTGTACATCCCATCTTATGTGACTAATGGTACCCAATTAGGTAAGTAGTTATTTTAATCCTAAGCTATGTAACATTATATGTAGTATTACAATAGAATATTATTATATTATTTTATACGAGAGATCATCATGAAAAAAATTTATTTAATGTTAATGGGCCAAGTGGGCCCTAAGGGATGAGAGAGAGTGAGTGGAGAGTAGCAAAAAAAAATTGGTTTTGACCTAGCTGGCCCTAGTTTATGAAAGAAATGAAAACAAGCCTAATTTCCAATAGCATTTGTTGAACGTTCTGATCCTGGTATCGTGTGACGCCCCATCCTCGAGCTCGGGGCATTACACCAACAGTTATAACTTCCAACAACCAACATTATTGCAGTGAGTGTAAGACCCGCACTCCACAAACCCTATTTGACCTACGTTTTCGTGTTGTGATAGGTCTTCCAATCATAACCAGACCAGATAAGACGAACATATGATGAACCACAAGTCTAAGTACCAAAAGAAGTTGAAATGGACCTCGAAGGAAAGTTATCCAGTCTGACTGGTTGAGACATACCGGTCTTATGAAGTCCGACCAGTATCTCCAACCGATCAGCTTATTCGAGTTGGAAACTGACCCTAGTGGGTCCCACCTTCCAAATCTCAATTGTAGAGACCTTCCATACGTAGGAAACTCTCCTAAAAGCCTACCTTCCTCTATATATTAATCTTTTCTCCTCTTTAGTTTGTTGATTCTCCCAAACCCTAGAGTTGAAAGAGAGATCTGAAGAGGAGCAATAGAGGCAAGGAAGGTCTACAGAGGAGGAAAGCCTTTAGGGGAAGAGCACCATTGCCGTGAAAGCTAATAGTAAGTGCTCTAGCTCTATGGAATAGTATCTTGTTACTCAGTTGAGAATCAAAACCATGAATGGTTAGGTATTGATTCAACACCTTAGTCCGTATGGGAAACCCTAGATCTGTATGTAAGGAGTTCTAAACTAATGGTTACAAGAACGTAAGGTTTAGAATGAGGAATAGACTAATCTTAATATGTTGCGTTAGCCTATAATGGTTAGGGAAATCCTAGTGGAAGCTAAGTCAAGGATCGATTGAAAGGGAGATCAGAAGTTGACTCGCGAACTATGTTTGGTTCGGTTGGAGTACAAGTGGCACATAAGTCAAATCGGACAAGCCACCGATACCATTTGGGAAGCCTGTCAAACTTGTCTGGTCAAACTTACCAGTCTAATAGTTGTGCCTTAAATTTCTCCTGATATATATGATTTCAGACTATTTTCCAGTCCAGACTTAATTTTGACCAACTTGAACCCTACAAACCTAATTCTAATGAATTCCTAATGTTGTCTAGGACATGTGGACAACAAGAGTGGACTCTTTGACATAGGGAAGACTTGCTATCAAGTGTCAGGTAAGGGAATGGGACCCAAACCTAATAATTAGTAACAGTAAATTGTTGCTATCTGTTTTTGTTGTGTGATGTTTGCGCATTCTAACATGCCATCTTTATTGATGCTATTATCTGTTTATACTATTATTATGCTAGGTTGTGTTTGTTAGGCATGTGTATGTTTTCGTTGGTATGTGGAATGGGAAGGGCTGGGAGTCTTAGATCATTTCCCACACTGACACCTTTTCGTATCACCACTATCTTAGTCTGCTTAGTATGGTTAGGATATTAGGAAGAGGATGCAGTAGTGTGGATTGTAGCTTAACCATCAGACTTGAGCCCTATCTCTATTCCATAGGGACTCGTACAGGGTAAGGCCTTGGATACTATGATGACATGTAGGATTGGTTAGAAATGGAACCCACTTATAAGCCCTAGCCAATAGGGGTGTACGTATTGGTATGGCATAGAGTATCAGGGGGAGGATGCGGTAATATGGATTGTTGCCTGACCGCCAAACTCTAGCTCTATCTCTATCCCGGAGTGAGTATTGTGGGGTAACAATAATAGTGTGAATTGTAGCTTGACTGTTGGGTATGTGATGGATTCATAATTTTATATATTTATTTTCCTTATATTTAGTCTATTTAACATATTATATGTCTTATGGTATACATTTGTGATGATTCCTTATATATAAGACATTGGTGGAAAGTATTGGTGATTTATGTTTAAAATGAAAAAAATTATGATATTCTTAATAATGACATTCTGAATTTCATGCAAGTTTTTAATGTGGAAAGAATTCTAGAAATCAAACGTGATCCAAAAATCAAATCTGGAAAACTAATTTGAATTGAAATCAGAGAATGAAGATTACCATACATAGAAGGTTTACTATTGGAAGGATTTGACTGATTGTCAGAAATCTTGAGGAGAATATATACCTCTATGGAATATTACAAAGATTGACAAATCTAGATGTGGCATTTGGTTAATGATGGAATGATTCTCTATCTAATCTAGGCAAGAGGATTTTGTTTAACCTTTATTTCCATGTAGTAAGGTTTTCAATTCTAGACATACCAGTTTTAATCTTCTCTACTCTGGCTATTTAAGCAATGTAAAGGCTACGTAATAAAGCATCCAAGAATTATTGAGAAGATAGTTTTATTTCTTTTGTCTTTCTTTTCAATCATGTCTAGCTAAGTTCTTTAGTCGATTCAAGGGGAATTCATTTCGGTTAGTAAAATTGTGACACTCTGTTCTTAATTTTAATTAATTTTCTATTCAAATATCTATGTTTCTTAGTTTTTCAAGTTAATGGTTGCATGATTCAGTTTATAAAGAGGCATATTAATTGATTGAGTTATGTGGTTTATTGCTAACCTGAATCCATAATCCGTAATTGTTATGGTGTTCAGGAAAAATAGCAATTGAGCAGAACAATTATGATCCAAGTTTTTGTTACTTGCTTAAAGGAAACATAGAATGAATTAAATAATCCGACTCTTATTGGATTGTTGTTCATCTTTAACTCCCTCCGAAAGTGTACTGCTATCAGTAATTTGATGAGGATTGCTTAATACCAATTGGTTTATTGATATGAATTAATTTGTGTGCTGGACTCAAATTAATGAAATTAGGGAAGGTAAGGATTGTCTGACTTTTTGATAATCCTTGGTTATATATTTGAATAGATAACAATATATATGAGGTCAGTGATCAATTTGCAGCCGAGAGTAAATTTCCTTGAATCGACATCATCTTCCATTGAATTTTTGTTACTTAATTTTCTTGTCAATTAAATTGCAGAAGAAAACCCCCATTTTTCTTAGTAAGTAGACAATTTGATTAACTAGTCCCTGTGGATCGACCTTTACTTATCATTACTATTCATTATAAGTAGAGTAATTTATTTTTGGTTGTGCTCGACACGCATCAGTATGCTCACACTCTCGTGCATGGAGGTGTGGTGGCAGCCTAACCTTACCATAATTCTTTACAAGTTATCCTAGACCCAATGTTGAATGTTACTTTGTGCATTTTGTATGCTGCATTATCTTGTTTTCCTTATTAAGCTAAGTTGTGAGCTCACCCTTTTGTGTATACACCTTTTTCAGATGTTGATGTAGGATATACTGTAGAGGACTACATAGACGCTCCAGTGTACAATGGTATAGCTGCTTTAGTTGTTCACGTAGGGGTCAATGAGCATAATGCATCATGTGAGTGTCACTTCCACGTGTACCTTTAGGATTTGCTATTTACTTTCTTTCAGTTGATTATAAGATGATGTAATAGAATACTTAATTTATGTTTTGGTTTGTGGAGATAATTTGGATAACTTATTTAATTAACAATAGAAACTTACTTCATTTATTTTAAGTCTTCCATTGTAAATATTACATTCTGATTATCGTTATGTACATTGGTTTATGTGTCACATGGTCTATTGAGATCCTGGTGTGAACCATTGGTTTAGTGGAGGTTCGCTCACACTTCTGGTTCGGCCAAAATTGGGGTGTGATAGTGAATGCTTTATTTATAAAGAAGAGAGAACGAATAAGTGAGCAAGGCTGACCTTTAGGTCAAACCCACAAGTTTAACTAGTCGATAGCAACTAGTAGATGTTTACACTAGCACACATCTACTGGTTAGGGCAAAAAGCAGCCTTGGGTGCTTCTTTTAGCACCAAACCTCATGGTTCTGCTTAAGGGTTCCCCTAAGGCCTCCTAATGGAATTTCATGCAAAGTGTTCTTACCTAGATGTCGTGTGCGTTGTCCTGCTCTGGTTTAGGTCCTACTGTCGACAAAGTGAAAGACCTGACATAGATAAAATCCCTGTTAGTAGGGGATTTTGAGGTGCAGGTCTTACGCTTAATGCCTATGAGCTCAAAAAAATTATGGATAATTGATGAGTGGGTGGTGTGGCATCTTGAAATTTGGTAGCCCCAACACCCACTTATCATTCCAAATGTTTATAGACTATCCATAACCCACAAACCAAAGTAAATCTTCTCGTAGAACTTCATGGCCTAGCAGTATACTCCACCACCCCCATGATGGCTGCATTCCAAGTTTAGCAGACAAGAAGTCGTATGTGGGTGATAAGTAGCTCTCATCACTTTAGCCTGCATAAGAGTAAGGCTCAAACCATAGTTTCCTTGCAGGATGATTTGATGGTTTTTGAATCACTACCTAGATTAGGGTCTAGGACCCGAATTGACTTCAGATATAATTCATGGGAGATGTGCTTGACGATGGAATGGAAGGAGAGACCCCATCATACCTTTTTGATTGAGCTATTGAGGGCTCCAAGCGGGCAGAAAAGGAGAAGGCTTCCGTCACAGGTGACAAAGAAGGCTTCCTCCCGGGAACTGGCTTTCGAATCGCGTAAGCAGGGTACCCTAGGAAAGAAGACGAAGGATACAGGTGCTCGGCAGCAAGCAATAGCTGCCGCAGTCGCAGTAGCAAGACAAGAATGAGAAGGGAAGCCCCTTTTTGATGCATACATACAAGAAAATAGCAATTGGATAGCGATCACCCAGTCGGGTAAGCGTCGGAGAGGAATGAATAGACATAGAGAATTTGGTTTAAAATAGAGATTCAAGGAACGTGTCAGGATATGGTCCAGGGAATGTGCTAGGTCCCCTGGTCTACCCAAATAAATCTGGCATTCGTCTTGGCTTAATTCATTCAATATTAGGATAATATACTCTTTATAATAACATCAAAATAACACAAAAAGAAGATAGATTGGCAGCCTTACGGGGTAGGAGAGAGCATCTTAGAAGAGAGAAAATCTTTGATAATGCACGGATGCATGAACTAAGTTGAATTATGGCCACTATGGGGGATTGGGATCATGGGATACTAGAATTAAATAGTAACTAGATGCATGAAATAACCCTAAAAAATATCTATATGAAATAATAGAAAACTAATGCATGGACAACCACATAAAATATTATGCAGGTCACCTACAACTATGCATAATTGTAATAAATAGACCCTAACTAGGTTATTTACATCCTAAAACTAAGGATTGAGGCATAATGAAGCATATCTTGAATCACCATGAGATGCAACAGAGATATACCTCTTCCTCATCATGCAAGGTAGAGAAAGTAAGATTTAGTTAAGAAAGTAAGTAAAGAAACAAAATTGATATACCTTATATGTAGATAAGAGTGGATTATACTAAAAAGGCAATCACAACAACGAAAATCAAGTGTCAAAGCTTTAATTCGCCATATTGGTGAAGAACAACGAAGAACCAACTCTCACAATATCACTTTCTAAGATAGCTCCTCTCAAATGAGTCAATGATCTATTCCACTATAAAGAAGGTTGCGTATTTAAAAGGGGAAACCTAGCTCACCTCCTAAGGTTAGTAATGCAACAAGTTTCATCTCAAATTGTTGGACATTGAATGAGAAACAAGAAAACTGGATCAGTGGCTCAAAAAGATTAAAAAAAAAAAAAAAAAAAACTCTAAGTGGATTAAATTTGTCTTCAATCCATGTGGAAAAGTGTTCTGGGTTGGTAAAAGACTTCTTAGAGTCTTTGGAAGCTTGCCACATGAAAGATAAGATCTATCTCATGGAGATGGAGCAGATTGGAATGAGAATGAAGAGCTTTGGAAAACCTGGAAACCTCTAAGTGGAGTTGGCGACGTCGACAAGAGGTCGATCGATTATCCATCGGCATCGATAGAGCCTAATTTAGGTTCGATGAATGAGTTTAAATTGTTAAAGTCATAGGGTCAAGTCCTAGGTCTAAAACCTGTTTTTTATTGGGTTCCACTACAACATTTTTTTACTTTTTGCGACGGTTTTTTTCCGTCCTAAAAGGTTTTTCCCATCATAAGAAACCTTTAACGATGGTTATTTATTGTTGTATATAACTGAATTAGTGATGTATGTAAAGCCATCGTAAATGTTAACAACGGTGATGGGTGGTTGTCTGAAAAGAGTATTTACAATAGTAATATACAATCGTCGCTAAAAACCTTAATAACAGCGGGAAATACCCGTCATAAATATAAAAATAAACCTGCCAATCTGGCCCGCCTGGGCTAGGTTTGGACCTGTCCTGCTTCATGGGAGTACTGGGTTGGCAACTTAAAACTTGTGATGGCTATAACTTCAGATTCTAACTCTAATTAAGGCAATTTTCACATCATTTCTAAGCTCTCAACAAGTACTAGGTCACTATAACCTTAGATAACATTGGGAAAATTTGACTTTTTGGGTTGATTTAGTCAATTCATAATCAGGGGTATTTTGATAATTTTAGCTACCATGGCTAAAATATTATGGATAGCTCTCGAGGTTAAAGGTAGGGCTGCAACTGGGCCGGGTTGGGCCGGGTTTTTCAAAACCCTAACCCCAACCCTGACTATTTAAGCTGAACCCTAACCCTATCCAACCCTGCCAGGGTCAGAAAAAATACAACCCTAACCCTGACCCTAACAGGGTTGGGCCTAACCCTAACCTGCCCTGATTGACCCTGACAAGGTCGGGTTGGGTCGGGTTAACCCTGATTAACCCTGATTCAGGGTCAGATTGACCCTGATATTGCCCCTGCTTGACCCTAAACATCAATTATAACTTAAAACATATGACAACACAATCAACCTAACATTCTCTTAAGAACCTAACAAATACAAACCAAATCAGTTTTTAGTGTTTAACAATCAAATATGATAAATATAACAAATACAAATCATAACCAGTTTAAGTGTTTAACATAAGATCTGATAAGTGAGAAAAAAAAATGATGGTCATGATCTACAATTTGGCCTTCCAAACTCCCATCCTCGTTCCTCCTCTCACTCATAGTTCATATTTTCTACAAAAAAATGAAAGGAAAAAAATCATTAGAAGTAAGAACTATCATATCAATGACATAAAAGTAAAAGAGAAATAAGTTAAATGGTAAGATGACAATTACATACAAACTCATTACAAAATCAACTCTAATTCTCCAAAGTCCAAACATACAATACCAAACATTAGGTCAAACCATCAAATGACTCAAACTTAAAACATCATTGTCACCACTCTCCTCAAGCAAATCTGAAAATATAATTAATGAAATAAAAAATCAGTAAAGACAATCCATTTAACAATGCATGTAATTATTAATAGTTGTCATTGAGTTTTTTACTTGCTTCCACCTCACAGATGTCGTCTAGATTTTCTTCATTACTAAGTGGTGGTTCCTTTCATCCAATCCTGTGAACACACCAAAGAGTCTACTAATTTTGGTGTCAATGAGCTACGAAACTGATCAAGAATCCGACCACCAGTGCTAAAAGCAAATTCTTAAGCAACAATTGAGACGGGAATTGATAAAATATCTCGAGCCATCTTACTGAGAATGACAAATCTTGAGCTATTCATCTTCCACCAATTCAATAAGTTGAAATCAACAAATTACTGACAAAACCTTTCAAAAAATAACGATCTAACTC
The DNA here is from genome assembly GCA_028583415.1 of Protea cynaroides. Taxonomy (NCBI): domain Eukaryota; kingdom Viridiplantae; phylum Streptophyta; class Magnoliopsida; order Proteales; family Proteaceae; genus Protea; species Protea cynaroides. Next base: position 23,653,165 of record CM053276.1, read on the forward strand.
TGATCCAAATGATGAAGTCTGATTTTGCATAAGGAATTTGTTAAAACCCTTAGTAGACCCGACAACATTATCTATATCAGATGTTTCAGTTGGAACAACATCTACTACGCTATGAGATAACTCATGCATTTGATAATGCTTTAATAAACGGTTGATGACATCTAACACATTTGCAATTTTCACTTCAACCTCAGATGTAGAATATAAGTCTGAATAGCAAAACCTCACAAAGTTCAATTTGCGTCGAGGATCAAGAATAGATGCAATTATCAAGAAGATATTAACTCTATCTGCACAATCCTAATACTTTCTAAACTTTTCTAGCATGGCCAATGCCATATCACGACAAATGGGATCTTAACTTCTTGACCAATCTAAAAATGTTGATTCAATTCCATAAACTTCTTGCAAATATAAACTAGATGTGATAAAAAGAGACCCAGACAAATGTTTGGTGCCAGTGTAAAAATTTGCTAAGAAATCACAAAAAACCTTTGTTTTCTTCCAATCTTCTTCACTAAGAATCATATCCCTGCAATCCATTTTGAAGTTCATGTCCCTCTCCTCTAGGCATTCAAAAGCCTTTTGAAACTGTAAAACAGTTTATAACATAAAAAATGTAGAATTCCAACGAGTAGAGACATCTAGACACAAGTTTTTCTTACATTGAATTTTTTCATACTCACAAGACACCTTAAACTGTTGTAACCTTGCAGGTGAACCTCTCACATATTTCACTACAACACGAATTTTATCAATGCAATCCCCAACATATTTGTAGCCTTCCTTAACAATCAAATTCAAAATATGAGCACAACATCTCACATGAAAGAATTCACCATTTAACAATAATCCATTTTTCTTGGTAAACCTCCTTTTTAATAGTCGAACTGCCACATCATTATTAGATCCATTATCTATAGTAATAGTAGATAGTTTCTCTATACCCCAATCTAACAGGCATAATTCCAAAACATTACTGATAATTTCACCACTATGTGGTGTTGAGACTTCACAGAAATTAATTATCCTCTTTTGTAGATTACAATCTTTGTCAATGTAATGTGTTGTAAGACACATATAACCAACATTCTGGTTTGAAGTCTACATATCAGTAGTTAGACAAACACGGTAATTACATCTCTTAAAAAGACCTTTCAGCTTTTTTTTCTCCTCCACATAATATACAAAACAATCTTTTGTCATAGTGGTACGTGACACAAGATTAAACCTAGGTTGTGCTGCCTTCATTACTCTTTTAAAACCCTCCTTTTCTATGAACTTAAAAGGCAATTCTTCCATAATAATCATACGGGCAACCTCCTTTCGGATCAATTCTTGGTCAAATTTCCAAGCTGAGATACTGTTGGTGGTCTTACCATCATTGTCATTAGCTGAAATAGCCAAGGTTTTTTTGTTTCTTATCAGTTTTACTCTTTGGATATTACCAACATTTGTCCAAATGACTTTTCAGTGTACTTGTGCCATGCTCACTAGCACATCCAAATTCTTTATTGCAATATTCGTAATTACATCTTCTAGGTCTTGAACCATCAGCAGGTATAACCTTAGTAAAATGGTTCCAAATACTTAATGGTGGTAGTTGTGGTAGTTTAGATGATACCTCAGAACTAGCATTAGAACCTGGTGAAGAGCTTGGCTGATTTTGATTTGAACTTGGCTGATTTTGATTTGAGCTTGGTGGCTGATTTTGATTTGAGCTTGACTGATTTTGATCCATCATTGACATCTGTAAAAAATATCAAATATGAAAAATGTAAAGGGAATCCATGAGGTCAAGCAATGGCTTTTTAAATGAAGAGAATGAAAAATCAATACCTCTATTTCACTGGGTTTGAAATCCTCTTGCAAAAATGATTGCAAGGTAGAAATGGCAGTCTACACAATTAAATGACAATGAAATGATTTAGTAGATGGTCACAAAAGTATAAGAATAAGTGTATTGATATATGTACGATTGGTCAGGATTTCTTTTGCTTCAAATTTCTTTCTTTGGTCAGGATACCTAAAGTCAATAATAACTAGGATGTTTACAAATATGATAGAGATCAAATCTAGTTGAAAATAGACACAGGATATCAGATTTCAGAAATTTAACCTCTGAAATTATATGGGTTTTGACCATCTGAACTATAATATAATATACCTGTCATCTCCCATGTTTATCAATGGGTGATTTATGAAGGCTATTATAAGCACCAATCGCTTTACACTATTCAAATTGAGTACGCGAGCATGAATTTTCAATGGCTCATTAATAATATGTGGGGTTCTTTATGTGAAAATAAACAAGAAGTGCAATGATATTCATCATTTTCATAAAATATTAATGGAGCAGTTGTATCAGTTGCTATTAGAGATTGGATATATATTTATTTTTTCCTTTGGGTAAACCATTAGAGATTGGGTAGTGTAATTATATGCTATTGGAAATTTTCAAATTTGAAGAGAGGGAGCTGAGGTATTTCTGATTTTCTAGAGTGAAAGTAATTCTTCAGCAATATTGTTTAACTCTTGGAATTCTAGTCAGCTGAGTATCTTATATAGTTGAGGTCCTGAGGAATCAGCAGATAAAACTACATCGCTATTTTAAACTGCTACACCATATTTTCTTTCCACTCCTTCAAACGAGTGTCCCATATCCAAACAAAGTAAACTTCTCTCTCTCTCTCTCTCTCTCTCTCTCTCTCTCTCTCAGCTACTAGCTCTTTAAGAAAATTGAATCTTGAAGTAGCATATTAATGGGTTAGCTTTGGCAACGCAAATAGAGTAGATACACTGATAGAATGGATCAACAAGCTGGGGAAAAAAAGCTGATGATTTCACGCATGGGGTTTGCAAGCATGGTAATTGTCTTCTTCTTTGTGCCGATTGATCTTTCTGGTTCCCTTATTTCATTTTCCCTTCTATTTTTTTCATTTTTAAATGATAAATCAACCAGTTCCCTTTTATTTTTCCCATTTTGGTATCTTAGCTCTTGACTAAAAATATGAAGATATCTTTTGAAAATTTTCTCAATAAACATATTTGAGGGAGATCTGAACTAAGGCTGTGTTTGGATTGATTTTTATTTCCATTTTTATTTCTATTTTTGGTTTTTAAAAGGGTTTGGTATCATTTCTTGATGCTATTTATTAAAAACAAAAATAAAAATAGGCCAAAAATCAAAAAGAGGTCTAAGACCTCTTTTTGATTTTTGGCCAAAAATTCTTTCTAATTGTTTTTGTGCATTTGTTTAATGAACACGTGTGTTTTAACATGGGTAAAATAGGAAAATTGATCTTTTTTGTAATATCTGTTTTAACCTCTCTTTCACCTAGTTATCGACTTCCTCTCTCTCCCAATGGCCGAACAATCTGGCCATTGTCTTCCTTTCTCTCCCGACGGCCCCTAAAGACAACACCTGTTTTGCAACTTCCCAAGTGCTGATGCAGACCTCTATGCGGGAGCTTTGCAGACCTTACAATGCAGAATCCCACATGGAGAGATGAGTGCTCATGAATCAGAATGGTGAGATCTTTTGTTAGGATTAGGGCTGTAAGACTGAATTGTGTGTGCGTTGGTGTAAGGTTCCGCCTCAAAGCTACTGAATAATAGGGGAATGAGAGTGAAGATCATAGAACTGCAAACTGTCACTCATCAAGCAACACTTGATTTCAATACTTCAATTCAGATTGAACAAAATTCAATTTTTTGAAACAGGAATTGGGGAAAATTGGGAATCGCGGATTTCAATTCATTCCATTAAAAATTGAATGAATCGAAATCTACGATTCTCTCCAACAAAAAAATAAATAAAATAAAAAAATGGAAAAATTGGCCCAACTACAGGTGATCAAGAACTAAAAGATGGGAGAATACGTAAAAAATGCAATTACAGGTGATCCAGATATCTTCCAGAACCTAGTTTTTTTCATAACAATGTTCAACATGGTATCTGGGCTATGTAGTCCAACCATATTCCAGATTGATGAACCAATCAATATAGTACTTTCTACACTGTAGTGGAAAATGTAGTTGTGATAGAACAGCCACATACACTTCATTTCAAAAACCAGCTCAACTGGTCACATACTCAAGCAGGATTTCAAACTGCCTATGTCACACCCCAATTCCACACCATTCAGAACGATGTGATGAACCACTAATAAACCAACGGTTCAACTAGGATCTCTAATAGGCTGTGTCCTTGTAAACTAAACCATACACATCCACAACCATAATCAGAATAAATACACAATAGCGGAAGTCTTAATATTAAATGAACTGAGGAATCTAACTGTGATAATCATAAATAAAGTATCAAATTATGTTGTATCAACCGAGACATAAGTAAATAAAATATTAATTATATTTTCTTAATAGTTCAAATAAAAATCTAATCGAAAATGCATGCGTTGCACTCGCATGAGGAGTCATGCGTCTCCACTAAGTCTTCAGCCTCCATTGCAGCAACGTGCATGTACACAGAAGCATTCATATAGTCTTCCACAGTGGTATCTGCATCATCAACTAAAAATATTCGACGTCGAAAGGGTGAGCACACATCACGGCTCAGTGAGCAAACAAAACAATGCAACAAACATATACATGCATTCAATTCATATCTGTGGTCTAGTTTATAAGTTTGCAATGTGTTATAGAAAGGTTCGGTGGCCGCTTCACCTCTATACACGAGTGTGTGAAGCCGCCCAAAGGTTAACGTTTATTGTCGTCCCACATGCACCCACTATGGAATAGAGATAGAGCTAAAGTGCTTAGGACCACACCGCATCACACTTCCCCTGATACTCTACCCATACCAACACGTAAGCCCCCTGCTGGCGAGGGCTTGCAAACTGGGCTCGCAACTAACCAATCCTAATTTCAAAACAGTGTACCTAAGGCCTCACCCCAGCATCCCTCAATACGTCCATAGAGATAGAGCTAAGGCCCCCCGACAGAGTCGAAGACTACACAGTCCGAGACCACCTCTCCTGATACCCTACGACGTAATAGTTCTACTAAGGTAATGGCGATACGACGATGTCAGTGGACAAGACTTGAGTAGAGATAGAGCTAGAGTCTAGTGACCAGGCTGAACCATAATGTCACGTTCCCCCCCTGATGCTCTACTCGCATCAAGTACACTAACCACACACATACATTTACATGTCTATTCCTAGCATCATCATCATCATGTTATAAACAAAATAGAATTAAATATACATGAACATTACTAGCAGGAATAATTGATGACATGTTGAATGCACATTACAAGTATACACACATAGAATCAGTCATGGCATTGGACTCAAGAAATAAAAACAGTTTATTATTAGCCAATTAGTTTAGGTCTTGTTCCCTCACCTTTGCTTGAGTATAGATCCTCTTTCAAGCTTTAAGAATCACTTTTATATCAATAGGAAAACCTAACAAGTCGATAGATTTTAGTTAGAAGTCATTCCAACAATTTTAGACTTGCTGTTAAGCGAGGGTCGCAGGGTGGGTCGTAGGTAGGGCAGCAGTTTACTGTGACCCCCAGGGTAGGGTCGATGCCAGGGTCAGATGTTCCATCGACCCTGGGTGCGACCACCCCCTTCCTGGACTTCTCGAATGCTGGGGGTCGATCCTGTGGTCTGGTAGGGTCGATTCCCAATCCACCCCACGTGCGACCCCCCGTGGTTTGAGTCGAGAATTTCATCCTACAGTCCATTCTTTCATGTTTGGGTCCTATGGCTTAGTTTCACAATCCATTCTATGTTTGTTCTATGGCTTAGAACTCTAGGTTTCTTCCTTACTTTGCCTACCATGATTTCCTCCATGGATTTCATTGAAATCCTCCCATGGATGTATGATTTGGGTTTCTCCTAGACCATACCCTCTTCATGAACTATTCTAAGGTCTTAGATCATCAATGGAAACGTACCCATACCTTAGGTTTTGCTGAGATTTAGAGTATTCTCTGAATTCTTCACTTTAGTCTTCTTCTCCAACTTTCCTTCTCTTCTCCTTCTCTTCTCTTTCTCTTACTTTCAATTAGGGTTTCAAAAGGAGTGAAAGAGGCTTAGGGACGTCCTATTTATAGAGTAGAATCTCCCAAAATAAGTGCCATTGAGATTAGGAAGGAATCCCATTGAAATTTGGAAAGTTTCCTATTTGCGGTTTCTGTCGGCAAAGAGGGGGTCGATGAGGGGGTCAGAGATCCCGTCGACCCTTAGTTCTAAGTTGTCCGACCCCCAGTTAAAATATCAGGGGTCTAACTTCTTAATGGGGGGGTCGACCCTGCCTATCTGGGTATGTGACCCGGCCCTCTATTTTACTATTTTTGGGTCAGTTTAATACCTGGTTTCGCTATTTCCTTCACGCACTTGGTCCATTTGGCTCAACCATGATAGGTAGACCTGGTACAAGGTGGTAAGACCGGTTAGTTTGATACGGGTCTTAAGCCTAGGTTGGGTGTTTCTCAAGGAGCCAGCTATGGAAAGGTGATGCTACCATAATCTCAATCTCTTTCTTCCTCTTTTTTATTTCTCCTACTTTAAAACTTATTTGTGTAATCCCTTTTCCAGCCAATATCGAATAGATGTGAGGGATTGATCAAATTTTAAATTTGGCTTCAAACTTTCATTCTTAATCAATATTTGATCAATGTTCTTTTTCGAACTGTTTGAACAGCAAGGCCGTTGAGAAAACGAGAGGAAAACAGAAAATAAAGAAACTTCAAAATTGAAACTAAAATTACAAAAAAAAAAAAAAAAACAATCCAAAACACCTAACCTCTGATGCAGACGATAAAAATTTTATATACGCCTTGAATCAGAGTCTCCTTTCATGGCCCTAACCACCCCACCAGATCAGCTCAATCCAAGGCACCTAACCTCTGTAGTTGAGTAAAAATAAATAAATAACCAAGCAAAAACCAAACTACCAACTGCAATCTTAAACTTTTCCAAAGTAACTTACCTAGTATCCGATTCGAAATCTTGAAGGAGAAAATTAAAACTACAGTAATATTAACTAGTCAGAAAATCAGAGAGAATCATGAGAGAGACTCGAGAGAGAGAGAGAGAGTCGAGAGTCGAGAGAATCAGAGAGATTGAGTGATTGAGAGTCTAGGAGGCGCCGTTCCCTCTTAGGGTTTTGTTTGAGAGAGGGAGATTGAGAGAAGAGGTGAAGAAGAGAAGAGATGAAGGCACCGCCGTCTACTCTTAGGGTTTCGTAAACTCTTAGGGCTTTGTTTGAGAGAGAGATTGAGAGAAGAGATGAAGAAGAGAAGAGATGAAGGTGCCGCCGTCTTCTTAGGGTTTCGTAAACTCTTAGGGCTTCATTTGAGAGAGAGAGATTGAGAGAAAAGGATAAGGCTCTGAGCCTCTGAAGCCGTAAGATGTTTGAGAATCTGAGATTACAAATTTACATATCCTTTGGTCGATTAGGGCTTAGCCGCTTAGGTAGTTAGGTTTAGCTTTAGGGTTTATAACTTTATATGTTTATATATATATATATATATATATATTCAAATATATACAGGGTCAGTTGGGTCTGGTTCAACCCAGGGGGTCAATCCTAACCCAGCCCAACCCTGCCAGGGTTCATACAAAATTAAACCCTAACCCAGCCCTGTCAGGGTTCGGGCCGGGTTCAACCCTACCGGGGTTCAGGGCGGGCCTGGGCAGGTTCGGGTCGTCAGGGTAAAACTTGCACCCCTAGTTAAAGGTATGTGGGACACCTAGGACCCAAAAAAAGGTTCTAAACCTATTAGAATGAAGGACTTTTGGGATCTCTCTTTGATTGTTCAGGGTGAGACAAGATGAGATGTCTGCACCTCCCCATTAATTATAAAAATAAAACTAAAGTTGAATGATCTGTTACATTTCATGAGAAGATTAACCCAAAGTGGTACAAATCCAAGCTAAAGCAGAAGTTGCTCAATAAGAGGCCATTAGATTCTTTTACATGCCCTCTACAGATATAGCTGCTACAAATTGTTTGTGACACTACTTCACACCTCGGATGTAATGATAAGCCTCATGTACCATGAACATGTTATCTAAAAAGGAACTATCCAGAATAAATTCCAATTGGATAGGCACAATTAGATGTGGAAGAGCACTTTGTACTTGGGATACCATCAACTTTGTAAGAATCATAACCGCCACACCACACAAGCTAATGAGGGGGCAATCTGCCACCGATTCAAGATGAGACTTTTTGGGAATAAGATAGACATGAGATTTATTCAAGTTCAAAAGTACAGTCCCACTTTGAAAGAATTCAAAACAAATTCAAACAAATCAGTATTTGTAAGGTAGACCAGCTGGCGCTGGTGATTTTAAAGGTTTCACGGCGGATAACCTTGATTTCATCATCCATATCTTGCATCTAGCAGAGAGATACACTGAGTCCATCATCCACTATAGGGGCAACACATTGCAGCACATGTTGCATCGTAGTAAGATCGGTACTCGTAGATGTAAAGACCTCATAATGAGAGAAAATCTCAAACAAAACTTCTTTTTATGGATGTTGTCCAAAGACCATTCGCTATCTTCAGTTTGAGGATTTTATTTTTTTGGTGACGTTGGATCTTATTATTATGGCCACGCTGGACCCACTCAATATATGGGATCCTAGGTGATTGATGACTTTTTTTCTTTTTTTATATTAGGGTTTGGGTTTACTACATGTACAGGGGTAAATTAGTAATCATGTGGGGATTAGGGTTTCTAGGTTTGCCTATATATTGTCTCTGTATGGAAAAACCTAGGGAAGGTTGACAGAGGAGATAAGCCTATCAGGTAGAGATTGTAGACTTTCCTTGGGAATGAAGAAATCTATCTTTCTCTAGTGTGGACGTAGGAATCCCACGATGGAGTGTTGAACCATGTAAATCTTCTTGTTTGCGCTTTCCAATCCTAACAAGTGGGTTGGAAAGGGATCGACGCCTGATGGACTCAAAAGGGGAGTAGGGGAAGCGGTTTCCTTGGTCAAGCACTGATATGCTGAAGGGACAACTTACTTGAACATGAGGCTAAGCTAGTAAGCCTCAAGTTATGCACCGACAAATAAAGGACCACTTGAGAATATAAAGAAACATAAGAGATTGATTGTTGTCTTTCCGATCAATAGGTAAGAATTAGTAAATGAATGTTTTTTTTTTTTTTTTTTTGGTAAGAAAGAAATCTATTCATAATCAGTACCAGGAACATTCCTAGCATCCGTATTACAAAGAGACCAGAGCCAAGGAATGGAAAGTGGCCATTAAACCCTTCGTGGACGGGAGATGGCCTTCCAAGCCAAGGTATGGGCTACACCATTAACCGACCTTGGAATATAACAAAATGATACAGACAAAGTGTGGAAACATAGGATAGTATTGTCCTTAGTAGGCCGATGTATAAGGTTGGTAACCTCCAAATTATTAGATTCCACCTATAAAGCTAGGAAACCACCATGTATGGCTGCAACAAGCCCTTCAAGAATGGCTAAAGCTTCTCGAATAGCAGCAGTACTAAAACACATAGGATTATAATCTACAAGGCAAGGTTGACCACGAGAAGATGGAATAATAAAACCCAACCCACTTCCATTGGCTTCAGCTTGTAAAGCGGCATCAGCATTCAGTTTGAAAAAATCTATGGGAGGAAACTGCCACTGAACCTCAAGAGGGGAGGAAGAACTCTAAGGCCAAGGAAAAGAAGCAGGTGCAGCTATAACATAATGAAATTTAGCAAACGTAGGTTCAGCTTTCCTAATTCACATCAAGAGGGGAGCATTGAACTTGGTTAAAATATAAGGCATTGTGTGCTTTCCACAGATGGCAACAAAGAAACCTTGCAAACGAAAACACTAAACAACTCTCCTCCTTTGACCGGTACATATTGGAGATAAGAGATAATAACCACTTGTAAGAGAGTCAACCCCTGATCCATCGGAATAATAAAAGTCATCTGTGACCCATCCAAGGGGCAAAGCAACAAGATATGGTCAATGGATTCAATAGACTGACCACAGCGTCTACAAGGTAGATCCACTTGAACATTCTGCTTGACAAGGCCTTTACTTGATGGAATACTTTGAGCCCAGCATCACCAGAGAAAGTGCTTAACCTTGGGTAGAGTTTTACAACTCCAAATTGTGTGCCAAAAAACTGTGGAAATGGTCTGCCATGAAGAACTAAAAGAGGCAGATGAGGTAGTAACAAGAGAATGCATATTGTTAGTAGAGAACATATAATAAGTGGACTTGATAGAAAATATACCATTCCGAGAAGGTTGCCATATAAGTTTATCATCGCCTGGGGTTAAACTGAGAGGTATCTAGACAATAGCATCCACCTCATGAGGAGAAAATAAGGAACATAGAAGATTGATGTTCCAAGCACCATTGTAACTGTCAATAAGATCTGAAACCAAAGAACATGGGGTATTAGTTGGTTTTGGCGACTAAATGTGGAAACCAGAAAATGTTGGAATCCATCTATCACCCTAAATTTGAATCGATTGGCCCACTTGCCAAATTAAGCTAAGCCTTGAAGAAGAACCTGTTTACCAGGAATAATACTACACCATAACCAGGAGGGATTACTGTTGGACTGTGTGTTGTAATTGTTGGCAAATGGACCAACCTTGTTGAGAGAGAATGTGTATGGCCCCACTGGTGATGTGGACAGTAACCACATAGGTAATATATTGATTGAAAAAGGAGAGAGAAAATAAGAGAGTATAGGTCCCACTGTGGTTCTCACTGATGGTATGGTAAGAAGAGATAGACTGTGGATTGTGGGTCCCACTACAATGCAATGAAGAGAGAAGAAAGAATGAGAATGAAAAGAGAGAAGGACAAGAGAGAATGAAGAGAGAAAGAGGAGAGAAAACTATGGGTGGGACCCATTGGTGAGGTGGCATGCTACCTTGGCAGCATGGCCACGACACCTGGTAGCAACAAAGCCAACCAACAGCATGGCATGCACCGCAGCCAAGGCCACAAGGCAACTAAAGTTGTAAGGCAATTGAGGCCAATAGCAGCAACTACCCCCACAATTAGGCCACAAGGCCAACAGGCCAACAAACCCCCCAACCCACAGCCAAGGCCGCAAGGCCAACAAGCCAGTAAATAGACCAGCCCCGCAAGCAAGGTCTGTCACACCTTAATTTTGGCTAAATCAGAAGTATGAGTAAACCTCCACTAAATCAATGGTTCATACCAAGATCTCAATAAGACCATGTTAATAGCCAAACCAACACACACTAACCACAAATCATAATATAATAATAATACAAGGGAAGTCTTAACATAAATGAACTGAGTATTCTATTAATAAATAAATAAATTATCCAATTATCTAAATACCAAAACATAAATAAGTATCTTTACATTGTCTTATAAGTCAACTAAAAGAAAAGGAATACTAAATCCTAAAGGTATGCACATAAGTGACACTCGCATGATTCGTCTTACTCGTTGACCCCTGCTTGCACATCCAGAGCAGCAACACCACCATACATTGGGAGCATCCACGTAGTCCTCCACAGTGTAACATGTATCAACATCTGAAAAAAAAGTATATATATACAGGGGTGAGCTCACAACTTAGCTCAGTAAGAAAATTAGACAATGCAACACACAAAATGCATGAGTAACATTCACATTTGGTTTGGTATACTTGCACAGTGCTATGGTAACAATAGGTTATACTCTACACCCCCAATCATGAGAGTGTGAGCATGCCCAACGGATCAAGCATTGTTGTTGCCCCACATCACTCACTCTAGTATAGAGATAGAGCTAGAGTCTAGTGGTTAGACTGCACTATATTCCCACATCTTCCCCTTAATACCCTACAGTGTACCAATACCTACACCCCTATTGGTCAGGGCTTGCAAGTGGATTCGTCACTAACCAATCCTATATGTCATCACAGTGCATAGAGATAGGGCTTGAATCTGGTAGCCAGGTCATAGACCACAATACCACATCCTCCTCTTGATACCCTACCCGTACTAAGCATGCTAAGATAGTAGCGATACGAAAAGGTGCTAGTGTGAGGAATAATCCAAGACCCCAGGCCCTTCCCATTCTGCACACCAACGAAAACAATTACATGTCTAATATCACAACCTAGCATAGTGAGTATGCATGCACAAGTATAATAACAAAAAGTAAAGATGACATGTTAATATGCACAACCATCACGCCACAGAAATAAGAGTATCTAACAACATTTTATTTTTATTAGTTAATTAGGTTTTGGGTCTAATTCCCTTACCTGACACTTGATTGCAAGCTTTTTCTATGTCACAGAGTTCAACTTAGCTAATAACAAGTCCTACATGACATTAGGGTTTGATTAAAATTAGTTCATAGGGTTTAGGTTGGTTGAAAACTAACTGGGATTGAAAAACACCCTTTCTATACATACAGGTAGCACATACCACTTGCAGGTCACTATACAATAGTGAGACCGGTATGGTCGACCAAACAACCTTGGCAGGCTTTTCAAGGGGTACCAGTCGCACCTAGTGCCACTGGTATGGTCGATCGGTATGCCTTCGTACCTCCTTCGACTTGATTTTCTGTTTCTCTAGATCATTCTTCTGGACTTTCAGGGTTTCATCTAACCATGTTAGGCATGAACAATGTATTACAGTTTGTTTTATCTCCCATTCAAGTCCTACATTCTGATAAACCTTGATTATAGTTCAAATCTAGGGTTCATCGAACAAATTAGGGTTTATCGACAAAGTAGGGTTTTGGATCAATACCTAGTCTTACATGGTATTAATCAACATCTAAATCAACCTAAGAACTAGAGAGGTACAAGCACTTACCATTGGTCTTCTTTTTCCAACGAAGTCTTCTTTGCAACCTTCCTCAGCTTCTTTCTCCTCTTCAGATCTCCTTCTCGTCTCTATGATTTTTGAGAGTCAACAAAGAGGATCTAAGGAGTTAAGGAGTCAATATATAGACTAGGATAGGTTTTAGGAGAGTTTTCTACGTAAAGAAAGTCTCTAAGATTGAGATTTAAAAGGTGGGACCCACTGAGATTCATTTTCCAATCTAACTAGTCTGCCCGTACAAACATATCGATCGACCAGTATGGTAAACCAGTATCATGAGATTGGTATGTCTCATAACACTTCCCATCTAGTCCGTTTTGACTATTTTCGTACTTGAACTTTGTGGTTTGTCATCCGCTCGTCCTGTCTGGTCTGATTTTGATTGGAAAACCTATCACGACATGAAATAAAGGTTTAAATCAGGTTCGTGGAGTGTGGGTCTTACAACTCCCCCACCCTTAAAAGAAATTTCATCTCCAAAATTTGAATGTAGGTCTCACAATTTCCCCACCCTTAAAAGAAATTTCGGCCTCAAAATTTACATATATCTTCTTTGTCGAAAGGGTTGGGGTATTCCTTTCTCATCGGATTCTTCTATTCACACATAATCTCTTCCACATCTTGGCTTTTTCATTGTACTTTGATGTAATAGATATCTCTATTATGGAGATGTTGTACCTTTCAGCTTGTGAACATCACTAGTACCAGTTCAAATGTCAAATCTTTTGTCAAGTCTGGTGGGTCTGCTGTTAAGATGTACGATGGATCCTTGATGTACTTCTTTAGTAATGAGACATGAAACACATCACAAATACCTGGCATAGATGGTGGTAGTGCTAGCTAATATGCTATGTTACCACGTTTAGTCAGTATCTGATATGGTCCTACATATCTGGGCCATAGCTTTCCCTTTTTATCGAACCGCTTCAGACCTCGCACAGATGATACCTTTAGAAATACCTTATCACACACTGCAAACTCCAAATCTGAACGTCTATTATCCGTGTAATGTTTTTGTCAAACTTGAGCTGTCTTTACCCTTTCTTTAATTTGATCAATCACTCGATAAGTTTCTTCTATGAACTCCAATCCTGCGATCCTTCTCTCTCCCACTTCATTCTATAACAGAGGTGCGCAATATTTCTTCCCATATAATGCCTCATATGGGACTATCTGGATCGTAGCCTCATAACTGTTATTGTAAGCAAACTCAATGACCAATAGCTTCTCATCCCAAGCTCCCTTGAAATCTATGGCACACGTTCAGAGTATATCCTCTAAGATCTGGATAGTTCTCTCTTACTACCCATCTATCTGAGGATAAAATGCTGTACTAAATTTCAGTTTGGTTCCCATAACTCTTTGTAATCTATCCCAGAACTTAGATGTAAAACGGAGATCTCTATCAGATATTATACTCTCCAGCACAACTTGAAGTCTGGCTATGTTATCTATGTATAGTTTGGCCAACCTATCCATGGTGTACTGAGGTTTGACAGTGATGAAACATGTTGTCTTAGTAAGTTGGTCTACTATCACCCAAATTGCATCCACTGACCTTGGTGTTAAAGGTAGGCTAGTGAAAAAATCCATTGTAATATAATCCCACTTCCATGCTAGCTCCGATAGTGGTTGTAATAACCCAATGGGGTCTTCGTCTTTTGCTTTCACTTGCTGGCAATTCAGTTATTGGAATATGAATCGAGCCACATCTACTTTCATACCCCTCCACCAAAATAATCTCTTTAGATCATGGTACATCTTAGTGCATTCTAAATGTATCGAATATGGGGTATAATGAGCTTCTATCATGATTCTGTCTCTGAGTTCTCCTTCTCAGGTATACACAACCGTCCTCGATACCTGAGTACCTTGTCTGCATCCAAGGTAAAGTCAGGGTTGGTTTTACCCTTTTCTAGATCCTCTTACACTGTCCTGAGGTATGGATCTTGTAGGATTACTGTTTTCACCTCGTCTATCATATCTGGCAAAATCTTCAAAGTTACAAACATAAGCGTAAACTTATGAATCAAAACTTGCTCCACTAGATCCTCTGCTGACTCTAGTATGTGCTGTTCTTTATTCTCTATCAAGCCAGAGGTTGCAGAACACAATGCAATGTTTGTACTAGGTCCTGCCTCAGGTTACGACGCCCACTTTCTGCTTAAGGCATCAGTTACAACATTTGCTTTACCCGGATGATACTAAATGTCGCAATCATAGTCTTTTAACAATTCCAACCACCTCCTCTGCCTCATATTCAGGTCCTTCTGAGTGAAAAGGTAAGTCAGACTCTTGTGATCAAACTTAATTTAAAACTTTTTCCCATACAAGTAATGCCTCTAATTCTTGATCACATGAATAACCGCTGCATAGGGTACTTTTTTTTTTTTTTACTCCTTCAATTATCTTAAAGCGTAGGCCATCACCTATTTTCCTTGCATTAATACACATCCAAGTGCTAAACCCAATGCATCCGTATATAGAGTGAACGATAGGCTTGGTGCTAGAATAGTCAAGATAGGTATAGAAACTAATCTTAACTTCAGAGCTTGAAAGCACTTTTCATACTCATTCATCCATATGAATTTCTCTCTTTTCTTGGTTAGCTTGGTGAGTGGAATGATGATCTTTGAATAGTCATCCATAAATCTCTTGTAGTAACCAGCTAAACCCAGGAAGGTATAAATCTTAACAACTGACGTTGGTGCTTTCCATCCTACTATAGCCGCTATCTTGCTTGGAAATACTACGTGACCCAAGAAAGCCACTTTCTTTAGCCAAAATTTACACTTCTTAAATTTTGCATAAAGCTTTTCTTTTCTCATCCATTGTAGGGCTTCTCTTAAGTGTGTTACATGGGTATCCCTGTCCTTTGAGTAGATCAATATGTCATCAATGAATAAAATGATCGAAGTGTCCAACATGTCATGAAACACTCTGTTCATCAGTTCCATAAATGATGTTGGGGCATTGGTCAACCCGAACGACATCACAAGGAACTCATAATGCCCATGTCTTGTCTTGAAAGTAGTCTTTGGAATATCTCTAGCTTTGGTCTTTAGTTAGTGATACCCAGATCTAAGATCAATCTTCGAGAAAACTTTTGTACCTTGCAACTGATCAAACAGGCCATCAATCCTAGGCAAAGGGTATCTGTAATTGATGGTTAACTTGTTCAACTCTCGGTAGTCAATACATAGACATATGCTACCATCCTTCTTCTTTACGAACAATACAGGTGCTCCCCATGGCAATATACTTGGTCGTATGAAACCCTTATCCAGTAATTCTTGTAGCTGGGTCTTTAACTCTTTTAACTCTGTAGGGGTCATCCTGTAAGGTGCCTTAGACACGGGCCCTGACCCTGGCATAAGATCTATCACGAACTCTGTAGCCCTGTCTGGAGGTAGCCCAGGTAGATCTTTTGAAAATACATTTGAAAATTCTCGTACCACATCTAAATCTTCCATCTTTGGTATTTCTTTAGCAACGTCAATCACAAATACTAGGTATCCAACTCCTCATTTCTCTAGGCATCTCTTAGCTTTGAGAGCAGAGATGATAAGCTTTCGCTTCCTAAGAAGTTTAGTTCCTGTAAAGCTGAACTCCTTTCTACTATCATCCTTAAAAGTAAGCTTCCTTTCGGTGGATAATAAACTAGCCAAATGTTGGCCTAACCAATCTATCCCCAAGATGACATCAAAGTCTATCATCTCGAGTTGAACCAGATTTGCTTCTAGGTTCCGCCCATTAATATGAACTGGGCATGGTCCATAGCATTTGTTCAAACAACTTTCAACCCCAATGGAGATCAGACTATCAAGCTCGGAGTCAAGGGCTTGACAGGTAACTCCAATTTCGTCCCAAAGGATATAGAGACAAAAGAGTGGGTAGCCCCAGAGTCGAAAAGGACTTTAGCAGGTACACCAGCTATATCTACAGTTCTTGGAATTTAATTTAACCCTTAGGCTACATGCTCACACATAATCATGATGTAAACAGAAAAGTAAGGAGCAAAATCATACCAGTAACCACATCAGGTAATGCGGCTGTTTCCTCAGCGATGACTGCAAACACTTTCTCCTGTTGTTGCAGTTGCTTCTTGGGTAGTATGCAAGTTCTGGCATAGTGACCCATCTGTTTCTAGTTGAAACATTTGACATTACTATTTTGACCAGCTATCTGTTGTGATGATGTTGTATTAGTCTTTGTTGGCACTGCAGTAGTCTGAGCTTTATAAGGGCGGAAGGGCCTTGTGTTTCTTCCACCTGATGTCTCAGTAGTAGGCCTCTTCAGTCCCCTATTCTGAGTAAAGAAGTTGTCCCTTTGGCTTGATTCGATCACTCAGGTAATCTATATAGCTTCGTTGTACACCTTCGTCTCTAAACCTAGAACATGCTCACGAATGCTCCCTCTCGGACCCATATTGAACCTATAGGTCTTCATTTCCTCTTCTTGCATACTAGTTGGAGCAAAGAAGAATAGCTCTTCGTAACTCTGTTAGTACGCATCTCTTATCATCTGGGACTGTTGTAGACTGAGAAACTCCTTCTCAATCTGATCATGGAAACTCTTGAGAAAGTACTTGTCAAAGAAGGCATCTTTGAATATTTCCCATGTGATTTGGTATGCTTCGTCTCCAAGTACGGTCGGGTAAAATTCCATCAAGCATTGGTGTCTTTTCTCAGCATGTGAGTAGCAAGCAACACCTTCTCATCCTTCGTACAAGTCATTAAACAGAAGTTCTTCTCAATTTCTGCTATCTACTGTGCTGGCCATAATGATTTCCCTAGATTCCCTATAAAGGTAAGGGGTTTCAGCTTCAAAAACCTATCCACCGCCCGGGTAAGGTCTTTCTGCCCTGGTGCAGTCATTCCGTACCATGGTGGCGGATACAGATATCCCCCTTGATAGGCAGATGATGTCAAAATCTACTATAGTGGTTGTGGATTATGCTCTTGGCCCTTCGGTCCAATGCTACTGATGAACACATTTTATGTGTGAATTTAGAGTATAAAGTATGCATCGCTTATTTAATTTATGATGCTTCTCTGATATTTAATATTATTTTTATGTTTGTAGGGTATAGGTGAAAGAATGGAGAAATCCAAGCTTAAAATGATCATTTTATGCATTTTTGGTGATCTTGTCCAATTAACTCACCTAGTCAACTCAGCAGCCGGGCAAAGGATTAATTTTATAAGGAGAGCCACAAATTTTGTGTATAAGATCAGCCTGAACCAAGTCAAAGAGTAGCCCAATCTCATATGGAAGATTTCATTCTCTTGAGAAAATATTCCTTACTTATATGGAAGAATGAAAAGCTCCAATCGATTATGAAAGTTTTCAAGAAGAGATAATGATGTCAAAGATAAAATGAGTTGTTGCAAGATCTTTTTCTACTCAAAAATCATCCACACACAATGAACCTACAACGTTGGCATTTGGTTACCAAAATTATCTCCACAAAATCCCTTGTAATCCAATTGTAAAGATTGATTGTGATCTTTACTCACTTGTATATATATGTGATGCTCAGCAATAGAAAAATCATCCAAGAATTCTATTGTAAGTTTTTTTTAGTTTTGAAAATTTATAAGAGAGTTTGAGAGTCTTAGTTTTTTTTTTCTTTTCAAGTTATGTTCTTCTTGCTTAAGTTTATTTATTTTTTTTTTTTAGTTTTAATTTCATATTTAGAGCTCTATAGTAGGGTAAATCAATATAGGTTGTACCCCATTACTATTTTAATTTTAGGGAGAATGATCCCTTTCTAATTGTTTACGTAACACCTTAGAGTGACAACAAGATGACAAGCAATGACAGAGAAATCTTCAAACAAGATAAGTTTTTCTTACATTCTTTTATTTTTAATCTCATTCCCTTCTTGCAATAGATTTGTGTTACTCTATGGTTAGTGGTTTCTTAAATCTTCGTACTATTAGGAATTGGTTATTATTGTTTTTGTTGCTTGATTAATTTTTATTTAAAGTGATTAGGGTATTAATTCAATCAATCCCTTTGGTACGCTTTGCCTTATTTGAGTTAAGATAATAGTGATTCCCTCCTGAGATCGACCCATTACTGTACGATACCGCGCATTTGCGGTTATATACATATTTAATAAATTTCCATCATGTTTTTAGCGTCGTTGTCGAGGAGACAAGCCGTTTTTAAATAGTTCAAAGTTATTTAAAAAAACCGAAAAAAAGGGAAAAGAAAAATGCAAAAAGTTTTCATTGATTTTAATGCCTTTCTTTACACCTCCGATCCGTTAGGTTGAAACAGTACAATCGACGGTCCAATCCTGATCATGATGTGATGTTAAGGGATACTGGCTATTTTTTTTCAAGAGGAATAATGACCAATAGCTTAGGCGGTAATGGCATTGTTTCTCAAGGTGATTGCGGATATGACCGGTCTCTAAGCCATTGATCGTCAGGAGGTTTGCATTGATCCTGATTCAAAAAAATCTAGCTTTCCCATCGAATTTAGAGGAAAAAGGAAG
The DNA here is from genome assembly GCA_028583415.1 of Protea cynaroides. Lineage (NCBI taxonomy): Eukaryota > Viridiplantae > Streptophyta > Magnoliopsida > Proteales > Proteaceae > Protea > Protea cynaroides. The sequence goes on from CM053276.1 coordinate 23,672,512, forward strand.
AGAAACTTTTATCATTTAAAGAGGTTTGTGCATGAGAGTGTGACTCATGATTCTACCAACCGTTTGATAAGAGTCTAATCATTTACAATGGCTTAACCCAAGACTACACTTAAGGATAGGTTCTACCCTACTAGGGCAGCACAACCCTCATGTATTCAATTGCTGACTGCCACAAGCAATAACTATGAATTAAAAACTCAATTCATTACCATGCTTTCCCATTTTCATGAGTTATCTTCAAATGATGCATACTTGTTCCTCCGTGAGTATAAGGAGGTGAGTGCCCTCATTAAGATACAACAACTCAATGATGATGCTATCAAATTGAGGTGCATCACTTTTTCACTCAAGGATGGAGCTAAAAAATGGCTTTATGGTCTTCCCATAAATTCCATTACATCATGAGATAAATTTACTGTATTATTCTTTAAAAAAACTTTTCCTATTCACAAGCCAAATAAACTTCGAGGAGATATAATGCGATTCAAATAAGAGCCAAATTAGTCTTTTTCACGACTTATGGAGAGGTTTCAAGGCTTACTCCAAGAGTGCCCTCACCTTGGTATTGAAACGTGACAACTTTGTCAAATTATCTACGAGGAGATAAACTTTCCTACTAAGCAAATGCTTGAGTCTATGTGTCCTCAAGGATTCACTTCCTATGAGGATGCTAACGACGCTTAGAATTTTTTAGGGGATCTAGCCAGAAAAACAAGAGAGTGGGAGTCTATGCAGGAGATAGATCACACCCAAAAAGGTAAAGGTTACTTTGTTGATGGCATAGTAGCTAAGGAGGCATACTTAGATAGCCTTATCAAAATGATAGAAGCTTTAGTTCCCAAAGACCCTGTTTAAAAGCAAGTCCTAATGTGCAACTGGTGTCAAACTCCTGGACACACAATGGAGGAATGCCCTTCAGGAGGCAATTCTTAAAATGCAAATGTAAGTGCACTTTACAATCTGTATAGTAACACTTACAATCTAGGATGGAAAAATCACCCAAATTTCTCCTGGAACCAAGAGAACCATGCAGACCCATCATAATTTCCAAATCAAGGTCCACCTGGTCACACCAAGCCATATGCTCTCCCTAGACCCAATTTTGTTCCCTAAGGTAATTTTTCGCAATCCCTTGGGTTTTCTAACATAGGTGAGCCAACCAAACTCAATGATTTGGAGAAGAATGTGGCAGCTCTTATGGCAAGGCATACCAGTATGGAGAGGACACTCACCCAATTGGTTACCTTGATAGGTGAAAAGAACAAGGGTATTCTGCCCAACCAACCAGAGACCAACCTATACCATCACCTATGACCAAATAGCTCAAACCCTCAGGTGAATGGCATAGAGAATCAATCAGGGCCCTCTAAACAATGTAATGCAGTCCATGCATTATGGAGTGGCCAAGAGTACTTACGAGATGAAGCCCCAAAGAATAAACCCATAATTGCTCCCGTTAATATTTCCCAATCTAAGGCAACATCTGAGCCTCTTTCTTCAGGTTCGTCTGATGTACCTGAAAGACTTAAAGAGACTGTCCCAGCTAGAGTTTTTACTCCACCAGCCCCATTCCCTAATAGGTTGGTAAACCGAAAGAAGACTAATTTAGTTAATAAAATTTTATAGGTCTTCAAACAGGTAGAATTGAACATCCCACTTTTGGATGCAATTGACTAAATCTCTATGCAATTGACTAAATCTCTATTTATGCAAAAGTCCTTAAAGACTTATGCACACAAAAGTAGATTAGTCAAATTCCTAAAAATGTATTCTTGGCTGCACATTTAAGTTCCCTTCTGGACCATCCTGTGGTAGCCAAATACAAGGACCCTAGTTGTCCTACCATCTCTTGCATCATAGGTAACACCTTTATTGATCATGCTCTGCTAGACTTAGGTGCAAGTGTAAATCTTCTACTTTATCATGTTTACCAGCAATTAGAATTAGAAAAGTTGAAACCAATATCCATCTCCCTTCAACTAACTGATCACTCTGTAAAGACTCTAAAGGGAATGGTAGAGGATGCTTTGTTAAAGGTAGGGGAATTTCTTTTTCCTATTGATTTTATTGTTTTAGAAACACATCCTATCTCCAATAGGGATCAAATCCTTATCATTTTAAGAAGACTGTTTCTTGCTACAAGCAATGCACTGATAAATTACAGGAACGGTCTCATAAAAATGTCATTTGGCAACCAAACTGTTGATTTAAATGTATTTAGGTTGGATAAGCAATCAAATGAAGAAGTATATATGCTCCAAGAATTCCTTGACCATGTAGAGACCACTTTTGACATTGACTTTGACTCAAAATTCTTGTAGTGTATGGAAGAGTTGGAAGGAGTAGAGGACACTTTCTCATCAGAGGCATGGAGTCCACACATCTTTGGAACCTCTAGGACCTCTAGCCACTTCCACTCCCAACCCTCAATGGTTGAACTACCTAGCTTAGAATTAAAGGAGTTACCATCCACTTTGAAGTATGCCTTCCTAAGACCTGACCAGACTCTTTCCATTATTATTACATCTGATTTAACTTCTAATCAGAAAGAAGAGTTAGTCAAACTCTTACAAAACCACAAAGTAGCCTTAAGTTGGACTATGGCTGACATGAAGGGTATTAGTCCGTCTATTGTTCAACATCATATACACCTTATGGAAGGTACCAACCCCTCAAGGGATCATTAGAGATGGGAAAATCCTGTGATGAAGGAAGCCATTAAGAAAGAGATTCTAAAGTGCTTAGATCATGGGATCATATATCCCATATCTGACAGTGAGTGGGTAAGTCTAGTACATGCAGTACCAAAGAAGTCAGGAGTCACTGTAGTTGCTAATGCTGACAATAAATTGACTCTAACCCGTATCAAACAGGTTGGAGAATGTGCATAGACTACAGAAAGCTGAATACGACAACGTAGAAGGATCACTTTCCTTTCCCTTTCATTAACCAAATATTATAGAGGTTGGCCAGACATGAATACTATGGCTTCTTAGATGGATACTCCGGTTACAAAAAATCCCCATCATTCGGGCACCTATATAGACAGAGCCCTTTGAGCTTATGTGTGATGCTTTTGATTTTGCATTAGGAGCTATCCTTGGGCAATGGATCAATAAGTTATCCCATGTGATCTGTTATGCAAGTAGGACTCTAAATGATGCACAGCTTAATTACACTACCACTAAAAAGGTATCCTTAGCAGTTGTATTTACACTAGAGAAATTTCATACCTACTTGATAGGATCCCATGTCATTGTGTACACAGATCATACTACCCTAAGGCATCTCTTGCAAAAAAAAAAAGATGCCAAAGCCTATCTCATTAGATGGGTTTTGCTTTTACAAGAGTTTGACTTAGAGATTAGAGTAAACCAAGAATAAAAAATCTGATTGCTGACCACTTATCCCGACTGCCTAATTCTTTGACTATCGATTCACCAGTCAACGAGTCTTTCCCAACTGAGTAGTTATTTGTAGTATCTAGTGAACCTTGGTTCGTCGATACTGTAAATTACTTGGTAATGAGTGCAACCCCTTCCCATTGGTCTGCCCAGGATAGGTATAGATTCCATTCCTGAGTCAAGTACTATTTTTGGGATGATCTGTATCTATTCAAGACTTGCCCTAATCAGATTATCAGGAGATGTGTACCTGACCATGAAGAGTAATCTGTGCTGTCTTACTATCATGATCAAGAGTGTGGCAGCCACTTTGAGCCAAATAAGACCGCGGCCAAGGTTTTACAGTCTGGATTCTACTAGTCTATTCCTTTTAAGGATGCCTTTAATTACTATAAGGCATGCCCTTCTTGCCAGTCTTGAGGCCACATTACCAAGTGAAATATTATGCCACTTAACCCAATTCTAGTAGTTGAAGTTTTTGATGTTTGGGGTATCGATTTTATGGGTCTGTTTCCAAAGTCTTTTGCGAATGAGTATATCTTATTAGCTGTGGACTACGTGTCCAAATGGATAGAAGTTGTTGCTACTAAGACCAATGACCACAAGGTAGTCATTAAATTCCTAAAGGAGAAATATTCTCTCGATTTGGTACCCCTTGAGCTATCATTAACGATAGGAAAAAATACTTCTACAACAAACCATTTAAGGTCCTTATTCAGAAATATGGTATTACCCATAAATTGGCAACGCCTTACCACCCTCAGACCAGTAGACAAGTTGAAGTGTCTAATCGATAAATCAAGCAGATTTTGGAAAAAACTGTCAATCCGACTCCCAAGGATTGGTCCATTTACCTCGTAGATGCTTTATGGGCTTATAGAACACTTTTAAGACCATTCTTGGTCAATCCCCTTACCATCTGATGTACAAAAAAGCCTGCCATCTATCAGTCGAATTGGAACATCGAACGTTTTGGGTAATTAAGAAATTAAATTTTGATTTGTCAAATGCTAGTTCTCATAGAGGACTCCAGCTCTCTGAGTTAGATGAATTGCGAAATGATGCCTACGACAGTGCCTGCATCTATAAAGACAAGACCAAAGCTTACCATGATAGACATATCCTTCGGAAGTATTTCACCCCTAAGGTTTTGCTTTATAATTCTCTTTTCCATATTTTTCCTGGTAAACTTAGATCCCGTTGGGAGGGCCCTTATATTGTTCAAAATATTTTCTCATTGGGTATAATTGAGATTGAATCCAGATACAGGTGCAAGCAACAAAGTGAATGGCTTGTGTTTGAAGCATTTTTAGAGCTTCCACAAGACTCCACTAAAGAGGTCATAGATCTCCATGAGTATTTTTACATCAATCCTTGATTCAGGGAGTTTTTTCTTTCTCTTGTCCTTGTCTTTTATTTTTCTGCATACATTGAGGACAATGCATGATTTAAATATGGGGGAAGGATTGGAATTTTTTTTAAATGAATTTTGAGCTTTCATTGCAAATTTTAACTTTTTAACTTTAGTTTTTGATAAAGTTAATCACTATTTCTATGGTTTTGACACAAAAGAGGAAGGAGAAAGAGACCTAGAAAACTATCACATATGAAGTAATAAAACCATATGTGAGGATAGTACTTAGGCTGTATTTTGAGGTGGGAATCGAGTTACAAAATACATCTTACCTCACCTGAAGGGATGAATCTTTTATAGTTATAGTTAGTAATTTAAACCTTTGAATAAAGCTAAGACCTCCTTGTACTAGAGAAAAAAATCATAATAAGAAAATAATAACATAAGAGTTTTTGTTCTTGGAACTAGACAGGGCATTCTGCCTCAAGAAGCAAGGTGTCTTGATTGAAATTCCTTGGATATTGCTCTTGTTAAAAAAAAGGTACTCTTTAGCATCAATGTCCTTAAAGATATATGTCAAAAGCGAAGCTACATAGTAACATGAGAATGCATAACCACCTGCACTTCTTAAGCCAACTGTAGTGGAGTAGCTTAGAGAGGAAGAAAAAAAAAGAAAAAAAAAGAGAAAAAAATGTGAAATACAAGTGTTGAAAACTGATCTTGGGTCTTGGTTACCAGTATGTTACAAAGGGTTCACCTTAAGGAGAGATGTGTTTGAAAGATATAACAAGATTTCCTAATTGAGAAGTGACCTTAGTGTTTTATCATATGTGGTAACAAAGTTCAAATGTGGGGGTTTCTATGTTTTCTTGATCCCAAGTTGAATGTTTTGACTAATAGGATGTGTGTATGTTCTTTTTCCTCAATACCAAATTTAAAGCTTGAAATTTCCATATGAATTTTGTGTGCTTATTATCTAAAAAAACTCACGAGACACAACTCGTCTGCTAAGGGGGACTTAGGGGTGGCTTGTTGCCCATGCTAAGTGCAAACATGATTCCAACGAAAGTAAGTTAGAATTTTATTTTATTTTCTTTGCTCGGGACTAGCAAAGGTCAAGTGTGGGGGAATTTGATGAATACATTTTATGTGTGAATTTAAGGTATAAAGTATGCATCTCTTATTTTATTTATGATGCTTCTCAGGTATTTAATATTATTTTTATGTTTGTAGGGTGTAGGTGAAAGAATGGAGAAATTTGAGCTTCAAAATATCATTTTATGTATTTTTGGTGATCTTGTCCAGTTAACTCACCCAGTCAACTCAGCAGCTAGGCATAGGATGAATTTTATATGGAGAACCATGAATTTTGTGTATAAGATCAGCCTTGGACCAAGTCAAAGAGTAACCCAATCTCATGTGAAAGATTTTATTCTCTTGAGAAAATATTCCTTACTTATTTGGAATCAAATTTACAAGATTGGCATGACATGGAAGAATGGAAAGCTCCAATCAATTATGAAAATTTTCAAGAAGAGATAACGATGTCAAAGATACAATGAATTATTGCAAGCTCTTTTTCTACTCAAAAATCATCTACATACAATGAACCTACAAGGTTGGCATTTGGTTACCAAAATTATCTCCACAAGATCCCTTGTAATCCAATTGTAACGATTGATTGTGATCTTTACTCACTTGTATATATATATGATGCTCAGCAATAGAAAAATCATCCAAGAATTCCATTGTAGTTTTTTTTAGTTTAGAAAATTTATGAGAGAGTTTGAGAGTCTTAGTTTTTTTTCTTTTCAAGTTGTGTTCTTCTTGCTTAAGTTTATTTATTTATTTTTTTTGGTTTTTATTTCAGATTTAGAACTCTGTAGTAAGGTAGATCAATATAGGTTGTACCCCATTACTATTTTAATTTTGGGGAAAAGGCTCCCTTTGTAATTGTTTGCGTATCACCTTAGAGTGACAACAAGACGACAAGCAATGACAGAGAAATCTTCTAATGAGATAAGTTTTTCTTACATTCTTTCATTTTTAATCGTTCTCTTCTTGCAATAGATTTATGTTACTTTATGGTTAGTGGTTTCATAAATCTTTGTACCATTAGTAATTGGTTATTATTGTTTTTGTTGCTTGATTAATTTTTATTTAAAGTGATTAGGGTATTAATTCAATCAAATCTCTTTGGTACGCTTTGCCTTATTTGAGTTAAGATAATAAAGACTCTTCCCTGAGATCGACCCGTTACTGCACGATACCATGCACTTACGATTACATACATATTTAATAAATTTCCATCAACTTCCATCCACCGGTAGTAAGGTATTATTTCCTCCAGATTTAGGCGTACCATCTGTAGGAGTGTATCCCGGTGGCCTGAACATCTTCAGCATATCGGTCAAGAATGCCTTTTGCTATGCTTTCATCTAGTAAACCAGGTTCGTCACTATAGTCTCTGAGTTTGTATGAGAAAGGCTTGGCAAGTTAGTTTGTGCCCCGTGAGCCTGCACATTTGCATTGCTCCTCACTGGAGTCCTTTCTTCTTTCAGGTTCAGGTTTTCTTCACCTACGTTTTCAGTTTCCACATTGTCCTCATTGTGACTCACCCTTAAGTGGTGACGTTTTCATGAACCTTTATGACCATTTTTGCCTACCATCTCAGATTAGTTTTCCCTTAGTTGGATCTGAAAAAAGACATAACACATGAGAGATGTTCGAGCAAATACATCTTGTCATAGTAGTGTTAGTCCTAAACAACATGTATGAGGCAAAAACTCTAATGGAACCAATTAGAATGACAAAATAAAATTTTCAGCTTTTCTGGACATAAGTTATTTTGTCCAGTAGCAACATACCAGTCGCAGGTACTGTAGAAATTGATCTACCGGTATGTCCAGGCAGACAACCTTGGTAGGCTTCCTGAGGGGTACTGATCGCAGTACTGGTCGCACCTAGGGCCACCAGTATGGGCTACTGGTATGCCTCCGTACCTCCTTCGACTTATTTTTTTGTCTCTGTCGATCATTCGTCTGGACTTCCAAAGTTTCTTTTAACCATTCTAGACCTGAGCAACATATTAGGCTTTGTTTTATCTCCTATTCAAGTCCTACTTTCTGATGAACCTTGATTTAAAGTTCAGATCTAGGGTTCATCGAACGAATTAGGGATTATCGACGAAGTAGGGTTTGGATCAATACCTAGTCTTGCATGGTATTGATCTACATCTAAATCAACCTAAGAATTAGATAGGTACATGCACTTACCATTGGTTTATGAACTATAACATTCTTCTTCCAACGAAGTTTCCTCTGCAACCTTCCTCAGCTCCTTTCTCCTCTTCAGATCTCCTTTTCGTCTCTAGGATTTGTGAAAGTCAACAAAGAGGATGGAGGTTAAGGAATCAATATATAGAATATGATAGGTTTTAGTAGAGTTTCCTACGTAAGGAAGGTCTCTAAGATTGAGACTTAGAAGGTGGAACCCACTGGGATTCATTCCCAAATCTAACTAGTTTGCCCGTACAGGAATACCGGTCGACTGGTATGGTAAACCGGTATCATGAAACTAGTATGTCTCATGACACTTCCCATCTGGTCTATTTTGACTATTTTTGTACCTGAACTTTGTGGTTCATCATCTGCTCATCCCTTCTGGTCCAGTTATAATTCGAATACCTGTCACAACACAAAATAAAGGTTTAGATCAAGTTCGGGGAGTGTGGGTCTTATAAGGCCAACAACCAAGCCATGCTACATAGGCCTTCCTGCAAGCCCAAGTGTTTATCCACGGATCAGATCCATATCCAATGGTCATCACCAGTGTTGATCACATATGACACTATTGTGACGATCCGACGAACGAAGGCTAATGACGCCTTTTTATATTTGATCGAACAGCTTTTGTTTAAGATCATGTCTATAGCTAATAACGATTCGACAAGATTTTCTAACAAATAGATAAGGTAGTGCTTTGGTATAGCGCATACATTGTAGGGCGGCAGTGAAGATCTTGATCCAACGGCCTAAATCTAGTCTGACTTTTGCTGATGCAATCTAGATGATTAGACGTTCCAAATTATGTCCTGCCTTTTTCAATCTGATCCAGCGGCCCATACTACAGATTCTCTTATCAGCCAATGGAAACTCAATAGCTCCTCTGTCTATTAGCAATGGCAGTGCTTTAGTGTAGTGCAAGTGCACGGTTTGCGGATAAAATATGCCATTTCAAATGATTTCAGTGGCCAAAACTGTAACGGCCATATCTCGACCATCTGAACTCCAAATCATTCCATTCAAGTTGCAATAAGCTCTATTTTGAATGATCTACCAATTGGAAATGTTTTATGGGTGAAGAACTGACTAAAGGCTTGGGTTTTTGGGGAAAAATCCTCTCTTGAAGGTGTGGTGGGTTTTTAAAAGCTTCAATGAGAGCTACGATGGGGTTTGCTATGTTCTTAAGGCATTGAAAGCTTAAAATGATAGTTTTCCATTGAAAAGGAGTTGTGAAAGCTTGAGTGGGCCTATGAAGAATTGGAAGTCCATGTTGAATTGAAGAAAAGTTTCTTAAAGGCTTATTGTGCTTCAATGAAGACTTGAATGAGTTTTAGCCATTAATGAGAGAGGTGTAAGCTTGGTTGTGGAGAAAAAGAGTGGAAAAAGGAAAGGGAACATCATTGGACTATCATCACTTGAAAAGTTAGGTTCTTACTATTGAGTTAGTTAAAAATTTTATTGAGCTATGTAGAGTGCTAGAGACATCTCTAGATTTTCGAAAACAATGGTTGTAAGCATTTTTGTGCCTTGTATGTCTACATTGCTTCCATTTACATATATGCTAGTGTAGGTGAATATGTTGAATACCTAATTAGTAGGAAAAATTATAAGGTAATCATTAGCCTAAAAACTATTATTGTTAGCTTCCCGTGGGTGCAGGTTAAGCTTGATGTATGCAGCGTGTACTGAACACTGGTACATTGATACTTGAATTATAGGCACATTTGTGCCCTCTTAGTTTTATACTGGGTAAACTTAGTGTATTTACTCCTTACTATGTATACAGCTAAAAGAAGTGTATTGAGTATATACGGAATCCGTTAGGCATTACTTAGTGGACTAGTCATTACACACTATGGTGATGAACCACTTATATCTGTATTGTGGATGTTGTGTGGATTTTGAATATACTGTTATTGTGATGTGCATGGAATGGCCTACAGAATGGGTGCATACAACATGGTAAATCTGGCCATTTTGTGGTAGCGAGGTGGTTATGCATACAACTGTATTTATGATTGCTTCTATGATAATGTGGTTGTGGTCAGTGAGTGAAGTATTAGCTCAGGGTTGCGAGGTGACTGCTCTAGAAGAATTTTGAAAGATAATGATTCACCCCCCCTCTCAGTGTCAACTTGTGATCAACAATTGGTATCAGAGCACCAAGCTCAATGAGAGCTTAATCGGCAGCTGAGTGGTCAGAGAACAGAGATGTCTACAAGGAAAGGTTTTAGCAAACCCCCACTTTTAGATGGAAATGAATTTGTGTTCTAGAAAAGGAGGATGAAAATATTTTTGGGGTCTCTTGGCTATGATGTATGGTAGGCAGTTAGTACTAGAATGGTGAATGCCCAGTATGACTCTAGAGCAAAAATTATAATCATGGATGGATTGGAAGATTGTGTAAAGTCCAAGTCAGTGGATGTAAGACATCAAAGGCAATGTGGGACAGATTAGAAAGCCTATATGGGGATGAGTTTACACTCAAGGCTAGTACATCAATAGTTATTGATTCTACTTCAGAGGCAAATTGTAAAAGTTTAGAGTAGTGCTCTACTGTTTGACCAGAGGATCTTATTTTAGAGGCTGACTTTATAAGAGAGCTGAGAGCAGTGCAAGATGAGTTGAGACTTGAGAAGAAGATACTCATAGTTATCTTATGTGGCTTTCACAGTACAAATGAGATCATCTCACGTTTGAAGACAAAGGTGAAGGAATCTAGATTTGTCATTACAGCTTTAGAGGCTCAAGTTATCAGCAAAGATGAGATGTGTAAGAGCCTTGAGAAAAGGAGATCACTATATTGAGAGCTCAGTTGATAAAGGTGCAGTTGAGCTAGAGTTGCATCCCACCAGTGGTTGTGGAGATCATTAGGTGTATAGCTCAGATTGGAGATTGTAATCCACCATCAGTTTTATTTTTACCTTAGAACAGGATGAGTCATCTAGGAAGACTATTGAGGCAGATATGAGTAAACCACAAAGACATAGTTCTTGCAAAGCAGAGATAAAGACTCAAAGCAAAAAACAGAGGAAGAGAGTGTAGAAGCACAGTGATGCAAGACCTCTAGCACACCAGGCATAGTATAGAGGTGTTCCCTAGTAAAGAGCTCAAGGAGAAAACATAGATAGTATGTAGAGTAACAATGTTGACAGAGTTCACCAGTAGAGGCCAGTTAAGCAGAGTAAATAGAGCAGGTGCAATTACCAGAGGCATAAATAGCAGAAACCCTACTAGCAAAGGCAGATGGCATCTTCCATGCCCAGTTGACATGGACATTCCCTTGTGAAATATTTATATTTCATGGATATTGTCACAGGCGTAATGTGTATGGGCATAGGAGTACAAATTGCACATCCAGAGTTGGTGTTAGTATTCATGGGAAGAGGACATCCATGTCATCCCAAATAAGGCCAGTTAAGTACCTTAGGTGACATACACTTGGGCATTGGGCCAAGTGTTGCAAGGCAGTGCTCACCCCTCAGTTTTCTCAAGCAGAGAGAAACTATCAGCTCTCTAGAAACAAAAAAACAAAAAGGATGAGGTAGTTTTTACCATGGGTTGGACCACAGGCGGAAGTCCTTCTACGGCAGGAGAAGGGCAGGGCAGCGTCCTCGTTCCCGGACCGGAACAAGAAACGGAAGCTAGTCGTTGGAGGGAAGACAAGGCTCATGAAGTGCGACTCTAAAAATAAAAAAAAAGAGGTTCAAGAAGCCAATTCAAAAAACAGGCCAAGAAGCGGTCTCAGTTCAATGATCAGTCTCATGTGGCTTTGCATAGTGTGTGTAGAAAGAAAACAACAAAAAAGTCTTTAGCTAGAGTGAATGGAAAGAGGTAGAGGATTGTGGCCTTAGCACATTAATAGGCATTGTCAAAAGAGAGCGTATGTGGAGAAGCCCAAACAGAGGACCAAGGTAGATGGTCATGCCATATGGAGAGAAAGGCACACAGAAACACTTACCACCCCTACATCACCCAAGTTGGGTGTGAAAGGGAGCACAGCTTTTGTAAGACCCGTATCATACTAATCTGGTCTTACCACCTTGAACCAGGTCTACCCATCATGGATGAGCCAAATGGACCAAGTGCGTGAAGCAGATCACGATCCCAGGTATTAAACTGACCCAAAAATACTTAAATTAAGGGGAGGGTCGCATACCCAGCAAGGGAGGGTCGGACCCCCCAAGACAGAAGTCAGACCCCCAGTTTTACATGGGGGGTCGGACACTTCAGGAACTTGGGGTCGACGGGATCTCCGACCCCCCCTATCGACCCCCGATACTCGATAAATCTGAAAACTAGGAAAGTTTCCTAATTTCGATGGGATTCCTTCCAAATCTCAATGGGACTTATTTTAGGAGTTTCTACTCTATAAATAGGACGTCCCTAAGCCTCTTTTACTCCTTTTACAACCCTAATTGAATTGAGAAAAAGAGAAGAGAAGGAAGAGAAGTAAAGAAGAGAAGAAAGCAAAAGGAGAAGAGTTACAGAGAAGGAGTATTCTTCTCAGGTATGGATACTAATTCCATGATTTGCTAAAGACCTTAGGATAGATAATGCAGAGAGTATGATCTCGGAGAAACCCAAACCATCAACCTATGGTTAGGTTTTCATGGAAAACCATGGGGGAAAATCATGAAAGCCATACAGGTGGTAGAATTATGGTTCTAGACCATAGAACATGTGTATAATGAATTATAGGAACAAGCCATAGGACCCCAAACACGAAGAATGGATTTAAGGAAGAAAATCGACCAAAACCCATAGGGGGTTGCATGGGGGGTCGATGGCGAATCGACCCTACCAGACTCTAAGCATCGACCCCCAGTGTTCGGAAAGTCCAGAATAGGGGTGGTCGCACCCAGGGTCGATCATTACTCCGACCCTACCTCCGACCCCCAGTTAACAGAATGGTTTTTAAATTCAGAATTAATTCTAATTAAATTCTATCGACTTTGTTAGGTTTTCTAGCAATATAATAACAATATAAAGGTGATCTTAAAGCTTGTAAGAGGATCTATTAGCAAGCTAAGGTGAGGAGACAGAACTCTAAACTAATTGGTTAATAACAAACTGTTTTCTCTTTTCTTGAGTCCAATGCCATGCTTGATCCTATGCGAACATGTTTGTAATGTTCATATAACATGTCATCCAATATTTCTATTATTTGTTCATACATATTTACTTTATTGTTTATAACATGATGATGATGATGATGATAGAAATAGGTATGTGAATGTATGTGTGTGGTTGGTGTACTTGATGCGAGCGAGTATCAGCGAAGGTGTGATGGGAACATCAATAAACATTAACCTTTGGCGGGTCACAGCACTTTAGCTCTATCTCTAACTCAAGTCTTGTGCATTAGCATCGTCGTATCGCCATTACTTTAGCAGAACTATTACGTCGTAGAGTATCAGGGGAGGTGGTCTCGGTCCTTGTAGTCTCTGACTCTACCGGGGGGCCTTAGCTCTATCTCTATGGACGTTCTTAGGTATGGCACTGTACAGCAATAAACGTTAACCTTTGTTGTACAATGTTATGGTAGGGTGGATGGGGACGATAATAAACGTTAACCTTTGGGCGGACTTTCACACCCTGTGTATAGAGGCGGGGTCAATAAACGTTAACCTTTGACCACCCAACCTTTCTATTGCGCATTGCAAACTTTAAACCAGACCAAAGATATGAATTGACTGCATGCATATGTATTGTTGCATTGTTTTATTTTGCTCACTGAGCCATGATGTGTGCTCACCCCCTCGACGTCGAATATTTTTAGTTGATGATGCAGGTACTACCATCGAAGATATGTCAACGCTCCAGTGTATGGTCACGTGGCGGCAATGGAAGTTGAAGATGAAGTGGATACACATGACTCCTCTTGCGAGTGCAACTCATGTGTATTCGATTAGATTTTTAGTTTTCTTTATTTGGATTTATTAAAGACATGTATTTGATACTTATTTATGTCTTAGTTGATACAGAATAATTTACTATTTAAATATTAATATCACAGTAGATTCTCAGTTCATTTTACTATAAGACTTCCGCTATTGTGTATTTACTCTGATTATGAATGTGGATATATGAGGTTTAGATCAGTCGGATACCACCTGTACGAGATCCTGGTTGAACCGTTGATTTGTTAGCGGTTCATCACACCATTCTGAAGTGTGCCGAGTTGGGGTGTGACACCTTTTAGGCACTAGGTGTACTGAGGTGCACATGGAGAGGGGGAGCTTACTACATGTATATTTTTGTCCCTAGATAGAATCTGTTGATTGCAGAAAAGTATAAGTGCTTGGAATCATCAAGTGACACAATACAATTCTTTGAGTAGTTGCATTTTGGTAGAGCAATCATCAAATAAGCAGTGTTATGTCAGTCAAAGGATATAATAGTCAGTGATGGTGTCAAAGTTGTGTAATATTGAGTATGGCAGCTAGAAGAATTTATTTGCATCAATGTGTTTATCAGAAACAGTTGGTACAGTCTTCCATGGCAAAGTCCAAGTACAGTTTTCAGGATGGATCAGCTTGCACTGGTGATATGGGGAGTTATATTATTTCTATTTGATTACAAAGGCGAAGCAAATTTACAACTTGTGGTTATTGTTGAGTGCTGCAAACATTTGTTTATTGGTGGATATCCCTTCAGGTACCCTTTGTATAGCATGAGCAATGATGGGTGGATATGAGGACCAGTGGAGCAATTGAGTTTTCAACTCATAGGTCTGAGAAGATGCATATGGGGACTCCTATGTAGTTTGAACACTCACACTTATAGGATTGGAAAGATGCAAATGGGCACTCCTATAAGTGCTTGTATCCCACATTGGGAAAGATTGCTCAGAAGATGTAGCAGTGAGTCATGGAGTATGAAGTAATCTTCAACTGCCTAAGATGTGAGATTAGAAGAGCTGGCAGTGACAAGTTGGTTGTTTTAAGGCAGAATTCTTCAGAAAATGTGTCCATTCTAACAGAGAGTGTTGAAGACTCATGCATGACCATATAACCAATGGGGTAATAGTGTTCAATTTATAGAGGCCATCAACATTGCATCCATCACCAATAATATGACAATCAAGTAACATAATAAATCTATCTTTATTAAAATTAATATTGTAACAAGCCTGAATAAGTCTTGAAACAGAAATTAAATTTTTCCTCATAGAGGATACATAAACTAGATCTATAAAATTATCTCATTGTAAATAAATCCTAACTATTCTTATGGCTTCAACTCCCACTCGTACTCCATTGCCCACGTACACGCTGATTTCATCATTGTTAGGCGTCCTGCTGCTTAAAAACCCCTACAAGGAATGAGTAACATGGACAGTGAAGCCAGAGTCAAACCATCAAGAATCCACATGAGCATCTGTTAGATAGGATTCAAAACAGACAAATGTGCAAAAAATACCAGTATTAGGTTTCTTCTTTTCCAACCAGGCTGCTCTGGCTCTGCAATCCTTCTACATATAACTAGATTTTTTGCACCAGAAACATTTAACAACACTCAGATCCTTCTTCTCTTTCTATTCCTTGGTACCCTTATCATAGGGTTTTCTGCCCTTTTCCAGTTATTCTTTTCCTTTCTGTGAAGCCTAGATCCTTGTTTTCCCTTATTCTTGTCATAGTGACCTTAGTTGGTTGTCAAGTTAGCACTCTCGACCTTCTACTGTTTAAACAATTTCTCATCTTCAGTGTAGACTGAAGTGAGCTCATCCAGTGTCCATTTATCTTGGGAAGTCTTGTAGGCTGTCCTAATATGTTCGTATTGTTCTAGAAGAGACCTCAATACAAAGTATATTAGGACATCTTTAGTAATTGGATTACCAAGTCCCTTGAGCTTCTCAGCAACTCCTTCCAAATGAATTATGCGATCTCTCACACTCCCAGTCCCATTAAACATAGTACTAGTCAACATAATCATCAGTTCAACCACCTTCCCAGTTTCAAAAGCTTCATACTTAGCTTGGACAACTTTTAATAATTTTTTTGCATTGTCTAATTCAGGAATGCTATCTAAGATAGACTCTAGGATAATCTCCTGAATAACCAATGAATACTTTTTATTTGTATTTTCTCATTTATCTATGTCTTGCACTTCTGCCTGTGTACTATTTTCTGTTATGGCTTCAGGTTTCTTTTCCCTTATGCTTATGTCCAGGTCAGAAAGACCTATTGCTATCTTTAGTTCCCTAAGTCATTTCCTATAGTTGGTTGCAGATGACATAGGTATAGAGACTCGGTAACTTGCTTAAATAAACATCATGTGGTATTTAATCATCATAATAAGTGTTAACTATAATATAGAGTAAATGAATATGATTCCATGATTAATACCAAACAATAATTAACTAGCAAGAAAATGTATACTACATAAGCAAGCTAATTAATTCATTTGAAAGATCAACCAGACTACATATACATCCTTTGGGACAATATATGCACTGGTCATTTCAATAGTTGTGCTAAACTACAAAGGAATAATGGTTGTCAGAATTTTATCACCTTTGGATAAATGTAAAATATTTAGACCAATACCCCTTAAGCCATGTGCATGATCATTGTTTAATCTTGACAACACCACCTTTGGGTGGATATTACCTAACTGGGCTGTCATTAAACTGTGAAATACTTTGAGTTTGAAAACACCACAATGAAACTGAATGTGCCACTTTAGTGGTCACCACCCAATCCCATTATAATATTTACAAAACTCGAATTAAATAGTAAAATGGGAATCTTTAACATGTGTTAAAATATGTAAGCATTTATACTCAAATAGTCACACATCATGCACCATACATCTCATCATGCATCTGGTAATTAACAAATGGAACAAATACTGCATAAAAAATCGTAAACTGTATTCGAAATATACTTCAAAAAAGGTACTGTTTTTATCAAAAACACCTTCTACAGGGATCTGAAACTACACATACTATATACGAGAAGGAGTGTGACGAGATGAATCTGACAGAACAAACCTGAGGTCCATTGGACCTTCCATGCACCGGTTAAAGAGGTGCGTGAAACCCACTCTCTGGGAACTGGTTTAGACCATGGAAATAAGTCTAAAATCAAACCGATACCGGCCCGGTTTTTAGCCAAACTGGTACCTGTTTGGAATGATCCGAACTTGTCGGTCTGACCACCAAGCCGGGTCTGATGTCAGGTCAAACCTCTGGTCAACGGGTCAGATCAACGGTTAATGGTCAATGGGTCCAGGTCAATGATCAACGAGTATCTGTGTCATACATGTTGACCCACAAGTATACCCACAACCGACTCAGCCGCCAATTCACCGTTTCAACTCGTTAGGGTTTCCAAGTAGTACGAACGTGATTTGGACAAGTAGTACGAACGTGATTTTCTTTTTGGTACGAACGTGATTTGGACAAGTTCGTTCGAATAGATTGAAAAGATTCATTCTTAACAATCAA
This sequence comes from Protea cynaroides, assembly GCA_028583415.1. Taxonomy (NCBI): domain Eukaryota; kingdom Viridiplantae; phylum Streptophyta; class Magnoliopsida; order Proteales; family Proteaceae; genus Protea; species Protea cynaroides. Next base: position 23,690,008 of record CM053276.1, read on the forward strand.
AACTCATAGATTAACGCATATACCAAGATATACCATTGATTCTAGGTCTGTAGGTCTAGCTCTGATACCAACTATTAGTTTTATTGGCCTACAGATCACTACGAACACAATGGTCACATCAATAAATCATATAGTTAACAATGTAATCACATACCTCTGTGTTTAATCTCCCTTTAGGTCTTCAAGCTTTGATCGCAATCCCTCGATTACAGTCTTCCATAGCCTCTAGAGGATATCCCAATTCTTTTGCTAATGGATGTAGAGAGAATTATTTCACAAACTGTGGCTATGGCGACTCTGATCTAGTATTTATAGAGTACTGTCATAACCCTTAATTCCCTTCCCATAAATATAATTAAGGTTATCATTCTCAACCCAGTGGCAAACCAACTGAATCAGTTTTTACCGTATCAATCTCCCATTGAATGACTAGTTTAGGTAATTAATGAAGCCCATAATTCCAACACCATTAAGCAGAATTGAAGAACTTGCATGGGTGTTTGGGAGAAATGATTCTTGTTTGAAGCTTCAATGAGAGCTATAATGGGGTTTTCTATGTTCTCAAGGCATTAAAAGCTTGGAATGATAATTTGCCATTGAAGATGAGCTATGAGAGCTTGAGTGAGCCTATGAAGAATTGAAAATTCATATTGAAGTGAAGAAAAATTTCTTAAAGGCTTATTGTGCTTCAATGAAGACTTGAATGAGTTTTTGCCGTCAATGAGAGAGATGTGAACTTGGTTGTAGAGAAGAATAGTGGAAAAAGGCAAGGGAGCATCATTGTGACTGTCATCACTTAAAAAGTCAAGGTTCTTGCTGTGTTGAGTTAATTGAAGATTTCAATGAGCTATCTGGAGTACCAGAGACATCTCTGGATTTTTGAAAGCTAGGGTTGTAAGCATTTCTATGCCTTGTATATTTACATTGTTTTCATTTACAAATATACTGGTGTAGGTGAATATATTAGATACCTAACTAGTGGGGAAAATTTGTAAGGCAATCATCAGCCTAAAAACTATTATTGTTAGCTTCTCATGGGTGAGGGTTATGCTTGGTGTGTGCAGCGTGTGCTGAACACTGGTATATTGATACCTGAATTGTAGGCATATTTGTGCCCTCCTAAATGCTCAATAAACTAGGTGTATATACTCTTTGCTGTGTATATAGCTAAAAGAAGCGTATTAAATATATACGGAGTCTGTTGGGCATTACTCCGTGGACTAACCATCACACACTGTGGTGGTGAACCATGTATATCTGTGTTGTGGATGCTGTGTAGATTGTACATATACTATTATCGTGAAGTGTGTGGAATGACCTGTAGGATAGGTGTGCACAACATAGTATACCTAACCACTCTGTGGTAGCGAGGTGGTTGTGCATACGACTGTATTTATGATTGCTTCTATGATACTGTGGTTATGAGCAGTGAGTGTGAGTGTCAACTCAGGGCAGGGCATCGTCAATGAATTATTTAGAATAATTTTTGAAGACATTAATTCACCCCCCATCTCAATGTCAACCTGTGATCAACAACTACTACCAAGATAAGCATGTAAAAAATCTGATCGAGTAAATGAACAGTTATGACTATTGACTTTACTATCTTGGGGTAGGTTATTCTTAAAAATAGAGAAAAATATTACCATATCGTCACTGTGGGATGTTTACATGTGCCCTCTCACTCTCGACATTCTCTCTCATATGAATCAGATATGATAATCATACTTTCTTCCCTAACCATATGGTTTCTATTGATTTTTTTTTTCCAATGCCCGATTGGTTTGACGTGGGGCCCCCAAGTTGGCAGCATTGAGATCTCTCTCCTAGTTATCTATTGGGTTGAAGATGGTTGGCCAGCACGGCCATCTGTGCAGATAACTTTTAAAGGTATTTTGAGCCAAGGTTGAGAATTTTATGGTAATTTCGAACATTAATGGAGAGTTGGAAACAAAAATTAATGATCAATGGTTAACGGTCATACAAAAAGATTCCATTTTACGCTTTGACACAAACCTCGTCTTTTTTTTATTTTTTCTTTTTCTTTTTTTGGTAAGAAAATCTCTTCTCCTTATACTTGTTCCTTATACTTGTTGAAGATCAAGAATGATGATAAATGGATCTCGTCTGTCATAAGTAGTTCGGAAAATGACTAATGTCTCATGTTCGTGAGATCAAAACCCAAGCATAAATGCATAATTGAGCCCCAAAGTAGATTAAGGGTGGATTTGAATGATTGTTTTCTTGGGGTTTCAAAGATTACTCGTTGCTGCATGTTGTGGATGCTATTGGCCAATGTGGAGGTTTATGTTTACTAAATGATGGTTCCTTCTATTGCTAAATGTCAGTACGAAAGTCCACGTCGTCAGCCAAACTCAGCCAGTTCAGTAGCCGACCTCCGTATTCAGCGGGCCGGTGAAGAAGCCCTGTCAAATCAGCTCCCACACCCGGCAGAGCTTAACCGGATGCACAGCCAATCTCTTACATATAGCAGGTTGTCAGGGTTGCCCTGCCAACTCAGCATCGTCGTCCCACAAATCTCTTGGACTCCAAAGTCCGATCCTGTTGGCACCCGACTTTTTCAGAACGCGGACCTTCGAGCTATTCAGTCTCGTAGGTTTACGAGCCATGACTCCATAGACTTCTACATGCACAAGGACATATCTGTGCAAGGACATCTATCAGCACTCGTACCCCGTACGGACTCCTACCTCCAGAAGAACTCCTGTCCTACTCGGACTCGATCTCTTGCACGAATGCAGGGGATCGCAGCCATCCGACTTGGACAGCTAGCAAAATCAATCCATACGGGGACAAATACAACCTTACACAACTCATGCCTAGTTCTATAAATATACTCAGTCTCGATGGTAAAATCATTCCACTTTTAAGCCATAACTCTCTTTACAACCCCACTTACTCCATATTCATATTCTCATATTGGAATCTTGACTGTTCATACTCAGAACTGATAGGCATTCTCTGATTGCAAGCTCATCTTGTTTCCAGAGTCGACGGTGCAACTTCTGACTACAAGACTAGGTTATTTTTACTATTGATTGATTGATTGATTATTATTATTATTATTATTATTATTATTATTATTTTGATATTTTGAATCATCTTGTGAGATGCCACTTGTTGCTGATTTGCATATATCATTCTTCCTCCCTTTATATTTTACCTTTGGTGAGTTCGGATCACCATCCTCTGTAGCTTGATTCCTCCCCTTCCATCTCCTCCATGTGTAAGATCTTCCATTTTTTAGGCCGCTTGGTTATATGATTAGGATTTTAGGGATTTTGTTTGTGACAAATGGAGCCACTTGAATTGTAGTAGTATTAGCTTAAGGAGATAGCCTCCATTGGCTCCTTAAGAGATGGAACAAAGAAGTTTTTGGATCCATCTCTAACCTCAAGGAAAAATGGCACCATGACCTATCTACCCTTTATGATTTTAGTGCATCCATCTCTGACCTTGAATTAAGGATTGAGGTTCTCTTCCTAGCCGAGTAATTGAATCAGACGTGGAAATTTAGGGACAGATATGTCCAAGAAGACAAATCAATGGAAAAACCGTATCTCCTTTCTTCGAGATTCTAATGGCATTGTGTTTCCTCGCCCTCCTACTGCTATTTCTCATTTATTTGTCTTGCACTTTTCTTCTCTCTACAACCCCATAGATTTGTTCTGTTTAGGGACCTTTTCCACCTGGTGCTGATTGAGGTTGTTGACCTTAATTTCCCTGTATCGACAACCCAAACTTGGATTAGATTGGAGGGTGGTGTCCTCTTTTCCATGTAAGAACGTAAAAGAGATTTATATTTATACATAATATGTTATTATTCAAATTCAAACCGAGGACACGTATACGGTTTTTGAAATATTGTTACATGTATGCTGTTAGATAATAAGACGGAAGGCTCAGATTCACCCGAATCTTAGGTGTCGGTCATCTAACAAGACGGCCGCCTCTCCTCCCAAACTTATGGGAAGAGAGGATTTGGATACAAGAGTTATCTCAACGATTGAGTTCTCTTCTCTTAAGTAGGACTTTTCTCCTTTCATGATTCTTTGGGAGTCTTTCGCCCAACAACCGAGTTTGAATTTTGAAATTCTTCATTATCCCGTTGTGAGTTAATGCACTGCACTTTTGAATTTAAAAGTTTGGTTTCGATATCTCCTATGGTTTCGTAATTGTTCTTCGAATTTGAAACTTTGAGAGTTATTCTATCATTTGTATTATCACAATTGGGTTTTGAATTTGAATTTGAATTTGAATTTGATATTGACATCATGCTTTCATGGGATGTACTTTTACAAAAACAAGTTTGGTTTGCTAGCATGAATGCTGAACGTCTTCACTGAGTTGGTTTTCCTAGACCGCTCCGTGATGTTTTTCAATTTTTTTTTCTCTCTCTCTTTAATATTGCAGGAAAGAAATCCTCTCCCGCGACAGGAGGTTCCTGTTGCTGATCCAAGGGCTGGGATCAGTCGGCCCGCCTACCAATACATTGGGGAGGTGGGCCGACTGAAATCCCACCCTTGGCAGGCGGCAGGTGGGCGGGAGAGGATTTCTACACTAATATTGCAAGGCTTTTGGCCTGTCCTTTCTTTGGTTAGAAAAGAGAATCAGTCTGCCCACAACTGCAACTGTGCCCACAACTGCAACTGCGTCACTTCCAGACCACCAACAGCGATTGCAACTCAACTTCCTTTCGGCAACTTCCTGTCGGCAACTTCCAAACCCCCAAAACCCTAACCCCTGAGACTGTTCGCACATTCAATTTCCCAAAACCTTAACCCGTGTGCTTGTTCGCACAAAATTGTCGATAATGGTTAAATGCTAACCTCACAATCACAAGTTACATGAACATCTATGTATTTTTTTCAAACTCCATATTTTATTTGTCAGATCTTCTTCCCACATGGTAACCTCTCTATACCTTTGGGAACCATCAATTGGGTGTGACGCCATAAACAGATCTCAAGGATATGGGGAGATGATCTCCACTCATATTTTACAGGGTTACTATTGCCCCAATCACACAAAAGGTTTACCCATCTTTAAATATAACGTAATTATGCGTACGAATATTATTGAATTACAAAATGGGATGAACTGAATCCAAAGTGGCAACTACGATTCCATTTGATAATCATTCCAATCCTTGATCTCAGTGATTCTTACTCCATGGGAGTAGTTTAGGAATAGAATATTGATTAGTAAATATGGTCCAATCCCATACTGCTAGGGATTGAACCACTCCGAAAAACAAAAAGAGTAAGATTCTTGGAGTTTCTTTTCCAACTTCTGTGTGCTCCTAAGGGTGTCAAAACTGGGCCCGACCCGGTAGCATGGACCGAGCCAGCCCGATATAACCCAAACCCAGCCTGGACCGAGCCTTAATGGACAGGTTTTGGTCTGAGCTTGTAAAGCTCGACACCGTTTCAGCCCAAACCGAAACCAAATCGGACCGATCCGTTAAGAAGCCCGAATTAGCCCAAACCGATAAAACCCAATCCGAACACCGGTAAGGTCCGTTCGGGCCCAATTTCTTAATTTTAATGGTTTTAAATTTTAATAGATTGTGTTACACTATTAGAGTTCACTTCATGATCTAGAAGATTATGTGAATCTATAGTTGAAAAGATTATGTTAATTGTTATAGTTTATTAAATTACATACATATGGAAGGAATAATGCTAATTTTATAGATAAAAATAATAAAATAGGCTATATAGATTACATATAAAAGGGGCCCAATAAGCCCGATAAACCCGATCCGAACCGAATCAACCTGAAATCACCTCAATAAACCCAACCCGATATCAAACCGACACCGGACCAGCCCGTTACTTATTGTGTCCAGTGTAGCCCACCCCAGCCCGAACTCTTAATGGACATGTTTTGGGCTAGGCTTATAAAACCCGACACCGGTTCAGTCCGGACCGAAACCGGCGCAGACCGGCCCGTTGACACCCTTATGTGCTCCTAAGCAAGTGAATGAGAGCAAAGGCTGTTAGAAACGACTCCCGTACAGTAGTCTTCATCCACTATTTTTCACCTCTTTCCGCAAAGATTTTCACAGCAACGCATTTGTGCGACATTGAAGTTGCGGGTTTTGGAATATATTTTGTGGGCTTGATTAGTTATCGGGCCCATTGAGTAATGGGAGTCTGTTTCACTTGGTAGACTGCTTTAGTCTAGTTCGTCACAAGATAAAGAGATAGGTAAACCTTGTTTCAGTGTGGTACTAATTAAAATTTGGGATAGTATTATATACACTAAGTCATGAATCCTTATAACCTAGTTGTTATCCTCTGTCTGCACCCACGAGCATTGAGAATCAGGTGGAACCTCTAAGGGCTGTGGAAGACTGTGATCAAAGTTTCAAGTTTAACGACGAAAATCAATCTCCTATGCACAGGGTATGTCTTTACAATTATGATTTACATTATGTTATAAATCTTTGTATAGATTGATTAGGGTTTCAAGTAAAATCCTGGATAAAAAAAAAGTCTAATTGTCTGTATCAAAGTTTATCCATACAGACCTAAGATCAATGGGAATTGATTATGAAGACTTGTAATGATTGACTGAATTGAAAGAAAAAAATTTTTCAAATTTTAGATCGAATCTATCGAAGGTTCTTACGGATGAAAAATTTTTGACGGCGAAGTATATCAAATTTTATACCATTAGAAAGAGCACAGAAAGACATGTCAGCAATATAAAAATCTCCGCCACCAGACATGCTACCACGCACTGGTGGTAGCCGCTAGTGAATTTCACTCGTGGAGGAAAGAAAAAAATTTTTTAATGCGGCATTGACCTAGTCATTGCTAGGTCAACTCGGAAACCCTAACGGTTTAGCTCAGCCGCAATCTAACTATGCCCTAGTTGAACCAGGGGACAGACCCGCTTGTCACCGTGTGTGTAAACACGTGCGACCTTGTCAACTGTTTACTTGACTCGATGACCAGGTCCACTGACCTGGCTTACCGAACCCACAGCCTGACCCGGTGACCCATACTTTGGCCTGAATCCAACCCAACAAACCCGTATTTTGACCAGAAAACCCAACAGGCTGAACCGGGTTCAGATCGGCAGTTGGATCAACAAACCAACCCGGTGGTGATGGCTTCATCTTCTGTATTTTATTTCTGGTATGAGTGTGAATTGCTGTGGGAGTTCAAAATGTGAGTTTGTAATACCATCTTTGAACATTCGCCATTTTTCTAAATCTTGAGTCGCTTAAGTTTGGTAAATGAGGCCCTTGTTTGATCTTTAGTGTTTGGTTCCGAGCTTGGGTTGGTCATCTCAGAGTAAGTTATTCTAATAAAATCATTGAATGTACCAGAATATAAGATAGCATTATAATTCAGATTCGTCTGTAACCATCTTATCTACTTCATTTCTGGAGGACAATTTGGCATATTAACTCACAAACTTTAAATGAGGGGTTTCAATTGCCTTTATGGTGTTAGCAGACCTCAAAATTGATCTTTCCAATTAAATGACCCCTCCAACTCAATTTGGTAAGCTTGGATTTGGGATGTAACCTCAGACGGTAAAAGGAAGATGAATTGAGGAAATGAAGAAGTGTTATATGACTTTAGCAATCTAATCCGTACAAGAATTTGCAGTAGTTTCTAGTTTGCCTTGTTACTTATTAGTTCAACTTGATTGACTTTTAGAACTCAGTGACTGAGAGTTTGTGGGAGAAATTGTTGAGGTCTCAGTAAGTGTACTCTATACTAGACTCTGCTTGAATCGCAATGCTTCAAACATTCAAGTTACGTGGGTTTTACAGTCTGCTCTGAAATCGATTCCAGAGCAATGTCACCAAACACCATCGTACTCTCAAAAAACATAGAATCGCCAAAAGTTACTCTTAACCTAGATTAGGGGATTGAGAACAGGATGGTAATCGAACAAGCCCTACACATCCCAACTTGTTCCTTCGCAACCAATGGTGACGGCTTAGGCCTTTGGACCAGCAGATTGGAGTGTCAATTCTAATATATGGCGATCCGTATCGATTGAATCAATTAGAGTGTAACAGTAATGTGACCAGATTTTTATTTTTTTATTTTGGGTCTTTTTTTGTTATAATTTTTTTTTTTTTTTAGTATGACAAGATGAAAGTTGATAGGTGTATACGGATCCTATAATTTTCCATAAAAATAAAAAATGAATTTTTTTGCCTTCTTTTACACTATAATTTAAAAAAAAAAAAAAACCCATAAAAAAACAATAACTTAAAGGGTTAAAGAAGACATGCCACCCATATATATTTCCTCCACACATCCTTCCCTCTCTCTTCCTTCAAATCTGACCCCTCTTTCTCTCTCTTCTAAGTGCGCAGATAACGATTCTCCCTGTACCTTCATTATTCTACTAATATATAAAATTTTAATTTGCCCCACTAGCATGTATATCCTCCTCCCCAATCTTGAATAGTTTTGTTAAATCAAACTTCTTTTACACATCCCCCAAGAAGTTCCTACCAAAGGATGCAACTTTTGAGGGTAGTAAAACAGGCCCTTCAATACACTGGCTAAACACTGACGACATAAATGTCAGATATTCCCTCTTCACTGAACTCCTAGTTTTCTTTTTCTTTTTTTTTCCTTTTTTTTTTTTTCTTTTTTTTTTTTAATCCATTAATGCAATTCGTATACCCTCACTCTTTCCCCGTACAGCATTAATAAGAAATTGGTTCAACCGTTGGCCAAAAATCTTGGTCGAGAATGACTCACTGACATGGCGCTGAGCTTCTCTGCCCATCCTCTCTGCCATCTCAGGATCGATAATGAACGCTGCCATAGCCACTGAGAATTTCAGTGGGGTTGGGTCACAAAGGAACCCTGTGACCCCATCCATTATAGTCTCTACAGGACCCCCACTATTGCATGCAATAACAGGTTTTTGGGCTGCCATTGCCTCCAAAGGAACAATACCGAAGTGTTCATCCTACAAAAATTTAACAATTTATCATAACTCAATAGAATCTGATCAAAGTGAAGTGAAGGGTATTTTCAGGGATTGCACCTTTGGAGTGTAAAGGACACATAGGCAATCGGATAGGAGGGCATTCCTTTCCGCTGTCGAGCAGGACGTGATGAAGCGAACCTTGTCAGAGACTCCTAACCTTTCTGCTAAGCTTTTAAGTTCTTCCAAGTACTCCACATTCTCCTTGAGACGTTTATCAAAGCCACCTGAAACATAGAAATATAAAATCCATATTCAATCACTAATGCAACACTATAACAAACCATATCCAACCATTTGATGCATATTTGGATACATATGATCAGAGAAATACTAGAATAACATTAAATGGTCAGTAAAACTGCATATTTCTGTAAGTTTAGATCCATCCATCAGATTGGTCCTTACTTCTGATATGGTTTTCACATCATCAATCCCTTCCTTCCATATCAGTTTTGTGCTGATCCATTGGTTGGATTAGCCACAGGTGTGAGTTACTAATTTTAAGTTCCTAGTCTCTATTTTCAAGCACACCCCCACAACTCTACATCCAGCTGTTGGATCAAGTTGAACTTTTTAGGCATTGAACATACCATGGGAGACATTCTACTACAGTTTCAGCCCAATCCAACGTGTGGTTTGTTAAATATGAGAAACTGAAGTTTCTGGATCTTCTACACCCTGCGGCCAGCCAATGGTTGATGCTGGTTGGTCTGTCCATTTTTAGCATCATTTCAATATCTTTCTCAAAACTGTTGGTGTTTTAAAACAATGATCATACCCTACCGTCATAAGTTATTGCATTGTTCCTTATACTATTTTAATGGCCGAACTTTAAGACTGCTAGTGATTCGATCCTACTGTGGGGCTGGTTCCTTAATTGATTAGTTAGGGACTGGTCTTACAGTAATAACCCTATACAAATCCCATCTTTTGTTTCCTTTTCTCATTTTTTTTGGGTTTCAATTGGACAAGGAGGGATACGGTACAGGGAAGAACACTACATCCATTGGGGGGTTCAATTGAACTTCGGCCATGCTTGATAGTCTAGTTCTGTCCATGCAGAAACAGTGAGTATATCCAGGTAATTAACTCCACTTCGTTCTGACAATCGGGCCGATTGGCCTCAAAGTTACATTGCAGGAAGGCCTATAGGAAGGTTGGATGATGTCAAAATATGGCCTGCAACTGATGGACAGATCTGAAGATATTTGAGGTTGAAGAACTCAGTAGAAAGACTTCGTGAACAGTGTTTGGCAGCAAACTTTCTTTTTTCTAATTTTGCATATAACTAAGAAAAAAGAAAAGGGGAAATCTATGAAGCAAAGAGAAGGATTGAAAGGTTGGGGATATGATCTAAGGCATCTGACATCCCACCTTAAGGCCTAGGCAGTCTCTCACTACCGGAGATCTCTCACCTCAAGAGTCTCTCACTCCAACTCTCTCACAGCACATATAGTATGAGTCACTAGTCATTCCATTACTAAAAATTGAGGAGCACAGCTCCATTACAACTCAATATATAGACTTTAATTACCAACCACCGAATTGAGTACAAGAGAAGCTCCATCGTGGGCTGCTTTACATAAAATAGTAATTAAACAAAATAGAAACTGAAAAGAAAGCAAATAAAAACTAGGGAAAATTTTCACGCGCATCCCCTGTACTTTTCCTTAAAGGCACCCAACCCCCTAGTTCGCAGTTAATTACACAAACCTCCCCTTATGTATATCATACAAACCCTGTCCGTTATGACAGGTCTGTTAGCTGATGACGTGGCCTCCTCTAAAATTTCTTAATGCCAAAACTACTTTTGTACCCGTGTTAAGTTACCCTTTACCCTGTGCTTAGTTCTTTGTCATTGTTGCAATCTTCTTGCAATTGACGGGAACAAAGACGAGGCTCTGAAATACCTGAGAATTGGAGGAGAAGCTTTGGAACTCAGCGATTGCACTTGTGCACTGAAATTTGTCATGAAAGCTCAAGGCCTCAATCCAACCTTTCCTGTCGACGATCTCTTGTCAAGGCTGGAAGGTGAATTATGTGATCCTCCAGCTCCGGATTCATCCCCACCAACGATGTTCCCCAAGACGAAGTAAACTCTTATAGCAAATTTTCGGTTAATTCTTCCGTTAGGCACAGAGTCCCACCAGGTGGATCTTTGTTGACGATTTCTAAGTCTTACACAGATGAGCAGATCTCGATCGTCAGAGAGATAAAGAAGAAAGATTACTATGAAATTTTGGGGCTATAAAAGAGATGCTTTTGAAGACGTCAGAAAGGAATATCAGAAACTGTCTATGAAGGACCATCTAATATAAAACAAAGCTCCTGGGGATGAGGAAGCATGGGTTCGAGCTTCAAGCAGTAAGGCCAAAATGGCTGATTACTTGATTATTTGTTTTTTCTTAATTTTAATGGACATCAACACTAAATATATCTTATATACCTTCGTCTCTCTTACTTTGTGTGTGTCTCAGGTGAAAAGAACTTGGAACTGATTGGCAGGATATAGGCTTCGTCGATACAAAAATTTTGTGGAACTTTCACCATTATTCCCATATTAGGTAAATTAAAGGTCTAAATTTCAGATCCAGTTGTTTTCCAGATGGGTTGATTTAGAATGAAAAAGATATTGCTAAGAACAAGGGTTTGAAAAGGGAGAGCAAGCGGAAGGTGGGGAAGAAGATGAAGAAACCAATCAAACCAAGGCTACCAAGCTGCGCATTATTTCTGTTACTTTAATCCTCAATTGATCTACAACCAATCGGAGAGGAAAGGGGACATAGAACACTCAAAACATCATCATCTCGCCTTAGTCCTACCTACAATTAGTGACTTATGGTTCGCGGAACCATTGCAACCTCCATCACTCGATTATGTTACTCCTCTGTCCATCTTTCACTTGCTTAGCAAGAGTATACGGTTTTCTTGTCTGCTCTTGGGGGATAGAAAGAGAGACGTTAAAAAACAGAGAATTACAGCAAAAAAAAATAAGGACTTCTTTTCATGGTGGTTGGTAAAATGACAAAGAAAAAGTAAGGTGAAAGGCAAGAAACAGCAATCACCTTCTTAATCAATTCTTCCTTTGGAAGAATAAGGGTTCATTATTGGACACTTGTAGTATACACTGCTTCAAATCTTCACTAAGAAGCAAGTGGTAGTCATGGTACAGCCTCCTCCGCCCATCTCTCTCTAAATACAAAAATTTCAAACGAATCTCAATGCTGTGAAGAAAACCTCATTACGCTATTCCCTCGTCGCCATCGGCTTGAGAATTGCAGATGGGCTTTTGTAGCGAGACCCACTGTATCTCCACTCCAAACACCGGCCAATTACTCACTAGCAACGAATTGTCTAAATTCACAAAGCTCCAATGCGCCATGCATCCCTCCTTCCAAACCCCAAAGGAATATGAGTTGGTGTTCACAAGAGGGCAAATAGGTCATTTTACAATTTTCATTAGTCAAATTAATAGAGTGGGGTGCGGTTGTAATTAATAGCAAACTCAGGGGGTTGGGTGCCTTTAAGGAAAAGTATAGGAGGAGGTGCGTGAAATTTTTTCTAAAAACTATCTATTATCAACAACAACAACAACAACAAAAAAGTTTTATCCCAACTAAATGGGGTCAGCTACATGGATTCTTGTTCGCCAATCAGTTCTGTTTGATGTCATACTTGAAGCAAGGCCTAAGTTAAACATGTCTTTCTTCAACTCCCCTAAAGACATCTTAGGTCTACCCGTAGCTCTTTTAAACCCTTCAATCTGTATCAAATCACTCCTCCATACAGGAACATCTAACGGTCTCCGTTGAACATGGTCATACCATCTCAAACGACTTTCTCGTAGCTTATCATGTATCGGCGCTATTCCTAAATCAGCTCAAATACGATCATTCCTTACCTTATCCTACTTAGTTTTGCAACACATCCATCTTAACATTCTCATCTCAGCTATACTAAGTTTATCAATATGATATTTCTTTACTGCCCAACATTCTGCGCCATACATCATAGTCAATCAAATGAATGTCCTATAGAAATTTTCTTTAAGTTTTAAAAGAATTCACCCATCACACAACACTCCAGATGAACTTCTCCACTTCATTTATCCTATTTTAATCCTTTATGAAACATCATCGTCCATATCACCTTCTTTCTTTATGATTAAACCTAGATACCTAAAATGATCACTTTGTTGTATCTCCCTTTCAAGTTCACCACCTCATTATCCATCCTTGTGTGACTAAAGTTACACACCATATACTCCATCTTTGTTCTACTTATCTTAAAACTTTTTTATTCCAATGATAATCTCCATAGCTCCAACTTTGCATTAATCTCTACTTTTGTCTCATCCACCAAAATAATATCATCAGCGAAAAGCATACACCAAAGAACTTCATCTTGAATGTCTCTGGTTAGATCATCCATAATGAAGGCAAACAAATAAGGGCTTAAAACTAATCCTTGATGTACCCCCACTGTAATTGAAAATTTACGACCTTGACCCCTCACGGTTTTCACACTAGTCACCCCATTATAATACATATACTTAACTATGTCTACATATTTGCTTGAAACGCATCTTTTTCTAGTACTTATCAGATTAACTCCCTAGAGACTCTATCATAAGCCTTCTCTAAATCAATAAAAACCACATGAAGGGCCTTCTTGCCTTCTCTACATCTTTCAATAAGTCTCTTAAGCAAGTAAATAGCCTCTGTCGTGGATCTACATAGCATAAAACCAAACTGGTTCTTCGTAATGGTAGTTTCTTTTCTCAAGCGGGTTTCAATAACTCTCTCCCACAGTTTCATAGTATGACTCATTAGTTCTATTATCAATTAAAAATCTAAAATAGAAACTATCTAAGATGCTCTTGGTTAGTAACTAAACAAGACATGCAAATCTAAGAAATAGAAACTACTGAAAATAGAAAATAAGAAAAAGAAAATTAATATTACATAAGATTCCAAAACTGAAAATAGAAAGTACTAATGAGATCTAAGACCAAAACTAAAATAGAAATGAATATCCTGTTGTTGCCTTTGCTTATGACATAATCAACCACATAAAGGCTTCTAGAAGGAAGGACAACTTGCAGCAACTAATAGTGGGGTCCCTATGGGGCCCATGAGTACTGTTCACATGAACAGTACCACCTGGCTGGAATGGTTTCCAAGCTAGATGGAATGAACTACAAGCTAGCTGATATTGCATCAAAGATGCCAAAGCAGGAGAAAGAATGCAAGAGGCCAATTCTAATATTATTCTCTAGAATAGAAAGATAAACTGTTATCAGAACCATTGCTTATAAACAGTCATCTTACTTGAAATAAACTACAAATGGTGTACCCAATGCACGAGGCTCTAGCCACAACGGGGTCTAGAGCATAGTTGTCAAGGCGACAAGGCGATCCAAGGCTTTCGGGGCCATCCTGGGTGCGGCGCCTAAGTAGCGCCTAAGAGTTTCCTAGGCGAACAAGGCGTTCTTAGTGTATTTTTTTTATTTCTAAAATATTAATGTTTATATATATGCAGTATTTTACATAAATAATCAACATTTAAGACATAACTTAATTAATATGAGAAAACCAACAATGCAACAAATAATGAGTTAAGTAGGCAACACGTATTTATAACTAACATTTGCGTACTTCTAAGAAATTTGACCGGAGTGTAACTCCTTTAATATAGATCGGATTTAAGAATTCTCGAATTCGTTACAAAGCTAGCATAATCAACTTTCTAACAAATCCGAGATTGCTTGAATCTGAGTTATAATGAAGGAGTTACACTCTGGTCAAACCTTGTTTGGAGTACACAAATGTTGTTTAAAGTTGTCTGAATGTAAATTATTTTGGGCATCAAAACAAGAGATTATTTTGGCGCGCTCTTGATTTTTAGTGATGCTTTATTATAATAAGATTTATGAAAGTTTTATATTTGGAAAAAAAAGTTTAGTATTTGGAAGTTGAAAATCGCCCCCGCACCCAAAAACACAGTTTTTGTTCTTGAACTGGAAGGTTGACTTTTTATCCTTCTGGAATTTGAATTTTAGACTATTTTTATTGGATTCAAATTGGAGGAGGGGTATTTGCTTATTTATGAATAATATCTTAAGTAAAACATTTACTTAAATTATATTAGTCACAAATAAGTACTGCCTAATAAATATTGTTCCTGTCTAGCTTAATAAATCTTCTGAAGAACATTCAGAATGACACATTGAAAACAATGCGGTCGCCCAGGCACTCTAGGTGTCCAAGGCGCCCTAGGTGACGCCCAGAGTGCCTGGGCGACCGCCTTTCTCACAGTCACAAGGCGCCCAAGCGCCCGTGCTCCAAAAAAATGCCCTAACGCCTAGGCGACGCCTTGACAACAATGGTTTGGAGAAGGGTTTTATTGTATGCAGCCTTATCTCTACTTTGTAGAAAGGCTGTTCCCATATTTGAATCCATGAACACCAGGTTATAATGGAGCAACCTTTCCATTATGCTAATGCCCGCCCTCTTTACTTGAAATAAACTATAAAAACCTTTTCTTTTTTTTTCATTTGGATGGGAGAAGAGGGAAGGGGGGAGGGGTCAAACATGATACCATTGATGTTTTACTATAATCTTGTGATGTTGGCCTGCTGATCTACATAATTGACTGCTTCACCTGGACCTCTATCTACTTATGTTGTTAGTGATGCAACATCCGCTTATTCAACAGAATTCCGCTTAGTAAAAAAAATATGGTCGAGAGCTTGACAAACTGCAAAACCTATGACTTGATCAAGTGGATCATCAACCAAATCCACTGCAATTTGGTAAACAAATATATGTAATCTACAAGATGAGAAATTCCATGCAAAATTTTGGGATTTTTTTTTATTTATCTTTTTTTTTGAAATAGCATCCCATGAATCTGTGTACCTGCAATAATCAGGGAAACCTCAACCGTATTACGACCTTGAAGAACATCACTTTCAGGAGCATGAAGCATCGCAAATGCCGAAATTGCCAAACCAATGTTCTTTTTTCTTTCAAAACGATTGATAGAGAGAAAGTTCAATCTGGATGAAAAGAAGGAAAGAATATGACATTCTAGATCCAAAAGAAAAAAAATGCAGTTCATAAAAAGCTAAATACAAAAAGGACAAACTATAATCATGTTTTTTCAAGTGCATGCTTTACACATAGCCTTGCATGATAAGAGGAATGAACAAGTTTAAATGGTTACTTATAAGCATGCGGTTCATCAAACTGCTCTACATTGACTGCTGGGTAAAGAACAGCGGGTCGAATCCCTCGAGCATCAAGAATTTTAAATGTATTGGCAAAAGTGGAGGCAGTAAATCGGCTGTTAACAAGAATCAGATCTGCCATCCCTGTTGAATGAAGCCTGATCAGGAAGCCCAGCAAGCATATAACATAGACAAAACAGTATTTACAGAGGAATATATAATGACAAAAGGAAAGTAGAGAATGAATGAGAACCAGTAGTTAATTCTTCAATCATGTCGATCGGTTTCCGATATATCCTCCTAATAATAGTTGTGTGATGCGCCAGCAACAGATCAGGAAAATGGCAATAGAATACAACCTGGGTGGAAAATAGCCCACTTAACAAGCTTTTCAATATAAGCATATATCTGGAATATAACTTCACAAAATAAATAACAACAACAACAACAACAACAACAACAACAACAAAGCCTTATCCCAACTAAACGAGGTCGGCTATAACTTCACAAAATAAATAATAACTCAAATGTAAAAATAGATAAATAAGATGAATTACCTTTGTGGATCTTTTAAATTTTAACAAGGGAATGACAATGGACACCTGGTCCGCCAATATAATATCAAAAGAGGGCCAAAAGAGTAGCATGCAGAGAGCAACAAAGATACATCGCAGATATGCACATACTGCATGAAACTGATAGAAAATATGGCGGGGTAGGAAAGCACCATATACCGTAACTGGAAAGCTACCTGCTCAACAGAAGAAAATAAAAAAAAACAATTAGTACAACTTATCCAATCTGATCAAGAACCAGGAATAACAAGCAACGGAAACTTCTGTTTTCTGATACTATTTGTATCATGGAAGGGCCTGTAGCTCCTTAGAAGAGCACATTATTATCCAAATGAACGGCATCTATATGAATAACAACCACTTCACTCTTTCTCCCACCTCCAGCCTCAAAGATCCATGAAATTTTTTTACTTGGAATTGATAGCAGTGAAAGTAGGATTTAGAAGGTGTCTCTTGTGCTACTAGTTTCTTGTATAACAATTTCGAAAGTTCGCTAGGTAATTCATGTACTCAAGGAAGCCACCATAACTTTCCCAAAAAAACTTCTTACCTGCAAGAGTCTCCTCAAAACAATGAGTCTTGTCATGGTGAGCTGTAAAAACATGAACATTGTGCCCATGGGATACAAGCTCAACAGCTGCATCAACAACTAACCTTTCAGCTCCACCTGGAATCAACTTAGTAAATGTTAGGACCAAATCCAATCCATTAACCTAGTAAAAATAGCATTAGGAAGATTTTTTTATTAATTGAATGAAAATGCAATAAAAGTATTTTCTCAACATGATGTATTGATAGATTAAGCACTAAAATAATGTTGGAGTAGGACAGGTAGGAAGTGCCTCAAGGGAAGCAGCTAAAACACCAACTTTCTTCTGATTTCTGAAGAATAAACTCAAAAGAAATAAACACTACTATCACCAATAAATCACCTGCAATAGAATTAAGGCTATTTTCTCAATTTCATCAAACTACCAAAAGAAGGGTGGAAAAGGGTAAGGCTTTGGCCTTCCAAAAACAACCCACAAGAAAAGAAAGGAGAAAGTGATACAGATCCAAGGGATGGGATTTTCTGGTGGTGGGTTAAGAGACAGGATAAGAAGAAATAAGAGAATTGGGGGCTGTTCTGGGACTGTGAACAGCACCCATGAACAGTAACACGTGAATAGGGCTTTAGGAAAAAGAGGAGTGAAAAGAGAGAAGAGAGAAGGAAGAAAGTAGCTTGTGAGGGAAAGAGATGAGACACCAATCTCAATCTCAAAAAAAACTAAATCTTAATCCATTATTCAAATCGTGAATGGGAAGGGGAAATTATAATCTTTAAATTAAATAAGGAACCAGATTTATAATCAGTCTAAACTTCCTAAAGTGAATCCAATAATAATAAAATAAGGCTAAAAGAGATAAAAATCATAAAAGAATTCTAAAATCAATCTGATAAGACAAACTTCCTAACTAATAGCTAATGGAGGAAAAAGGAAACTTCTACCATGCATGGAATAAAAGAGTCCTTAAATGACTCAAAAATGAACCTTAACTAAACCTTATCAACTACTAAAACTAAGACTCTAATAATTAACCTTATCTACTAGAGCATGAGGCCCCTACTAATTAAATATCTATTTTAGTACACCCCATTAGACCCCCCCCCCCAAAAAAAAAACTCTTGGACTTTATAATTAAGCCCATTGTAAAGAATAAACCCCAAAATAAAACCCTACCCAACCTGGTATTAAATCCTAGCCAAATTTAAATCTTGCATTATTCTCCTTTGGTTAAAAAACCTTTTTTTTTTTTATAAGTACATCAACTGGTGGTTTCTTGCTTCTTGTCTGTAACTCGAACTTGCATCCTCGAGTTTTGTATAAGGGTAGGAATAAGTACACTTCAACTAGTGTTTGCAGCTTCTTGTCTGTAACTCGAACTTGCATCTGTGTCTTGAAACTTTTGAGGAAGAGCGAACTCCTGATGTGAAACAACTTTCATTTTAATAGAATCTTTGACAAGCACGTTTTTTGTTCGAAGGGATTGAATTTCCTAGGTTGCATAGTGGTCAGGGCATTGCCTAGGCAACACCTAGGTGTCTAGGCAAGTCAGATGGGACTAGGCAGTTGCTCACCTTATTGTATCATGCCTTGTTTTATTTGTTTATCTATTATTTAATTAATGTCATTTGTAGCATTTTTATTGGATTTATAAAGTATATATATACACCATAACACATGGAAATATGCATATGTATTAAAAACAACAAAAATTGATGCACTAACCTCCTACTTTTATAAATCTTTTTATTAAGATCTAGTCTTACAACGCCTTGGGAACACCTTGGGCATGCCTTAGGTACGCCTAGGGGCCCAGGCATCTCTCTAGCGCCTTGGGTCGCCTTGGCGCCTTGACAACCATGCTAGGTTGGCTCAGTAGAAACAGTAAGTTTCTCATTCTGTCCTCTTTCAACTCCTTTTGTGGCAGCACCGTTGATGTCGATTTTCAACTAACTTTAAAGTGCTATCATGTTGCAACCCTTTCAAAACTAATGTTTCTTGTAGATAAGAGGGCTTTAACACACATGAGTTCCCATCCATTGCTCCATCCATGATTGACAAACTACGATGACATGTTTGGAAGAAGGGAATACACAACCATCAAAGTAGGAAGAAATTGAAAATTCAATGAAAACATCACCATTAGCTTTAACAATAATCTAATCTGCCACAGAAAACATCTCTAACATGGACTACGAGATGAGATTTTTACTATTCCCTCAATCTATGAATAAGGAACAAGTCTTTCCATTAGGTAAATGAAATCTAGTCTTGAAAATAAAGGAATCCATGGCCAGGTTTGGCTCTGATACCAACTCGATGCAGATATGATGGATGAGATTTGTTGGTGGTGGGTTAAAAGTGAGGATAAGGGAAGAAACAAGATAATTCTGCTCAGTGATTGTGAATAGTACTTGTGAAACAGTAATAGGTGACCAGGGCCCTAGAAAAAAGAGGAGAGAAAAGAGAGAAGGGAGAGAGTAGATCGTGAGATCGTGAGATCGTGAGATCGTGAGAGAGAGAGAGAGAAAGAGATGAGACACCAATCTCAATCATAAAACAAACTAAATCTAAATCCATTACTCAAATTGTGAGGGGGAAGGTAAGATTGTAATCTTTAAATAGAATAAGCAACCAGAATTCTAATCAATCTAAACTTCCTAAAGTGGTAATCCAATAATAATAATAATAATAAAATGACTAAAAGAGATAAGGGAAATTTTCATAGACCTCCCCTGTAGTTTGGTGAAATTTTACAGATCAGCCTCCATCTGAATTATATTCAGTTAAGTTCCCCAACATTACATTGAAATTTTATCAAACCCCAACCTAACAACTTATCACCGTTACTTATTTTCAAAATCCCAACTCTACCCTTAAATTCATGTGCAGTTCCGATTTTACCCTTTGGATTGTAAAACCCAAACCTTTCAACCCTAAAGTAAATCTGACTTATTTTTACCATTTTCATCTCCCGTCTGTGTTGGCTGCACGCAGCGGCAATTTTCACCACCACTGTCTCCAATCTTGCATCCCTTTCCCATCTTCAATTCTCTCCACAATAGCGAAAGGAAAGGCCGCGTTCCTCTCCTTCTACTTCATCTCCCTCAACTTCATCTCCCTCTCTTGTTTTGCAAACCAAACCCTAACCCTCAACTCCAATTAAGAAACCTAACCTAGCCTCCAACCCCGAAACCCCCAACCCTCATGGCCCTATGCACAAGTAGTCAAGTACAGACCCTGATTCTGCGAATTTGAGGTGACTCTCCTATGGTGATTTCCTTCTAACAAAAGTCCAGGTATGGTTCCACTATGGTCTAATTCGTTCCACTGTGTTCTAATTCGTTCGTCAATTAGTAATTGGGGATCCCTAAAATTAGTTTAATAATTGTTTACTGTGTTTGTGGTATGTAATTGTTGACTAATTTTTCCATGTGTTCATGGAAATCGGTTAATAATTGTTTACTGTTTTTGTGGCAGTAAACACAGTAAATTAATTGGGAAACTGATTGTTTATTGATTGTTGGGAGATTGTTTACTATTTGTTTAGTGATATGTTAGATTTGTTTACTAATTTGGAATTGTTTAGTTATTGTTTAGTAACCCCTAAAAAAGTAATTGGGAAACTGATTGTTTATTGCTTGTAGGGAGATTGTTTACTATTTGTTTAGTATTATGTTAGTTTTGTTTACTAATTTGGAATTGTTTAGTACTATGTCAGTTTTGTTGTTTTGTGCACACTATTACTTTGTTTATTTGAGTCGATTCCACTTTGTTCCATTTTTTAATATGTTAATATCTTATTGCAGTATGAGTGTTAGGGTGAAGGTGATATACCTTTACTGTGGTAGATCTGCCGAAAAATAGATAGACCCTGACAAGTACGGCTACATAGACATTGTGTATGACATGTACAACAACGTACTAGATCATGTTGAAGAAGGAAAGAGTCACATTTTCAATCTCATATGTTCCCCCATAAAGGAAAGCGGAACTACAAATCAAGTCAAACACCGATGTGGTAAATATGTTGACATATAATCCAAATGAAGATTTATTTAGATTGATTGCCTTTGATATACAAGTGAGCAGGGAGTACAGTAGTAAGTACAAATTAATGGATACCCTCCTTTTGTAGCTGGTAGAGATGGGAACAACGGGATAAAAATATCACAAGTCCCAGAATGGATTACTAATACTTCTACGTATGTTGGTTCTACCAGTAGGACACCAAAGGTGGCTGTTAGAAGGGGTGGTTCTATGGCTAGGAATGTCCAAGGTACAAGAAAAGTTGGATCAATTGGAGAGGAGACTGGGGGGGGGCTTCAACAGAGAGGACTGTGGGGACTACAGTAGAGAGGACAAGGAGGAGTTCAAGAGAGAAGACAGTGGTGACTTCACTAGAGAGGACAGAGAGGACTTCAAGAGACTAGACAATGGGAACAAGGAGGACTTCAAGAGAGAGGACAGTAGAGAGGATAGAAAATGAGACGGAGGGAATTTCAGTGGATGAGAGTGGGGGGGGTTTCATTAAAGGATGAAGGAGAGAGTTCAGATAGTTCTATACACACTGACTCCTCAGATGAAGAGTATAGAGAGGAAAAGATTGATGAGCATAGTTCAGATTTCAGTGATGAAAAGATAAAATGGTTGATGAAGACAGTTCAGAGGAAGAGGAATCCACAGATGAGGTTCATGACAGTTGCATTGCACCTGATAATTTGGATGACAATAATATACAGCTAAGAGAAGGGATGGTTTTTAAAGATGTTTATCATTTCAAGTCTATTTTGCAGGAATTTATCATTTAATGTGGGGTTGAAATCTTGAAGGTTAAAAATGAGAAGTCAAGGGTAATTGTCATCTATTTAGATGAGAAATGTGGGTGGATGATACATGCTTCACCTACAGAGGATCGTAAGAGTTATATAATTAAACATATACGTCTGAACACACTTGCCCCAGAATAAAGAAGAAAACAAATGTAACTGCAGCATGGATAGCAAGAAAATTGACTACTAAGTTAAGGACTGACCCAGATATGAAGATTGACAGCATGAAGGCATTCATTCAAGAAAGATAAGGTTTTACAGTAAATGAGCAGAAGCTGTATAAGGCACGCAAGATTGGCAAAAATCTGAATGAAGGTATGGTGCAGCCCAAATATACTCCAGAAGAAGGGGCCGAAATAGGGATTCAATTGGGCCTATCCCAATTGACTAATTCAGAGCCAAGCCAAGTACCGTCAGCCCTATAGCCGACAGTACTACTAATTAGGATATTTTATTGTTAGTTTCCTAATTGTTAGTGACTCTATTTCCATTGTTTAGTTTCCTAAAAATTAGGCTAATTAGTTTAGAAGTCTTACTTGCTTGGAGACTAAGACTTGCCTAATATCTAGTTTCCTAATTCTAGTTTTTACTTTCATATTTTTGTGTTTTAGAAACTTCCTAATTTATAAAGGAGGTTTAGTTCTCTAAGTTTAGTTTATTTCTTTCCTATTTTATTTGTAAGTTCTCAAAGCTATAAATAATAAAGGAGAGGCCAGCAGCAGCTAGAGAGAGATTTTCCAAAAAAAGAATAGCAAAATTTTATTTTTCTGGTTGAGTCCAAGGTTGTGAGACTCAACCACTTATTTCTTCTTCTTCCTTGAAGTTCTAATTTCTGTTTTGGTTCACAATCATCCTATATTGGCTGGCGACACTGATTTCCTGCAGAACCTAACAATTCCTTTGCTGATTTGCTCCAAGTTTTATTGACATCAATTGAACCATAACCAGATCTGGGCGGTACCTTGTACAACCTCCCTGTGGCATCTGCAGCTCATTCAACTTACTTCCGATCAACTCCAAACTCCTTCTAGTGTTCACAATTGAGGTTAAGAAGATCCTCTATCAATTTCTAGCACATTCAACGGCTGGATTATCAGATAAATTGATTTTTCTACTGAATCATAAATCTGTCTTTGAAGAACGGATCCCACAACTTGAGGATTACATTCCTACCACTCATGTATTACCGGAATTCTATTACGGACTGTGGTTGGATATGCATCCCATGAACATTTTCCTTCACCTCAGCAAAATTCGTAGACGAATTTTTTTTAAACCGGCGAGAGTTGATGCAGTCCAAGAAGGCCCAAGGCCCAAGCTCAAGTCGATAATGGGTCAGCCCAAAGAACCAGTCGGTATTGGTCCATTGGGCCAACCCAAAGACCAACCAACCCACACTGTTCACGTGAACAGTGTTCACGGTACTGTTCACGTGAACAGTACCAGCAGCAGATTTTCACTCTTTTTTTTATTTCTTTCCTAAAATATAGTGTTAGTTATTTAGAATTTTAATTGTTTGGAAACTAAGAACTTTATTAAATTTAGTTTCCTAAAAGTGTTTAGAAACTTTCCTATTTTCTATTTTGGAAACTTTCCTATTCTCTAAAAAGGAAGTTTATGTTTTAGTTAGGATTTTCTATTATTTTGTAATCTTACAAATTATATAAGTAAGAAGTAAAAGAAGGCTGCGGTAGATTTAAACCAGAAAAAATAAAAGAGTTTAGCTCTTGATTTTCTGGTTGAGTCTCATAGGTTGTGAGACTCAACCGAAATATTCTGTTTTATGGTTTTCTTGTCCTTCTGTTAATTCCTTCAAGTTCTTATTATTGCATACTGAATTGCGATACCAGTAAGTGCTGATTTGATCAACGAAAGCTCGTGGAATTAAAGATTAAAATCTTATCGACCAGCTCTAACTAAACCAGTCCCGTTTTCAGATGATAGGTAGTTTTCAAAAAATCAAATCTCTCTCATAGACTCAACCAGAAAATCAAGAAATAAAAAAGAGTGAAAAATCTGCTGTTGGTACTGTTCACGTGAACAGTACCGCGTGAACAGTGTTCGCGTGAACAGTGTTCACGTGAACAGTACCGCGTGAACAGTGTTCACGTGAACAGTGTGGGTTGGGCCCATGTTGACACATCCTTGGGCTGATCGACTACTGGCTGGTCCTTGGACTGCATCACATTGTTAATTTGAGTTAGCTAAACCGTCTTTGCCACCAAGGTAAGCATGAAAAGTCCTATGCTCTTCTTCCGCATTATGGGCATTTAGTGAGAGAGACAAACCCTGGGCCTATATTTAAGCTAAATTATGAAGAGAAATGAAAATGAGATGGCAAATAATCCAGTCTTTAAAAGATTGTTTGTATGCTTTGAAGCATATAGACAAGGGTTTTTGAAGGGATGCAGACCTTTCATAGGACTTGATGGGTGTCATCTTAAAGGAAAGTATGGGGACGTGTTGTTGGCAGCTGTATTTATTGATGGAAATAAGGGGATTTTTCCAATTGCATTTGTTGTAGTAGAGACTGAATGCAAAGACAGCTGGTTGTTTTTCTTGTATAATTTGTATGCTGCCATTCATAACATCAAAGAATATGCCCCTTTAACTTTAATGTCTGTTAAATAAATAGAAGGTAAAAAATCTATCACATTTCTACTTGTTAAATGACTATTATGAGTATTCTGTTTGTGATGCAGTAGCAGTGTCATGGATGGATCGACACGAGCCAATTTGGCTACCCAAGCCAAACCTGAACCGGCTCAAACCCAAACCAACCTTTTAGTCTGGAAAGGGTTGGTAGATGATTAATTAGAATAGGAAGTTTCAGTATTAGGTTTCCTTATTTATTATTTCTGTTTTATGCCATAGAGATTAGATTTTATTTCATAAAGATGTTATTTACTTTCTAAGTTTACTTCAAATTAGTTTAGGAATGATATTTCCTTTATAAAGAGGCATGTAATAGAGTAATGAGTAGTGAAGATTTGAAGAAAGAAAAGAATGAAATGAATATTGTAGTTGTGAGTCTACGGGCAGAATTGTTGTGTGCTTTCTCTCTCTCCCCCTGATGCGGGATCCTAGGTTGAAAACCCTAATTAGATCCGCTAGTAGGCCCACCTAAATATTAAGCAAGCTTGATTCAAATAACAGTGGCAGAATCGTAAATAAATCCAAAACTCAACCAGTAATGGTAGACTTGTAATTATTCAGAACTTTCTAAGAACCAAACAGACCCTTATGATCCCTTAGGATGAAACTTGAATTATAATAAAGAAATAAGGTTAAACTTGGAAGAAAGACTTAAAAGGGACAAAATAAGATTCAATATCAAAGTGAGGGTATTTCTGGAAACCAACAATAAAAAGCTTTCTTCAACCTTAAGCTATTCACGTTCAGACCTTAAGGAGGCAAATCAGATTGGGTTGGGGGAGGAGAACTCAGCCAGAAGCTCCCGGATGGACCTGAAACTGGGAAAACAGAATCGTAACCCTCTATTGTCTTGAATCTGACCAAAGAGAGGTCGATACAACCAGCAAGGGTAGGTAACAAACCTCTAAAATCAGGAAAACCGATGGTAACAGTTTGCAGGCCTGGTTTGAAGCTTGATGTCCTTGGCTTAGATGGGTTTGGCAGGTAAGGGGATATAGGGTTAGAGCCTCTTAGGTCCAGGAAACCTGTACCAGAAGTTCAGGGGAAAAGGGAAGGAGATGAGGGAGTACGAAGTCCCTTGGGTGGGCTGGAACTGCCGCCCAGAATAGAGGAGGGGCCAAGAAGAAAGAGGAAGAAATAGGGAAAGAGGGAGAGGAAGAGAAGAAGGGGAAGAAAGGAAGAAGAAAGGAGGAATCGTCTTAAGGAAAAGACTGTCCAGATCACACAGACGAAGGAGAGAGAGAGAGAGAGAGAGAGAGCACAATTCTGCCCGTAGGCACACAACTTCAAAACTCACTTTTTCATTCTTTTAATTCTTCTAAATCTTCCTCCCCTCATTACTCTATTACATGCCTCTTTATAAAGGAAATAACATTCCTAAACTAATTTGAAGTAAACTTAGAAAGTAAATAACATCTTTATGAAATAAAATCTAATCTCTATGGCATAAAACAGAAATAATAAATAAGGAAAACCTAATACTGAAACTTCCTATTCTAATTAATCATCTACCAACCCTTTCCAGACCAAAAGGTTGGTTTGGGTTTGAGCCGCTTGGGTAGCCAAATTGGCTCGTGTCGATCCATCCATGACAATGATACTGCATCAACTCTCGACTTCTCAAAAGAACTCGACTCCGTCGAGTCTGGATAAGGACCAAGAAGACCATCAGATGGTATGCGTTGGAGGAGAAGCGAGTTAGCATTCTTCTTAAGCTTGATTGCAGGAAGGTGTTTCGCCGAAGAAGTTGCATATCGAGCCCACCGAATTTGAAGGTGTAAGTATTCTCGTACCCATCATGCTGAACCTTCTTGTCAAACATCCAAGGACGACCAAGGAGAAGGTGATAGATCTTGAGGGGTAACACATCACATTGAACAGTGTCGATCAATCCGCCGATGGAATACGTGACCAAGCACCGCTCATGAACCTTAAGATTATTGTTATTTATCCATCCAACTTTGTAGGGATGCGGATGGGGATCTGTCTTCAAACCCAACTTGTTAACCATATCTTCAGAGACTGCATTGGTGCAACTGCCGCCATCAATAATCATGGTGCATAGGAAACCATTGCATCGTACCCGTGTTTGGAAAATATTTCCACGTCGTCAATCATCCTCTTCAGGTATCTATGTAGCCAAGAGAGGGCGAAGGACCATAAAAGGCTGGTGCAACTGATCAACATCACTGTCGCTATCATCACTATCATGCTCGGCTGCCAAGTATACGATCTCATTCTAACATTGCTCCTCTGTGGCAGTAGCCATGAGTTCTTCTTTATCGGCAAAAGCAATGGAGCGATTTGGGCAATGGGAAGCAAAGTGACCGAAACCCTTACAGGTGTAACATTGGATCTCAGCCCTTGGTTTTGAAGGAGGTCTATCATAACTACGCCGAGGCAGAGAATATGGACGGGTCGGCCGTGAAGATGCCATACTAGAACCACTTTCTTGGGGTTTGCTAAAAGACTTCTCTGGTGGTGGAGCTTGCTTGACAAAATTGTTACCTTTAAAGAATGTCTCTGGAAAGCTTCTCCGATTGTATGGCCGCTTTAAATTTTCCTCTACCTGATATGCCACTTGTACAGCGTCCTCCATTGTATGTAACCTATTGGAAGCCAAGGAAGCACTAATCTATGGGTGCAAACCATTACGGAATTGTGCGACCAAAACATCTTCATCCCAATCAAAATCAGATCGGGTAGCCAAATAATAGAATCGGGCCACATATTCTTCAACAGTCATATTGTCTTGCCGTAATTGAGTAAACTTGAGATGCGTCCGTTGCTTGTAATCAAGAGGTAGGAATTGCCGGTTCATTGCCGCATACGTCTCAGCCCAAGTATTTATTTCACCAATGCCGCGAGTTTGATTTTGTTTCTGATATTTAATCCACCAAAGTTGTGCCGTGCCCTTCAATTTAGCTTTTGCAAACATCAATTTCCTAGGCTCGGACAATCTGTATCATTTGGAAAATATCTCCAAGCTATGGATCCAGTCAAGATATTCCTCAGGATTTTGATCTCCATTAAAATCAAGCACATCTAGTCGTGCTCCTTTGTCAGCACCAAAAATTTCTCCATGTCGACCAACTCCATATGGTGATGGTGGTGGTGGTGGTGGTGGTGGTACGTGTCATGATGGTGATGGTGGTGGGGATGCATTGGGAGGTGGAACATATGAGACGGAGTTGGAAAAATCCCCAAGTATGGGACTCTTACCTTTTATAGCTTGTGACAACAAGTCAATGGACGTCTGCATTTTTGTCATTATATCCTGAAAAATTAAAATAGAAGCATCTATCCCATCAAGTCGGTTTGATATACCACCAATGGCCGTGTTAGTTTCCTCTTTGTCGGCGTTAACACGTGCTAGGAGTTCATTGTTACTCACCATGACTGCAGGATATTCGCTCTGATACCAATTGATGCGGGATCCTAGGTTGAAAACCCTAATTAGATCCGCTAGTAGGCCCACCTAAATATTAAGCAAGCTTGATTCAAATAACAGTGGCAAAATAGTAAATAAATCCAAAACTCAACCAGTAATGGCAGACTTGTAATTATTCAGAACTTTCTAAGAACCAAACAGACCCTTATGATCCCTTAGGATGAAACTGGAATTATAATAAAGAAATAAGGTTAAACTTGGAAGAAAGACTTAAAAGGGACAAAATAAGATTCAATGTCAAAGTAAGGGTATTTCTGAAAACCAACAATAAAAAAGCTTTCTTCAACCTCAAGCTATTCACGTTCAGACCTTGAGGAGGCAAATCAGATTGGGTTGGGGGAGGAGAACTCAGCCAGAAGCTCCCGGATGGACCTGAAACTGGGAAAACAGAATCGTAACCCTCTATTGTCTTGAATCTGACCAAAGAGAGGTCGATACAACCAGCAAGGGTAGGTAACAAACCTCTAAAATCAGGAAAACCGATAGTAAAAGTTTGCAGACCTGGTTTGAAGCTTGATGTCCTTGGCTTAGATGGCCTTGGCAGGTAAGGGGATATAGGGTTAGAGCCTCTTAGGTCCAGGAAACCTGTACCAGAAGTTCAGGGGAAAAGGGAAGGAGATGAGGGAGTACGAAGTCCCTTGGGTGGGCTGGAACTGCCGCCCAGAACAAGGGAGGGGCCAAGAAGAAAGAGGAAGAAATAGGGAAAGAGGGAGAGGAAGAGAAGAAAGGATGAATCGTCTTAAGGAAAAGACTGTCCTGATCACACAGACGAAGGAGAGAGAGAGTGAGAGCACAATTCTGCCCGTAGGCACACAACTTCAAAACTCACTTTTTCATTCTTTTAATTCTTCTAAACCTCCCCTCATTACTCTATTACATGCCTCTTTATAAAGAAAATAACATTCCTAAACTAATTTGAAGTAAACTTAGAAAGTAAATAACATCTTTATGAAATAAAATCTAATCTCTATGGCATAAAACAGAAATAATAAATAAGGAAAACCTAATACTGAAACTTCCTATTCTAATTAATCATCTACCAACCCTTTCCAGATCAAAAGGTTGGTTTGGGTTTGAGGCGCTTGGGTAGCCAAATTGGCTCGTGTCAATCCATCCATGACACTGTTACTGCATCATAGGCCCACCCAAATAATAAGCAAGCTTGATTCAGATAACAGTGGCAGAATCGTAAATAAATCCAAAACTCAACCAATAATGGCAGACTTGTAATTATTCATAATTTGTCTAATAACTTGAGTAAACCAAACAATACCTTAAGAATGGAATTAGAAACGATTCTTAATCCAATGAGGGAATCTGGAAATAAGATTATAAGAAAGGCTAAATAGAAGAAATATAAGAAGCAAGGGGTTTTTTTCTTTATAATTTCTCAAATATAGCTTTCTTCTTCAAGCTCTCAACAGAAACAGGGAACGACGACCAGATTTAGGGAAATCGAGAGAATTCCCTTAATAGGCCACAGTTTGGTTTGAAACTTCAGGGATTGATTCATATCTCATAAACTTACCAAGCCCCCAAAGTAGTTCCTCAATTCAGAAGCTAAATATCACTCTAAAGATTTCTGCAACTCACCTGGGCGGTAACAGTGAATCTGGTTTGGCTGCAGATCTTCGAACTTCACTAAACGGGAACTGTTAAGGATGAAACTCAAGGGGGTTGGGTTGTCCTTAGTCATTGAAGGGAAAACCAAGGTTTTAGGGTGAAAGGATGAGGGATGAGGGAGTTGGATGGGTTTCTATGGAGCTAGGACTGCCGCCAGAACAGGGGACAAGTTAAGAAAGAAGGAGAAGTAGGAAGAGGAAGAAGGAGGGTAACAGCCCAAGGAAGAGGGTCTGTCCTGATCGCAAAGATGAAGGGGGGAGAGAGAGAAAGCACACACTAATTCTGCCCGTAGACTCACAACTACAATATTCACTTCATTCTTTTCTTTCTTCAAATCTTCACTACTCATTACTCTATTACATGCCTCTTTATAAAGGAAATAACATTCCTAAACTAATTTGAAGTAAACTTAGAAAGTAATAACATCTTTATGAAATAAAATCTAATCTCTAAGGCATAAAACAGAAATAATAAATAAGGAAAACCTAATACTGAAACTTCCTCTTCTAATTAATCATCTATCAACCCTTTCCAGACCAAAAGGTTGGTTTGGGTTTGAGCCGGTTCAGGTTTGGCTTGCGTAGTCAAATTGGCTCGTGTCGATCCATCCATGACACTGCTACTGCATCAACTCTCCGCTTCTCAAAAGAACTCGACTCCGTCGAGTCTGGATAAGGACCAAGAATACCATCAGATGGAATGCGTTGGAGGAGAAGCGAGTTAGCATTCTTCTAAAGCTTGATGGCAAGAAGGTGTTTCGCCAGAAGAAGTTGCATATCGATCCCACTGAATTTGAAGGTGTAAGTATTCTCGTACCCATCATGCTGAACCTTCTTGTCAAACATCCAAGGACGACCAAGGAGAAGGAGACAGATCTTGAGGGGTAACACATCACATTGAACAGTCTCGATCATTCCGCCAATGGAATACGTGACCAAGCACCGCTCATGAACCTTAAGATTATTGTTATTTATCCATCCAACCTTGTAGGGATGCGGATGGGGCTCTGTCTTCAAACCCAACTTGTTAACCATATCTTCAGAGACTGCATTGGTGCAACTGCCGCCGTCAATAATCATGGTGCATAGGGAACCGACGAATTGTACCCATGTCTGGAAAATATTGCTACACCGCCAATCATCCTCTTCAGGTATCTGTGTAGCCAAGAGAGGGCGAAGGACCATAAAAGGCTGGTGCAACTGATCAACATCACTGTTGTTATCATCACTATCATGCTCGGCTGCCAAGTATACGATCTCATTCTTACGTTGCTCCTCTGTGGCAGTAGCCATGAGTTCTTCTTTATCGGCAAAAGCAATGGAGCGATTTGGGCAATGGGAAGCAAAGTGACCAAAACCCTTACAGGTGTAACATTGGATCTCAGCCCTCAATTTTGAAGGAGGCCTATCAAAACCACGCCGAGGCGGAGAATATGGACGGGTCAGCCGTGAAGATGCTATACTAGAACCACTTTCTTGGGGCTTGTTAAAAGACTTCTCTGGTGGTAGAGCTTGCTTGACAAAATTGTTACCTTTAGAGAACGTCTCTGGAAAGCTTCTCCGATTGTATGGCCGCTTTAAATTTTCCTCTACCTAATATGCCACTTGTATACCGTCCTCCATTGTATGTAACCTATTGGAAGCCAAGGAAGCACTAATCTGTAGGTGGAAACCATTACGGAATTGTGCAACCAAAACATCTTCATCCTAATCAAAATCAGATCAGGTAACCAAATAATAGAATCGGGCCACATATTTTTCAACAGTCATATTGTCTTGCCGTAATTGAGTAAACTTGAGATGCGTCCGTTGCTTGTAATCAAGAGGTAGGAATCGCCGGTTCATTGCCGCATACGTCTCAGCCCAAGTATTTATTTCACCAATGCCGTGAGTTTGATTTTGTTTCTGATATTTAATCCACCAAACTCGTGCCGTGCCCTTCAATTTAGCTTCTGCAAACATCAATTTTCTAGGCTCTGACAATCCGTACCATTTGGAAAATATCTCCAAGCTATGGATCCAGTCAAGATATTCCTCAGGATTTTGGTCTCCATTAAAATCAAGCACATCCAGTCGTGCTCCTTTGTCAGCACCAAAAATTTCTCCATGTCGACCAACTCCATATGGTGGTGGTGGTACGTGTCGTGATGGTGATGGTGGTGGGGATGCATTGAGAGGTGGAACATGTGAGGCGGAGTTGGAAAAACCTCAAGTATGAGACCCTTACCTTTTATAGCTTGTGACAAGAAGTCAATGGACGTTTGCATTTTTGCCATTATATCCTGAAAAATTAAAATAGAAGCATCTATCCCATCAAGTCGGTTTGATATACCACCAATGGCCGTGTTAGTTTCCTCTTTGTCGGCGTTAACACGTGCTAGGAGCTCATTGTTACTCACCATGACTGCAGGATCTTCGCTCTGATACCAATTGATGCGGGATCGGTGTTGAGAACCCTAATTAGATCCGCTAGTAGGCCCACCCAAATAATAAGCAAGCTTGATTCCGATAACAGTGGCAGAATCGTAAATAAATTCAAAACTCAACCAATAATGGCAGACTTATAATTATTCAGAATTTGTCTAATAACTTGAGTAAACCAAACAATACCTTAGGAATGGAATTAGAAACGATTCTTAGTCCAATGAAGGAATCTGGAAATAAGATTATGAGAAAGGATAAATAGAAGAAATATAAGAAGCAAGCGGTTTTTTTCTTTATAAGTTCTCAAATATAGCTTTCTTCTTCAAGCTCTCGACAGAAACAGGGAACGACAACCAGATTTAGGGAAATCGAGAGAACTCCCTTAATAGGCCACAGTTTGGTTTGAAACTTCAGCGATTGATTCGTAACTCATAAACCTACCAAGCCCCCAAAGTAGTTCCTCAATTCAGAAGCTAAAAATCAATTTAAAGCTTTCTGCAACTCACTTGGGCGGTAACAGTGAATCTGGTTTGGCTGCAGATCTTCGAACTTCACTAAACGGGAGCTGTTAAGGATGAAACTCAAGGGGTTGGGTCGTCCTTAGTCTTTGAAGGGTAACAAAGGTTTTAGGGTGAAAGGATGAGGGATGAGGGATGGATGGGTTTCTATGGAGCTGGGACTGCCCGCTAGAACAGGGGACAAGTTAAGAAAGAAGGAGAAGTAGGAAGAGGAAGGAGGGTAACAGCCCAAGGAAGAGGGTCTGTCCTGATCGCAGAGATGAAAAGGGGTGATGCAGTAGCAGTGTCATGGATGTATCAACACGAGCCAATTTGGCTACCCAAGCGGCTCAAACCCAAACCAACATTTTGGTCTGGAAAGGGTTGGTAGATGATTAATTAGAATAGGAAGTTTCAGTATTAGGTTTTCCTTATTTATTATTTCTGTTTTATGTCATAGAGATTAGATTTTATTTCATAAAGATGTTATTTACTTTCTAAGTTTACTTCAAATTAGTTTAGGAATGTTATTTCCTTTATAAAGAGGCATGTAATAGAGTAATGAGGGGAGGAAGATTTAGAAGAATTAAAAGAATGAAAAAGTGAGTTTTGAAGTTGTGTGCCTACGGGCAGAATTGTGCTCTCTCTCTCTCTCTCTCTCTCCTTCGTCTGTGTGATCAGGGCAGTCTTTTCCTTAAGACGATTCCTCCTTTCTTCTTCCTTTCTTCCCCTTCTTCTCTTCGTCTCCCTCTTTCCCTATTTCTTCCTCTTTCTTCTTGGCCCCTCCCCTGCTCTGGGCGGCAGTTCCAGCCCACCCAAGGGACTTCGTACTCCCTCATCTCCTTCCCTTTTCCCCTGAACTTCTGGTACAGGTTTCCTGGACCTAAGAGGCTCTAACCCTATATCCCCTTACCTACCAAAGCCATCTAAGCCAAGGACATCAAGCTTCAAACCAGGCCTGCAAACTGTTACTATCGGTTTTCCTGATTTCAGAGGTTTGTTACCTACCCTTGCTGGTTGTATCGACCTCTCTTTGGTCAGATTCAAGACAATAGAGGGTTACGATTCTGTTTTCCCAGTTTCAGGTCCATCTGGCAGCTTCTGGCTGAGTTCTCCTCCCCCAACCCAATCTGATATGCCTCCTCAAGGTCTGAACGTGAATAGCTTGAGGTTGAAGAAAGCTTTTTTATTGTTGGTTTTCAGAAATACCCTCACTTTGATATTGAATCTTATTTTGTCCCTTTTAATTCTTTCTTCCAAGTTTAACCTTATTTCTTTATTATAATTCCAGTTTCATCCTAAGGGATCATAAGGGTCTGTTTGGTTCTTAGAAAGTTCTGAATAATTACAAGTCTGCCATTACTGGTTGAGTTTTGGATTTATTTACGATTTTGCCAGTGTTATTTGAATCAAACTTGCTTAATATTTAGGTGGGCCTACTAGCGGATCTAATTAGGGTTTTCAACCTCGGATCCCGCATCAATTGGTATCAGAGCGAATATCCTGCAGTCAGGGTGAGTAACAATGAACTCCTAGCACGTGTTAACGCCGACAAAGAGGAAACTAACATGGCCATTGGTGGTATATCAAACCGACTTGATGGGATAGATGCTACTATTTTAATTTTTCAGGATATGATGGCAAAAATGCAGACGTCCATTGACTTGTTGTCACAAGCTATAAAAGGTAAGAGTCCCATACTTGGGGATTTTTCCAACTCCGTCTCATATGTTCCACCTCCCAATGCATCCCCACCACCATCACCATCATGACACGTACCACCACCACCACCACCATCATATGGAGTTGGTCGACATGGAGAAATTTTTGGTGCTGACAAAGGAGCACGACTGGATGTGCTTAATTTTAATAGAGATCAAAATCATGAGGAATATCTTGACTGGATTCATAGCTTGGAGATATTTTCCAAATGGTACGGATTATCCGAGCATAGGAAATTGATGTTTGCAGAAGCTAAATTGAAGGGCACGGCACGACTTTGGTGGATTAAATATCAGAAACAAAATCAAACTCGCGGCATTGGTGAAATAAATACTTGGGCTGAGACGTATGCGGCAATGAACCGGCGATTCCTACCTCTTGATTACAAGCAACGGACGCATCTCAAGTTTACTCAATTACGGCAAGACAATATGACTGTTGAAGAATATGTGGCCCGATTCTATTATTTGGCTACCCGATCTGATTTTGATTGGGATGAAGATGTTTTGGTCACACAATTCCGTAATGGTTTCCACCCATAGATTAGTGCTTCCTTGGCTTCCAATAGGTTACATACAATGGAGGACGCTGTACAAGTGGCATATCAGGTAGAGGAAAATTTAAAGCGGCCATACAATCGGAGAAGCTTTCCAGAGACGTTCTCTAAAGGTAACAATTTTGTCAAGCAAGCTCCACCACCAGAGAAGTCTTTTAGCAAGCCCCAAGAAAGTGGTTCTAGTATGGCATCTTCACGGCCGACCCATCCATATTCTCCGCCTCGGCGTAGTTATGATAGACCTCCTTCAAAACCAAGGGCTGAGATCCAATGTTACACCTGTAAGGGTTTCAGTCACTTTGCTTCCCATTGCCCAAATCGCTCCATTGCTTTTGCCGATAAAGAAGAACTCATGGCTACTGCCACAGAGGAGCAACGTAAGAATGAGATCGTATACTTGGCAGCCGAGCATGATAGTGATGATAACGACAGTGATGTTGATCAGTTGCACCAGCCTTTTATGGTCCTTCCCCCTCTCTTGGCTACACAGATACCTGAAGAGGATGATTGGCGACTTGGCAATATTTTCCAAACACGGGTGCGATGCAACGGTTCCCTATGCACCATGATTATTGACGGCGGCAGTTGCACCAATGCAGTCTCTGAAGATATGGTTAACAAGTTGGGTTTGAAGACAGATCCCCATCCGCATCCCTACAAGGTTGGATGGATAAATAACAATAATCTTAAGGTTCATGAGCGGTGCTTGGTCACGTATTCCATCGGCGGATTGATCGACACTGTTCAATGTGGTGTGTTACCCCTCAAGATCTGTCACCTTCTCCTTGGTCGTCCTTGGATGTTTGACAAGAAGGTTCAGCATGATGGGTACGAGAATACTTACACCTTCAAATTCGGTCGGCTCGATATGCAACTTCTTCCGACGAAACACCTTCCTGCCATCAAGCTTAAGAAGAATGCTAACTCGCTTCTCCTCCAACGCATACCATCTGATGGTCTTCTTGGTCCTTATCCAGACTCGGCGAGTCGAGTTCTTTTGAGTGGAGAGTTGATGCGATGGCGGTGTCATGGATGGATCGACACGAGCCAATTTGGCTACCCAAGCGGCTCAAACCCAAACCAACATTTTGGTCTGGAAAGGGTTGGTAGATGATTAATTAGAATAGGAAGTTTCAGTATTAGGTTTTCCTTATTTATTATTTCTGTTTTATGCCATAGAGATTAGATTTTATTTCATAAAGATGTTATTTACTTTCTAAGTTTACTTCAAATTAGTTTAGGAATGTTATTTCCCTTATAAAGAGGCATGTAATAGAGTAATGAGGGGAGGAAGATTTAGAAGAATTAAAAGAATGAAAAAGTGAGTTTTGAAGTTGTGTGCCTACGGGCAGAATTGTGCTCTCTCTCTCTCTCTCTCTCTCCTTCGTCTGTGTGATCTGGACAGTCTTTTCCTTAAGACGATTCCTCCTTTCTTCTTCCTTTCTTACCCTTCTTCTCTTCCTCTCCCTCTTTCCCTATTTCTTCCTCTTTCTTCTTGGCCCCTCCCCTGCTCTGGGCGGCAGTTCCAGCCCACCCAAGGGACTTCGTACTCCCTCATCTCCTTCCCTTTTCCCCTGAACTTCTGGTACAGGTTTCCCAGACCTAAGAGGCTCTAACCCTATATCCCCTTACCTGCCAAAGCCATCTAAGCCAAGGACATCAAGCTTCAAGCCAGGCCTGCAAACTGTTACTATCGGTTTTCCTGATTTCAGAGGTTTGTTACCTACCCTTGCTGGTTGTATCAACCTCTCTTTGGTCAGATTCAAGACAATAGAGGGTTACGATTCTGTTTTCCCAGTTTCAAGTCCATCCGGGAGCTTCTGGCTGAGTTCTCCTCCCCCAACCCAATCTGATTTGCCTCCTCAAGGTTTGAACGTGAATAGCTTGAGGTTGAAGAAAGCTTTTTATTGTTGGTTTTCAGAAATACCCTCACTTTGATATTGAATCTTATTTTGTCCCTTTTAAGTCTTTCTTCCAAGTTTAACCTTATTTCTTTATTATAATTCCAGTTTCATCATAAGGGATCATAAGGGTCTGTTTGGTTCTTAGAAAGTTCTGAATAATTACAAGTCTGTCATTACTGGTTGAGTTTTGGATTTATTTACGATTCTGCCACTGTTATTTGAATCAAGCTTGCTTAATATTTAAGTGGGCCTACTAGCGGATCTAATTAGGGTTTTCAACCTAGGATCCCGCATCAGCCTACTAGCGGATCTAATTAGGGTTTTCTCAACCCGGATCCCACATTAGTTTGTTTATTGAGTATTCTGTTTCTTGTTATATGTAGTTGTTCATTGAGTATTTTGTTTGTTGTTATTTGTAGGGTCTGACTGAAGCCATCTCAAAGGTTTTTCCAAATGCACTCCATAGAAACTGTAGCAGACATCTATACAACAACTTCAAAGCCTAGTTTCCTAGAGTGATGCTAAGGAAAGAGTTTTGGAGTATAGCCAAGTCACCTACTCAGTTTTGTTTTCAAAAGGCAATGGATGCCATGAGAGCTATGAATAAAGATGCCCATGACTAGTTACCGAGGACTCCGATCTCTATATGGGCTAGGCATGCATTTGACTATAGGACAAAGAGTGACTACATAACAAACAACATTACTGAGTCCTTCAATCACTGGAATGCATCTATAAGAGGTAAGCCCATTCTCACCTTAATTGACCAATTAAGGGTTAAAGTGATGGAAAGAATTCAGAAGAGGTATGCAAAAGGGCGCACCTACAAGGGAAGATT
This sequence comes from Protea cynaroides, assembly GCA_028583415.1. Lineage (NCBI taxonomy): Eukaryota > Viridiplantae > Streptophyta > Magnoliopsida > Proteales > Proteaceae > Protea > Protea cynaroides. The sequence goes on from CM053276.1 coordinate 23,727,860, forward strand.
AACACCCAGAATTATAAAAAAAAGTTGGAACAAATTCAAAGTGAGTCCAGTTATTGTGTAATTGTGCCAGCTAGTTTGTATGAATTTAAGGTGAGTAAAGGCTTTTCCAAATATACTATTAATCTCCAAAAATGGACTTGTGGATGTAATGTGTGGCAATCTACTGGTATACCAAGCAAGCATTCAACCGCTGCAATCAGATACATGAGAGAGAAACTAGAAGACTACTGCTCCCATTTTTACACTTTAAAGAAGTACCTATTGACACATTCAGAGATGATACATCCAATGCCTGACCTAGAAATGCTCACTTCACAAAGTGGCACAGTGGTAGAGCCTCCACCAATGAAGAGACTACCAGGCCAGCCTAGGAAGAACAGAAGAAGAGAACCTGGAGAGGCTGAGCCCAGTGACTTTAGGAGGAAAGCATCCTGTGTTAGGTGCCAATAGTGTAAGAGTGTAGGCCATAATAGCAGGACTTATCAAAGAGCAGAAATGGATACTAGAAAGATTCAGAAAACTGGTTTAAAGGTAAAACCTGTATCATATTTCCCTAAAGTAAATGCAATTCCAGCTAAATATTCTTACATGTCTGTTTTATAAATGTGCAGAGGAAGGAAAGAATTGATGGAACCAGTACATCCCAGGTTGAGACAAGATTACAGTCTTTTACTCCTACTGATTCAGTTGTTAATGCACAAGCCAAGAGAAGGGCTAGAATGGCACAGAGGTTGGAACAAAGAAAGGCAAGGGTGATATCAAACAATGAAAACATCATCTTTTCAAGCCTAGGATGAAGGGCTGAAATTCCTTTTTACTTTATTGGTGTTCTGTTATGGATTCGGATACTTAAACTATGGATGTTGGATTTTCTGTATTTTCTGTTGAATGAACAGTAGGATCTTGAATGTATTTTTGCTTTAAATTCCTTGGATGTATTTTATGTTGCAGACTATGGATGAATGTATAAATCAGGTCTTTTGAGGCATAAATGTATGAATCAGGTCTTTTAAATCGGCATTTATTTTTCTGGATGTGAATAAGTGGAGATTGATGTAATGTATGATATGAGAATACAGGTCATGGATTGGCATTCCTAGTTTGAGAATACAAGTCTCAAAAGAATTTCCTATGAATTTAACATTTATCAATTTTTTTCAATTTTTTCTTCTCACCTATACTCCAGGCTCCCAAAAACCCCTTCATCTAAGTCATGATTTTTAAATTCAAAATAACCGTAAGATTTCACTATTTAGGTCATGGATTGGCATTCCCAATTTAGGAATGCCTAGAAGACCAAACCACTTCAAATGCAGTTTATAGTCATGTGAGGCAGATTTAATTGGAGCCTGTTTTTATGTATAGTATTGGTGAATCACCATTCTTATGGGTGAAACTGATGTAGTCCAAGGACCAGCCATGAACCAGTCCAAGAACCAACATAAGGACCAGCCGACATTGGTCCATGTAACCAGCCAAAAGCCAAGCCAAAACACTGTTTACGGTACTGTTCACGTGAACAGTACCAGCATATTTTTTTTTGAAATATTTGTCTTCTTCATAAATTCAATAAGTTAGATTTATTTCCATAAAATTAGTCATTAGTTTTGTTTCCTAAGATTAGTTATCATATGAGCTAGTTATAGATGTTACCTGTTTTGTAAACTTTCCTAAAAGTTATAAAGAAGTTTCTCTTTTTTATTTTTGGACATTCCTTCTAGGAACCAATCTTTCTTCTTTTGTATTTCCTTTTAGCATTATAAATGAAGAGGAAGAAGATGCTAGCAGCAGAGTTGGCCAGAGTTTTATTAAAAAATTCTGGTTGAGTCTCACTAGACTCAACCGAAACTCCTATTCTATTCATTCCCATTTTCAGATGATACTAGTTTTTCGAAAATTCATAACTTCTTCATCCATGGTTAAATCATCTTCAAACTTGGGTATGTTATCAAGCACCACCTAGAGTACTTCCCCTCCAAGTTTGAAGACCTTCCAACGACTGGATCTCAAGATAAGTGAGTTTTTTCCATAATTCTATAATTCTGGTTCTGTTAAAATACATGTTTGAGACCTACGGGCAAGATTGGTTTCGATCCCGCCCGTTGGATTAACTTCATCTTCTGGAGTATTGTTTCTCATACCCTAAGGATCATTGTTTTCAAGTTTCGAAGCATTCTATTGGATAGATTTAAAGTTGAGTAATTATTTGTCAAATTCAATCATTCTTGTTTGTTGTTAAGGGTTAAATTTGGGTTGGACTGTAATAAGATCCTGCAGCAAAGAGGGATCTTTGAATTGAATGTGTGAAAACCCTCTTTGCCATCAATTGGTATCAGAGCATGGTTGAGGAGAGTTCTAACTCTCCTACTCAGTCCAATAACACTAATGACCCAATTAATTTGGTTCTCCAACGATTGGCCAAAATGGATGCAAAGCTAGATAATATGGACGGAAGATTGAATAATTGGATGAAAGAATTAACCCTAAGCCGGCTAGAAGAGAAGCTCTTAGAAGAAAAGCTCTTATAGGCAACCTAGAGCCATGACCTAATGCTAGGGCTCTTCAAAGAATCCCTAGAGAGGACTATCAAGATCTACCAGATGATGATGAGTTTGATGGAAGACTTCCCCGATATGAAATTTCACATAAAGTAAGGCTGGACTTAAAAGATTTCTATGGTAGGCAAGACCCATAAGCCTTTCGTAACTGGTTGTGTGCAATGGATGATTATTTCAATTGGTTCGATCTTCCCGAATCACCAAAACTAAATTAGCACGATCCAAACTTTTGGGAGCTGCCCATGAGTGGTGGAAAATCCATGAACAAAAGCTCAAAGTTCAAGGACGAGAGCCTAGGACTTGGGAAGATATGAAGTATGAATTAACGAGAGAATACGTACCTAAACATATCCAAATAAGGCTCTTCCGTCGACAAAGTTATCACCAAGTGGCATGTATAACTGAAGAAAACTTGACACAACCATCTAGAAAATTCAGTTCGGGTAGCGAAGGGTAGTGGAAGCTTAACGCTAACGATATTGACATGAAGGCGGTACCTACAGTCACACTACCAATGAAAACTCCAATACTATCAACCGTTCTAAGAGCATTAGTGGTTGAAGTCAAGGAAAACGATGAACAGGTTTCACAAATCCATGATGACAAAGGAAACACCAACATTGATGTTCCTACTGTAGCAATTTGTACTGAAGAGGTTGTAGTTGAAGACCACATCAATTACCATGTGGATGATTTTATTCAAGTCAGTGAGGTGGGCGTATGTGATTTTAATCTTTCTCGTGCAGCTCTATTAATTGAGAATGAGAATCACAGGGATCATGAGGTCATACACATTGAAGAAGTGACTGTAGAAGAGCTACATGTGATCCCCATGGATACCTCTTGCATGTTTGAATCTTTTCAAGATATTGAACATATTGACCTTGTGATACCTCCCCAATATTTTGGAGAATGGACCCAAGGTGGTAGATTTTCTTCCAAATTTTCAAGCACAACTAGACTTCCAATATCCAAGAAAGATGTATGTCGACCCCACGGAATTGATTCTTCACCATTACAAAACTCTTGGACGAGTTTATTTTTAATGGGGGGGAGTCGATGCATTCCAAGGACCAGCCGTGAACCAGTCCAAGAACCAACATAAGGACCAACCGACATTGGTCCATGGAACCAGCCAAAAGCCAAGCCAAAACACTGTTTACGGTATTGTTCACGTGAACAGTACCAACAGATTTTTTTTTTTTTTTTTTGAAATATTTGTCTTCTTCATAAATTCAATAAGTTAGATTTATTTTCATAAAATTAGTCATTAGTTTTGTTTCCTAAATTTGTTTTTTTACCTAAGATTAGTATTCATATGATCCAGTTATAGATATTATTTGTTTTGGAAACTTTCCTAAAAGTTATAAAGGAAAGTTTCTCTTTTTTATTTTTGGACATTCTTTCTAGGAACCAGTTTTTCTATCTTTTGTATTTCCTTTTAGCATTATAAATAAAGAGGAAGAAAATACTGGCAACAGAGTTGACCAGAGTTTTATTAAAAAATTCTGGTTGAGACTCAACCGAAACTCCTATTCTGTTCATTCCCGTTATCAGATGATACTAGTTTTTGGAAAATTCATAGCTTCTTCATCCATGGTTGGATCATCTTCAAATTTTGGTATGTTATCAAGCACAACCTAGAGTACTTTCCCTCCAAGTTTGAAGACCTTCCAACGACTGGATCTCAAGAAAAGTAAGTTTTTCCATAATTCTATAATTCTGGTTATGTTAAAATACATGTTTGAGACCTACGGGCAAGATTGGTTTCGATCCCGCCCGTTGGATTAACTTCATCTTCTGGAGTATTGTTTCTCATACCCTAAGGATCAATTTTTTCAAGTTTCGAAGCATTCTATTAGATAGATTTGAAGTTGAGTAATTATTTGTCAAATTCAACCATTCTTGTTTGTTGTTCAGGGTTAAATTTGGGTTGGATTGTGATAAGATCCTGTAGCAAAGAAGGATCTTTGAATTGAATGTGTGGAAATCCTCTTTGCCATCAGAGACAATTAGACAAACAAAAATAGAAGCAAGTTATAGAATTTTCATCTACAGAACACATCAATTCTTCAAAAACATCATCCACAAAAACCACTATAGAAGCAAGTTACAGATCTTTCTTTACATTATCAATTCCTCAAAAATATCATAACAAACAATATCATAAATAGAACTATAGTAATTTAACCAAGAATTGTCATTGTCTTCTCCAGTTGCTTGACTCTAAACTTCAGATTCTGATAATCATCCTTTGAAATGTGGTTATTACCATCATCTATTGATCTGATTTCACCCAATGGTCTTTGTTCATGGTTTGGCAAACACCATGAGAAGTACCCACATATATTTCTCGAACAACAATAGTATAACTTGTGTGGGTTGTTTTCAGATTCAGAAATCTCCACGATAGCTCTTCTGTTACACAAACATTTCACATTCATGTAATTCAGATGACAATCTGAAACACTAGATGATGAAGACATCGAACTTCTGTCGCTGGGGGTTTGCATAAACCACAACAATAGACATGGGTACCGTTTATGGGTTTCAAAGTTCGCAACAAGAATGTCTGAATAAGCAGAGAGTTAAGGTTTTTTTTTTTTTTTTTTTTTTTTTTTGGGGGGTTCGAATGTCTGAATAAGCAAAGAGGTTAGGGTTTTGGGGGGTTCAAACCTCAGAATAAGCAAAAATGTTAGGGTTTTGGGGGCTCGAATGTTTGAATAGGCAGAGAGTTTAGGGCTTTCGGGGTTTAAGTTTTGGGGATTTGAATGTGCGAACATGCATCGGGGTTAAGGCTTTGGGGTTTCAGATTTGAGGGCTTGAATGTGAGAGATTTGAAGGCTATTTGAGTTTGAAAACAGGCACATAACTTAGCGCCAGCAGCTAAGATCACAGTCGTAAGTGATGATTCTGATCAAAGTCATGAAGCTGAGAAGCTAATTCCACTTGCAGTCATGACGGAGAAGAAGATGAAGGTAAGGGGTGGAAACTGAAAATAACTTAAGGCAAATGGGGTAAAGAGCATAATGGTCTACCTAAGAAAGATGGTTAAGGGAAAAATGGTCTGTTTAAAACTTAACTCTCAAAAAGTCTGTCAGAATGGAGTTCTATGTATTTTTCAAACAAGGGGGACTTTTGTAAAATTTCACCAAACTGCAAGGGAGGTCTATGAAAATTTCCCAAGAGATAAAAATCATAAAAATCATTAAAAAAAAAAGTTTTAAAAGCTATCTAATAAGATAAACTTCCTAAGTAATAGCTAATGGAGGAAAAAGGAAACTTCTACCATACTGGAGTAAAGAAGGAGTCCAGAAATGACTCAAAAAGTGAACCTTAACTAAACTTTATTATCTACTAAAACTAAGACTCTAATAACTAACCTTATCTACTAAACATGGGGCCCACTACCAATCAAATATCTATTTTTGTCCACCCCATTAGACTACCACTCTAGGAATTTATATTAAGCATAGTTGTCAAGGCGACCCAAGGCGTTTGGGGCCATCCTGGGCGCCTAGGCGACCAAGGCGTTCCCAGCGTATTTTTTTTTATTTCTAAAATATTAATGTTTATATATTGCAACATTCTACATATATCAACATTTAAAACATAACTTAATTAATATGTGGTGTGGACCCAAGTTTACTAATGTACACTAAGACCGGGATTATGTCGAGTTAAGTAACTTATTTTGACTACATTTGCGTCTTTTACGTTTGATCGGAGCGTAATCCTTTTAGTTTGGATTCGCATCTCGAGTCGTTGCAAAGCTAGCATAATCAGCTTTCCAACAAATCGAGATTGCTTGATCAGTTATAATGAAGAAGTTACACTCGGTCAACCTTGTTCGAATACGGGAATCCTGTTTAAAGTCGTCGAATGTAAATTATTTTTTGGGCATCAAGCACAGATTATTTTGGCGCCTTGGTTTTTAATGATGATTTATTATATAAGATTTATAGAATTTTTATATTTAAAAAAAGCCTAGCATTTAAAAGCTGAAATCGCCCTCGCACCCAAAATTGATTTTTGTTCTTGAACTGGGGTTTGACTTTTTTCCTTCGGTTTGAATTTTAGACTATTTTTATTGGATTCAAATAGGGGGGTATTTGCTTATTTATGAATAATATCTTAAGTAAGAATCATTTACTTAAATGATATTAGTCATAAATAAGTACTGAAAAAGACGGCCGCCCAGGCATTCTGGGCGTCCAAGGCGACGCCCAGGCACCCTGGGCGACCGCCTTTCTCATGTACCCAAGTTTGTACAAACCGCCCGGACGCCTAGGCGACGCCTTGACAACTATGATATTAAGTCCATTAAAAAAAAAAAATCCCAATCCAACACAATACTAAATCCTAGCTCAAATTTAAATCGAACTTGCATTAGAAAGACCCATATGGTAACTCCAAAAGCCAAAAAGAAAATGCAGACATCTCATGAGGTAATGATGTACAATTGGAAGAAGAAACACAATAATTTGAAGTTCTCATGCCACCAAGCTCAAATCCATGTTGACCCATACCAATGTGAAAAAGTTGTTAATATCAATCACATGTGAACATGTATATCCAGCCAATAGGCCCAATACATCATTAGAGATCACAAATAGAAGTGGAGCATGCATTTTTGCAAAGCTCCTTCAGGCAGGTCTTCAAGCATATTTGTCACTAAAGCCCAGTTCCAAAGAACAGATATTTTAGTGGTCATTGAAATATTGAAATATAAAAAACAGATCACTCAACTAATTCCCATGCACATAATAGAAAAACAGAGGCCATTGATATTTTTCACTCATTAATTACCACCAACTTCAACCTAACCAGAAAAGCAAAAAATACAAATTGATCTCCCACTGAACTTCACTGGTCCGGGATTAGTTCGGCATGAACTTCTCTCTGCAGCCATCACATAATCAACAAGGTTGCAGAAAAAAGGAACCAAACCAGAATCAGGAGAAATCTTATAACAGAACGAAGACAGATCTGATTAGGCCAAATTTCTGGTTGAAGGTCTGTTTCAGATAGGTGACTGATCCTCTGAAGTTGGATCAGAATCTGATGGCCAGATTATCAGTTACAAAGAAATTCTGTTGGTACTAGGATTCTTGTTAAGAAAACTAGAATAGCAGAATTCAATGGCAGAATTTGAAGATAATAAACCAGAGTTCAGATAGCAATAACAATGATTAAATATTGACGGAAATCCAGAAGCAGTACAACAGAAATTTCAGATTGAGAAACCAGAAAATTAAGAAATATACTTGATGTAGTATACCGGAATTCGATGAGAAAACTAAGAATACACAGAATTCAATTATGGTTGTAATCAAGGATTAACTAATATTCAATAATTCAGAAATCAGAAAACAGAACTAGAAAGTTAGATCCGAGAAACTAGAATTATAAGAAGTATAGTTGCAGTAGGATTTCAAAAATCAAGTACAACTTTAAGTTTGAAACCAGAACTATAACTCAAACTTGAAACAGAAATCCAAATAACAAACTAAAGAAGAATAGAGCAGAATTTATTTTGGGTCATAGCGGTTTAACCAAGCACAAGCCTCTGCATCATTCCATGTCTATTTTGGAGTCAGTTTTTATTATATTTTCAGTTTTTTAGTCAATTTAGGAAACCTGTTCATACAGCTTGTGATGGCAAGGACAAGGGTTTCAAGATAAGTGGAATTTACTACACTCTTACAATTCTATTTTGCTATTTTCTGCTGATAAAGTATTTGGACTGATGTAAACGATCCCCATAGCAAGATTTTAGGTTAAATTTGAATTAGACCTTGGTTTCCGCATCAATTGGTATCAAAGCTTGTCTTGGAGGATTCTAGTTCTCCTAATCAGTCCAACAAACCTAATGATCCCCTCAATTTGATACTCCAACAATTAATCACATTGGCTGCTGAGATTAATAATATTAAAGAGAAAATGGACACTAGACCGGCTAGATTGGAAGCACCTACGGCCAATTTAGTGCCAAGACTTAATGTTAGGACTCCTCGAAAGAGTCCCTAAAGAAGATTTTCAAGAACCCCCCCCAACACCCCCCACGAGGAATATGAAGAAAGACCACCACACCATGACCAATCCCATAAGGTGCGGCTGGAACTAAAAGAGTTCCATGGAAGACAAAATCCCCAAGCTTTTCATGATTGGTTACATGCATTAGATGACTATTTTGATTGGTTCACTCTTCCCGAACCATGAAAATTAAAACTTGCAAATTCCAAACTTTTGGGGGCTGCCCGTGAGTGGTGGCGCAACTTTGAAGCAAGTCTCATGAGGAGAGGTTTGGAACCCACTATGTGGGAAGAGATGAAGGTAGAACTCAAGGAAAAATAATTTCCTAGGTCCTTTCAAAGAAGGCTCCATGATCAATTAAACAATCTTAGGCAAGGTACTTTGAGTGTTGAAGAATATGTTTACCAATTTGATAACTTTTTTTTTGGGTAAGTACCAATTTGATAACTTGTGCGCACGTACCAGGTTGCATGATAACGATGACCAAATGATATTTTGGTTTCATCTCGGGCTACAACCTGATATTCGAGACAAACTGAGTGTGGTTGACATAATAAACATTCATGACTGTGTAGACAAGGCCTTACAAGCAGAAGAACTATTAAAGTCGACACATAAGTTCACCCCAAGCTATATTGAAGAGAAGCGTCCCATGCCAACCAACGAAGCCATAAAGTCTACATCTCGGACTCTCACAGTTGCAGACAAAGGTAAATTTCTCATGGCAACAAATACAGATGTACAATGCTATCACTGCAATGCATATGGGCACTTTGTCAGAGATTGTCCACAAAAGACAAAGGTGAACTCTCTAGTTGCCTCAGTTGAGGCTAATGCTGATGCACAGGTATGTAAACCACAAAGTGATGACACCCCTGTTAATAATGCGGATGTCACAAATGATGGTGACGATTCATATGGAATCCATATAATCAGTGGTATAGTTGTGGATGACTCCAAAGAAGATCTGTTTGACCTCGATCATCATTTTGTAGCTTCATAGATTGATAGTGGCGATCACAATGCTGATGAGGACAAAGTTATTATGTAGACAAAGGTGGAAGAAGAAGAGTTAAATACGGTACTTCCCATGGATACCACTTTCGCACTTGACTCCCCTCAAGAAGTGGAGCATAGCGACTTTGTGATACCTCTCTTATATTTTGAAGAAGGAAAACATAAAATGGTGGATTTTTTTCGATTTTATTCAAGCCTCTCTAACAAATTTTCAAGAGCAGAGGAAGATGCTTACTTACCCCACTGAAATCATTCTACATCATTACCAAACTCATGGACAAGTTCATTTTAAGTGGGGGAGAGTTGATGTAGTCCAAGAACTAGTCCGACATTGGTCCATTGGACCAGCCCAAGAACCAGTCAACATGGGTCCAGCCAACATTGTTCACGTAAAACACTGTTTAAGCGGTACTGTTCAGATGAACAATACCAACATTTTTTGAGATCTTGGTTTCCTTCCTAAATTCAATAAGTTAGATTTATTTCCTAAAATTAGTCTTTATTTTGTTTCCTAAATTGGTTTACTTTATGAGTCACTTTTTAAATGTTTCTTTGTTTTGGAAACTTTCCTAAAACTATAAAGGTAAGTTTTCTATTCTTGTTTAGGTTTATTTTTGGCTATTCCTTGAAGGAAATAATCCTTCCTTAGTTGTAGCTTTTCTAAGCTCTAAAAATAAGAATATAGGAGAAGAAGGAAATCAGATTTGAATCCTTAGAAAGTGCTGTCAACTATTTTTTTGGGTTGGGTCTCTTCGGTTGTGAGACTCAACCACAATTATTTTCTGTTTTCAATTATTCTTCTAATTGATTCAAGTTCATTCAATCTTTGCTGGTTCTACGACATCCACACTCTTATTCCTGGTTACCTAGTATTGGAAGTTTGAAGATAAGGACAGATGACAGTATTCTGGTTTGTCATCAGAACATAGAGGTGTCTATGGGCGAGATTGGTTTCTTCCTCTGTGGTTGGATCATGCTACATTTCGGATATGTTAGAAAGTACATCCTAGAGACCATCTCCTCCAAGTTTGGTGTTTTTCTTACAGACAGATTTCAAGATAAGTGGAATTTACTACACTCTTACAATTCTATTTTGCTATTTTCTGCTGAGAAAGTATTTGGATATGTAAAAGATCCCCATAGCAAGATTTTAGGTTAAATTTGAATTAGTCCTTTGCTTCTGCATCAGCTTGTGATTGGGAGTTTCAGTCAGTCGTTCTTTTTTTTTATTATTATTTTAATCCCTTTTGTGGACCAAATTGGCTCCACCCTTTCCTTTTCAGCCTGTCAGATTACAGCAATATCATATAAGCATGTAAAGGCCTCACAGAAACAGCATACCCATCGATTTCATTAATACAAAAAAGGATTTTTCTGCAACTTTGGCCTATGGATCTCAAGTTAGCTCTGGTGGACTCTAGAGTTTTACTTCTGCAGATTCAGCAGGCAAATCAGGTGGGAGTCCTGATTATAGCTTCTTCACTTAAATCGATTTCCAGGTCAGAACTCTCAATCCTATGAATGCTTATTTTCTCTCCTGTGTTTCTGATTTGCTATATCAATTAACCTGTTCGATAGTTTCCTGCTTTGTTCCTTGTTATGACAAACACCCTAGAATCGCAAGAACAAATGCCAATGAAATGTGGAAACAAAGCAAAACAGAAAACAAACGGAAACAAGGGAGACAACATTATTTGCGGTGGTTCACATACCAATGCGATGTGCTACATCCATGGGTGAAGATGAAGATGATTCACTATGCAAAAATGAGGAAGTACAATAGAGGTATCTCTCAAGAACTCTCAAGCTCGAAAACCCCTTTCTCCTTCTCTTTTGCGGCTAGGTTGACAAGACTCCTCCAAAAGGCGGGACGCTTCTATCAGCCCAAGCCCTCCTCTTCCATCACAAACCTCAGAAAAGCTCCCATTCGGGTCGCCACCAACTTTTGTCGGAACGGGTCAATCTTCAAGCTGGTCATGAATCCAAAAGTGCCGAAGAATTCAAGACACCTATAACATTCCTTTTTAATTTCTCTACTGAATTCTAGTTTCTTATTTCCAGTGTTCATTCTGTTTTCAAATCTGAGATTTACCCATCGAATTCTGGCTTTCTTTACGGTCAACTACTTCAAATCCCTATCTTCCAGAACATGATTTCATAATCTGGTTTCTGATTTTATCTGCTGATCTGATTCCCATATCAGTTCAGTATCAAGTTTCAGTCTTGATGCATTAAACTTGAATATCGAAATTCTGTTTCTAATTGATTTCAGTTTTCCTTGTTCGATTAGGTTTTCTGCATATTTGCTAATCTTATCATCAGAAGTAGTTCAAAATTTACTGAGCTGCTCTCCTCCTCCAATAGACCACTTGACCATTTTTTGGCTCACATCAAATCTACATTTGGTGGAATTATTTAAAATTGACAGTCCTATTTCAGCTTCCTAATCCCTACGACTCTGGATAGAGTTAACATAATGGAAATCATCAAATTGAACTGCGCTATTTCTATAGAACTCTGCATATTAACCGGACAACAAAATAAAATGTAGGTCTTAAGATTACAAACCGCCATCCCAAACAAAATCTTGTAGATGAAACCAATCAGAATATTCAGCAAAATTAAAAGGAATAAACACCTAAAAACAGCAAGTCCGTCCCACAAATTAATCCAAAGTGAATTTAGAATAGAAGTAATAAAGAATGAAAAGACAGAGTGAGAAAGAGAAAGGAGAACCTAGTCCAAGATCAGGATGAATGATGGCGATGTTCAGTTTTGGGCTTCCGACTCTCTTTCCTTTCTTCTTCTCCATTGTTTGTTATATGCCTTCTTCTTGTGCTCTTGATTAAACGGTACTAAGTTGAATTTGACGATTCACTCAGCAATTGATTGATACTGATGATGGTATGTAGCCCTTCAAGAAATAGAACATCCTCCACGATGTAGGTAGCCCTTCAAGACAATCCCCTTCAAGTTAGATAAGACAACCCCATTAGCTCCAGAACTTCACTAGGCTCCAGATTGAAACCATCACAGAAATGATCCCTATGCTTCAAGCCACTGGGTTGCCGATTCGCCAGACTGCTCAAACACCGGGACAGTAGATGGTCGTAGAGGTTGAATCGCCTGGGAGTATTTGTTGTCCTTACGCTCTTCCTCAAAATCAAAACGGTAGATGAATAAAGGCAAGAAGATGAACGATGAAAATGCATAAAACTGTCTATAGGTTTAATTTTTTATTTTCTTTATAAGCCTAACCAAATTATGAAAATCCGAATTAAACGCGGAATTTACGTAGTGCGAGAAAATCGCGATTTTTTCAGATTCATTGGGATGTATTGCAACTCCAACCAATTAAAACGAGCAATTGTCTTCTTTTTTTTTGGTAAGAACAAGCAATTGTCTTTCGAGTACTAAATTAAGATTAGGGCTGCAACATTTTCAAAAGCCTAATCTCAATCCTGACTATTTAAACTTAACCCTAACCCAGTTCAATCCAGGGTCAGAAAATATACAACCCTAACCCTGACCCTGGTAGGGTTGGGCCAAACCCTAACCTGCCCTGATTGACCCTGACAGGATCGGATTGGGTCAGGTTAGCCTTGATTAACTCTGATTCAGGAGGAGATAAAAAAAGAAAAAAAGATCCCCATAGATAAAAAGAGAAAAAAAGAGAGGATAAACGATATTAGTCATACAATTCATTTAAAACCCATTTGATCTTAACTCAAATCGAAATCTCATGTCGATCATTAAACATGCTTTTGATTGTCCACTACAACACTCATGAGAATTATCAACCAACTCCTGGCAGTTGAAAGAAATCGGAACCCCTTTCACCCAGCTGGTGATCCAAAGCTCTCTGCCCTCTCCACATCAAACAGGGCTAAGTAGGCTAGGTTCACACACCGACCCCCTTCAACTTTCTTTTGGTCAAACCAAGGATATCACATTTCTGCTTCCATAGACCTGAAGCAAAGTGGGTCATGAACTCAATGAACTTTGGTGCAAACCATGATAGCTATAAGAAAAGAAAATAAGGAAATAAGATAGATAAATTTGAAAATTTGATAGCATAACGACGTAAAATGGAAAAAGCCTCACTTTTCACCCAAACATTTGGGCAGGAGGATTTATTAAGTCCAAAACCATCCTGCAATGCATATCCAATCGAAAATTTTAACTAGATAGGTCGAATTTGAAAAATTTTGACAATTGGGAAAAAACCCTAAATTTTAGGTCAAAAATGGAAATTTCAAAATTTTTTAACAAACCAATCAATGAAACTCAAATTTTCTTGAGGGCTTTCATCCATTGGGTGGCCAATAGCAAAAGTCCCCAATAAAAATTAAATTTTTACGGTTAGAAAAATATTAATTAAAAGAAAACCCTACAAATGGTAAAAACCCTAGGTATGAAAGCTTAAAAATGAAAGAGAGTAGAAAACATACCTTGTGGAACGGAATGTAGGTCGGAGATCGAAGAAAAAATCACCAAGTTTGTATGGTCGACACTGTAGCAACTCACTGGTGGCGAGTTGAGTAGAGACCGTAGGAGGAAGAAAGAGAAATGAGAGGGAAACTCTCGAAAATAGGTTTTTAAAAACTGATTTTGGATCTTACGGTTGCACAATTCAACCAAAACCATTGACCGCAAGATCTATCATATGATCGACCATAGGATCTCGGTAAGTTGCTAGGGATGTGATGGTCGCACCTATGGTCGCACAACATGCGACCGTAGGCAATCGACCGTATGACCTACTGTTGTTTGTTATTTTGATTTTGTTTGAACTTTTACCTATTGATTTTGTTTTTCTCTCGTCTTCCATTGTGAGACTAACCCAATACTACCATCATATCCTGTCTCACATGTACAGCCTTTCCAAGTACTGTTCAACCAAGAGTTTAAATGGCTGGACGCAGAGTAAGTAGAAGGAGACAGAATGCAAACCCATCTCCATCACCTATGGAGACTAATGACAATGAAGGTCAGCAAGGACAGGAAGGAAATATTGAAACTCAAAATGTTGTACCTCAGAATGTGCACACCCAAGCCAACCCAACTAACCTACCTGCACCACCTATAGATTTGGCTACTGCGGTGATGAATTTAGCACAACAAATGTAACAAATACAGCAAGTGCAAGTCAACATGCAAGCTACTATAGGAATTGCTTTCCCAGCTGCAAATACAACACCTCTACCGGTAGGACAAGCTAGTACTGCACCTGGTGGTAGTAACACTATACCTCAAGCACCACAAATACTAGCAGTACAAGGCCAAGTGCAAAACCCTGAAGCATCGCAAGGCGGGTATAACCAAGGTAATTATCAGTACCAACCGCTTATGTATGGAGTATATGCACAATATCAACTTGATCACTCTAGATTGATTGAGCGTTTCCTGAAGTTAAAGCCGAAGGAATTTATAGACAAGCCATCAGATCCATTATGGCCAGCTCACTAGATCGATGAGATGGAAAGAAACTTTATGATGATGACTATAAATGAAAAAAAGAAGGTATTATGTGCCACTTTTATGTTGAAAGGTGATGCGCACCATTGGTGGAAATCTGCTCGGAGTTATGTATTGACAAAGCACGCCCAACTGACCTGGGCTATCTATAAAGAAGCTTTCTTCGAGAAGTATTTTTCCAGGAGTTTCAGAGATCAAATGGAAAAGGAGTTTCTGAGTCTGTATCAGGGACAGATGACTGTAGACGCATATCAACAGCGTTATGAAGAATTATTTTTTTTGCCCCCTCTAGCATGCAGGAGGAAAATACCAAAATCCGAAGGTCTGTCATGGGACTTAGGAGAAGCATCCGTGAGCATGTATTGAGACTGGAAAAGAAGATTTATAATGAAGCTGTACAGATTGCTCGAGTACTAGAATCGAGCCAGAGGAAAAATTATTTTGCTCAGAATAGAGGTATTAAAATGCCTAATGGAAACTCATACAACGGAGGGAACTCAAAGACATTTAAACCCTTTTGTATTCAAGGCTTCAATGCTGCAGCCAAGACTACTCCGACAGCCCAACCTCAACAAAAGCAAAGTAGTGCTGGAGTTAAATGCTTCAATTGTAATCAAGAAGGACATTATTCAAGAGAGTGTCTCAAGCCAAGGAAGCAGTTACAGCAAGGAAATATTTATGTAGTTACTTCTGAGGATGTTGTCGCATCGCCTGATGTGGTCATAGGTATGACCAGAACCTTTCGTTTTGTACTACCTTGTGTGAGCATGAAGACTAAATTAAATCAAATCACAGGTATCGTACCTATTAATGGCTTACACGCTAGAGTACTCTTTGATTCTAGAGCTATTCATTCTTTTATATCTGTGTCGTTTGGAAAGAAGTTAAATCTATCCCTTAGACCTTTAGACTACAAACTGTTTGTACGATCACCTATGGGATTAGAAGTGGAACTAGACAAAGGTTATGGACCATGTCCAATTTTTATCGACGAAAAGATTTTGGATGCAACCTTAATTCAACTTGAGATGATAGACTTTGACGTTATCTTGGGAATGGATTGGTTAGCTAGGCACTCTGCAAACCTATTATGTGTGGAAAAGAAACTGATATTTAAAGACAAAGAAGGAGCAAAGTTTAGTTTTACGGGAATCAAACTTCCCCATAAACGAAAACTCATTCTCTCTGCATTGAAGGCTAGAAAATGCCTCGAGAAATGAGGAATTGGGTATCTAGTATATGTGGTAGACCTCACCAAGGAAGCACCACGAATAGAGGATATTGAAGTTGTGCGTGAATTTTTGGATGTATTTCCTGAGGAACTACCAAGACTACCACCCGATCGAGCGACAGAGTTCGTTATAGATCTTATACCCGAAGCCACACCAGTATCGAAACCACCCTAACGAATGGCTCCTATTGAATTGAATGAACTGAAGGTAAATTATAGGAATTACTGGACAAGGGTTATATCAGACCCAACATATCACCATGGGGAGTGCTAGTATTGTTCGTGAAAAAGAAGGATGATAGCGTTCGACTGTGTATAGATTATCGATAATTGAATAAGCTTACAATCAAGAATCGATACCCATTGCCTCGGATCGATTCCTTATTCGATCAGTTGCAAGGTGCCAAAGTGTTCTCCAAAATTGATCTTCGGTCAGGATACCATCAGTTGAAGATTGAAGAAGGTGATATTCCAAAGACAGCATTTAGAACCAGATATAGACATTATGAATTTTTAGTCATGTCTTTTGGATTAATTAATGCACCCGCAACTTTTATGAAACTCATGAATCGGGTATTACATGATATGTCGGATACATCATTCATTGCATTTATTGACGACATACTAGTCTACTCCAAGGACAAAGAAACTCATGTCACAAATCTAAGAGCCGCTCTGCATCGACTAAGAAAAGAGAAACTTTACGCAAAATTAATAAAGTGTGAGTTCTGGCTAAATGAAGTCGCTTTCTTAGACCATGTTGTATCCGCTGAAGGAATTAAAGTTGATCTTAGCAAGATTGAAGCCATTGTGAAATGGGAAGCACCTAAGAATGTTGCAGAAATCAAAAGTTTCTTAGGTTTAGCTGGTTATTATCGACGATTCGTGGAAGATTACTCTAGAATCGACGTACCTCTCACCAATCTGACAAAGAAAGGAGAAAAGTTTGTTTGGACCGATAAATGTGAAGAGTGTTTTCAAACATTGAAGGCTAGATTGATATTAGCTCCCATCTTGACTATTCTGATCCCAAGACAACCATTTACCTTGTACACCGATGCGCCTAGGTTAGGTTTAGGATGTGTGTTTATGCAAGGAGAACAAGTAATTGCGTATGCCTCAAGACAACTGAAGACACATGAGAAGAACTATCCCACTCATGACTTGGAATTAGCAGCAGTAGTATATGCTGTTAAGATATGGAGACATTATTTGTATGGAGAGAAATTTTAGATTAAATCAGATCATAAGAGTCTCACTTATCTTTTTAATTAGAAGGAGTTGAACATGAGACAAAGAAGATGGCTGGAATTACTGAAGGATTATGATTGCGATATCCAGTATCATCCAGGAAAAGCTAATATAGTTGCTGACGCACTAAGCAGGAAAGCAATGACAGAATCCCAAGAAGAAGTTAGAGCAAATACTGTGGCGTGTGTCATAGGGAGAGTATATAATTACGATAAAGAGCAGTTCATGATTGATATTTTGAATGAATCAACTGACCAAGGGTTTATTCATCTATTCTCAAACATATTTGCTACATTGAAGATTGTACTTGATCTATTAGACGAAGTGAAAGCCGCTATTAAATCGGACCCTTATTTGAGAACGGTGCAAGAAGACCTCGAAAAAGATAGGACTACTCCTGAGTTCACCTTGGACGTTGAAAAGGTACTAAAATACAAAGGAAGGGTATGTGTTCCTGAAAATGAAGACTTGGATATTAGACACAGACTAATGAGGGAAGTTCACACCACCGCTTATTCGGTACATCCTGGAAGTATGAAGATGTATCATGATCTGAAGAAACTATATTGGTGGAGAGGAATGAAAGCGGATGTAGCTAAATTTGTGTCTCAATGCTTGAATTGTCAGCAAGTAAAGGCTGAAAGCCAAAGACCTGCAGGATTGTTGCAGCCACTGCCAGAACCAGCATGGAAATGGGACTGCATCATTATGGACTTTGTCACTGGGTTACCATTGACTCCCCAAGTAGTTGATGCGGTCTGGGTAATTATGGATCGTTTGACCAAGATAGCTCATTTCATAGCTATACGACCTCAGTATACCCTAGAGAGGTTAGCGAAGCTTTATGTAGATAATATTGTCAGATTACATGGTGTATGTAAGACCCGCACTCCGTAAACCCGGTCTAAACCTTGGTTTTGTGTCGTGACAGGTCTTCCGATCATCACCGGGCCAGACGGGACAAGCGGATGACAAACAGGTATGAAATCGGACAAAAGACGACCAAATAGTCATCATTTTATGTTAACCGATCGATGGTACCGGTCGACCGGTATGGCTTGCGCAGCTAAGTGCGGGGATCTGGAAATTGGTCTCTGCGGGTCCCATTTTCTTGATTTTGAATCCTAGAAGTTTCCTAATCCTAGTAGGGTTACTAAACCCTAAATCTAGCCTATAAATACACCCTTAAGCCTCCTCAAATCCTTTCCATTGTCTCTCGCAAACCCTAGAGAAAAAGAAAGAGGTTGGAAAGGAGAATGAGCTAGGAAGAAGAAGAAGGTGCCGCCATTACCGTTCGACGAAGCTCACGCTACGCCAGTCAACGGTAAGTGTTTTAACTATTCTTCTTATCCTATGTTAGTTGTGTGGGTGGATCAATACCATGCAAAGTAGGTATTGAACTAAAACCCTAAATTGGCCAATAAACCCTAAGTTGCCGTCAAACCCTAGATTCGAGTTTCGAGATGATATTCATCGAAACGAGACTTGAATGAGTTGGGGATAACTCTAACTCCAAGTTTAGACTTAGAATGGATAGAAGAAACCTTGGAAATCCATGGAGGATGATCGACGGCAGTCGAAAACCCATGTATGATCTTCCGGAGATATACCGGTCGACTATACCGGTTGCACATGGTGCGACCGGTATGTTGCCACCGATATCCCTTGGGAGGCTGGTCTGTGGGGACCGGCTGACCATACCGGTCGCCAGTCTTCCCCACAGAGCTGCGACCGGTATGTTGCCACTGGTCAGCTCTGTGAGGGTATTTTGTAATCTTTGTTGGTTTCCGACCAACATGAAACCCTAAACAATATATTCTAATGAAACCTAAATAATCTTGTAGGACTTTGTGACTTATCGTTTGGATCTTGCGACGTGGAGCAAGTTATCGAACGAGCGTCAGGTAAGGGAATCTGACCTAAACCTAATAATTAATGGACAGTAAATTGTTGTCAATCACCTGATTATATGAGATGTGTTGTTTGTGCATATTCACATGTCATCCTTTACTTTCAGTTATTATTATTGTTCATGCATTGTTAGGATGTGATTAAGCATGTGATTGTTTTCGTTAGTGTGTAGAGTGGGGCATGGGCCTGGGATCGCTCTTCACATTAGCACCTTTTTGTAGTATTCTGTCTTAACATGTTTGGTATGGGTGGGGCATCAGGGGAAGGTCGTGGTACGGTGGTCTCCGATATTGATGTTGGCCCGGCCATTGTTATGTGGCACTATGGTCTCCGAGTCGACGTTGGCTTGTCCACGATGCTTTAGCTCTATCTCTATGCCGTAGGGAGTTATGTTGGGATAAGGTCTACCTACGTATTGTATCTATCCTAGTGGGTTAGTTGTGGATAGGGCATCAGGGAAGGTGTGGGAATGCCTTAGATCTATCTCTATGCCGTAGACGGCTGTGCTGGGATAGAGCGTACATTGATGACATATAGGATTGGTTAGTTGCGAGCCCTGGCCAGTAGGGGCTTAGGTACTGGTATGGGTAGAGTATCAGGTGAGGTACGTGGGTATCTTAGCTCTATCTCTATTCCATGATGGGTGCATATGGGCCAATGGGGTGTGATCCATGAGGTGCCACACACTCGTGTATAGAGGTGCGGGGACCACCAAACCTTTCTATAGCACATTGCAAACTTAAAATCAGACCATAGCATAAAATGATTGTTATTCATGCATAATATTGTGAAACTGTCTGATTGTCTTACTGAGCTAAGTTGTGAGCTCACCCCTTTGTGTATACATTGTTTTAGATGTTGATGTAGGTTACACTGTTGACGACTATGTGAACGCTCCGGCGTATGGTGACGTTGCTGCTTTGAGTGTACAGGCAGGAGAGGACGAGCATGACGCTTCATGCGAGTGCCCTTTCTGCGTGTACCTTTGATCAAATTTTATTTATTCCTTTCATTTATTTTCGGTTGGATTAACTGGATGTACGGATATTATTTTATGTGTTTGAATTTGGATAATTGGATATTTATTTAAATTATCAATAGATACTCAGTTCATTCTATTTTAAGTCTTCCGCTGTATATTTATATTCTGATTATGGTTATGTGTAATGGTTTGTATGAGCGGACACGGCCTATTCGAGATCCTGGTGTGAACCGTTGGTTCAATGACGGTTCACTTACACCATTATGGTTGGATCGGAATTGGGGTGTGACAACTTGGTATCGAGCCCTCGGGCTCGTCCACGCACCATATTGCACCTAGCTAAGTCGATGAACTGAGTTAGGAAATTTAAAAATCTTAATACAAACACACCCTAAGCATTGTTTGATACCTGAGACTGACTAAGAAAGAGAATAATGTACTACTCTAAATATGAAACTTAACATGTGCACACACACTAGATAGGTGAAACATGAAAATTTTCCATTAAACAAGAAAATTGTAGCAAATGAAATAGTGCTACAGGGTACAGTCCACAAACCGGACAGTTACCCTGTTATATAAACAGTCATATGCAATAGAGAAGAAAAAAAGAGGGACAATCATGGGGTGGGGGGCCTGGGAGGAATAGGGTCTGCTATATTGTAGTCTCGCTCGTAAGCAACCCTTCTCGCGCTGAGTGTCCCTGATCTCCATCATCATACCCATCATGGTGTCGGAGGGAGGCTGAGATGGTCCAGCGGTAGAGGTAGATGGTGGTGCTTCTGGTGTAGGCTGTGGAGCTGGCACTGGTACACCCTCGGCCCTATCCTCGTCATCATCCCGCTCGAGCTCGGCTGCATAGGCCGCATTGGCTGCTGCTGCTGCTGCCGCCGCGGCTGCTACCCTCCCAAGAGGGCGAGGGCGAGCCTCCAACTCATCATCGCTAACTGGCAGATCAACCATCTGCATCCTCTGAATGGTGTCCCAGTCTATATCGGACATCATAGTATCCTCAACGGTCACCTCGCCTCTCATGCTCACGCCCAGACGACGTAGCAGGGAGGTAATGAGACGACCATAAGGAAGGTTACTGGCCTGATCGGCCAGGGTCACCTGATGCATGGTCCTAATGATGAGGTATGGGAGAGAGACCCGCTCCCAGTCGCACGCAATAAGTAATGTACTGAGTGAGCTGGGATAACTCACTATAATGGCCGCTCTGGGGGACGATGTTGTGCTGAATGATGCGACTGTAGACCCGAGGTACAGGTCTCAAACTAGCCGCCTTCATAGGAGCCCCAGGGTTGAGTATCTGATGAGCTATCTCTCGACGCAGGTCCTCAGTCAAATAGCCCTTCGCTTTGGGAGGGCAATTTACTAGGTCTCCATCATTTGGAACCCCTAGAAGGTCGGTCAACTGGTGGGTGTTAAAGGAAATGAGAACACCCCGGACATAGCTAGAGATGCGTAAATCCCTACCTTGGTTGGGATCGTTCACATCTCCGTGCAGCTCCAGGTTAGCAAAGAAATGCTTAACCAGGTTAGGACGGGTGGTGTCGATGTATGAAATGACGGGCAACCAACCAAGCCTGTCAAACGCCGCTCGCACGTCGAACCGGTCTAACTGCTCCAAGTTAACATGACGCCCGGATTCTATGCTTTTATTATCGAACCATGGGAATCGAGCTTGTGCCTCAACAGAACGAAACCAGTGCTCGTCAAGCTGGGGAACTGGTGGCTGGGGAGCACGTGAACTCGAGCCATGAGGGTGTTTCCCAAGAGCACGTCGAGGAGCCATTTCAATCTGCAAAACAAAAGAAAACAAGATAAAATATTAGAAATTATCGAAATTTCGGCAGCATAACGACTATAAATTGGGAAAAAGCCTCGAACTCACCCAGAAACATGGGGAGGAGGACTTACGTAACCCCCACACTCTTCAACAAATCAATCACAGGCATTTACAATGAGAAATTTGAGAAAAATCAAGAATTTTCGAAAAAATGGAAAACCTAAGTAAAAAAGGTGAAAAATTCAATTTTCTAGCAAACCGTTCGGTGAAACCCCAAATTGGTTGAGGGCTTTTGCTCTTGGGGGTCCCTAAACCCTTTCCTAGCCGAAGGAAAAGAGTTCCTACGGTTGAAACATCTCGAACAATGAAAAACCTAAATTTCTACATATAGACGATATGGAAAAATTGTAAAAACATGAGAGAGAGGGAAGAGACCTACCTGGAGACGATGTGCTAGGTCTTGAATGGAAGGAATCGGCTTCAAATAGCACCGGTCAGACTGTAGCAACTCGGAACCCAGAGGAGAATCGCCACCAGAGAGAAAGAAGAAAAGGAAAAGTGAGAAATTCTCACTTTTTCGCGATTTTAAAGCCAATTTGGGCATACCGGTCGACGGTTTTGCCTATACCGGTTGACCGGTATCACCCCAGGTGTGCGACCGCTATGTCTCGGTCAGAATTCTAATTCTGACCGGTCGACTATACCGGTCGCAACACTGTATACAGAGTGTCGACCGGTATCTCCCAGACATGCGACCACAATGTCTCGGTCAGAAATTAAATTCTGACCGATCGACTATACCGGTCGCGACATATTCTACAGAGGTGCAACCGGTATGTTGCGACGCACCAGAAAAGTTAGAGAATTTTATAAATTTTTTTAAAATTTGTGTAAATTGAAATTTTAATTCTCGACTATTTCCCCTTGTATTATTCAAGACTAACACTACTATTATTGTGGTTGACACGTGTTATGTCTTCTTCTCAGATCCAAATAAAAATAGTCTGAGATGGCAGGCGGAAATGGTCGTAGGGGTCGGAAGCGTCATTAGGCCAGGATGCGCCTAGAGGAAGAACAAGTTGAACGAGACCATGTTAGAGAGTCAAGTCCGGAAGTGGAGGAGGAACAGGTTCCAAAAGTACCAACAAATTTACCTGGCCTGCCTCACAGGGATTCAGAGACCATTGTTACAAACCTGGTCTATCAGATGCAAGCTCAACAGAAGGAGTTCCTGAGCGAGGTACTGAAGATGCTCAGGCCAACAGGTTCTGTTCCCACGGGAGGTACGCCTGAGTCTGGAGAGAAAAATACTTCACAGCCGATGTAGGGTAGTCCAAGGCCGATGGGCCAAGCACAGAACGTACCACCACCGCATCAGTTCCCATCCCCTTCTGCTTACCCGGGAGCTTATCCGTACCCACCACCATGGTACGGAGCAGCCACGCAGGGACAACACGATCTGAGTAGGGCGGTGAATAGATTCCTGAAGTTGAAGCCTTCATCATTCACTGGTAGAACAGGGAAGCCATTGTGGCCAGCACAGTGGGTTGCAGAGATGGAGAAGAATTTCCATCTGATGACATGTACAGAAGAGGAAAAAGTAATATTTGCTACTCATATGCTGAAAGAAGACGCAAATGCTTGGTGGAATTCTACACGGGCATATCTGGAGACCAAGTATACACTGGTGGGTTGGGAAGTGTTTAAAGCTACCTTCTTCGATAAATATTTTCCGAAGAGTTTTAGGGATCAAATGGAGAAGGAGTTCCTCAACCTACAGCAATCTCAATCGACCGTGGATGCTTATCAGCAGAGGTATGAAGAACTATTCTTCTTCGCACCGGTAAGTATGCAAGAGGAAGAGACCAAGACACGTAGGTTCACTATGGGACTACGTGGAAGCATCAGAGAGCACATATTGGGTTTGGACAAGAAGATCTACAATGAGGCTGTGCAGGTTGCGAGGGTGATAGAGTCCAGTCAGAGGGACAGCTTCTTTGCTCAGAACAGGGGAGTGAAGAGACCTGCTAGTGAGAGTTCGGGTGGCGGTAACAATAGACCCTTCTGCCCATACAGGGCTCAGACCGCTACAGTGCCTGCAAGGAACAATACGGCACCACCTGTGCCACAGAATGCCGGATTCAATCTGAATATCAAATGTTTCAACTGTCAGCAAGTGGGTCATATTGCAAGGACCTGCACTCTACCTAGGAAGCAACCTCCCCAGCAAGGAAGAGTTTATGCGGTCACCACTGAAGAGGCAGCCACATCACCGGATGTGGTCACTGGTATGACTCTATCCCTTACTATTTGGCTTACTATTTTTCATTGTGTGTATGCGCATATAGAACTAAGGGATAATAAAAAATTCCAGAAATTGTAAATGTAGCTAGTATACCTGCCAGAGTACTATTTGACTCTGGGGCCACGCACTCCTTTGTTTCGATTTCTTTTGGAAAGCGAATGGAGTTACCAATCAAGCACCTGAACCCAAGCTTGATAGTTCGCTCTCCACTAGGAGTCGAAGTGGCTTTGACCGAATATTATGGACCATGTACTGTATGTATTGAGGGCCGAGACTTAGAAGCAAGCCTAGTACTACTCGAGATGGCAGACTTTGATGTCATCCTGGGAATGGATTGGCTAGGCCGTCATTCAGCCGTCCTTTTATGTGGTGAAATGAAGCTTGTGCTTACTGACAAAGAGGGAAGGGAGTATAGCTTCGCGGGGATCAAGCTATCTAGGAAGCGGAAGCTGATTCTCTCCGCCCTAAAAGCTAAGAGATGCTTGGAGAAAGGGGGAGTGGGGTATCTAGTATCTGTAGTCGACATCACTACCGAGGTGCCAAAGATGGAAGATCTAGAGGTGGTATGAGAGTTTCCAGATGTATTTCCAGAAGATCTCCCAGGTTTACCACCAAACAGGGCTACATAATTTGTGATAGACCTTATGCCAGGTTCGGCATCGGTGTCTAAAGCACCATACAGAATGGCCCCGACCGAGTTAAAGGAGTTGAAGACCCAGTTACAAGAATTATTGGATAAGGGTTTCATACGACCTAGTATATCGCCTTGGGGAGCACCGGTATTATTCGTCAAGAAGAAAGACGGAAGTGTAAGGCTATGTATTGACTACCATGAACTGAACAAGTTGACGATCAAGAATCGGTATCCTTTGCCTAGGATCGATGATTTGTTTGACCAGTTACAGGGTGCAAAGGTTTTTTCAAAGATCGTTCTCCGATCAGGGTATCACCAATTGAAGATCAAGGCCGGAGACATTCCGAAGACTACTTTCAGAACGAGGTATGGGCATTATGAGTTTCTAGTTATGTCTTTCGGGTTGACCAATGCTCCAGTGTGGTTTATGGAACTGATGAACCGAGTGTTTCATGATATGTTGGACACTTCGGTCATCGTATTCATCGATGACATATTGATCTACTCTAAGGACATGGAGACTCATACATCGCACTTGAGGGCAGCCCTACAACGGCTGAGACAGGAGAAACTTTATGCTAAATTCAAGAAGTGTGAGTTTTGGTTGAAGGAAGTGGCCTTCTTGGGCCATGTTGTATCTGAAGACGGTATCAAGGTTGATCCAAGCAAGATAGCTGCTATAGTAGGATGGGAAGCACCAAAATCTGTTGCGAAAATTCGTAGTTTCCTTGGGTTGGCTGGTTATTATAGAAGATTCGTGGAAGATTACTCCAGGATCACTGTTCCACTCACCAGATTGACCAAGAAGGGAGAGAAATTCATATGGACAGATGAGTGCGAGAAGTGCTTTCAGACTTTGAAGTCAAGACTAGTCTCTGCACCTACCTTGACCATCCCAGAACCAAGCGTACCGTTTACCTTATATACGGATGCTTCAGGGTTGGGTATTGGGTGTGTTCTGATGCAAGGAGAACAGGTGATTGCTTACGCATCAAGACAGTTAAAGGAGCATGATAAGAATTATCCTACGCATGATTTGGAGTTAGCAGCGGTTATACATGCAATCAAGACTTGGAGACACTACTTGTACGGTGAGAAGTTTCAGATTAAGTCAGATCACAAGAGCTTAACCTACCTTTTCACTCAGAAGGATCTGAATATGAGACAGAGGAGATGGCTGGAATTGTTAAAAGATTATGACTGTGACATCCAGTACCATCCGGGTAAAGCAAATGTTGTGGCTGACGCCTTAAGCAGAAAGTGGGCATCGAAACCTGAGGCAGGACCAAGTACAAATGCTGCATTATGTGCCGCAGCTTCAAGTTCAATCGAAGGTGATGAAGAGTATATTATAGAGACTGCAGAAGATCCAGTTGAGCAAGGCTTAATTCATAAGTTCACCATGATGTTCGCAGCTTTGAAGATCTCACCGGATCTAGTTGATGAAGTCAAGGTAGCAATCCTACAGGATCCTCATCTCAAGACAGTGCAAGAAAACTTAGAGAAGGGTACGAGCAATCCTGACTTTACCTTGGATTCAGACAGGGTACTCAGGTATCGTGGACGTTTATGTATACCGGAGAGTGAAGACTGCGATATCAGAGATCGAGTTATGACTGAAGCTCATTACACTCCATATTCGGTACATCCGGGAAGTACCAAAATGTACCATGATTTAAGAAGACTATATTGGTGGAGGGGTATGAAAGCGGATATAGCTCGTTTCGTGTTCCAGTGTCTGAATTGTCAACAAGTTAAAGCGGAAAGGCAGAGACCCGTAGGTTTTCTACAGCCATTACCAGAACCTGCATGGAAGTGGGATTGCATTACCATGGATTTTGTTACTGGCCTACCTTTGACACCAAGGTCAGTGGATGCAGTTTGGGTTATAGTAGATCGACTCACCAAGACAGCTCGATTTATTGCGGTCAGACCTTAGTATACCATGGAGAAACTGGCCAAGTTATATGTGGATAATATAGTCAGACTTCATGGCATTCCAGAGTATAGTATCCGACGAGAGATCCCCGTTTTACATCAAAGTTCTGGGAAGGATTACAGAAAGCTATGGGAACGAAGTTGAAGTTCAGCACAACTTTTCACCCTCAGACGGACGAACAGTCAGAGCGAACTATTCAAATATTGGAAGATATGCTCCGAGCTTGTGCAATAGATTTCAAGGGAGCTTGGGATGAGAAGCTATCACTTATCGAGTTTGCTTACAACAACAGCTATCAGGCTACAATTCAGATGGCCCCATATGAAGCACTCTATGGAAAGAAGTGTCGTACACCTCTGTTATGGAACGAAGTGGGGGAAAGAAGATTTGTAGGACCGGAGTTTGTTGAAGAAACTTGCCGAGTGATTGATCAAATCAAGGAGAGAGTAAAGACAGCTCAAGTTCGACAGAAGCACTATGTGGATAATCGACGTCGAGATCTGGAGTTTGCAGTAGGTGACAAAGTGTTCTTGAAGGTATCACCGGTGCGAGGTCTAAAATGGTTTGGTAAGAAGGGGAAGCTTTGCCCCAGGTATGTGGGACCATATGAGATATAGAACCGACGTGGTAATGTAGCATATCAATTGGCTCTACCACCATCTATGTCTAGTGTGCATAACGTGTTCCATGTATCATTACTGAAGAAATATGTCAGAGATCCATCGCACATTTTGACCGCTGATCCCCCAGACTTGACTGAAGACTTAACATTCGAAGTGGTGCCTGTGATGCTCTCAAGTCGAAAAGTTCAGCAACTTCGAACCAAGGATATCCATTATGTGAAGGTGCATTGGAGAAGCCAAAATGTGGAGGAAATTACTTGGGAAGAGGAGAGCACAATGAGGAAGGAGTACCCTAACCTTTTCAATGATCAAGGTATGTTCAAATTTTGGGGCCGAAATTTCTTTTAAGGGTGGGGGAGTTGTGAAACCTACATGTAAATTTCGGGGACAAAATTTCTTTTAAGGGTGGGGGAGTTCTAAGACCCGCACTCCATAAACCCGGTCTAAACCTTGGTTTTGTGTCGTGACAGGTCTTCCGATCATCACCGGGCCAGACGGGACAAGCGGATGACAAACAGGTATGAAATCGGACCAAAGACGACCAAATAGTCATCATTTTATGTTGACCGGTCGATGGTACCGGTCTTGGTACCGGTCGACCGGTATGGCTTGCGCAGCTAAGTGCGGGGATCTGGAAATTGGTCTCTGCGGGTCCCATTTTCCTGATTTCGAATCCTAGAAGTTTCCTAATCCTAGTAGGGTTACTAAACCCTAAATCTAGCCTATAAATACACCCTTAAGCTTCCTCAAATCCTTTCCATTGTCTCTTGCAAACCCTAGAGAAAAAGAAAGAGGTTGGAAAGAAGAAGGAGCTAGGAAGAAGAAGAAGGTGCCGCCATTACCGTTCGACGAAGCTCACGCTACGCCAGTCAACGGTAAGTGTTTTAACTATTCTTCTTATCCTATGTTAGTTGTGTGGGTGGATCAATACCATGCAAAGTAGGTATTGATCTAAAACCCTAAATTGGCAATAAACCCTAAGTTGCCGTCAAACCCTAGATTCGAGTTTCGAGATGATATTCATCGAAACGAGACTTGAATGAGTTGGGGATAACTCTAACTCCAAGTTTAGACTTAGAATGGATAGGAGAAACCTTGGAAATCCATGGAGGATGATCGACGGCAGTCGAAAACCCATGTATGGTCTTCCGGAGACATACCGGTCGACTATACCGGTTGCACATGGTGCGACCGGTATGTTGCCACCGGTATCCCTCGGGAGGCTGGTCTGTGGGGACCGGCTGACCATACCGGTCGCCAATCTTCCCCACAGAGCTGCGACCGGTATGTTGCCACCGGTCAGCTCTGTGAGGGTATTTTGTAATCTTTGTCGGTTTCCGACCAACATGAAATCCTAAACAATATATTCTAATGAAACCTAAATAATCTTGTAGGACTTTGTGACTTATCGTTTGGATCTTGCGACGTGGAGCAAGTTATCGAACGAGCGTCAGGTAAGGGAATCTGACCTAAACCTAATAATTAATGGACAGTAAATTGTTGTCAATCACCTGATTATATGAGATGTGTTGTTTGTGCATATTCACATGCCATCCTTTACTTTCAGTTATTATTATTGTTCATGCATTGTTAGGATGTGATTGTTAAGCATGTGAAGTTTTCGTTAGTGTGTGGAGTGGGGCATGGGCCTGGGATCGCTCTTTACATTAGCACCTTTTTGTAGTATTCTGTCTTAACATGCTTGGTACGGGTGGGGCATCAGGGGAAGGTCGTGGTACGGTGGTCTCCGATATTGATGTTGGCCCGGCCATTGTTATGTGGCACTGTGGTCTCCGAGTCGACGCTGGCTTGTCCACGATGCTTTAGCTCTATCTCTATGTCGTAGGAGTTATGTTGGGATAGGGTCTACCTGCGTATTGTATCTATCCTAGTGGGTTAGTTGCGGATAGGGCATCAGGGGAGGTGTGGGAATGCCTTAGCTCTATCTCTATGCCGTAGACGGCTGTGCTGGGATAGAGCGTACATTGATGACATATAGGATTGGTTAGTTGCGAGCCCTGGCCAGTAGGGGCTTAGGTACTGGTATGGGTAGAGTATCAGGGGAGGTACGTGGGTATCTTAGCTCTATCTCTATTCCATGATGGGTACATGTGGGCCAATGGGGGTGTGATCCATGAGGTGCCACACACTCGTGTATAGAGGTGCGGGGGCCACCAAACCTTTCTTATAGCACATTGCAAACTTAAAACCAGACCACAACATAAAATGATTGTTATTCATGCATAATATTGTGAAACTGTCTGATTGTCTTACTGAGCTAAGTTGTGAGCTCACCCTTTGTGTACACATTGTTTTAGATGTTGATGCAGGTTACACTATTGACGACTATGTGAACACTCCGGCGTATGGTGACGTTGCTGCTTTGAGTGTACAGGAAGGAGAGGACGAGCATGACGCTTCATGCGAGTGCCCTTTCTGCGTGTACCTTTGATCGGATTTTATTTATTCCTTTCATTTATTTTCGGTTGGATTAACTGGATGTACGGATATTATTTTATGTGTTTGAATTTGGATAATTGGATATTTATTTAAATTATCAATAGATACTCAGTTCATTCTATTTTAAGTCTTCCACAGTATATTTATATTCTGATTGTGGTTATGTGTAATGGTTTGTATGAGCGGACATGGCCTATTCGAGATCCTGGTGTGAACCGTTGGTTCAATGACGGTTCACTCACACCATTCTGGTTGGATCAGAATTGGGGTGTGACAGTGTACCTGAAAGCATTGTGTCCACAGAGACCCACGCTTGACCTCAAAGTTTTGGGAAGGATTATAAAAGGCTATGGGTACAACATTGAAGTTTAGTACTGCATTCCATCCTCAGACAGACGGACAGTCAGAACGTATCATTCAGGTTTTAAAAGGCATTCTCCGAGCTTGTGTCATTGATTTCAAAGGATCATGGGATGAGAAATTACCATTGATTGAGTTCGCTTATAACAACAGCTATCAAGCGACTATACAGATGTCACCCTATGAAGAACTACTGTATGGTAGGAAATGTTGAACTCCTTTGTTTTGGAATGAAGTTAGAGAATGGAGTATTGTTGGACCAGAGTTTGTTGAAGAGACTTGTCGAGTAGTCGAGATTATCAAGGAAAGAGTCCGAATAGCTCAGAACCGTCAGAAGCAATACACAGATAATTGACGCAGAGATCTCGAATTCACCATAGGTGATAAGGTATTTCTGAAAATATCTCCTATGTGTGGTTTGAAAAGGTTTAAACAGAAGGGAAAGTTGTGTCCCAGATATATTGGACCTTATGAAGTTCTAGATAGACGTGGAAAAGTAGCATATCAATTAGCACTACCACTGTTCATGTCAAGTGTGCATGATGTATTTCATATCTCATTACTAAAGAAGTACGTCAGAGATCCAACACACGTGTTAACAACGGATCCATCGGATTTGACTGAAGATTTGACGTTCGAAGTAGTACCTTTTGAGATCACTAGTCGGAAGGTGCAACGTCTTCACAACCGCGACATTTACTACGTTAAGGTTACTTGGAGAAGCCAAAATATAAAAGAAGTTACATGGGAAGAAGAGAATGCTATGCAGAAGCAATATCCTCACCTATTTGACTCGGAAAGTATGTGTAAATTTCGAGGACAAAATTTATATAAGAGGGGGGGGGAGTTGTAAGACTCGCACTCCACTAACTTGGTCTAACCATGTCATGCCAGGTCTTCCCATCATTTCTGGACCAAATGGACCGAGCATGTGAAGATAGATCACAAATCAGGTATGATAATCGAGTTAAAAACATTAAAAACATACCTAAGGTTGCATGCCTGGGTAGGTATGGTCGACCATAAGGAAGGGAACCAAAAATCTCAATTCTAAAACCCCACAGTCGATGATTTTGACCCTACGGTCGACGGTTTATGTGACCGTATGATCAACCGTGAGAACCCAGATCAGACTCCGAGTTTTGGAAACTTTCCTAAACTAAGGGCTTGCTTTCCTAATTGAAAGAGGACTCTATATGGAGAGTTTTCCTCTATATAAAGGATGTCCCTCAACCCTTTTTCACTCTTTTAGAACATTAGTAAACCTTAGAGAAAGAGAATGAAGAGAAGGAAGAGAAGGAGAAGAAGAAAAAGCTAATGAGAAGAATTGCTGAGAAGAGATTGGCTCTCTATCACAGGCAAATGTATGAAATGAATCTCTGGAGAAGTAAACTCTAAGGAATAAGACTTCTATGGAGGATAGGCAATATCAACCTATTATGATCTATGTTATTTCCTTTAGAAAATTCCAAAGAGAACCATGAGGAGTGAATTTGATGATTAGAGTTGATAAGAAATTACTAATGATGGTCATAGGATGACCTTAGAATAAACCCCATTGAAGAATAGAAGAATTAACCCAGGAAAAACTCGAATTACATGTAGACTGTGACCAGAAATCTCAAGGAAGCAGCTACGATCGACTATAGTGTAAGCACCCCATTTTTACCACCTCTAACCGAGCTGAGTTTTACTGGTGGGTAGACAGTAAGGGAGAGGAGATGAGTGAAGCTTTGAAGAAAGACAGGGGAGTGTACGGCACATTCGGAAAGGTTACGGGTCCCAATTCAAGGTCTGGATTTTTTTGATGCCTTCGAGGCTGATTTCGGTAGGTCCCAAAGCAAGATCATGGGCTATGACCTACATGGATGGGTAGGTCATGGAATTATCTTCGAAATGAGACCAGAATCACTCAATTCTGATGTCAAACGAAGAAGAGATCATGATTTTAGTTGATTTGAAAGTACAAAGGGCTTTCGTGCAAATTATCATGAGTTAAGGACTTTTAGGAGAATTATCATAAACTTGATTGATTGGACTTCATTTGGCCATATCTTGATCATCCGAAGTATAAATCAGGCGATTCAAGTGCCAATGTGCTCCATTGTCAGTCCTCTGCAAAGTGGACGTAAAGAATTTTGGGCAGAAACCACCAAAGAGTCTCATACAAAGTTTTAAGCTGAATTATTGACGAAGCTTTGATCCTTCATAATTTTATTATTCAACATCTAAATTCGATGATTCAAGCTCCAGTATTCTTCATTTTTAGTGTTCTTCAAAGTGGACGTGGAAAATTTGAGGCAAAGGTTGCCGAAGGGTCCCAAGCAGAGTTGGCAGCCGAATTATTGCATGTTGGGCAGTTTAAACTTCAAAAATTCACAATTTGGTCATCTCACATCCAAATCAGGTGATTCAAGTCCCAGTATGTTACATTTTTGATACTCTTCAAAGTGGACGTAGAAAATCCAGGACAGAGGCCGTCGAAACATTCCATGCAGAGGTGAGCCAAAATTGCTAATAAAACAACAGAGAAGAGAGAGAGAAGCCAGTCTAACCTAGTCCAGCCTGACCCGGTTCAACCTCAGCTAGTCCAACCCAATCAACCTTGACCAGTTTTGCTTGACCTAGCCTAGACCGGTCTGGACCAATTCGGTCCATGTGCATTGTATCTTTTGTATATACTTTGTAATATACGTATGTATATATTATTTTATTTATTTATTTATATATATAGATATGTATATATTTATATTCTGATTTATTTATTTATTATATATATGTGTGTATATATGTATTTATATATATATATATAGGAAGACGGGTCGGTTTTTTTGATGGGTTCCGACAAGAGAGAGGAAGAGAGGATAAGAGAGAGAGAGAGAGAGAGAGAGCAAGTGAGTGAGAAAGAGAGATAAAGTGAGAGAGAGTGAGAAAGAGTGAGAAAGAGAGAGAAAGTGAGAGAGAGAGTGAGAAAGCGTGGGAAAGAGAGAGACGAAGAGAGAAAGAGAGTGAGAAAGAGCGGAAATAGAGAGAACAGAGAGAGACGAAGAGAGAGAAGGAGAGTGAGAAAGAGCGGGAATAGGAGAATAGAGAGAGACGAAGAAAGAGAGAGAGAGAGTGAGTGAGAAAGAAAGAGAAAGTGAGAGAGAATAAGAAAGAGTGGGAAAAGAGAGAGAACAGAGAGAGATGAAGAGAGAAAGTGAGAGGGAGGTACTACCACCTCCACCTCCCTCTGTCCGCCGACCAAACCATACACCAAAAACCAGCCGATTTACCTGCTCGACACCTCACTCCCCAAGTCCTCCCACCGACCACCACTCCCTTTGCAAAACCCAACTTTCTCTCCCATCTGATTCCTCAAATCCCTCCTTGAGCCACTTGTCGACTGCCCTCTCTCATTCCCCCTGAAATCTCTCCGTCGAACCCACTGTCCAGTTGTCGGCCCAACTATTCCCATCTCTTTCCCCAAAAAACCACCAACCGGCCCAACTGTTCACTTGCACCGCCGATTTCTCTCATCTGTTCTCCCATTTCACTGTCCTCACCTTTGTGGACCACTGTTCGCTGAAATCCCTCCATTGCCGAACCAACCTATGCTACACCAGTGGCCAAACTATTCACCTTCCTACTCTACCTCTCTTCATCAGGCCCCCCAGCTCCTATAAAAACCCCATTTCAACTGAACCCTTAGGGGAGAGGGGGCTGGATTGGTTGTTGTAATAGACGATAACCGAGCCACACCTGCTGGAGGGACTGTGAGAAAAAAAAGAAAAAAAAAGAAAAAAAAATTGGCAGCACCCGACCACCTCTGCTCCTCCTCCTCACTACCTACCTCACCAGCACACCATTGTTCACCACCATGACCCGCATTCTACCCCCCTGTGGAGCCTATCGATCCACCCTGAACCTAACTCCCAAACCTGTATCAGACCACCTCCACTAAAACCCATCTCCTCCTTCTTTAAACCACCTTCGGCCACCTTATCTCATCTGTGAACCTTCCATCCCAACACCACTCTGCTACCCATTATCATAACAACCTAAAAGCCACTCCACCTATCTCCCATCTCCATCGCTCTACCTCCTTGCGGCACTAACCAACCCGGACAATCCTCGCGACCATCGGCAGCAATCCGACCATCCTCGCAATACCCTGCGACGGCCTTCGGCAACATCCTTGTCATCCTTATCAGCCAGGTCGAACCAGGTAAGGTTCTTTCTCTTGGTTCATGTTTCGTAGCATATTATTTATTTTTTCTTTCGCATTTGGTTGCATTGCATGTCCATTTTATCTTATTCGGTTACATGCATATTTTGTATTTTCTTTACAGTGCTTAGTATATTATATTGGGTTTGTTTTGGTATCTGATGATCTCTGTCTCACATACTGACACACTCATATACTATATTTGTGCATGCTATCATGTTTGGATTATTTGTCTGTTATGTTTGGATCACACTGCCATGTCTTGAGTGTTTGCATACTATCTTTGAATTAACTACCATGTTTTGAATGTTATTACCATACTTGAATGATATATATTGCTTTGGCAAGAATTTACTTTCCTGCTACACCCTAGTCGAATTGCCATGCATATACACTGCTAGAGGACATTTCTAGGTGTGGGGATGTGCATTTAGGCACCCACATTCTTGGGATGGTAAAAGTGGAAATGATGAAAAAGAAACCTTTAACCAAGAATCATTAAGCCAAGCCCAACAATTCCAAAATTAGTGTTTTCAGTTGAAGGGTAGCTTTAGGACAATCCCTACCCCTTAGTTCATCTCCCTTAAGGTGCAAAAACCTAGATAGGTGTGATTTGAATCCAACTGTTAGATCTCTTAGGATTATCTACTGTATTCCAACCCGCGTAGGTCACCTGATTGGACTGTGTCGGTCCTATGCGACATCACCCTATGGGACTATGTCGGTCCTATGCGACTTCACCTATTGGACTTTGTCGGTCCTATGCGGCATCATCTTTTTTTGGACTGTGTCGGTCCTATGCGACATCACCCTATTGGACTGTGTCGGTCCAATACGATATCACCCTATTGGAATGTGTTGTCCTATGCGACATCACCCTATTGGACTGTGTTGGTCCTATGCGACATCACCCTATTGGACTGTGTCGGTCCTATGCGACATCACCCTATTGGACTGTGTCGGTCCTATGCGACTTCCCCTATTTAGACTGTGTAGGTCCTATGCGACATCACCTTTTTGGACTGTGTCGGTCTTACACCACATCACCTTTTTTAGACTGTGTCAGTCCAATGTGACATCACCCTATTGGAATGTGTCGGTCCCATGCAACATCACCCTTTTGGATAATGTTGGTTTTATTCGATATCTTCCTTTGCAGACTGAGCTACTCTTGTTCGGTATCATCAAATCACGTTAACGAACTACGTTGTACCTGATTTCTAGGACCTCTGGAATACATAGGAAATTTGGAGGACTCTCCAAGTATGGTACTCTTAGTCCATAAGGACTATCCAGATTCAATCTCAACCTTTCATCAAGCATAAATCTCAACTTGAACAATTGAATCTAATGAAGCTCAAGCATAAATTACATCCATAAGCTTTAGTAACAATATGTTTCGAACAACGTTTTGGACTTGATTTCCAGGACTGGAATACGTAGGCAGTTTGAGATATCTCATACTCAGTCCAAGGACCAAACCATCATTTGGTTTGGTTCGCTGTACATTATATTGCTTGTTTATTTGCTCCAAGACATGTTTGGCTGAACCCTAGGTTAGAAGATTTAGCAACTTGATTTAGGACATTCCGCCATTTGAGCCCTTATCATCCAGTTGACCAAGCACAGTTGGAACTAGAGTCTAAGGAAAGTTTAGGAGGCCAATCTTGATCGGACGGTTTAGGTGCCTAACACCTTCCCATAATCATACCCTGAATACTTATCTGATCTCTGAGATAGACAAGAAGTCAATACATTGGGTCATGAGTCAATAAAAGTCTTACCTTACGGTGAGACTATATTTTTTAGATGTCCTAGATCTTTAATCTAGGTGGCGGCCACAACAAACCAATGACTTTTTCGTTAGCCATGAGGAGGAGAGCGAACCGCATCTCATTGTCCTCACACATAGCATGACCAGTATGACCAGAGGATCAACCATAGGCATTCAAAAAGATTTCAGAAATCATATGGTCACAGCTACGGTCGCACCATATGCAACCGTAGGGTATCGACCGTAGACAGTAAGGTCGATACAACATGAGACCATGGGACTAATCAGACACCTATCAGTGCTCTGTTTCGATTTTCGACTACTGTAACATGTCACATATGAACCTTGACTTAAATTCATATAACTTTTAGGTTGTTAAATCAATTCAAAAAGAATTTCAAGGCTTGGAAGGACATCGAGTATTGCTAACAGGTGAGGGAACAATACCCAAACTAATTAGATAATAACAAACTGTTTATTTTTATTGAGTCCAATGCCATGATTGATTTTATGCATGTATGCTTGTAATGTACAACTCACATGTCATCCAATATTCCTGCTATTACTGTTCATGCATATTTAATTCTGTTTATTTATAACATGATGATGATGATGATGCTAGGAATAGACATGTGAATGTATATGTGTGGTTGGTGTATTGGATGCGAATGGAGCATCAGGGGGAGGACGTGGCATGGTGGTCTTCGACCTCGTCACCAGACTCTAGCTCTATCTCTACTCAAGTCTTGCCTACTAACATCATCGTATCGCCATTACCTTAGCAAAACTATTACGTCGTAGGGTATCAGGGGAGGTGGTCTCAGACCATGTGGTCTCTGACTCTGCTGGGGGGCCTTAGCTCTATCTCTATGGACGTATTAAGGGATGCTGGGGTGAGGCCTTGGATACACTGTTTGGCATTAGGATTGGTTAGTTGCAAGCTCAGTTTGCAAGCCCTCGCCAATAGGGGCTTACGTGTTGGTATGGATAGGGCATCAGGGGAAGTGTTGGCGGTGTTTGATCCGGACACTTTAGCTCTATCTCTATTCCATGGTGGGTGCATGTGGGACGGCAATGGTGTTTGATCCATTGGACGGATTCACACACTCATGTATAGAGGTGCGGTGGCCACCAAACCTTTTTATAGCACATTGCAAACTTAAAAACCAGACCAAAGATATGAATTGAATGCATGCATATGTTTGTTGCATTGTTTTGTTTGCTCACTAAGCCGTGATGTGTGCTCACCCTTTCGATGTTGAATATTTTTAGTTGATGTTGCAGGTCCTACGGTTGAAGAATATATGAATGCACCGACGTATGGATACGTTGCTGCGATGGACGTAGAAGTTGAAGAAGATGCGCATGATTCATCTTGCGAGTGCAACCAATGTATTTTTGCTTAGGTTTAGTTATAGTTTGAACATCGGATATGTAATTGATTAGTTATTTTTATGTCTTGTGGTTTGGAGATAATTGAATTAAATACTTATTTATCACTGTTAGACTCTTAGTTCATTATCTATAAGACTTTCGTTTATTTGTTTATTACCTATGATTATTAATGTGGAATGTGTATGTGGTTTGATATGGTGGGTACGACCTATGAGAGATCCTCGGTGAACCGTTGGTTTATTGGCGGTTCATCACACGATTTTGGTTAGACTAGAATTGGGGTGTGACAGATATTGTGCATATGGTCCATACATAGGCAGTTGGTATTGATAATTACCTTGGTTATACCCACCTTGCTGTGCTTCAGGACTTTACACTTGGCCTTGTACTGCTGGTGTTTTCGGTGCTTGGGGTACGGTGTTGCTACCACCAGGTGCAGTACTAGCTTGTCCTGCAGGTAGAGGTGTTGTGTTTGCATCTGGGAAAACAATTCCCATAGCAGCTTGCATGTTGGCTTGCACTTGCTGTATTTGCTGCATTTGTTGTGCTAAATTCATCACCGCAGTAGCCAAATCTGTAGGTGGTGCAGGTAGGTTGGTTAGGTTAGTTTGGGTGTACACATTCTGAGGTGCAGCATTTTGAGTTCCAATATTTCCTTCCTATCCTTGCTGACCTTCATTGTCATTAGTCTCCATAAGTGGTGGAGATGGGTTTGCATTCTATCTCCTTCTACTTACTCTGCATCCAGCCATTTAAACTCTTGGTTGAATAGTACTTGGAAAGGCTGTACATGTGAGACAAGATATGATGGTAGTATTGGGTTAGTCTCACAATGGAAGGGGAGAGAAAAACAAAATCAATAGACAAAAGTTCAAGCATAATCAAAATGCAGACGATAGTCATTCATACGGTCGATGGCCTACGGTCGCATGTTGTGCGACCATAGGTTCGACCTTCAAAATCCTGGCAACTTACCGAGACCCTATGGTCGATCATACAGTCAATGGTTTTGGTCGAATTGTGCGACCGTATGATTCAAATCAGGTTTTTAAACCTATTTTTCAAAAAATTTCCCACTCATTCTCCTTTTTCCTCCTACGGTTTCTACTCAATTCGCCACCAGTGAGTTGCTACAGTGTCGACCATACAGACTTGTAATTTTTCCATTGATCAACATCTGTCACTCCATTCCTTGAGGTATGTTATCTACTTTTATCCATTTTTAAACTTTCATACCTAGGGTTTTTGCTATTTGTAGGGTTTTCTTCTAATTAATATTTTTCTGATCGTAAAAATTTAATTTTTATTAGGGGCTTTTGCTATTGGCCACCCAATGGATGGAAGCCCTCAAGAAAATTTGAGTTTCATCAGTTAGTTTAGTAGAAACTTGAAAATTCCCATTTTTGACCTAAATTTTGGGGTTATTCTCAATTATCAAAATTTTTTAAAATTCGACCTACCTAGTTTAAATTTTCGATTGTATGAGCCTTGCAGGATGATTTATGACCTATGTAAGTCCTCCTGCCTAAATGTTTGGGTGAAAAGTGAGGCTTTTTCCATTTCACGTCGTTATGCTATCAAATTTTCAAATTTATCTAACTTATTTTCTTATTTTCTTCTCTTGCAGTTATCATGGTTCGCACTAAGGTTCCTCGAGTTCATGACCCACGATGCTTCAGGTCCATTGATGTAGAGGTGCGATATCCTTGGTTTGATCGGAAGAAAATGAAAGGGGGTTGGTGTGTGAACCTAGCCCATTTAGCCCTGTTTGATGTGGAACAGGCGTTCGGTGATATGGGTTGGCTTCCAGTGATCTTGTACGAGGCTTGCACTCACCCAGACTTGGTCAAATAGTTCTACTGTCACCTACAGGTAGAGGGTGACTTAGAAGATGTTGACAGGGGTAGAGAGCTTCGGATCACCAGCTGGGTGAAAGGGGTTCCGATCTCTTTCAACTGTCAAGAGTTAGCTGATCTCCTAGGCATTTCCAAATATGGTCAGTTGGTTTACTGTGCACCCAGGGAGCCACAGTTTCTATCTACACAGGTGCGTGCAGAAATAGATAATCAGATTCTTTGGGATGACCGCTGGGAGATGAAAGCAGTCAACCTGCGTCCAGAGCCACGGGTCTACTGTAAGATTATCCAGCATAATCTTATTCCCTAGGGCGGACACTACGAAATGATCTCACAGCTGACTCAGTACCTGCTGTACTGTATCTGTACTAGGAAGCCTGTCTATCTTCCATATATTATTCTTCGGACTATGCATAGATCTACGTTGCCTGACTCGAGTGGTATCTTGCCTTATGGGCGGTTGATCTCCACCTTGCTCGTTCATCTACAGGTAGACCTAGTGGATGAGAGGATCCTTGAGGACACCTTCTCAGCTGACCTTGATTGGGAGGCCATCAATAGGATGGGCATGAGAGAAATATAGATCAGTGATGATGAAAGAAATGCTATGAGACGTCCTCTCACTCGGGTAGTGACAACAGATGTAGAAGCGGCAGCAGCAGCAGCAGCGGCAGCAGCAGCAGCAGAGGCACACAAGGGTGATGATGAGGAGGATGATGATCGGATGTACATGGATGTGGATGCCATCCCTCCTCCATCGCCATAGCATTCTACTGGAGCTGACCCTTCTAAGGCTTTTCAGTCAGCTGGCCCTTCACGCCCACTACCAGATGACATGGTGGGGCTGTTACATGAGATTTGGGAGGCTCAACGCCTGACTGATTGGAGATTATGAGAGCTTTTAGATGCCCAGTGCTCTACAGACCAGCGGATAACGGATCTGACGGCTAGTCTCAGCATGACTCAGACTCAGGTGGCATGGCTCACGAGAGTGTATGCTGAGGACTACGATAGAGATCATGAGACACCTCCTCCTCTAGCACCTCCAGCTCCATGATTGTTATTTATATCTTTTTCCCTTTTATACTACATAGTAATTGTCCGGATTGTGGACTGTACTCTGCTTTGGATGTATATTTGTCTTATTCTCATATATATATATATATATATATATATATATATATATATATATATATATATATATATATATAAATGGGAATAAGACAAATATACATATGTGCATTATTTTCTTTCTTAGTTTATGTCTCATACAACATAGGTGCTTATGGTGTGTTCTTATTATAGCTTTTAAATTTTATCCTAACTTAGTTCATGACTCATGTGGAAGTAGTTAGGTTTTTTTTTTTTTTTTTTTTTTTTTTTTAAAAAAAAAAAAAAAAATTAAATTTTTTTTTTTTTTTTTTTTTTTTTTTTTTTTTTTTTTTTTTTTTTTTTTTTTTTTTTTTTTTTTTTTTTTTTTTTTTTTTTTTTTTTTTTTTTTAAATTTTTTTTTTTAAAAAAAAAAAAAAAAAAAAAAAAAAAAAAAAAAAAAAATTTTTTTTTTTTTTTAATTTTTTTTTTTTTAAAAAAAAAAAAAAAAAAAAAAAAAAAAAAAAATTTAAATAATGGGTAGAACCAGAGATGCTCTGATACCAAATTGTCACACCCCAATTCTGGTCAGTTCATGACTCATGTGGAAGTAGTTAGGTCAATGGGTAGAAGCTGAGATGCTCTGATACCAAGTTATCACACCCCAATTCTGGTCTAATCAGAATGGTATGATGAACTGCCAATAAATCAACGATTCATCCAGGATCTCGTATAGGTCATACCCACTATATCAAACCAAACACACATTCCACATTAATAATCAGAGGTAATAAATAAATAAACGAAAGTTTTA
This sequence comes from Protea cynaroides, assembly GCA_028583415.1. Classification (NCBI taxonomy): domain Eukaryota; kingdom Viridiplantae; phylum Streptophyta; class Magnoliopsida; order Proteales; family Proteaceae; genus Protea; species Protea cynaroides. Next base: position 23,769,572 of record CM053276.1, read on the forward strand.
CAGATAATGAACTGAAAGTCTAACAGTGATAAATAAGTATTTAATCCAATTATCTCCAAATCACAAAACATAAAAATAAATAATCAATTACATATCTGATGTTCAAATTATAACTAAACTTAAGATAAGACACATTGGAAGCACTCACACGATGAATCATGAGCATCTTCTTCAGCTTCTACGTCCATCGTAGCAGCGTGTCCATACGTCGGCACATTCATATATTCTTCAACGGTAGGACCTGCATCATCAACTAAAAATATTCGACGTCGAAAGGGTAAGCACACATCACGGCTCAGTGAGCAAACAAAACAATGCAACAAACATATGCATGCATTCAATTCATATCTTTGGCCTGGTTTATAAGTTTACAATATGATATAGAAAGTTTTGGTGTCCGCCGCACCTCTATACACGAGTGTGTGAATCCTCTTAATGGATCAAACACCATTGCCATCCCACATGCACCCACCATGGAATAGAGATAGAGCTAAAGTGTACGGATCAAACACCGTCAACACTTCCCCTGATGCCCTATCCATACCAACACGTAAGCCCTATTGGCGAGGGCATGCAAACTGGGCTCGCAACTAACCAATCCTAATGTCAAACAGTGTATCCAAGGTCTCACCCCAGCATCCTTCAATACGTCCATAGAGATAAAGCTAAGGCCCCCAAGCAGAGTCAGAGACCACAGGGTCCGAGACCACCTCCCCTGATGCCCTACGACGTAATAGTTTTACTAAGGTCATACGACGATGTTAGTGGGCAAGACTTGAGTAGAGATAGAGCTAGAGTCTAGTAACGAGGTCGAAGACCACCATACCACGTCCTCCCCTGATGCTCCATTCGCATCCAACACACCAACCACACACATACATTCACATGCCTATTCCTAGCATCATCATCATTATCATCATCATCATCATGTTATAAATAAACATAATTAAATATGTATAAACAATAATAGCAGAAATATTGGATGACAAGTGAGATGCACATTACAAGCATACAAGCATAGAATAAATCATGGCATTGGACTCAATAAAAATAAATAGTTTATTATTATCCAATTAGTTTAGGTCTTGTTCCCTCACCTGTTAGCAATACTCGATCTCCTTCCAAGCCTTGAAATTCTCTTTGAATTGATTTAACAACCTAAAAGTTATATAAATTTAAGTTAAGGTTCATATGTGGCATGTTATAGTAGTTAAAAATCGAAACAGAGCACTGATAGGTGTCTGATTGGTCCTATGGTCTCATACTGTATTGACATTACTGCCTACCGTCGTTACCCTACGGTCGCATATGGTGCGATCGTGGCTGCGACCATATGATTTCTGAAATCTTCCCGAATGCCTATGGTTGATCCTCTGGTCATGCTATGGTCGACCGTAGCTGCGACCTTGAGATTTCTGATTGTCTACATGCAATTCATGTTCTTCCTAGGTCAATTCTTCTGATCTTCAATGGGGTTTATTATAAAGTTATCATATGACCATCATTAGTAGTTTCTTATCAACCCTAATCATCAAATTCACTCCTCATGGTTTTCCTTGGGATTTTCTCAAGGAAATCACATAGATTATAATAGGTTGATATTGCCTATCTTTTATAGAAGTCTTATTTCTTAGAGTTTACATCTATAGAGATTCATTTCATACCTTTGCCTGTGATAGAGAGCCAATCTCTTCTCACCAAATTCTTATCCTTAGCCTTTTCTTCTTCTCCTTCTCTTCCTTCTCTTCCTTCTCTTTCTCAAGGGTTTACTAATGTTATAAAAGATTGAAAAAAGGCTGAGGAACGTCCTTTATATAGAGAAAAACTCTCCATATAAAGTCCTCTTTCAATTAGGAAAGCAATCCCTTAGTTTAGAAAAGTTTCCAAAACTCAGAGTCTGATCTGGGTTCTCACGGTCGATCATACGGTCACATAAACCGTCAATCATAGGGTTGAAATCATCGACCGTGGGGTTCTGGATTTGAGATTTTTGTTCCCTTCCTTTTGGTCGACGATACCTACCCAGGCTTGCTACCTTAGGTATGTTTTTAGTGTTTTTAACTCGATTCTCATACTTGATTTGTGATCTATCTTCACACGCTTAGTCTACTTGGTCCAGGAATGATGGGAAGACCTGGCACGACACGGTTAGACCAAGTTAGTGGAGTGCGGGTCTTATAATATCTTTCTTTATTTTCATGCTTCTGAAGATGTTGTTCATTCTTCAAACGCTACCCACAACACTAGAATTTTTTCCACATATTCAGTGGGACTGCTACATTACCAGTAGGGCCCATAGATAATCTCTCTCATCAAACTCAGTGTAGAATCCCATTCAACTCATTACAAGTCATCTAAAACACACTATAGGGGATGTAGAACACTATAGAGTGCATATCCAAGGTTACTTCAGCTCTACTACTGCACAAACACCACTGTAAGTCTCTGTCATAGCATTGATACTCTCTCTCCTACATTGATACCCTCTCTCCTTATTTCACTGACCGTATGCTCATCCACTCTACCACATCTGTCAAGTTGCCAACAATGACAATATAAAGTCCAACAATTTTTCTGCGTTTGCTGGGATATTGATGGGAAGGAGATCTGCTCAGTTGTGGGATCTTTTTTTGGTGATGGTGGTATGCTAAAGGGGATGAATAATAATTATATTACCCTTATACCAAAGAGAGAAGGTGCATTAAGGCTCTCGGGCTTTCACCCAATATGTGTGGGGAATTTTATTTATAATACTATTCCAAAGATTCTTGCAACTAGTTTGGGTGTTTTTTTTTTTTGGGAAAATGTATTTCAGAAGAACAAGGGACCTCTGTGCAAAGTAGACTTATTCATAATAATATAGGTCTGGCCTCAGAGGTAGTCTCCTCGATGCATAGAAAAGTTAAAAATGATTGTATGGCTATGAAGCTTGACATCCAAAAGGCATATGACACGCTGGAGTTAAAGTTTTTGTTTGAATCTTAACGAAGTTTGGCTTCACAGATGTGTTTGTCAATAGAGTGTATTCCCTTCTTAAGTTTGTGAGACTATCAATAATGATTAATGGTGGGCCTATGGGGGTTTTTTGGGACTAGGAGAGGCCTTAGACAGGGAGACCCCTTGTCCCCCCCACTCTCTGTTCTAGCTAAGGAAGCCCTCTACTGAGGGATGCACATATTAGTAGCGAATGATTTGATTGGACCAGTTTTCAAAGGAAAAGGAGTGATTTCTCCTACACATTTTCTTTTTGCAGATGACATATTCGTCTTTGTGAAAGCTGACATAAGTGCATGCAAGCACCTAAAAGAGATGCTAGGATGGTATGCAGAATTTGGTGGGGAGTGTATCAATCAGGCTAAGAGTAAAATGTTCTTCTCAAAGGATGTTACAAGATGTCGTCGACAAAGGCTTCTGTCTTGCTTGAATTTTACAGAAGGTTGGTTTCCTACTACCTATCTTGGAGTAACATTATTTAAAGAAAGGATCCGTAGAGACTTTTTTATGCTTCTATTAGGCAGGTTCTGAAAGAAGTTTTCTACTTGGCATGGGAAAATTCATTCTTATGCAGGGCTGGTGGAACTTGTTAAAATAGTTCGTAGTAGCACATTTATTCATTCATTTTCAATTTATAAGTGGCCTCAAGTTATGCTCAAGACGGTTGAGTATAGATGCGTAATTTCATTTGGATAAGTGATCTGAATCAGAGAAAATTTGTGGTGGTCAAATGGGTTGTTGTTTGTAAACCAAAGAAGGAAGGTGGAATGGGAATACGCAAATTGAAAGATGTGAATAATGCTATGCTTAGCAAGCTAGCATGGAACATGAGGTTTAGTAAATCTATTTATGGCCAATTTATGAGAGGGTATCATCTTGCAAAAGATGGTTCGGTTAGAAATCCAACTTGCACCTCTCCAGTGTGGAGAAGTATTAGAAGAATGTGGGATTGGACAGCCAAGCATGCACGATGGATCGTCAGTAATGGATCCAAAATAAATTCCTGGAGTGATCAATGGCTTGGTGACTTCACGTTGTAGCATCGACTTGGCCTTGACTTACAAAATTGCAGTGGATTGGACTACAGACTATCTCGTTTTATTGTTAATGGAAATTGGAGTTAGCCCACAGTACATTCTCCTACCCTCTAGTATTGGTTTGGTGTTGCTAGTACAATCACATTAACTCCTAGTAGCCAGGGCTGAGAGAAACGAAATGGTAAGTTCTCAGCCAAATCGGTGTGGAACTTTTTAAGAGCTCCAAGTTTGAAACCCCCTTGGAGTGCTGCAGTTTGGAATAAATCTTACGCCTTTCTTGGTTTGCTTGGCGGTGGTGTCTTAGGCAAATCCCTATTGATGATTGTGTGAAGAAAACAAGAATCTGTCAACCATCTCGTTGTGGTTTGTGCATTTCAGGGGAAGAGTCATTTGACCATTTATGTCACACCCCAATTCTGGTCTAACTAGAATGGTGTGATGAACCGTCAATGAACCAATGGTTCAACCAGGATCTCGCATAAGTCGTACCCACCATATCAAACCACACACACATTCTATAGTAATAATCATAGGTAATAAACAAACAAGCAGAAGTCTTATAGATAATGAACTGAGTGTCTAACAATGATAATAAATAATTAATCCGATTATCTCCAAAACATGAAACATAAAAATAATTAATCTATTACATGTTCCAGTAGTCAAACATAGCTAAGCTAATCATAAACACAGTGGTTGCACTCGCATGAAGAATCATGCGTCTCTTCCGTTAATTCCCCATCCATCGTCGTTACATTTCCATACATCGGTGCATTTATATAATCTTCAATAGTAGGTCCTGTATCATCAACTAAAAATATTCGACGTCGAAAGGGTGAGCACACATCACGGCTCAGTGAGCAAACAAAACAATGCAACAAACATATGCATGCATTCAATTCATATCTTTGGTCTGGTTTTTAAGTTTGCAATATGCTATAGAAAGGTTTGGTGGCCCCCACACCTCTATACACGAGTGTGTGAATCCACCCAATGGATCAAACACCATTGCCGTTCCACATGCACCCACATGGAATAGAGATAGAGCTAAAGTATCTGGATCAAACACCGTCAATACTTCCCCTGATGCCCTACCCATACCAACATTGTAAGCCCCTATTGGCGAGGGCTTGCAAACTGAGCTCGCAACTAACCAATCCTAATTCCAAACAGTTTATCCAAGGCCTCACCCTAGCATCCCTCAATACGTCCATAAAGATAGAGCTAAGGCCCCTCGATAGAGTCAGAGACCACACGGTCCAAGACCACCTCCCCTGATGCCCTTCGACGTAATAATTCTGCTAAGGTAAGGGCGATACGACGATTTAGTGGGCAAGACTTGAGTAGAGATAGAGCTAAAGTCTGGTGATGAGGTCAAAGACCACCATGCCACGTCCTCCCCCTGATGCTCCACTCGCATTCAACACACCAACCACACACATACATTCACATGCCTATTCTTAACATCATCATCATGTTATAAATAAACAGAATTAAATATGAATAAACAATAATAGTAGGAACATTGGATGACATGTGAGATGCACATTACAACCATACAAGCATAGAATCAATCATGGTATTGGACTCAATAAAAATAAATAGTTTGTTATTAACCAATTAGTTTAGGTCTTGTTCCCTCACCTATTAGCAATACTCGATCTCCTTCCAAGCCTTGAAATTATCTTTGAATTGATTTAACAACCTAAAAGTTATATGAATTTAAGTTAGGGTTCATATGTAACATGTTACAGTAGTAGAAAATCAAAACAGAGCACTGATAGGTGTCTGATTGGTCTTATGGTCTCATACTGTATCAACCGAACTGCCTACGGTCGATACCCTATGGTTGCATATGGTGCGACCGTAGCTGCGACCATATGATTCCTGAATCTTCCCGAATGCCTATGGTCGATCATCTGGTCATGCTGGTCATATTATGGTCGACCGTAGCTACGACCTTGAGATTTTTGGTCACAGACTACATGTAATTCGAGTTCTTCCTGGGTCAAATCCTCTGATCTTCAATTGGATTTATTCTAAGGTCATTCTATGGCCATCATTAGTAGTTTTTTTATCAACCCTAATGATCAAACTCTCTCCTCATGGTTTTCCTTGGGATTTTCTCAAGGAAATCACATGGATCATAATAGGTTGATATTGCCTATTTTCCATAGAAGTCTTATTCCATAGAGTTTACATCTCCAGGGATTAGGGTCATACCTTTGCCTATGATAGAGAGCCAATCTCTTCTCAGCAAGATCCTCTCCTTAGCCTTTTCTTCTACTCTTTCTCTTCCTTCTCTTCCCTTCTCTTTCTCTAGGGTTTACTAATGTTCTAAAAGAGTGAAAAAGGGCTGAGGGACGTCCTTTATATAGAGGAAAACTTTCCATATAGAGTCATCTTTCAATTAGGAAAGAAATCCCTTAGTTTAGGAAAGTTTCCAAAACTCAGAGTCTGATCTAGGGTCTCACAGTCGATGGCTATGGTCGTAGAACCAGTTGATCGTATGGTCGAAATCATCGACCATGCGGTCCTGGATTTGTGATCTTCATTCTTACCATATGGTCGACCATACCTACCTAGGTATGTGGCCATATGTATACAGTTTTGGGTGTTGAGTCAATTTTTATACTTGGTTTGTGATCTATCTTCACACGCTCGGTCCACTTGGTCCAAGAATGATGGGAAGACCTGGCACAACACGGTTAAATCAAGTTAGTGGAGTACGGGTCTTACAATTTATTTGGCCAATGCGAGTTCACAAGGGCGGAAAGGAGGGAGGTAGGCGAGATGTTTAATATATCAATGCATGTCTTTTATTCAGCCAATGATATGATGGAGTGGTGGGTGCGAAAAGGAAGAGTGATGCTGTTGGGAAAGATATGGAAGGGTATATTTTTTGTGGCCTTATAGAGCATTTGGAGGGACAAAAACTTAAACAGGTATGAAAATATAAAGGCCTCGAAATTGCATACCTTGGGATGGATTATTGAGGGTGGCAAAAACCTCTCAGTCAAGCAACCTACTATGGTTTCTTCGATGGTTGATTTAAGAGTTGCTTGTCTGTTGAACCTGATAATAGCTTTAGGGAAGAGGTATTTGGTAGTGGAACTATTATGGAGGCCACCTCCACAACAGATGTGTAAGTGAATGTAGATGGTGTAAGAAATTATTGTACTTAGGGTTTGAATCAAACCCATTCCATTCCATACAATTATCCTAGAACACAATAGAGAAGCCATTAACTATGAATCATAAAGACATACCTATTTGAAGAGATCGATTTTCATATGCTCCAAGCTTTGATCGAAATCCCTCGGCTACAGTCTTCCACAGCCTTCAGAGGATATCCTGATGTCTCTTGCTAATGGGTGCAGAGAGAACTGATTAACTGTGATTGTAGGGACTTTAATCCTGTATTTATAGAATACAAATGTAACCCTAAAACCCTTCCCACAATAGAATAGGGTTACCAAACCTATCTCATACCATGTGATGAACCAAACCAAACCGGTTCTATTGTGTTTTTTAGACTCCCACTGAATAACTGGTTTAGATAATTAATTAAGCCCACATAAATCTAACAATCTCCCACTTGGGATATATTAATTATAAAACCACCATCAACCAGTGTAGCCATGGAATCCAACACACTAAAACGTCACTAACTTTGAAACATCCATCAAGTTTTTCAATGTGAGCAACAATGAATAATACACCTTAACATATGGTGTACAAACTTCTGTCAGCCACAACAGGTCTACTCAATACATGAATCGCCTGAGATAATGCATGAAAGTAAACTCCCATGCGAGTCCAAACTTGATTAAAGAACCTTAATCAAAGTGCCCCAAAACCTTTATGGGCAACTAAAACATGGTATTTAAATAATTCAAAAATATAATACCATACATTGGCTAGACACCACCTTTATTCTTTGATATTATCCTCTTATGGCAAACCGCCTCTAGCTTGGATTAATACCGCTTGACTTACCGTCATTATTTGTATGGCTAAATACCGTCTCTTATCTTAGCTAAATACTGCCTTATATATCTGACTGAATATTACCTTGTTCGTCCTTTGGCTAAATACTGCCTAGTATCCTGCTAAATACTGCCTAATTTATCTTTGGCTAAATATAGCCTGGTTTATATTTGACATGTCAAACACATAATTATATATGCAAAATAGCAATAACGTAAATGCTAATATAAACAAAATCATAGTTACAAAAACTGTGCCCATTAAACCATGAGCAACACAATCAAACACAGTAAGCAATGTGAAAATACAAGTATAAACATAAAGAGTCTCCCACTGATTAAGTATATTTAGAGACTCCCACTAATTCCTAGATCTTTGGCCACTTAAGCCTCTGATAAAATTAATTGTTTTCAATCATTTTTATATTGGACATACCATCCCTTGAAGACTCTCATTGACAAAACCTTTGTTAGAGAATCTACAACGATATAAAATCTTTTGACCTTTTCCTTACTTGAAGAGATTTGATCTCTATTATAGTTTGAAATACTAGATTTCTTATTATTCTTTGAGAAGAACACAACTGAACCACTGTCACAACACATCTTAATAGGTTTAGAAGTAGAGTCTACAACCTCCAAATCAGAGAAGAAATTTTTACACCAGATACCTTGCTTGTTATCTTTATATAGAGTTACAAAACCTTACTACCATAACAATGAACCTTGAGGTTGGTTTTCTATCATCAAACATTAAAATTACATCAAAATAGCCTAGAGTGTCACTACTTTCATAAATGAACATGCAATCTTTGGTCTTCTGCATATAACGCATGACCTTCTTTTTCCCCGTTGTCCAGTAAGCTATATCAGTATCTAACTAAAAACATCCCATAACATTCATTGAAAATGCTACATAAAATGATTTCAACCTTGAGCATATATCAAGCTCCCTATTGCATTGTAGATGCTCATACTCAATATCATTTCTTTTACACAATTCTGTCAATTTGTCTCCTTTATCGATTTAAGCATCCGTAACTTAATGGTTATACATACATACTAAATAGTTTGAAAACAATGTTTATACTTTGAGACAAATCCAGAATTTTACCTTTTCAGTCATTAGCAAACTCAATATCGGGTATAAAAGTACTTGCTCACACATTTTTACAACTCGAAGTTATCAGATAGAAAAATATTGGTTTCAACTAGTAAACCAAGTCACTATAAGCCAGTGATTAACCATCAACATACATGACTAGGAAGTGAATCTACTCCCACTGACCTATAGATATATACATTGGTCAATGACAATCTCAACAAAATTGAAAGAAGATACAACCCTGTCAAACTTCAAATACCATTATCCAGATACCTGTTTAATCCACAGATTGACTTTATAAGTCTACAAAACATATCTTCTTTATCCTTACCACAAAACCTTGTGATTAAAGTATATAAATATTTTCTTCTAGATTTTCTTTGTTCAAAATGATCTTTACATCTATCTGGTGCAACTGCAAAACAAAATGCGAAACTAAAACCTCAAAAATTTGAAGTTCTCTTTTTCTTCTCTTTGTGTGATTCCACTTCGCTATAAGTCTTACTTTGTAGCAATCAATTCTCTCACTAAAATCACACATTTCCTTTGCATATCTATTTTTAACCTATGACTACATCGCTCATTGACAAAAGCATAAAATCCCAAGTTTCAGTATTGTTCATATACAACAACACATCTTTTATGGTCATTAAACATTCAAGAGCAATTTCATTACTAACAACTTGCTCAAAATCATTGGGATTTTCATTTTTGTTCATCACCAAAAATATCTATTTTGAAGTACAACATGTGATTGGATGAAATCATAGATCTACATGGTCTAGTATATCTCTTCATTGCCTCATCTGGCTCTGCTACTATGGTTGAAGCATCGATCTTAATGAATATTTCTATAATCATTTCATTACACTCTAGTAACATTTTTGGTATCTCAACTGGTTGTTTCACACCCATTTCCATGTGGTCTCATCAAACTTTAAGTTTCTTGAGTCTATTTTGACATCCCATAATATGGCAACTCAATATCCTAAAATAATCACTCTCCCACGAGTATTATGAAATCATGTCAGCTCTACGGTTTCAAACAAGAGGACAACTTAAAGTGGAACTGACTAACTAGCACTCTATTAATAATATAGGCTGCAATATCAATTCTTTCCCTACAAGATTAATACATTCTCAAGATTTTGCAAACACTTATTCAAATTTACTAGGAATAGACCAATATCACATGATCTCCCATAACTCTCTCATTTAGATCCAATAGTTTTAATTCCTTTAATAAAAATTTTCCATCTTAATTTTTATTATTTGAAAAAATACCCATAGACTAAACTGTGACAAGAAGTCCTAGATGAAATCTCGATGTCCACCAAGTCCAATAAATCTTTGTTATGAATAACCTTCACTTACTTTAATTTTGTCATCTTCTCTTTTAATTAATTCTCACATATATACATGTAATAAACCTTAGAAGGAGAATTTCAGAATATTATTCTTTCTAATCTTTCTTTGGACAATAGTCCTAAACCCTTATGACCAGGGCGGAAGATAACAACATACAATTTAACTTCTAAAGATAGATAATCTAAAAAGAATAAATTAAAGGTTTTGATACTCCTATGGGTTCAGACTATGATTAATGCTTCTATAACTTTTTTTTCTTTCGTTCCCGGGTCAAACTACAAGAATTTCATTATACTTAGATCTATTTTATCTTGCAATTTCTTAATGTCTAATCCTCTGTCATAAAGTTTCTGACTATTCCAAGGAAAAATATTTTTCTTTCTGTGGGTTCTCTACCCCTTTCGCAACTTGCCTTTGTCTGGATATATATTATGCACTATGGCATTGGCATTCATATTTTTTTTTCTTTTCTTTGAACTTCTATCCTTAGTTCTTTTACTTTAGGGTTCATTATATTTTTGAGTACTATAGGTCACCAAGATCTGACTATACAGTTCTTGTGAGAAAATTAAAAGTCTAAAATGTCACCAACATAGGTTTTAATGAACCTACAAATATTCACCTTTGGGTTGATGAAACCACCTAAAGCCAAGATCCTTCAACCATCTGCATGAGTTTTTTTATATTCTTTGACAATGCCACCTTTGAGTGAATAGTGTCATTCTTTATAATCTTAGACAACACCACCTTTGGGTGGACAGTGTTGTTCTTTGCTGCATCCATAAAAGTGAGAGTTTATGTTAGTGTCACTTTTGGGTGAACACTATACTTCTTTACTGTAGTTTGTAAATGCATAAATATTAGATTTGAACATATTATAATAGAATCTAAGTGTGTCACTTTGGTGATCACCACAAAATCCTTATACAATAACTACAAATTCTAATTTGAATAAACTTGGACAATGTCACCTTTGAGTGAACACCATCAAATTGAAGCATTTACAAACACAGACCCTTGAATTTGAACACATCATAATAAAACAAGGTTGCTACTTTGGTGGTCATACTAAGTTCCACCATGATATGAATAAATCCCAACTTGCAGCTCATGTGAGATATTTATTTAACCATGAATGCTTTAAAATACAACTGTATAAGTCTAAACATTCATATAAACACACACATTAGCTCAATCAATCAATTTGGTATAATAACTTTAAGAAAAATCAACAAAAACACTGCAAATTGAGTTTCATAGGGTATTTTTCCATAATAATACGTTTTTAAATGCATTAAAATGTACCAAAATATATATCAGATTGAAGAACATAAAAAATAGAGTCCAATGGAATAAATCAGAGGTCAATCTCACCTTCCTAGCTCCCAGAATCGAGATTTAATGTTGTTTTATTAAACATACATGCCAAACAGACCCTTATAAAGCCTGTCATAGTCAGTTCGATTCTATTGAGGCTGGCTTGGCCAGGTTCGGCCCGGTTCGGTTCGAACTGAACCGAATAGATCTTTTTCCTTCTTTTTTTTTCGAATTCCTTTAAACCAAACCCCCGGCTAACAAGTTTGAACCAGAGAATTGGTTCATTAAACCGGCCCAGTCTAAAAGTGGTTCATCCCGGTCCACTATTTCGTGTATCCGGGGCAGAAAAGGGGTTAATGGATCGGGTAAGTGGATCAGGTACTCGGGTCCATGGGTAAGTCAACCGGTCGAGACAATGGACCCTTTGAATGGGTCACCGGGTTAGTTGACTGACCCAGGTCAAATGTTGTCGGGTCACACATGTGCTTTGCATACATGACGAGTCGCCTGGCTGAGCAACCTGGTCCTAAAAAAATTTTTTTTGCTTGAAATTTTTTTTTAAATTCTCCCACCAGCGAGTGAGATCCACTCGCTGATACCGCCGATGTATTCGACGGCCGACGCTGACGATTTTTATATAGCCGGCTCCGTCTCTCCGAGACCTTTCCAACAGTATATTGCTTGAACTATTTTGCCAGTCGCAGAAATTTTCGTCTGTGAGAAACTCTGACAAATCTGATTGAGATTCAATCCAAAACTTAAGAAAATTTTTTCTTTCAATTTAATCATTCATTTCTAATCTTTATAATCAATCTCCATTGATTCTAGGTCTGTATGGTTTGCTCTGATACCAACGGTAAGAAATTATTATACTTAGGGTTTGAATCAAACTCATTCCATTCCATACAATTATCCTAGAGCACAATAGAGAAGCCATTAACTATGAATCATAAAGACATACCTATTTGAAGAGATCGATTCCCATATGCTTCAACTCGCTCCAAGCTTTGATCTAAATCCCTCGACTACAGTCTTCCACAGCCTCCAAAGGATATCCTGATGTCTCTTGCTAATGGGTGCAGAGAAAACTGATTAACTGTGACTGTGGGGACTTTAACCTTGTATTTATATATTACAGATGTAACCCTAAAACCCTTCCCACAATAGAACTAGGGTTACCAAACCTATCTCATACCATGGGACGAACCAAACCAAACCGATTCTACCGTGTTTATTAGACTCTCACTAAATAACTGGTTTAGGTAATTAATTAAGCCCACATAAATCTAACAGATGACTGCAACTTAGGGAATCTTGGTGTATCAACAATAGGTGGGGTGATCAGAAACAGCAAGGGAATGGTCCAGTTTGCTTTTGCTGAGCATATTGGAGTCACAACCAATTTTATTATAGAATTGAGAGGGGCTCTGAGAGGCTTGCAGGAAGCTGTAAGGCTTGGGTACAACAAAATATGGTTGGAATCTGACTCCAGCTCGGTTGTGATTGGTTTCAGATCTCAGACGCTCCCTTGGTTTATTCTTAAACAATGGAGAGCGCTATCGATGTCTATCTAGAATTGTGAGATTAGATGCACACATTGTTGCTGGGAAACAAACATTGTAGCTGACTACCTAGCACTGAAGGCCGCTCATGATAAATTATATTATGTCTAGGATGCTTGCCCAAATTTTGTTGCTAGGGAGGTCGTGTGGGATGCTTCCCGTAGACCTAGATATCATTTTCATTAGTTTTTATTATTTCACCCAAGAAGGTCCCTGTTGATGGCCATGCAGAAGGTAAAAAGCTAAGCACATCTGGAACATCAGATTTTCAGAATCTGTCTTAGCAAAATATGTGGTTGGAAGATATTTGCATAAAGATGGATCTTTTAAGAAGGGCCTATCAAGGTCCGTGGTCTGATTAGGATAAAAAGTTTGTGGACTTAGGTCTCTTTCCATTGTAAATAGATTATTGGTGATGAATCTAAAATAGATTTTTGGCATGATCGCTGGCTGGAAGAACAGTCCTTATTAGATGTGTCGGGATTGGGCGCTGAATTTTTCACTGGCTTCAAGGCAAGTGGCAGATTTTATTGTGGATGGAAGATGGGTGTTCCCTATTGTGTTGCATGGGTTGTTAAATGTTTGTCTGGAAAATGCAAAGGAGATTCCTCGCCCTCCCTCCAAGGATATCTTTTTTTGGGTGGAGACTAGTTTGGGGAGTCTCCCCACCGATGACAAAATTTTGGTTCAACTTGTAAGTTTGGCATCCAGATGTTTTTTATATAAACATGAGCCTAAATCTTTGAAACATATTTTTCTTGGCCGCACTATTTCTATGGCTGTATGGAGACGGTTAATGAGATACTTTAATATTGATTGGATGGGATTCAACACTATGGAGCTGTTCGTCTCATGGTGGAAGTGTAAGGGGCGTGTGGTCCTACTTTGAAATATTTGGGGGCCATCAATTATTGTGGTTGCTTGGAATATATGGGCAGCTCGAAACTGGTCTTGTTTTGAAGAGAAGGTTACATCAGTGGAGATTATTTTCTATCGCATTCTTCGTAATCTTCAGGATTTTTCATTATAGGATCCATTCATGATTATGACGACTATCCAGGATTGGTCTTTGGGGCAGGAGTTACAGCCTATATCTCGATTATCTCCAGCAAAAGTGATTCAGGAATTGAATTGGGGAAAACTGATGGGAAGATGGTTAAAATTAAATACAGATGGTTGTTCCAGTGGGAACCCAGGTCATACAGCTTCTGTTGGTGTGTTACGTGCATGCTCGGGTCGTGTTCAGTTTGCGTATGCTACTTATATTGGAGTGACAACAAACTTCCTTCCAGAATTTCCAGCATTCATGGTTGGTATAGAGATGGTTATAAAACAAGGGTGTAGTCATCTATGGGTTGAAGGAGATTCAAAAATAGCAATGTAAGGTGTAAGGGTAAGGTCCCATGGCAATGTCTAGAAATATTAATTAATGTATCCTCATCTAAACCAAAATAGAAATATATATAGGGGAGTGTAAAATAGTCGTTTACAATATAGCCATTAAAAAATAATTGGAAATGGAACCATTGGAAAAGGAGAAAGTAGAGTAGGATATTTAATGCTGCATCAAATTGCATGCTTGTTTGAAGTTGAACCTTGTAGTGTTACCATCCTTGAGAATTTGTTAATTATAAAAATCAGAATTTTTGAACTGATTGATACAGTTATTTTTGTTGTTCGAAGTTTAGTTGTAGAACTAGATTTTAAGTTGAGGAGTGTATTTGAGATGAATACTTTGGACACTGTGCGTCTGTTGTTTTACTTGCAAGTTTACATTCTAATACTAAAATTGTTGTATTGCTATGCTAAGGGTGTCAAATGATCAGGTTCAGTTGGTCACGGTCGGGTTTAATTGGTCTCTATCATTTTAATACCCTGCACTGTAATCGCCCATTTAGCTAATCGGTTACTCAGTGGAGAGGCATAGACATGTTTATATTCCATCCAGTCTATAATCGGTTTTATGCCAATCGGGCTAATCGGTCTATAAACGGGTTGTAACAAACTTATGCCAAAGTATAAATAAAAATAGAGACAGATATTGGGTTTCAAATCCATAATTGTTCTCATGTTATATATTAGATACCTTCCTGTAGGATTATATAAGGTGTTTATTAGGCTTGTACATGTGAAGAATAAGAGTTTGAGATCTGTGTAACTCTCCTTACCTCTTGTGAACGGGTAAGGTTTGTTTATATAGAATCATATGGTAACAAAAAGTTAGGAATAGGTTGTTACAATTAACAACAATTTGAAACTAACCTATCCTATTTCTATGTGTGATTTACGTTATCACGTTACAAGGCTTTGATAATTTAAATTCAAATTCAAATAACATTCAGTTTGAATTTGAATTTGGAACCAATAGAAACGTGTTCCTTAACATCCCCCTACAACATGAAGGTAGCCTTTGAGATAGCTTCAGCTTGTCCCGTAACCACATAAACCGAGATGTGGAGAGTGGTTTTGTTAAGAGATCAGGCAGCTGTTCCTTTGTGGTATAAACCAAACCTCCAATAATTTTTGAGCCACAAGATGTCATACAAAATGAAAATCAACCTCAATGTGTTTTGTACGCTCATGTAATATAGGGTTTGCTATAAGATATGTGGCACCTAAGTTAACACACCATAACATATAGGATGGCTGAGGCCAATGCCAAGTTCTTTGAGGAGTGAGGTTAGTCATTGTAGCTTAGCTGTAGTATTTGCTAAAGCTCAATATTTAGACTCAGTGGAAGATCGAGCAATAGTAGGCTGCTTCTTTGCAGACCAAGATATCAGATTATCGCCAAGATAAATGGCAAACCCTCCTGTTGACCGTCAATCATTGACATAGCCTGCTTAATCGGCATCACCATATGCGAGTAATTGGTTGCAGTTGCATCTAGATATTGGTAACCCATGAGAATAAGTGTGTTTGAGATAGATACCTTAGGATGCGTTTGACAACATACCAATGATCATCAATGGGGTTCTAACAAATTAGAATACCTTGTTTACTTTGAAGGCAATGTCTGTGTAAGAACCATACGTCGAAAATCCGGTTTAACTCATGATTTACGTTGTAACAGATCTCCCAATCATAATCAGACTGGAAGACGAGGCCGGGTGATGAACCACTATATCCAAAGGTATGAGAAACGTTGTGTAAAAATTCAATTTTTACATACCGGTCTCACTTAGAGTGAAACCGGTATGTGCAACCAATATGTATTCGCGGATGGAGACGTACTCCAGCAGGTCCCACACTCCGGATCCTAGTTTAGGAAACCTTTAGACGTAGGAGACCGTGCTAGAATGGTCTCCGACTATATATACACATCATTCCTTCTCCTTAGATCCTTTCCAAACATTCTCAAACCTTAGACCATCTGGAAGAGATCTGAGAAGGAGCAAAGAGGAAGGAGACTGTGCAAGAAGGGGGATTTTTTCATTGGAGGAGAGCACCGCCATTCAACAAACATCGGTAAGTACTCAACCTCTGTATTGATGTTAGGATTTCAGATCGAAGCCGTGAAATGGCGTAATGATCCAAAATCCTAGAACCCCAAAACCCTAGTTCTCATTGAGATCCAATCTGAGAAGGATGCGACGAAATAGTTTAAACCTAGATAACCAAACAAGTATTTGGACCTTAGAATGGTTTAGGAAGAACCCTAAAAACTAAGCCGATGATCGACGAGAGAGGGAGGTCCGAGATTGGGCTCTCGGACCCATACCGATGGGCATACCAGCTGGATAATAAGTTCTACGATATGGTCCTACGGTATATACCGCAGACACATACCGGCTGCAGTGTACTGAAACCGGTACTGAGACCGGAATCGAGATCAGTATATACCGCAGCATATACCAGTCTCACTATTACTGAGATCGGTACTGCAACCAGTATGCTTACCGAAGCCTGGTTGTTGGACAAATTTGGTTCTGACCAACTATAACCCTAATAATTTAATTTTAATCTATAAGTATGATCATGTAGGACCTATAGACAATGTGAGTGAACTCTGTGATACAGAGCGGACTTGTTATCACGCATCAGGTAAGGGACAAGACCCCAAACCCTAAGTAACTAAATAACAGTAAACCGTTGTGATCATATATGTTTCTGTGATTATTATTTGTTGCTTGTGCATTTCACATGCCATCTAGTTATTTAAATTTTATTATTTGTTCATGCATATTCATATGCTAGGATGATGTTTGTTTAGGCATGTGATTATTTTTCGTTAGTGTGTGGAATGTAAAGGGGAGTGGAGCCTTGGATATATCCTTACACTAACACCTTTTAGTATCGCCGTCCACCTTAGCGAGCTTGGTGCGAATAGGATATCAGCGGGAAGACGTGGGATTGTGGCTCTGCCTGCTCACCAGACTCTAGCCCTATCTCTATGTTGTATGGAGCTGTGCTGGGGTAGGGCCATAGATACTGTGTTGACATATAGGACTGGTTAGAAACGTAACCCACTTGCAAGCCCTTGCCAACAGGGGTTTAGGTGTTGGTGCGGTGTAGGGTATCAGGGGGAGGACGTGGGATGGTGGCTCAGCCTGTCCGTCAGACTCTAGCTCTATCTCTATACCAGAGTGAGTGATGTAAGGCAACAACAGTAGTGTGGATCAGAGTCTGACTGTTGGGTGTGCTCACACTCTTGTGCATGGAGGTGCGGTGGCCGCCAAACCTTACCATAGCATTTTATAAGTTGTCATTGGCCTTGTTTTAATGTTATCTAATTGTGAGCTCACCTGTCATATATTGTATTTATATATATATATATATATATATATATATATATATATATATATATATATATATATATATATATATATATATATATATATATATATATATATATATATATATATATATATATATATATATATATATATTCTCTTTTTTCAGATCTTGATGCAGGTTATACGGTTGAAGACTTTATGGCTATCCCAGCGTACGGGACAATAGCTGCTATTGACACACATGCAATAGAGGACGAGCATGACATCTCATGCGAGTGCTCTTTCTGTGTGTTCCTTTAGGGATTATTTATTTATTTATTCTTTCAGTTGGGTATAGATGATGTAATAAATTATTATTTATGATTTTGGATGATGGCATAGCTAAATAATTATTTAATTACAAATAGAAAACTCAGTTCATTTATTTATTTAAATCCGTTGCTATTTATTACTTTTTTTATTATGGTTGGTTTGCTTGGAATGGTTTGTTGACATGATCTATTGAGATCCTAGTGTGAGCCGTGGTTTGGAGACGGTTCACTGACACTTTTGGTTCAGCTGGAATTGGAGTGTGACAACTTGGTATCAGAGCACTTAGGCTCTGTCCAGCTAACTATTCTACATCTAACTATATCCAATGAACTGAGATAGCATTTTAAAAACTTTAATTAAACACACCATAAGCTAGTTTGATGCCTGAGACTTAAGAGAAGATGCATAACATACTATTTAATGAAAGAGAAATTTATAAGCACTGATGTCTAGGGAGAAAACCAAATAAACATGTAATAACATGAACATAAAGAAAATATAAAGTGTACGACAGAGTACAGTTCACAAGCCGGACAATTACTCTATTAACAAAATCAACCGTATATATGTAAGTGAATGAGACAAGATCAGGTTATGATGGAGTCGGAGGCCTGGGTGGAATTGGATCAGTGATATCATAATCACGCTCGTAAGCCTCTCTAAGCCAATGAACCTAGTCCTGTGTGACCTGTAGGCTACGAGCTAGATGCCCTAGGTCATGACTCATCTCTTGCTAAGCATCTCGAATCTCTATGAACATGCTCATCACTGTATCTAGAGGAGGCTGAGATGGTCCTGCTATTGGAATGGGCTGGGATGCAAGTGAATGAATGTCCTCCATGTGTGCATCCTCACCACCCCCTACCTCTGCTGCTGCTGCTGCGGCTGCCACCTGTTTCCTAGGTGGAAGAGGAAGAGCCTGTAGCTCTTCGTCGCTAAGCTTCAGACTATCCATTTGCATCTTGTAGATTGCAGAGTAGATAGCCTCTGCATCTATATCAAAGGTCATGGTGACCTCATAAGCGGTCTCGGCTCACATGTCCACCCCTAAGCGGTGCAACAACTCTATAATCAGTTTACCGTAGGGAAGATTGCCTGTTACATTGGGCCTTGTAGCATGGATTGTTGTGTGGATAATCAGGTAAGGCAGGCAAACTCAGTGCCTAGTAGTAACATAGTAAGTAATGTACTGGGTCAATTGGGACACCTCCCCATAATGACCTCTCTGAGGGAGATATCATGCTGTATGATACAGCAGTATAAGCGAGGCACTGGGCAAAAGTTTGCTGCTAGCATGATCCTATCTGGTAACAGAATCTGGTCAGTGTTCTTTACTCTCATCCCCTCAGTAAGAAACCCTTTTGCTCTGGGCGGACAGTAGACGAGCTCGTCGTCATCTGGGATCCCAAAAAGTGTTGCCAACTCAACTGTGTTGAAAGAAATCCTCACCCCTTTCACAAAGCTGGTAATTTGAAGATCCCTAGTATGTTCCCAATCATTTGGATTCCCTTCTACCTCTAGATTTGCAAAGAACTATTTTACCATTGGTACGTGTGGTTTCTTCATATTGAATAATAGGCTACCATCCCATTGCCCCAAAAACGGCCTCAACATCAAATCAGTGTAGGTGCTCCAAGTTTACAAAGCGGCCAAACTTAATGCTTCTGCCTTGAAACCATGGAAAGCGTGCCTCTGCAGCCTCGGACTGAAATAATCTCTCATCTTAGAGGCGGGGAGGAGGGTGTGGCCTGTGCATACCCAGTGCATAAGATCGTTTATCTGCATCACGATGCCCAAACATGTTGTAAACTGTTAAGCAAAGGAAAATACAAGGAAAGTTAGCGAAAATTCTCGAAATTTTGGCAGCATAACGGCAGAAAATGGAACAAAAGCCTCAAACTCACCCAAATATGGGTAGGAGGACTTATGTAGTGACATAATTCCGTTACATGATCAAACAATTTTACATAAGACAAGGAAAATAGATGCATATCGACAAATTTTAAAAAATTTCGAAAACCTAGAAAACCTAGGTTAAAAAGTCAAAATTTTGGGATTTCTCCCAAACCAACCAATGGAACTTCGAATAGGTTGAGGGGTTTTGCTCATTGAGACCCCAAGAACCCTTCTAAAACAAAGAAATAAGTTTTCTATCGTTGGAATTTCTCTAACTAAGAAAAATAAACTTTTGGGCATGAAAAATGATGATATTTTTTCTCAAAAAGAGGAAGAAGAGGAGAAGCTTACCTTGGAATCGAGTTTGGTACTCTTGGTTGAGAGGAATCAGTTCTAGAAACACCGGTTGGACTGTAGAGATTCAGCAACTTGGAGAAGAATCGCCACCGGAGTGAAAACCAAAAGAGAAAAGTAAGAAATAAAAGCCAAAATTGGGATTTTAAGTCATACCGGTCTCACTCATGGTCTGGGGAGTCAGACCGGTATCTCCTGCGGTACCAAGACCGGTATGTACCACAAAGCATACCGGTCTCACTCAAGGTAACACCGGTACCACCATCGGTACCTCTTGGGAAGCTGGAAATTTTATACTACTTCCCATACCGGCCAAGCCATTTCTACAGGTCCCCAAACCGGTATGGTATGACTGGAATAGACAATTTTGCTTAGAAAATTCCAAGAAATTTAAAAATTTGTTTCCATCCTTTTCTATTGATGAATAATTTTCTATAGTGCATATATTAAGACTGAATAATATCGTTTTGAATAATTATTTCATTCGTCTCATATGTGTTCAATGCATTCAGATATCGTAAAAATTTTAGTAGACTGCAATGGTGAGAGGAAATGGACGTAGAATTCCTCGCAAACGCCGTCACTCAAGAGCACCTCCAATGGAAAGGGATCCAGGTACAGAAAACTTTGAAGAAAATGAAGAGAGGGAAAATGGGGAAGAGCACAACCCTCTCAATGGGAATGGAAATCAGGTGGGAAGCAATGAAGAAGCTCCACTGCTGGGCCAAACACATAAAAACTCTGAGACCATAGTGGCAAATTTGGTCACCCACATGGAGGCACAACAGAAAAAGTTCTTCGATGAAATGTTAAAGATGTTTAGGCCACCTGGGCCTGCACCAGCACCTGCAAATATGCCACCCACAAACACAAAAAATGCAAATACGGTACCAGTGGGGAGTACAGCTACTGAGGGACAACAACAACAACCAAACCAACACAACACATTTCCCCAGCAGGTTACAGGGACACCCACCCCTAACCAGGATCAGGGTAGTTATCAAGGTGCATATCATGGTAGATATCAGGGAGTATATCAGAGTGGTTACTCATATCAGCCGCAATGGTATGGTCAGGCACCGTATGGACAGGCACCATATGGGCAGAGTAGTCTTTCTAGAGCGGTGGATGGATTTTTAAAGTTAAAGCCACCAACTTTTACGGGGAAGCTAGGGAAACCACTGTAGCCAGCATAGTGGATAGTTGAGATGGAAAAGAACTTCCGCGTGCTAGAGTGTCCTGATGAAGAGAAAGTATTATATGCCACCCATATGCTGAAGGAAGAAGCTAATGGATGGTGGAACTCGGCCAGAGCATATTTGGAAACAAAGCACGGTATAATCACTTGGGCTATATTCAAAGAGGCCTTCTTTGAAAAATACTTTCCAAGGAGTTTCTGTGACCAGATGGAGAAGGAGTTCATCAATCTACAGCAGTCTTAGATGATCGTAGAGGCATACCAACAGAAGTATGAGGAATTGTTTTTCTTTGCTCCAACCAGTATGCAAGAGGAAGAAACTAAGACCCGTTGCTTTACAATGGGTCTTAGAGGTGTCATACGAGAACATGTGATGGGGTGGGGACTGAAGATCTATAATGAAGCAGTACAGGTGGTTCAAGTCATTGAAGCAAGCCAGAGAGATAGTTTCTTTGCACAGAATAGGGGTCTAAAGAGGCCTAACCCTGAGGCCCAAGGTGGAAGAAGTAACAGACCATATCGTCTATTCAGGCCACCAACTAGCACTGTGCCACCTAGATCTGTTCTTGCAGTGACACAGCAGGTAACGGGACAACACCAGTGTGAAGTGCTTCAATTGTCAACAGGTGGGTCATTATGCCAGAACATGCCCACTACCAAAGAGGGAACCGCAGTAAGGCAAAGTGTATGCCATTACCACGGAGGAAGCAACCACATCACCTGATGTAGTTACTGGTATGATTCTGTATTTACTCTTTTAGTTACTGCATTAATTGTATGAGCATGTAGAACTAAAGGAAAATTAAAAAAAAAACTTAGGTACAGTAAACATAGCAGGGGTACCCACCAGAGTCTTGTTCGACTTAGGGGCCACCCATTCCTTTGTGTCAGTATCATTTGGAAAAGGCCTAGATTTACCCATCAAGACTTTGGAACCAAGTCTGTTAGTTTGATCCCCTATGGGAATGGAAGTGGTATTAGAAGAGTATTATGGGCCTTGCCTAGTACATATTGAAGGGCGAGATTTGGAAGCTAATCTAGTCCAGCTTGAGATGTCAGATTTCGATGTCATTCTGGGAATGGACTGGTTATCTCAGCATTTAGCAAGCCTGTTATATGTTGAGAAGAAGTTAGCATTCAAGGATAGCAAAGGAAGGGAGTTCAATTTTAAAGGGACTAAGTTGCCTAGGAAGAGAAAGCTTATACTTTCAATCCTAAAAGCAAAGAAGTGCTTAGAGAAGGGGGGAGTAGGATACCTCGTATCAGTTGTGGATGTGACCGCTGACTTGCCAAAGATGGAGGATATCGAGGTAGTATGGGAATTTCCTGATGTGTTCCTAGAAGACCTACCTGAATTACCACCAGACAGGGGGACTGAGTTTGTGATAGATCTCTTACCAAGGGTAGCGCCTGTATCTAGAGCACCCTATAGGATGACTCCTACAGAGTTGAAGGAGTTGAAGATCCAGCTGCAAGAATTACTAGACAAGAGATTCATAAGGCCGAGTATCTCACCTTAGGGAGCACCTGTGCTATTTGTCA
The DNA here is from genome assembly GCA_028583415.1 of Protea cynaroides. Classification (NCBI taxonomy): domain Eukaryota; kingdom Viridiplantae; phylum Streptophyta; class Magnoliopsida; order Proteales; family Proteaceae; genus Protea; species Protea cynaroides. The sequence goes on from CM053276.1 coordinate 23,792,982, forward strand.
AAAAGAAAGATGGTAGTGTACGTCTTTGTATGGACTATCGAGAGTTAAACAAGCTCACCATCAAGAACAGGTACCCACTACCTAGAATAGATGACTTGTTTGATCAACTGCAAAGCGCAAGTATATTCTCAAAGAATGATCTGAGGTCAGGGTATCATCAACTTAAGATCAAGGAGGCAGACATTCCCAAGATAGTTTTCAGAACAAGATATGGACACTACGAGTTCCTTGTGATGTCCTTTGGGTTGACCAATGCACCTGCATCGTTTATGGAATGATGAACCGAGTATTCCATGACATGTTTGATACGTCAATTATAGTATTCATAGATGATATTTTAGTATACTCCAAGAACAAGGAGAAGCATGAAATGCACTTAAGAGTGGCATTACAAAGATTAAGAAGAGAGAAGCTCTATGCAAAGTTCAAGAAGTGTAAATTTTGGCTAGACGAAGTAGCCTTCTTGGGTCACATGGTATCTGCTGAAGGAATTAAGGTGGATCCCAGTAAAATTGTAGCCATAGTAGGATTTCGTAGCTTCCTGGGCTTAGCTGGATATTACAGAAGGTTTGTGGAAGATTATTCTAAGATTGTCGTTCCACTCACCAGGTTGACCAAGAAGGGGGAGAAGTTCGTATGGACCAAAGAATGTGAGAAATGCTTCCAGACACTGAAGTCAAGACTGGCTTCAGCATCTATATTTACTATTCCTACTCCAGGCCTTCCATTCACACTGTATATAGATGCTTCAGGTTTGGGACTGGGATGTATGCTGATGCAAGGAGAATAGGTGATCGCCTATGCCTCAAGACAACTAAGGAGCATGAAAAGAACTACCCTACTCATGACCTAGAATTGGCAGCAGTCATTCATGCTGTCAAGACTTGGAGGCACTACCTGTATGGTGTGAGCCGTGGTTTGAGGATGGTTCTCTCACACTTCTGTATGGTGAGAAATTTCAGATTAAGTCTAACCAGAAAAGTCTGACATATCTTTTCACCTAAAAAGAGCTAAACATGAGGCAGAGGAGGTGGTTAGAATTACTCAAAGACTATGACTGTGACATTCAGTACCATCCAGGTAAAGTAAATGTTGTAGCTGATGCTCTGAGTAGGAAATGGGCATCGAGCCCCGAAGCAGGGCCGAGTACAATTGCTGCTTTGTGTGCTGCAGTTTCTGGCTCATCAGAGAATAAGGAGCAGCTCTTATTAAAGTCAGCAAACAATCCAGTGGAGCAAGGTTTGATACACAAGTTTACCATTATGTTTGCAGCACTGAAGATTTTGCCTGACTTGAAAGAGGAGGTAAAAGCAGTAGTCCTACAGGACCCATACCTCAGGACAGTGCAAGAAGATTTAGAAAAGGATCGAGCCAATCCTGATTTCACCTTGGATGCAGACAAGGTACTCAGGTATCATGGATGGTTATTCATACCTGAGAATGAGGATCTAGAAATCAGAAATCGAATTATGTTGGAAGCTCACTCCACCCCATATTCAGTACATCTTGGAAGCACTAAGATGTACCATGACCTAAAGAGGTTGTACTGGTGGAGGGGTATGAAAGCAGATGTGGCAAGATATGTCTTTCAATGTCTAAACTACCAGTAAGTTAAAGTAAAAAGATAGAGGCCCGCAGGTTTATTGCAGCCATTACCTGAGCCAGCATGGAAATGGGATTGTATTACCATGGATTTTGTCACTGGCCTACCTATGACTCTAAAGTCAGTGAATGCGGTTTGGGTAGTTGTAGATCGCCTAACCAAGACCATAAGATTTATCCCTATCAGACTGCAATACACCATGGACAGGTTAGCAAAATTATATGTGGACAATATAGTCAGACTCCACGGTGTGCCAGAGAGTATAGTATTTGACAGCGATCCACGCTTCACATCAAAGGTCTGAGAGGGACTACAAAAGGCCATGGGGACAAAACTAAAGTTCAGCACAGCCTTTCACCCTCAAACAGATGGTCAGTCAGAGAGGACCATCTAGATCCTAAAAGACATGCTTCGAGCATGTGCTATTGACTTTAAGGGGGCTTAGAATGAGAAGCTTTCACTCATCGAGTTTGCCTACAATAATAGCTACCAGGATACAATCCAGATGGCTCCATATGAGGCCTTGTATGGTAAGAAATGTCGGACACCATTGTTATGAAACGAGGTTGGAGAAAGATTGATTGTAGGACCAGAATTTATGGAGGAAACTTGCAAAGCAGTGGATCAGATCAAGAATAGAGTGAAGACAGCTCAAGTGCGTCAGAAGCATAGTTAGTAAGTTCGGATACGGTAAAAAGTCAGATACGGGTACGTAAGAATATTAAACGGAATCAGACTTTGATACAGAGACCAATAAGCCGTTTCAGAAAAACGTATTCGGCATTAATACGGTACGTGTTTAATACGTGTTTAATATGCTAGTCTATAGAAAATTCGAGACAAAAAATACGGACATAAATTCACTATGCAATAAACATATATATCATTCAATAAATAAAATAATAACATATAAATGGAATTTATAAATAAAAAACATTCCAATCCATAAAATCATTAACCCATCAAATATAAAAACTAAAATATAATCATTCCATCAAACATAAAAATTAAAATATCATCATCATCAATTTATGAACACAAAATTATCATCCTTTCAAACATATAAAATGAAAAATCATCATCCCATCAAATATAAAAACTAAATTATAATCATCCTAACAAACATAAAAATTAAAATTTCATCCATGAAATTCTTCCCCCCTAAAAAAAAATCGTTTAAAGGCTTCAAATAATCAACATCAAGGTGTTTGTGTTTGAGAAGGTGATTGTGTCTCAGAACCAAGTATAGGGTGTAGTTGACTTAAAGTGTCACTATAAATTGGAGTGTCATAATTTCTTGATCCCAATATAGATTCAATCCCAAGTTCTCTATTAAGCAATGCCGCATCATCTTCATTTTCAGCATCCTCTTCATCTGCAACTTCAACTTCTTCATCCTCAACTGTTAGAAGCTCAACAAGATTATCAAACTTGAGTGAGTGCTTATCAAATTTCTCAATTTCTTTTGATTTATTTTTTACAAGAGAGTTCATCCTTACATAAACTAAATCTTCCATCATCTCAGGAGATAATTTGTTTCTCTTCTTGGTTTGCACTGCCTCAAATGCACTCCAATTTCTTTCGCATGAAGAATAACTACATGGTTGACTCAAGATGCAAATAGCAATATTTTGGAGCAATGGAAGAGAAGAACCATGCATACTCCATCATACACCTATAAATTTTTTTAAAAAAAAGAGATAAATCAAACAAAAATGTAAAATATAATAACAAAAAAAAATTAAACTTAGTACTTACGAGGATGACAATCAAGCATTGTCAAAGAGAGTTCATGGAATAAGTTTTCATCCTTCTGATAATATGCTTTGAATTCTTGACCAAATTGTCTTTTTTGATCTTGAGGAACCATGGTTTTTGTAATATAAATCAAAGCCTTAGTCACATCAGGCTGGTTGTATGAAATTCTTCCCTCATACATAAATAAAGGATTTAAAAAAGTAGCAGCCACATGTACATAATGTAATATGTTCGATTCTTTTCTTGAATCAAATAGTTGCAATAATTTTCTGTACTTTGATGAGTCTTGGTTGCATCGATCCATAATTGTATTTCTTGCTCTTTCCATTGCTTCATATAAAAAAGGATTTGTAGCACCTTCCCCATCAACCAAACGAAGGACTATGATAAGAGGTTCTAAAACTAATAACACATCTCTCCCATTAACCCAAAACATTGTGTTATTAATTGTTTCAGTGACTTGCAACCCCATTCCTGAGTGAATATTCCTATTCATCCTCCAATCTGATGTAGCTATCATCGTCCTTAATTTATTTTCAACTTGAACAAGAGACTGCAGCATTAAAAAGTTTGAAGCAAATCTAGTCTTGCAAGCTTTCTTCAACTCTTTACCTTCTGTGTGTGTCCTCATTAAAGCCAAAATTGAACAATGTTTATACATGAAGTCAACAATCCTCTTTGCATTTGTTATTACCTCATTTATCCATGGAATCTCTGCATCAATATCTTTCAAAAACAATTGCACTCCATGGCCAGCACAACGTATCCTATGAATATGAGGATGTTGCTCCAAAATCAATTTTATTGCAACCCCATAGTTAGATGCATTATCGAAAATCAGTTGGACAACATTATTAGGCCCAATTTGTTCTATCATAGGCAAAAGTATATCTCTAAGAAATAACCCTGTCTTAGAAGCACCAGCACACTCAGATGATTGTAGAAAAATTGCTCCTTTTGCTGAATAAGCAATAACATTAATAAAAGCACGATCCTTCATATAAGTCCACATATCAGACATCAAAGTGCATCCTGAAATACTCTATGACTCTCTTACTGAAGTAACATATTCCTCAACCCTCTGTCTTACTCGTTGTACCAATTTGGTCCTCAATTTAGAATAACTCGGAATATAATAACTAGGACCATAGCAAATAGCAGACCTCATCATTTGAATGAATGCATGAGACTGGATAACATTAAAAGAAATATTATTCAATATGAAAAATTGAGCCATATCATCATCAACACTGTCTTTATCTTTTTATTTAAACATTTCACCCACTGATTGTTGTTGAGAACTTGAAGAATCATTTATGGATCTTGTTGTTGGTATTGTTGAACTTTCTCCGATTTTAACTTTCTTATTATCCTTTGATAGAGCAGAGAGTGCTTCAGCTAGCACATTATCTGGCACGTTCGTACATATACCAACATCGTTCCCTTTTTTGCATGCCAAGTGATATTTCACCCTTGAAATACCACCTGCATATTGATGCCCACAAAATTTTCATCTGAAACAACCCTTTAAGTCATCCACATATTTTCAAAGATCATCTCTTTGTCTAACCATATTTAGCCTGATATCATGGGAAAAAGAAAAAACATTTTTTCTTAACCTTAAATCAAATTTCATCTTCCAAAAAAAAAGGAGTAAAAGAGCTTAGGGGAGAGGAGGGAGGGGTGTTGTAATGAAGGATTGCAAATGAAAAATCCATGGTAGGAAGGCTTTTCTGTAGAAGCAACTCAAGCTAATGCAATCTGGCAGGGCGGACTCTGTAGAAGCAACTCAAGTTTAGACCATTAGGATTTGTTTAACTTAAGCTATGAAATTTTACCATACTCTGATTTTGTTTCAAGGGTCTGCAATCATGCTGATCTAGTCTTTATTATAAATTTTGGTTAGAAATTTTTAGATCACATTATGAAGTGTAATTTTTTTTTTTTTGATACAAATTATGAAGTGTAACTTACACAATAGACACCAACATAGAGAAAATCACCACTCATGGATCAATTTATGTCTACATTACCAACATAAATGATCAATAAAGTGAGAGAGAGAGAGAGAAGAATAAGACAAAATCTAAGTGAGATATTTTTTTTTCTTTTTCAAATTAATGTGTTTTGAAATATTATGAGACATGTGGGGTCATCATGATAAAGACAACCACAATTCATAATTTCAGAGTCTTACTGCCTCTGACAAAATAATGAATAAAATAAAAAATAATACAAAAAATAATATATAAAATAAAACCAAAATCATAAAGTAAACATCACTAATCTTCAGTCAGTTCAATCAAAGATATACAATAAATATATATATATATATAAATATATAAATATATATATATAAAAAAACAAAAGTTTTGGGGATTCCAATCCTCCCACGGTGGGATAGAAAAAAAATAAAAATAAATTGTTGGGTAGTTTCATTACCTCTATTTACACTTCACGGTCTTCACCACTAAACAAAAATAGATGAAGAGTATGAAACAAAAAGAGACGAAGGAACTTCAGGATGGAAAAAGAGCCGCCGGAATAAGATGAAGCAGCCGCCGATGGAGGAACTTCAGGATGGAAAAAGAGCCGCCAGAATAAGATGAAGAAGGAGCCGCCGAAAGATAACTTCAGATCTAAACTTCAAATTTGAAGAAGAAGCAGTCGGAATATGCAGTTCATAACTTCAGACTTCATATTTGAAGCAAGAGCCACCAGATTCCACAAATCTTCGAAGGCCATGAGAGGGAACAGAGGGATTTAGGGCTTTGTTCTCTCAAGAGGTATTTTAAACAACCCTAACACCTAACAGTTAGACAAAACTCCACAAACTCCACGACCCTGTGTGTTTTTTTGTTCTTTTTTTTTTCAAATTAACGATGCTGTATTATACTCGTTTAATACGTGAATTCGCGTATTAAACGAGTATAATACGTTTCAGTTTTTCGAAATATACTTTTAACGAATCTAAACGTATATACATAAAATCCGTAAAAATCCGGCCAAAAATATGGTACGCGTATTATTCACGTATTAAACACGAATTTGCTAACTATGGTTAGACCAGAATTGGGGTGTGACATATGAAACCATGCTTTAGAAGCTTATTTGAGGCCATATAGGGATTTTTGAAGCTTACAGATATAATTTGGTTGAGTTACATCAACAAAGCCTTTTGGTTGTGACATAGAAACAGACTCAATTAAGTTTCTATGCAAGAAGGCATTACTCACATCAAGTTGGTGGATATCCATTTGTTACATGTGGCAATGGACAAAATAGTGCGCATCGTGGTTTGACCACCAAACTAAATGTCTTGGTATAGTTAATTCCTTCTTATTTTTTGCAGCTTTTAGCTATTAGCCGTGCCTTGTATCTCTCATCATTGCCATCAGCCCTCCATTTGATCCGAAATAGCCATTTGGAACCAACAATGTTGTAGCATGGAGAGGGTTAAACTAAGGACCAAGTTCCATTTTTCAAAAGAGCGTAAAACTCATCCATCATTGTAGCTCTCCATTATGGATGCTCATTAGCCTTAATAAAACTGTTTGGCTGGATCTCTGTAGGACTTTTTAAGAGAGAAGCCGATGGTAACATATATCTAGTAGATGGCTTCGATTTAGGTCTGAGTTGCTTTGGATGCGTCCGTTGCTGAAACTGAATAGATGCTGTTGGAGGACTCACACTTGTAGTGGGTAAATCTACACTTTCATTATTAGTGGGAATAGAAACATTAACCGTAGGGATGGAGTTGTACACAAGACCAGTTTAGATAGTGATGGGTGTGAGGGAAGTGGGTGTAATTGTGGGTTCTAATGTGGGATGATTGAGTGTAGGAGATGTACCAATGGGGGATGATGGATGCCTTGAGGATAGTATAGAAGTTGCACTCACCGTAAGCCAAGGTGAGGGGTTATCAGTTGGTTTTGGGGAGCTATCTGAGATAGATGCATATGGAAATTAGATTCGATAAAATTTACACGCCTAGCATTATATTAGCGATTTATTTTCACATCCAAACAATGGTACCCTATATGCATGGGATTGTCACCTAAGAACACACATGGAACCGATCTCAATGCAAAGTTTTGAGGAATTGTAGGGTCGAAGCAAAGGATATGCAGCACACCCAAACACTTATAACATTTTGTAGTTTGGTGGACGTTGAAAAAGTATTTGAAAAGGTATACTATTTTTAAGAGTGGGTGTAGACAGTCTGTTGATTAGAAACACCGAAGTTTGAAAAGCATAATCCCAATAATGCAAAGGTAGAGAGGCATGAGCAAGGAGTGTCAGACCTGTATCAACAATATGTTTGATTTTTGTTCTACAACTTCATTTTGCTCATGTGTGTGGGGACAAGCAACCCTATATATGATTCGAAATTTTTGGACATATTAGTTTAACTTTTGATACTCTCCTCCCTAGCCAGACTGAAAGCATTTAATAGAAGTAGAAAACAACTTTTCAACCATCTTTTGAAAATTTTCAAAGATAGTAAGAATAGAAGATCATTTATTCAAAGGATGATACCAAGTAAACATTGAGTAATCATCAATGAAAATAATGAAATAAGCATTTTAGTGGTAGAAGGTTTTGGGGCTGGCCCACATACATCACTAAAAATTAACTGTAAAGGTGTAGAACTAGTAGAACCATTAAGAGGAAGAGAGGCTTTATGTGCTTTTCCCAAGATGCAGGTTTGACACTTATTGATGGTAGAGGAAGTGCTTGGTAATTAATGAAACAAAAGCAGAGTCAGAGGTTGTAGATGTTCAACCTTGCATGCCAGTTATCTGCTGTGGCAAAAACAGTACTAACAACATTATGAGTAGATGGAGGAGGTTCACTGTGTAACCCCTGCAACTGATATAATCCATCCTTAAGGGGTCCTTGAAGCAGAATCTTCTGGGTGACTTAATCTTTGACAAAGGAATGGTTAGGATGAAATTCAAAATAGCATTTGTTATCTTGAGTGTTAATGATGTTCATATAACAAATTCTTTTTTATTTGAGGAACATGTAAGATATTTGAAAATAAAAGGAGGACAATGGGGGCAAAGGAAGATTTGAGGAACCAATATGGGTAATATGCAAACCAACTCCGGTACATACTCGAACTATTTCATTACCATTGTATTTGTTTGAGAGATAAAGATTTCCTAGTTCCGGAGTGATATGGTGAGTTACAGCAAAATATGGATACCAGTCGGTTATTGTGGATCGGGGTGTAGGCAGAAGACTAGCCATATTTGCAACTGGATTGTTGGTGCTGAGAGCCGAGCCAGTATACCAAAAATAAAATTTGGTGCTAAATGATTGGATTTTCCACAAATCTGGCATATTTCTTTCTTATTTGATTGCTTGTGAGAAGGATTGGGATCAGTTGAAACGAATAGAGCACTTGCATGTGCAGCCATATTAGAATGAGTAATTTTTTATGTAGAGTAATAGTGCCCAGGTTTGCAGAGACAACTGATTGAGCAGTATTGTTTCGCATTTCATGACTTAAAGGAGTCAATGAAGGTCATGAAATTTTAAAGCCTCAGATTTGGTTGCTTAGGCAACCACAATATCACAGGACCCAACTTGCAAAAGACTATCGCATTAAGTTCTTTTATAGACAAAGTTCTGTTTGCAGCAGAAAGTTGGTTAAAAATATATACTGGACCTCACAAAGCTATTCAGATACCATTTTTGCTCCTTTCAATGTTCCTTGAAGCTGTATATGAAACTGGAGAACACTAGCATGTGATAGAGTCCCAAATGCCGATTGAAGAGCTAACCATAACTCAGCAGTAGTGGACAGACCAATAACATAGGGGAAGACTTCGAGTACGAGAGAGGCTATAATTCAACTCAACACCATCTGATCTTTCTAAATCCAATCATCAGAGGATGGATTCAGTGAAAGGGTAGGAGATCCCTCACTGGCAGTGGTAGTAGAAGTTGCAGGGAGAATGGTGGAAGAGGGGCAGTGTCACACCCTAATTCCGCACTATTCAGAATGGTGTGATGAACTGCTAATAAAATCAACGGTTCAACCAGGATCTCAAATAGGTTGTGTTCGTTTGCTTAAACCATACACATCCACAACAATAATCAGAGTAAATACACAATAGCGGAAGTCTTAAATATTAAATGAACTGAGAATCTAAATGTGTAAATGTGTTAAAATTAATAATTTAACCAATTATTTCCAAAAGGACTAAGACATAAACTTAAGTAATTAATTCAAATACATTGTCTGTATAATCCAAATAAAAGTCTAATCGAAAACACAGGAGTTGCACTCGCATGTCGAATCATGCGACTCCATCATCACTTCAGCGTTCATTGCCGCAGCTTGCCCGTACACAGGAGCATTTATATAATCTTCAACCGTGGTACCTGCATCATCAACTAAAATATTCGATGTCGAAAAGGGTGAGCACAGATCACGGCTCGGTGAGCAAACAAAATAATGCAACAAACATATGCATGCATTCAATTCATATCTTTGGTCTGGTTCCTAAGTTTGCAATGTGTAATAGAAAGGATAGGTGGCTGCCGCACCTCTATACATGAGTGTGTGGAGTCACCCAATGAATCTCAGCATTGCCATCCCACATGCACCCACCATGGAATAGAGATAGAGCTAAAGTGCTTAGGACCGCACCGCATCACACTTCCCCTGATGCTCTACCCATACCAACACGTAAGCCCCTGTCGGTGAGAGCTTGCAAACTGGGCTCGCAACTAACCAATCCTAATGTCAAACAGTGTATTCAAGGCCTCACCCCAGCATCCCTCAATACATCCATAGAGATAGAACTAAGGCCCCTCGGCAGAGTTAGAGACTACACGGTCCGAGACCACCTCCCCTGATGCCCTATGAAGTAATAGTTCTGCTAAGATAATGGCGATACGACGATGTCAGTGGACAAGACTTGAGTAGAGATAGGGCTAAAGTCTGGTGACCAGGATGAACCACAGTGTCACGTCCTCCCCCTGATGCCCACTCGCATCAAGTACACTAACCACACACAAACATTCACATGCTTATTCCTAACATCACCATCATCATCATGTTATAAATAAACAAAATTAGATATGCATGAACAGTAATAGCAGGAATATTAGATGACATGTTAAATGCATGTTACACGCAAACAAGCATAGAATCATTCATGGCATTGGACTCAATAAATAAAATAGTTTATTATTAACCAATTAGTTTAGGTCTTGTTCCCTCACCTTTGATTGAGTGTAAATCTTTGTTCAAGCTTTATGAATCACCTTTAAATCACTAGAAAGGCCTAACAAGTCGATAGATTTTAATTAGAATTAATTTTAACAAATTTAGACTAGCTGAAATCATAGGGTCGCAGGTAGGGTAGCACCTAGGGTCGGTTACCCAATCGACCCTAGGGTGTAGGGTCGGACGTGGGGTTGATTACCAATCGACCCTATGTGCGACCACACCCTCCCTGAGACTTCTCGAGGGCATGTGATCGATCCTGTAATCTCGTAGGTCCATTCTAAGATTATTCTATGGCTCATAACTATGATTTTTACACACTTTCCATTGCCTATGATGATTACTTTCATGGATTCCTTTGAAACTCATCCATGGATAGATGATTTGGGTTTCTCCTAATCCTAACTTCTTCATATTCCATTCTAGGCTCTTAATTTATGAAGGGAATTAGACTCATACCTGAAGTTGGCTGAAATTCAGAGGTTTCTCTGAAGTTCCTCCTCTTCCTTAGTCTTTTCTTTAATTTTCCTTCTCTTCTTCTCTTCCTTCTCTTTCTCTTTCTCTCACTTTCAATTAGGGTTCTAAAAGGAGTGAAAGAGGCTAAGGGACATCCTATTTATAGAGGAAAACCCTCCAAAATATGTCCCATTGAGTTTAGGAAAGAACCCCTTGAAATTAGGAAAGTTTCCTAATTTACAATTTCTGTCTGTCATCATAGGGTCTCACGTAGGGTCGCAAGATCCGTCGACCCTACGTCTTTCTAGTCATGCGACCCTAAGACTAGAAAATCATAGGTTGGACTTCTATTGAGGTGGGGTCGACCCTACCTGTTTAGGCATGTGACCCTACCCTCATATTTACTATTTTTGGCTCAAATTCATACCTGGTCTTGTGATTTTCTTCACGCACTTGGTCCACTTGGCTCGACCATGATAGGTAGACCTAGTACAAGGTGGTAAGACCGGTTAGTTTGATACAACTCCCCCCTTCTTATTAAAAATTCCGTCCTCAAAATTGGTATATACCTTCTAAGTCGAAAAGGTGAGGATATTGCTTCTGCATAGCATTCTCTTCTTCCCATGTGATCTCTTCTATATCTCAACTTCTCTAGGTGACTTTAACATAGTATATATCACAGTTGCGTAGACGTTGAACCTTTTGACTGGTGATCTCAGTTGGTGATACGTTGAATGTCAAATCATCAGTTAAATCTAGTGGATCTACTGTCAAAACGTGCGTTGGATCTCTGACGTACTTCTTTAATAAGGAGATATGAAATACATCATGTACACTTGACATAGATGGTGGTAGGACTAACTGATAAGCCACTTTTCCACGTTTGGCTAGAATCTCATATGGCCCGACATATCTCGGACTTAGCTTCCCTTTTTGTCCGAATCGTTTAAACCCCGCATAGGTGATACTTTCAAGAACACCTTATCACCTACGACAAATTCAAGGTCTCGGCATCGAGTATCTGCATACTGTTTCTGATGATTTTGAGCCGTTCTTACTCTTTCCTTGATAATGTCGACTACTCGACATGTCTCTTCAATAAATTCTGGTCCAATAATACTACGTTCTCTAATTTTATTCCAGAACAGAGGAGTTCGACACTTCCTACCATATAGTGCTTCATAGGGTGACATCTGTATAGTAGCCTGATAGCTGTTGTTATAAGCGAACTCGATCAATGGTAGTTTTTCATCCCATGATCCTTTAAAATCAATTACACAGGCTTGAAGCATGTCTTCTAAAATCTGAATGGTACACTCCGACTGTCTGTCTGTTTAAGGATGGAATACAGTACTAAACTTCAATGTTGTACCCATAGCCTTTTGTAATCCTTCCCAAAACTTTGAAGTAAATCGTGGATCTTTGTCAGACACAATGCTTTCAGGTACACCGTGTAGTCTAACAATATTATCCACATACAACTTAGCTAACCTCTCCAATGTATACTGAGGTCGTATAGCTATAAATCGAGCTATTTTAGTCAGACGGTCTACAATCACCTAAACCGCGTCAACTACTCGGGGAGTCAATGGTAACCCGGTGACGAAGTCCATAGTGATGTAGTTTCATTTCCATGCTGGTTCTGGTAGCGGTTGTAACAGTCCTGCAGGTCTTTGCCTTTCAGCCTTTACTCTCTGACAGTTTAGGCATTGAGATACAAATTTAGCTTCATCTGTTTTCATTCCTCTCCACCAATATAATCTCTTTAAATCATGATACATTTTTAAACTTCCAGGATGTATCGAATAGATGGTGGTGTGAGCTTCTTTCATTAGTCGGTGTCTAATGTCCAAATTTTCTGTTTCAGGAACGCATATTCTTCCTTTGTACTTCAGTACCTTTTCATCGTCCAAGGCGAACTCAGGGATAGTCATACCTTTTTCAATGCCTCTTGTACTGTTCTTAGATAAGGGTCTGATTTTATAGCGGCTTTCACTTCATCTATTATACCAGGTACAATCTTCAGTGTTGCGAACATATTTAAAATCCGATGAATAAACCCTTGGTTGATTGATTCACCTGGTGCATCTATCACAAATTGCTAATTACCAAGATTGAATACTTTTCCTGTAGCACACATTGCTGCAATTGTGTTAACCTCCTCTTGGGATTTTATCATTGCTTTTCTACTCAGCGCATTAGCAACTACATTAGCTTTCCCTGGATGATATTGGATATCACAATCATAATCTTTCAATAGTTTCAGCCATCTTCTTTGTCTCATATTCAACTCCTTCTGATTAAAGAGATAAGTGAGACTCTTATGATCTGATTTAATCTGAAATTTTTCTCCATACAAATAATGTCTCCATATTTTTACAGCATGTACTACTGCCGCTAACTCCAAGTCATGAGTGGGATAGTTCTTTTCATGTATTTTCAGTTGTCTTAAAGCATATGCAACTACTTGTTCTCCTTGCATAAGTACACATCCTAAACCCAATCCAGATGCATCAGTGTATAAAACAAATGGTTGTCCTGGAATAGGAATAGTCAAGATGGGAGCAGATATCAATCTTGCCTTCAATGTTTGAAAACTGTTCTCACATTTGTCAGTCCAAATAAACTTCTCTCCTTTCTTAGTCAAACTGGTGAGAGGTATGATGATCCTGGAGTAGTCTTCCACGAATCGTCGGTAATACCCAGCTAGACCTAGAAAACTTCTAATTTCTACAACACTCTTCGGTGCTTCCCACTTCACAATGGCTTCAATCTTGCTAGGGTCCACTTTAATTCCTTCAGTGGATACAACATGGCCTAAGAAAGCGACTTCATTTGGCCAAAACTCACACTTTGTAAATTTGGTGTAAAGCTTCTCTTTCTGTAATCGCTGCAGAGCGACTCTTAGATTCATAATATGAGTTTCCTTATCCTTGGAGTAGACCAATATATCATCAATAAATGCAATGACCGACGTATCCAACATATCATGGAATACCCGATTCATAAGTTCCATAAAAGTTGTGGTGCGTTAGTCAATCCAAAAGACATGACCAAAAATTCATAATGTCCATATCTCGTCTTGAATGCTGTCTTGGGAATATCACCATCCTTAATCTTCAACCGATGGTATCCTGACCGAAGATCGATCTTGGAGAACACCTTGGCACCTTGCAACTGATCGAACAAGTCATCGATCCGAGGCAATGGGTACCGATTCTTGATTGTTAACTTATTCAATTCCCGGTAGTCTATACACAGTCGAACACTACCGTCCTTCTTCTTTATGAATAATACTGGCACTCCCCATGGTGATATGCTAGGTCTGATGTTATCCTTGTCCAGTAGTTCTTGTAACTGTACTTTTAATTCCTTCAGTTCAGTAGGATCCATTCGATAGGGTGCTTTAGATACTGGTGCGGCTCCGGGTATCAGATCTATAACAAACTTTGTAGCTCGTTCGGGTGGTAGTCCTGGTAGTTCTTCATGAAATACATCTGAAAAGTCATGCACCACATCAATATCCTCCACTCGTGGTGCTTCCTTGGTAAGGTCGACCACTGATACTAGATACCTAACTCCTCCTTTCTCGAGGCATTTCCTAGCCTTTAATGCAGAGAGGATGAGTTTTCGTTTACGGAGAAGTTTGGTTCCCGCAAAACTAAACTCTGCTCCTTCCTTGCCTTTAAATGTCAGCTTCTTTTCCGCACATAATAGGTTTGTAGAATGCCGAGCTAACCAGTCCATTCCCAAGATGACGTCAAAGTTTGCCATCTCAAGTTAAATCAAGGTTGCATCCAAAGTCTTCTCGTCAATAAGAACTGGACATGGCCCATAACCTTTTTCTAATGTCACTTCTAATCCCATAGGCCATCGTACAAGCAGTTTGTAGTCTACAGATTTGAGGGGTAGATTTAGCTTCTTTCCAAATGACACAGATATAAAAGAATGAGTAGCTCCAGAATCAAAGAGCACTCTGGCGGGAATGCCATTAATAGGTACGATACCTGTGATTTGTTTTAATTTAGTCTACATGCTCATACAATGTAACACAATTTAAAAGGTTCAGGTCATACCTGTGACCACATCAGGCGATGCGGCAGCATCCTCGGATGAAACAACGTAAACTCTTCCTTGCTGTAGTTGCTTTCTGGGCTTAGGACACTCCCTTGAAATATGTCCCATTTGATTGCAGTTAAAACACCTTACTCCTTCACTATTTTGCTTTGGTTGCGACGGGGCTGCTGAAGTAGTCTTGGCTACAGCATTGAAGCCTTGAGTACGGAAGGGTTTGAATGTCTTGGTGTTCCCTCCGTTATAAGAATTCCCATTAAGCCTTTTGATACTCCTATTTTGTGCAAAATAGCTCTCTTTCTGGCTCGACTCTATCACTCGAGCAATTTGTATAGCTTCATTGTAGACTTTCTTCTCAAGTCCCAGAACATGTTCACGAATACTTCCCCTAAGTCCCATGACAAACCTTCGGGTCTTCGTATCTTCCTCTTGCATACTGACTGGTGCAAAGAAGAACAGCTCCTCATAACGCTGTTGATATGCATCGATAGTCATCTGTCCCTGATATAAACTTAGGAACTCTCTTTCCATAGCATCTCTGAAACTCTTAGGGAAGTACTTCTCAAAGAATGCTTCTTTATATATAGCCTAGGTCAATTGGGCGTGCTTTGTTAACAGATAAGTCCGTGTGGACTTCCACCAGTGGTGTGCATCGCCTTTCAGCATGAATGTTACACACAATACTTTCTCCTCCTCATTAACTGTCATCATCAAGAAATTTCTCCCATTTCATCGATCCAGTATGCTGGCCACAAAGGATCTGCTGGCTTACCATTATATTCTTTGGGCTTCATCTTCAGAAAATGCTCGATCAATCGGGAGTGGTCCAATTGATACGGAGCATAGGCCCCATACATAGGTGGTTGATACTGGTAACTGCCTTGAGCTACCTCGGGATTCTGTACTTGGGCCTGCATGACTGGTGTTTGAGGTGCGTGGGGTACCGTGTTACTTCCCCCTGGTATCGTGCTGGCCTGCCTTGCTAGCATAGGTGTTGTATGGACAGCTGGGAAAGCCATCCCTATAGTAGCTTGCTAATTGACTTGAACATGCTGTATTTGTTGTAGCTGTTGTGCTAAGTTCATTACGGCTGTGGCCAAATCCGTAGGTGGGGCTGGCAAGTTTGTACAATTTGTCTGGCCACTAGCTACTGGTGGTGCCATATTCAGAGTTTCCTGTGCTTCAGGATTTATATGGCTGTCTTCCTCCACAGATGGTGGTGGTGGAATTACGGCTTTGTCTGGTCACTCTTCGCCCAGCCATTTCCTGTTCTGGTGGTGGTGTTGTCTGCAAACAATCATAGCACATGTGAGGCAATCAATATAAGTTGTTCTCAAGTTAAAAATCCAACTAATCAATATAAATTTCAAAATTTTCAGATCTTTCTGACAAAATACTGTATTTTTCATCATAGGGTCGATGGTATGGTCGGTCCTTATGCGACCCTAGGGTATGCAACCCTGAGAAACACTGCCAGCTTATTGAGAGCCTAGGGTCGATGGTAGGGTCAGTAGTTGTCCGACCCTATGTCCGACCCCTAGTTTTCTGTCAGATCACCAAGAGGCTAGGGTCGATGGTAGGGTCGGTAATTGTCCGACCCTAGGTCCAACCCCTAGTTCTCTGTCAGATCACCGAGAGGCTAGGGTCGATGGTAGGGTCTAACGTAGGGTCACATGTTTTGGTCGAATTTTGCGACCCTACGATCCAGAATCAAGTTTTTAACCCCGATTTTGGATTCATTTCCCATTTTTTCTCCTTCCTTCCAACTCAACTCGGTTTCCTGAGTTGCTACAGTATCGACCCCTAGTGTTTGGTGATCATATCTTCCATTCGCAACTACCACTCCTTCTCTTCAGGTATGTTCTCTACTGTTTCACATTTTTTTAGCTTTCTAAACTAGGTTTTTGCCCATTTACATCGTTTTCTTCAAATTCAACTTTTTTTAATTGTAAAAATTTAATTTTTATTGGGGGTTTTTGCTATTGGCCACCCAATGGACAAAAGCCCTAAAAATATTCGAGTTTCATTGGTTGGTTATCGAGGAACTTGAAATTTTCCGTTTTTGACCTAATTTTTGAGATTTTTCGAATTTATTGGAATTTCTTCAAATTCGATCTTTCTAAATTAAATTTCCCACTGTATGAGCCTTGCAGGATGGTTTAGAACCTATGTAAGTCCTCCTGCCCAAGTGTTTGGGTGAAAAGTGAGGCTTTTGACCAATTTATGCAGTTATAATGCCGAAATTTTTGGATTTTTCATCTTTACTGATCTATTATCTATTTTTCTTTGTTTTGGCAGATAATATGGCTCGTACCAAAGTGCCTAGAGCTCATGACCCAGTTCGTTTCCGCTCCAACAAGGCCGAAGCTCAGTATGCTCGCTATGAGCGTAAGAAGGTAGAGGGGGGTTGCTGTGTGGACTTGGCTAGTTTAGCCTTGTTCAACGTGGAGGGGGCATTTGGTGACATGGGCTGGCTCCCTGTGATCACCTATGACGCGTGTACCCGTCTGGATTTGGTGAGACAGTTCTATTGCAATCTCTAGGTAGTAGGGGATCGCAATGACACAGAGAGGGGTAGGGAGCTCAGGATCACGAGCTACGTCAAAGGGGTAGAGGTTTCCTTTGACTGTCAGCAGTTGGCTGATATTTTGGGCATATCAAATGACAGCCCTTTGATATACTATGCTCCTAGGGAGCCCCAGTTCCTTTCCTTGGAGATGCATGCTGAGATTGACAGTCAGCTTATTAGAGATGATCGCTGGGAAATGAAAGCGATCAATCTACATCCAGAGCCTCGGGTGTACTGCAAGATCATCCAGCACAACCTGATACCCCAGAGTGGACACTATGAGAGGATCTCCCAGATGACTCAGTACGTCCTCTACTGCATCTGCACTAGGCAGCCTATCTGCCTACCTTACATTATCCTGAGGACGATGATCCGTGCTACGCTGCCTGGTCAAATAGGCAACCTGCCCTACGAACGTCTGATCACTACTCTGCTCACCCACCTAGGTGTTGATTTAGTGGATGAGAGGATTCAGGAGAAGACCTTCTCATCGGTTCTGGACTGGGAGGCCATCTGTAGGATGGGCATGCGGGATGCTCAGGTCAGTGATGATGAGAGAAACGCTCTGGTGCATCCTCGTACTAGGGTAGAGATAGCAGACGCTGAGGCGGCAGCAGCAGCAGCAGCCGGAGCAGGGGTCCATGGGGGTGATGCTGAGGATGAGGATCTCATGTATATGGATGTAGACGCTATACCTCCTCCATCACCTCCACATTCTACTGGAGCTGGTCCATCACCTCCACATTCTATTGAAAAGTGTGGCTTTTGGCCAAATCATGCCGTTATAATGTCGAAATTTTGAGTTTTTCACCATTACTAATATCTTATTTGTTTTTCTGTGTCTTGACAGATAGTATGGCTCGTACCAAGGTGCCTAGGGCTCATGACCTAGTTTGTTTCCGCTCCAACGAGGCCGAAGCTCAGTATGCTCGCTATGAGCGTAAGAAAGTAAAGGGGGATCGTTGTGTGAACTTGGCTAGTCTAGCCTTGTTCAACGTGGAGGGTGCTTTTGGTGACATGGGCTGGCTCCCTGTGATCACTTACGAGGCTTGTACCCGTCCTGATCTGGTGAGACAGTTCTATTGCAATCTCCAGGTAGTGGGGGATCGCAATGACATAGAGAGAGGTAGGGAGCTCAGGATCACGAGCTACGTCAAAGGGGTGGAGGTCTCATTTAATTGCCTACAGTTGACTGATCTTTTGGGCATATCAAATGACGGCCCTTTGGTGTACTGTGCTCCCAAGGAGCCCCAATTCCTATCCTTGGAGATGCTTGCTGAGATTGATAGTCAGCTCATCAGAGATGATTGCTGGGAGATGAAAGCGATTAACCTACGTCCAGAGCCTCGGGTGTACTGCAAAATTATCCAGCACAACCTGATACCCCATAGTAGAAATTATGAGAGGATCTCCCAGTTGACTCAGTATGTTCTCTACTGTATTTGCACCAGGCAGCCTGTCTGCCTTCCATATATCATTATGCAGACGATGATCCGTGCTACGCTGCCTGGTCAGTTGGGCAACCTACCCTACTGACGTCTGATCACCACATTTCTCACCCGCCTACACGTTGACTTAGTAGATGAGAGGATTCAGGAGAAGACCTTCTCATCAGATCTTGACTGGGAGGTCATCTGTAAGATGGGTATGCGGGATGCTCAGGTCAGTGATGATGAGAGGAAAGCTCTGGTGCGTCCTCGTACTCGAGTAGAGGTAGCAGATACAATGGTGGCAGCAGCAGCAGTAGGAGCAGGGGTCCCTGGGGGTGATGCTGAGGATGAGGATCGTATGTACATGGATGTGGACTCCATACCTCCTCCGTCACCTGTACATTCTACTAGAGCTGGTCCATATCGGGCTCCTTCACATATGGTTGGTCCTTTACGCCCACCCTCTGATGATATGATGGGGCTACTGCGCAAGATTAGAGAGGCTCAACGCGTGACTGATCTGAGTGGGAGAGCTTCTAGATGCTCAGCGTGCTACTGATGGGAGAGTAGGCAAGCTCCTAGATGCTCAGCGTGCGTCCGATCAGCGGATGGCCAAATTGACAGCTAGTCTCCAGATGACCCAGACTCAGGTAGCATGGTTGACTAGAGTGTATGCTGAGGACTATGACAGAGATCGCGAGGCACCTCCTGTAAGACCCGCACTCCGTAAACCCGGTCTAAATCTAGGTTTTGTGTCGTGACAGGTCTTCCGATCATCATCGGGCCAGACGGGACAAGTGGATGACAAACAGGTATGAAATCGGACCAAAGACAACCAAATAGTCATCATTTTATGTTGACCGGTCGATGGTACCGGTCTTGGTACCGGTCGACCGGTATCGCTTGCGCAGCTAAGTGCGGGGATCTGGAAATTGGTCTCTGCGGGTCCCATTTTCCTGATTTCGAATCCTAGAAGTTTCCTAATCCTAGTAGGGTTACTAAACCCTATTTTTAGCCTATAAATACACCCTTAAGCCTCCTCAAATCCTTTTCATTGTCTCTCGCAAACCCTAGAGAAGAGAAAGAGGTTGGAAAGGAGAAGGAGCTAGGAAGAAGAAGAAGGTGCCGCCATTACCGTTCGACGAAGCTCACGCTACGCCAGTCAACGGTAAGTGTTTTAACTATTCTTCTTATCCTATGTTAGTTGTGTGGGTGGATCAATACCATGCAAAGTAGGTATTGATCTAAAACCCTAAATTGGCCAATAAACCCTAAGTTGCCGTCAAACCCTAGATTCGAGTTTCGAGATGATGTTCATCGAAACGAGACTTGAATGAGTTGGGGATAACTCTAACTCCAAGTTTAGACTTAGAATGGATAGGAGAAACCTTAAAAATCCATGGAGGATGATCGACGGCAGTCGAAAACCCATGTATGGTCTTCCGGAGACATACCGGTCGACTATACCGATTGCACATGGTGCGACTGGTATGTTGCCACCGGTATCCCTCAGGAGGCTGGTCTATGGGGACCGGCTGACCATACCGGTCGCCAGTCTTCCCCACAGAGCTGCGACCGGTATGTTGCCACCGGTAAGCTCTGTGAGGGTATTTTGTAACCATGTTGGTTTCCGACCAACATGAAACCCTACACAATATATTCTAATGAAACCCAAATAATCTTGTAGGACTTTGTGACTTATCGTTTGGATCTTGCGACGTGGAGAAAGTTATCGAACGAGCGTCAGGTAAGGGAATCTGACCTAAACCTAATAATTAATGGACAGTAAATTGTTGTTAATCACCTGATCATATGAGATGTGTTGTTTGTGCATATTCACATGCCATCCTTTACTTTCAGTTGTTATTACTGTTCATGCATTGATAGGATGTGATTGTTAGGCATGTAATTGTTTTCGTTAGTGTGTGGAGTGGGGCATGTGCCTGGGATCACTCTTCACATTAGCACCTTTTGTAGTATTCTGTCTTAACATTCTTGGTACGGGTGGGGCATTAGGGGAAGGTCGTGGTACGGTGGTCTCCGATATTGATGTTGTCCCGGCCACTGTTATGTGGTACTGTGGTCTCTGAGTCGACGCTGGCTTGTCCACGATGCTTTAGC
This sequence comes from Protea cynaroides, assembly GCA_028583415.1. Classification (NCBI taxonomy): domain Eukaryota; kingdom Viridiplantae; phylum Streptophyta; class Magnoliopsida; order Proteales; family Proteaceae; genus Protea; species Protea cynaroides. The sequence continues at coordinate 23,814,239 of CM053276.1, forward strand.
TCTATCTCTATGCCGTAGGGAGTTATGTTGGGACAGGGTCTACCTGCGTATTGTTTCTATCCTAGTGAGTTAGTTGCGGATAGGGCATCAGGGGAGGTGTGGGAATGCCTTAGCTCTATCTCTATGCCATAGACGGCTGTACTGGGATAGAGCGTACATTGATGACATATAGGATTGGTTAGTTGTGAGCCCAGTTTGCGAGTCCTGGCCAGTAGGGGCTTAGGTACTGGTATGGGTAGAGTATCAGGGGAGGTACGTGGGTATCTTAGCTTTATCTCTATTCCATGATGGGTACATGTGGGCCAATGGGGGTGTGAACCATGAGGTTCCACACACTCGGGTATAGAGGTGCGGGGGCCACCAAATCTTTCTATAGCACATTGCAAACTTAAAACCAGACCACAGTATAAAACTGATTGTTACTCATGCATAATATTGTGAAACTGTCTGATTGTCTTACTGAGCTAAGTTGTGAGCTCACCCTTTGTACGTACATTGTTTTTAGATGTTGATGCAGGTTACACTGTGGACGACTATATGAATGCTCCTGTGTATGGTGGTGTTACGGCGTTGGACGTACAGGCAGGAGAGGACGAGCATGACGCTTCATGCGAGTGCCCTTTCTGCGTGTACCTTTGATTTGTTTTCTTTATTTAATTTCCTTATTTTTGATTGGATTAAAGAGATGTAATGATATTATTTTATGTGTTTGAAATTGGATAATTGGATATTTATTTAAGTTATCAATAGATACTCAGTTCGTTTTATTTAAAGTCTTCCGCTGTATATTTATATTCTGATTGTGGTTATGTGTAATGGTTTGTATGAGTGGACACGGCCTATTCGAGATCCTGGTGTGAACCGTTGGTTAAATGACGGTTCACTCACACCATTCTGGTTTGATCAGAATTGGGGTATGACAACTTGGTATCAGAGCTCTTGGGCTCTGTCCAAAAAACTATATTGCACTTAACTAAGTCGATGAACTGAGTTAAAAAAATTTAAAAATTGTAATACAAACACACCCTAAGCATTGTTTGATACCTGAGACAGACTAAGAAAGAGAATAATGTATTATTCTAAATATGAAACTTAACATGTACACACACACTAGATAGGTGAAACATGAAACTTTCATTAAATAAGAAATCAAGTATCAAACGAAATAGTGCTACAAGGTACAGTCCCCAAATCGGACAGTTACCCTGTTATATAATAGTCATATGCAAAAGAGAATAAAATAAAAGGGGACAATCATGGGGTAGGGGGCCTGGGAGGAATAGGGTTTGCTATGTCATAGTCTCGCTCATAAGCAACCCTGAACCAGTGCACCTGATCCTGTGTGACCTTGAGACTGCGAGCCAACTGTGCCAAGTCGCGGCTCATCTCGCACTGAGTGTCCCTGATCTCCATCATCATACCCATCATGGTGTCGGAGGGAGGCTGAGATGGTCCAGTGGTAGAGGTAGATGGTGGTGCTGCTGGTATAGGCTGTGGAGCTGACACTGGTACGCCCTCGGCCCTATCCTCGTCATCATCCCGCTCGAGCTCGGCTGCATAGGCCCCATTGGCTCTTCTTCTTTGCTGCCGCCGCGGCTGCTACCCTCCCAAGAGGGTGAGGGCGAGCCTCCAACTCGTCATCGCTAACTGGTAGATCAACCATCTGCATCCTCTGAATGGCGTCCCAGTCTATATCGGACGTCATAGTATCCTCAACGGTCACCTCGCCTCTCATGCTCACGCCCAGACGACGCAACAGGGAGGTGATGAGACGACCATATGGAAGGTTACTGGCCTGATCGGCCAGGGTCGCTTGATGCATGGTCCTAATGATGAGGTATGGGAGAGAGACCCGCTCCCCAGTGCAGACCCAGTAAGTGATGTACTGAGTGAGTTGGGATAACTCACTATAATGGCCGCTCTGGGGGACGATGTTGTGCTGGATGATGCGATCGTAGACCCCGAGGTACGGGTTTCAAGCTAGCCGCCTTCATAGGAGCCCCGGGGTTAAGGATCCGATGAGCTATCTCTCGACGCAGTCCTCGGCTCGATAGCCCTTCGCTTTGGGAGGACAATATACTAGGTCTCCATCATTTGGAACCCCTAGAAGGTCGGCCAGCTGATGGGTGTTAAAGGAAATGGGAACACCCCGGACATAACTGGAGATACATAAATCCCTACCTTGGTTGGGATCGTTCACATCTCCATGCAGCTCTAGGTTAGCAAAGAAATGCTTAACCAGGTTAGGACGGGTGGTGTAGGTGTATGAAATGATGGGCAACCAACCAAGCCTGTCGAACGCCGCTCGCACGTCGAACCGGTCTAACTGCTCCAAGTTAACTCGACGCCCAGATTCTATGCTCTTATTATCGAACCACGGGAATCGAGCTTGTGCCTCAACAGATCGAAACCAGTGCTCGTCAAGATGGGGAACTGGTGGCTAGGGAGCACGTGAACACGAGCCATGAGGGCGTTTCCCGAGAGCACGTCGATGAGCCATTTCAATCTGCAAAACAAAAGAAAACAAGATAAAAGTTAGATTTTGTGGAAATTTCGGCAGCATAACGACTATAAATTGGGAAAAAGCCTCGAACTCACCCAAAAACATGGGGAGGAGGACTTACGTAACCCCCACACTCTTCAATAAACCAATCACAAGCAATTACAATAAGAAATTTCAAGAAATTAAGAAAAATCAGAAATTTTGAATTATTATGAAAACCTAGGTCAAAAGTTATAAAAATTCGATTTTTAGGAAAATCGTTCGGTGAAACCCCAAATTGGTTGAGGGCTTTTGCTCTCGGGGGTCCCTAAACCCTTTCCTAGCCGAAGGAAAAGAGTTCCTACGGTTGAAACATCTCGAACAAAGAAAAACCTAAATTTTTACATATAGGCGATATGGAAAATATCTAAAAACATGAGAGAGAGAGAGAGAAGAGACCTACCTGGAGACGATGTGCTAGGTCTTGAATGGAAGGAATCGGCTTCAAATAGCACCGATCGGACTGTAGCAACTCGGAACCCAGAGGAGAATCGCCACCGGAGAGAAAGAAGAAAAGAAAAAGTGAGAAATTCTCACTTTTTTACGATTTTTAAAGCCAATTTGGGCATACCGGTCGACGGTTTTGCCTATACCGGTCGACCGGTATCACCCCAGGTGTGAGACCGCTATGTCTCGGTCAGAATTCTAATTCTGACCGGTCGACTATACCGGTCGCAACACTGTATACAGAGTGTCGACCGGTATCTCCCAGACATGCGACCGCAATGTCTCGGTCAGAAATTAAATTCTGACCGGTCGACTATACCGGTCGCGGCATATTCCACAGAGGTGCGACCGGTATGTTGCGACCGGTACGCACCAGAAAAACTAGAAAATTTCTAAAAATTTAAAAAAAAAATTGTGTAAATTGAAATTTTATTTCTTGACTATTTCCCCTTGTATTATTCAAGACTAACACTGCTATTATTGTGGTTCTCACGTGTGATGTCTTTTTCTCAGATCCAAACAGAATAGTCTGAGATGGTGGGAGGAAACGGTCGTAGGGGTCGAAAATGTCATCAGGCCAGGATGCGCCTAGAGGATGAACAGGTTGAACGAGACCATGTTAGAGAGTCAAGTCCGGAAGTGGAGGAGGAACAGGTTCCAGAAGTACCAACAAATTTACCTGGGCCGCCCCACAGGGATTCAGAGACCATTGTTACAAACCTGGTCTATCAGATGCAAGCTCAACAAAAGGAGTTCCCGAGCGAGGTACCAAGATGCTCGGGCCAACAGGTTCTGTTCCCCACGGAGGTACGCCCCGAGTCCGAGAGAGAAATACTTCACAACCGATGCGGGGTAGCCCAAGACGGATGGGCCAAGCTCGAACGTACCACCACCGCATCAGTTTCCGTCGCCCCGGCTTACCCGGAGCTTATCCGCACCCACCACCATGGTACGGAGCGTACACGCAGGGACAGCACGATCTGAGTAGAGCGGTGGATAGATTCCTGAAGTTGAAGCCTTCATCATTCACTGGTAGAACAGGGAAACCATTGTGGCCAGCACAGTGGGTTGCAGAGATGGAGAAGAATTTTCGTCTGATGACATGTACAGAGGAGGAAAATGTCTTATTTGCTACTCACATGCTAAGAGAAGATGCAAATGCTTGGTGGAATTCTACACGGGCATACCTGGAGACTAAGTATACACTGGTGGGCTGGGAAGTGTTTAAAGCTACCTTCTTCTATAAATATTTTCTGAAGAGTTTCAGGGATCAAATGGAGAAGGAGTTCCTCAACCTACAGCAATCTCAGTCGACCGTGGATGCTTATCAGCAGAGGTATGAAGAACTATTCTTCTTCACACCGGCAAGTATGCAAGAGGAAGAGACCAAGACGCGTAGGTTTACCATGGGACTACGTGGGAGCATTAGAGAGCACATCTTGGGTCTGGACAAGAAGATCTATAACGAGGCTGTGCAGGTTGCGAGGGTAATAGAGTCCAGTTAGAGGGACAGCTTCTTTGCTCAGAACAGGGGAGTGAAGAGACCTGCTAGTGAGAGTTCGGGTGGCGGTAATACTAGACCATTCCGCCCATACAGGGCTCCGACCGCTGCAGTGCCTGCAAGGAACAATGCGGCACCACCTGCAGCTGCATCACCTGATGTGGTCACTGGTACGACTCTATCCCTTACTATTTGGCTTATCTTTACCATTTGTGTGTATGCGCATATAGAACTAAGGGATAATAAAAAAAAAATTCTAAGAATTTTAAATGTAGCTGGTATACCTGCCAGAGTACTATTTGACTCTGGGGCCACGCACTCCTTTGTTTCGATTTCTTTTGGGAAGCGAATGGAGTTACCAATTAAGCACCTGAACCCAAGCTTGATAGTTCGCTCTCCACTAGGAGTCGAAGTGGCTTTGACCGATTACTATGGACCATGTACTATATGTATTGAGGGCCGAGACTTAGAAGCAAGCCTAGTAATACTCGAGATGGCAAACTTTGATGTCATCCTAGGAATGGATTGGCTAGGCCGTCATTCAGCCGTCCTATTATGTGGTGAAAGGAAACTTGTGCTTACTGACAAAGAGGGAAGGGAGTATAGCTTCGCGATGCTTGGAGAAAGGGGGAGTGGGGTATCTGGTATCTGTAGTCGACATCACTGCCGAGGTGCCAAAGATGGAAGATCTAGAGGTGGTACGAGAGTTTCCAGATGTATTTCCAGAAGATCTCCCAGGTTTACCACCGGACAGGGCTACAGAATTTGTGATAAACCTTATGCCAGGTTCGGCGCCGGTGTCTAAAGCACCATACAGAATGTCCCCGACCGAGTTAAAGGAGTTGAAGACCCAGTTACAAGAATTGTTGGATAAGGGCTTCATACGACCTAGTATATCGCCTTGGGAAGCACCTGTTTTATTTGTTAAGAAGAAGGACGGAAGTGTAAGGCTATGCATTGACTATCGTGAGCTGAACAAGTTGACGATCAAGAATCGGTATCCTTTGCCTAGGATCAATGATTTGTTTGACCAGTTACAGGGTGCAAAGGTTTTCTCGAAGATTGATCTCCGATTGGGGTATCACCAACTGAAGATCAAGGCCGGAGATATTCCGAAGACTGCTTTCAGAACGAGGTACGGGCATTATGAGTTTCTAGTTATGTCTTTCGGGTTAACCAATGCTCCAGCGTCGTTTATGGAACTGATGAACCGAGTGTTTCATGATATGTTGGACACTTCGGTCATCGTATTCATCGATGACATATTAATCTACTCTAAGGACATGGAGACTCATACATCGCACTTGAGGGCAGCCCTACAACGACTGAGACAGGAGAAGCTTTATGCTAAGTTCAAGAAGTGTGAGTTTTGGCTGAAGGAAGTGGCTTTCTTGGGCCATGTTGTATCTGAAGACGGTATCAAGGTTGATCCATGCAAGATAGCTGCTATAGTAGGATGGGCACCAAAGTCTGTTGCAGAGATTCGTAGTTTCCTTGGGTTGGCTGGTTATTATAGAAGATTCGTGGAAGATTACTCCAGGATCGCTGTTCCACTCACCAGATTAACTAAGAAGGGAGAGAAATTCATATGGACAGATGAATGCGAGAAGTGTTTTCAGACTTTGAAGTCAAGACTAGTCTCTGCACCTATCTTGACCATCCCGAACCAAGCGTACCGTTTACTTTATATCACGGATGCTTCGAGGTTAGGTATTGGGTGTGTATTGATGCAAGGAGAACGTGATTGCTTACGCATCAAGACAGTTAAAGGAGCATGAGAAGAACTATCCTACGCATGATTTGGAGCTAGCAGCGGTTATACATGCAATCAAGACTTGGAGACACTACTTGTACAGTGAGAAGTTTCAGATTAAGTCAGATCACAAGAGCTTAACCTACCTTTTCACTCAGACGGATCTGAACATGAGACAGAAGAGATGGCTGGAATTGTTAAAAGATTATGACTGTGACATCCAGTACCATCCGGGTAAAGCAAATGTTGTGGCTGACGCCTTAAGCAGAAAGTGGGCATCGAAACCTGAGGCTGGACCAAGTACAAATGCTGCATTATGTGCCGCAGCTTCAAGTTCAATCGAAGGTGATGAAGAGTATATTATAGAGACTGCAGAAGATCCAGTTGAGCAAGGCTTAATTCATAAGTTCACCATGATGTTCGCGGCCTTTGAAGATCTCACCGGATCTAGTTGATGAAGTCAAGGTACCAATCCTACGGGATCCTCATCTCAAGACAAGTGCAAGAAAACTTAGAGAAGGGTACGAGCAATCCCGACTTTACCCCGGATTCGAATGTGGTACTCGGTATCGTGGACGTTTATGTATACCGAGAGTGAAGACTGCGATATCGGAGATCGAGTTATGACTGAAGCTCATTACACTCCATATTCGGTACATCCGGGAAGTACCAAAATGTACCATGATTTAAGAAGACTATATTGGTGGAGGGGTATGAAAGCAGATATAGCTCGTTTCGTGTTCCAGTGTCTGAATTGTCAACAAGTTAAAGCGAAAAGGCAGAGACCCGCAGGTTTGCTATAGCCATTACCAGAACCTGCATGGAAGTGGGATTGCATTACCATGGATTTTGTTACTGGCCTACCGTTGACACCAAGGTCAGTGGATGCAGTTTGGGTTATAATAGATCGACTCACCAAGACAGCTCGATTTATTGCGGTCAGACCTCGTATACCATGGAGAAACTGGCCAAGTTATATGTGGATAATATAGTCAGACTTCATGGCGTTCCAGAGAGTATAGTATCAGATAGAGATCCCCGTTTTACATCAAAGTTCTGGGAGGGATTACAGAAAGCTATGGGAACCAAGTTGAAGTTTAGTACAGCTTTTCACCCTCAGACGGACGGACAGTCAGAACGAACTATTCAAATATTGGAAGATATGCTCCGAGCTTGTGCAATAGATTTCAAGGGAGCTTGGGATGAGAAGCTATCACTTATTGAGTTCGCTTACAACAACAGTTATCAGGCTACAATTCAGATGGCCCCATATGAAGCACTCTATGGGAAGAAGTGTCGTACACCTCTGTTATGGAACGAAGTGGGGGAAAGAAGAATTGTAGGATCGGAGTTTGTTGAAGAAACTTTCCGAGTGATTGATCAAATCAAGGAGAGAGTAAAGACGGCTCAAGTTCGACAGAAGCACTATGCGGATAATCGACGTCGGGATCTGGAGTTTGCAGTGGGTGACAAAGTGTTCTTGAAGGTATCACCGGTGCGAGGTCTGAAACGGTTTGGTAAGAAGGGGAAGCTTTGCCCCAGGTATGTGGGACCATATGAGATATTGAACCGACGTGGTAATGTAGCATATCAATTGGCTCTACCACCATCTATGTCCAGCGTTCATAACGTGTTCCACGTATCATTACTGAAGAAGTATGTCAGAGATCCATCGCACATCTTGACCGATGATCCCTCAGACTTGAATGAAGACTTAACGTTCGAAGTGGTGCCCGTGATGCTCTCGAGTCGAAAAGTTCAGCAACTTCGAACCAAGGATATCCATTATGTGAAGGTGCATTGGAGAAGCCAAAATGTTGAGGAAATTACTTGGGAAGAGGAGAGCGTGATGAGGAAGGAGTATCCTAACCTTTTCGACGATCAAGGTACGTTCAAATTTCGAGGCCGAAATTTCTTTTAAGGGTGGGAGAGTTGTAGAACCTACATGCAAATTTCGGGGATGAAATTTCTTTTAAGGATGGTGGAGTTGTAAGACCCGCACTCCGTAAACCCGGTCTAAATCTTGGTTTTGTGTCGTGACAGGTCTTCCGATCATCACCGGGCCAGACGGGACAAGCGGATGACAAACAGGTATGAAATCGGACCAAAGACGACCAAATAGTCATCATTTTATGTTGACCGGTCGATGGTACCTATCTTGGTACCGGTCGACCGGTATGGCTTGCGCAACAAGTGCGGGGATCTGGAAATTGGTCTCTGCGGGTCCTATTTTCCTGATTTCGAATCCTACAAATGTTTCCTAATCTTAGTAGGGTTACTAAACCCTATTTTTAGCCTATAAATACACCCTTAAGCCTCCTTAAATCCTTTTCATTGTCTCTCGCAAACCCTAGAGAAGAGAAAGAGGTTGGCAAGGAGAAGGAGCTAGGAAGAAGAAGAAGGTACCGCCATTACCGTTCGACGAAGCTCACGCTACGCCAGTCAACGGTAAGTGTTTTAACTATTCTTCTTATCCCATGTTAGTTGTGTGGGTGGATCAATACCATGCAAAGTAGGTATTGATCTAAAACCCTAAATTGGCCAATAAACCCTAAGTTGCCGTCAAACCCTAAATTCGAGTTTCGAGATGATGTTCAACGAAACGAGACTTGAATGAGTTGGGGATAACTCTAACTCCAAGTTTAGACTTAGAATGGATAGGAGAAACCTTAGAAATCCATGGAGGATGATCGACGGCAGTCGAAAACCCATGTATGGTCTTCCAGAGACATACCGGTCGACTATACCGGTTGCACATGGTGCGACCGGTATGTTGCCACCGGTATCCCTCGGGAGGCTGGTCTGTGGGGACCGGCTGACCATACCGGTCGCCAATCTTCCCCACAGAGCTGCGACCGGTATGTTGCCACCGGTCAGCTCTGTGAGGGTATTTTGTAACCATGTTGGTTTCCGACCAACATGAAACCCTACACAATATATTCTAATGAAACCCAAATAATCTTGTAGGACTTTGTGAGTTATCGTTTGGATCTTGCGACGTGGAGCAAGTTATTGAACGAGCGTCAGGTAAGGGAATCTGACCTAAACCTAATAATTAATGAACAGTAAATTGTTGTTAATCACCTGATCATATGAGATGTGTTGTTTGTGCATATTCACATGCCATCCTTTACTTTCAATTGTTATTACTGTTCATGCATTGATAGGATGTGATTGTTAGGCATGTGACTATTTTTGTTAGTGTATGGAGTGGGGCATGTGCCTGGGATCACTCTTCACATTAGCACCTTTTGTAGTATTCTGTCTTAACATGCTTGGTACGGGTGGGGCATCAGGGGAAGGTCGTGGTACGGTGGTCTCCGATATTGATGTTGTCCCAGCCACTGTTATGTGGTATTGTAGTCTCCGAGTCGACGCTAGCTTGTCCACGATGCTTTAGCTCTATCTCTATGCCATATGTAGTTATGTTGGGACAGGGTCTACCTGCGTATTGTTTCTATCCTAGTGAGTTAGTTGCGGATAGGGCATCAGGGGAGGTGTGGGAATGCCTTAGCTCTATCTCTATGCCGTAGACGGCTGTACTGGGATAGAGCGTACATTGATGACATATAGGACTGGTTAGTTGCGAGCCCAGTTTGCGAGCCCTAGCCAGTAGGGGCTTAGGTACTGGTATGGGTAGAGTATCAGGGGAGGTACGTGGGTGTCTTAGCTCTATCTCTATTCCATGATGGGTGCATGTGGGCCAATGGGGGTGTGAACCATGAGGTTTCACACACTCGTGTATAGAGGTACGGGGGCCACCAAATCTTTCTATAGCACATTGCAAACTTAAAACCAGACCACAGCATAAAACTGATTGTTACTCATGCATAATATTGTGAAACTGTCTGATTGTCTTACTGAGCTAAGTTGTGAGCTCACCCTTTGTACGTACATTGTTTTTAGATGTTGATGCAGGTTACACTGTGGACGACTATATGAATGCTCCTGTGTATGGTGGTGTTGTGGCGTTGGACGTACAGGCAGGAGAGGACGAACATGACGCTTCATGCGAGTGCCCTTTCTGCGTGTACCTTTGATTTGTTTTCTTTATTTAATTTCCTTATTTTTGATTGGATTAAAGGGATGTAATGATATTATTTTATGTGTTTGAAATTAGATAATTGGATATTTATTTAAGTTATCAATAGATACTCAGTTCGTTTTATTTAAAGTCTTCCGCTTTATATTTATATTCTGATTGTGGTTATGTGTAATGGTTTGTATGAGTGGACACGGCCTATTCGAGATCCTGGTGTGAACCGTTGGTTAAATGACGGTTCACTCACACCATTCTGGTTGGATCAGAATTGGGGTGTGACACCTCCTCCTCCATCACCTCCAGCTCCATGATGTATATTTTTTTTATCTTTTTCTTTGTACTACAGAGTAACTGTCCGGGTTGTGGACTGTACACTGCTTTGGATATATATATACGTGCTTTTTATTTGATGTATATAAAACTTGTTTCTCCTTTTTATATATGCATTATTCTCTTTCTTAATTTTGTCTCAAACAACACAGGTGCTTACAGTGTGTTCTTATTAAAGTTTTTAAATTTTATCCTAACTCAGTTCACGAACTTTGTGAAAATATACTAGTTTAATAGACAGGGCCTGAGAGCTCTGATACCAAGTTGTCACACCCCAATTTCGTACTATTCAGAATGGTGTGATGAACCGCTAATAAACCAACGGTTCAATCAGGATCTCAAATAGGCTATGTCCGTTTGCTTAAACCATACACATTCACAACAATAATCAGAGTAAATACACAGTAGCGGAAGTCTAAAATATTAAACGAACTGAGAATCTAAATGTGATAAAATAAATAATTTAACCAATTATTTCCAAAAGGACTAAGACATAAACTTAAATAATTAATTCAAATACATTGTCTGTATAATCCAAATAAAAGTCTAATCGAAAACATAGGAGTTGCACTCGCATGTCGAATCATGCGACTCCATCATCACTTCAGCGTCCATCGCCGCAGCTTGCCCGTACACAGGAGCATTTATATAATCTTCAACCATGATACCTGCATCATCAACTAAAATATTTGACGTCGAAAAGGGTGAGCACACATCATGGCTCAGTGAGCAAACAAAACAATGCAACAAATATTTGCATGCATTCAATTCATATCTTTGGTATGGTTCATAAGTTTACAATGTGTAATAGAAATGATAGGTGGCCGTCGCACCTCTATACACGAGTGTGTGGAGCCGCCCAATGAATCTCAGCATTTTCGTCCCACATGCACCCACCATGGAATAGAGATAGAGCTAAAGTGCTTAGGACCGCACCGCATCACACTTCCCCTGATGCTCTACCCATACCAACACATAAGCCTCTGTCGGCGAGGGCTTGCAAACTGGGCTCGCAACTAACCAATCATAATGTCAAACATTGTATCCAAGGCCTCACCCCAGCATCCCTCAATACGTCCATAGAGATAGAACTAAGGCCCCCCGGCAGAGTCAGAGACTACACGGTCCGAGACCACCTCCCCTGATGCCCTACGACGTAATAGTTCTGCTAAGGTAATGGCGATACGACGATGTCAGTGGACAAGACTTGAGTAGAGATAGGACTAAAGTCTGGTGACCAGGATGAACCACAGTGTCACGTCCTCCCCCTGATGCCCTACTCGCATCAAGTACACTAACCACACACAAACATTCACATGCCTATTCCTAACATCACCATCATCATCATGTTATAAATAAACAAAATTAGATATGCATGAACAGTAATAGCAGGAATATTGGATGACATGTTAATTGCACGTTACATGCAAACAAACATAGAATCATTCATGGCATTGGTCTCAATAAATAAAACAGTTTATTATTAACCAATTAGTTTAGGTCTTGTTCCCTCACCTTTGATTGAGTGTAGATCTTTGTTCAAGCTTTATGAATCACCTTTAAATCACTAGAAAGGCCTAACAAGTTGATAGATTTTAATTAGAATTAATTCCAACAAATTTAGACTAGCTGAAATCATAGGGTCGTAGGTAGGGTAGCACCTAGGGTCGGTTACCCAATCGACCCTAGGGTGTAGGGTCGGACGTGGGATTGGTTTCCAATCGACCCTATGTGCGACCACACCCTCCCTGGGACTTCTCGAGGGCATGTGATCGATCCTTTGGTCTCATAGGTCCATTCTAAGATTGTTCTATGGCTCATAACTATGATTTTTACACACTTTTCATTGCCTATGATGATTACTTCCATGGATTCCTTTGAAACTCATCCATGGATAGATGATTTGGGTTTCTCCTAATCCTAACTTCTTCATATTCCATTCTAGGCTCTTAATTTATGAAGGGAATTATACTCATACCTGAAGTTGACTGAGATTCAGAGGTTTCTCTGAAGTTCCTCATCTTTCTTAGTCTTTTCTTCAATTTTCCTTCTCTTCTTCTCTTCCTTCTCTTTCTCTTTCTCTCACTTTCAATTAGGGTTCTAAAAGGAGTGAAAGAGGCTAAGGGACGTCCTATTTATAGAGGAAAACCCTCCAAAAATGTCCCATCGAGTTTAGGAAAGAAACTCTTGAAATTAGGAAAGTTTCCTAATTTACGGATCCTGTCTATCATCATAGGGTCGCACGTAGGGTCGCAGGATCCATCGACCCTATGTTTTTCTAGTCATGCGACCCTAAGACTAGAAAATCATAGGTTGGACTTCTGTTGCGGTGGGGTCGACCCTACCTGTTTAGGCATGTGACCCTACCCTCATATTTACTATTTTTGGGTCAAATTCATACCTGGTCTTGTGATTTCCTTCACACACTTGGTCCACTTGGCTCGACCATGATAGGTAGACCTGGTACAAGGTGGTAAGATCGGTTAGTTTTATACGGGTCTTACAGGTAGACCTTATAACCGTCGACGTAGCCAACCAGATTATAGCTTTAAGAAAGACATATTCTAGGTTTTCTAGAGAAGGTAATTATCAGGTGGTAGCTTTAAGGAAAAATTATGGTGAAAACTAGGAGATGAAGATGAAGTTGAAGAAGACATCATAGAAGTGGATAGTGTTGCAGATGCTGAAGCGGATGAAGAGGAAGACATTTTTTTTCAATTGACCAGACTGCGGTCATCTGATACCATGTAAAGAATAAGAGTTTGAGATTTGTGTAACTCTCCTTACCTCTTGTGAATAGGTAAGGTTTGTTTATATAGAATTATATGGTTACAAAAAGTTTGGAATAGGTTGTTACAATTTGAAACTAACCCATCCCATTTCTATGCGTGATTTATGTTATCATGTTACAAGGCTTTAATAATTTAAATTAAAATTTCAAATAACATTCAGTTTAAATTTGAATCTGGAACCGATAGTGTTACACCCCAAAACCCTGGCGTTTTGGTATGATCATGGTTTCCTCGCAATGTAAGTAATATCACACTAGAATCCGTTCACAACATTCACATATCACAACTCTTTCATTAATCACAACATAGATTACAGGAACATCAGAGGCACAATCAGAATAATAGTAGAAAATCAGTAACTAGAACCATAAACTAAGTCTAACTGTATTAGATATTTGTAATAAAAGTTTATTTGTCTTCAAATCAAGACATAAATAAAATAATACCAAATACTGAATACTGAATCAAAATACTCACGGGTCAAACAAATGCTTGGAACAAAGTCAATAACAAAAACTAAATCCGAAGTAAAGTCTTAATAATCGCACTTCTCTTCTTCAATAACATTGTCCCTTAGTCGTAGAGACAATCATCGCATTTACATGAAGAATCATGCGAATCATCTTCAGACATTTCTTCTTCAATCATATCATTTTCAGTTAAATTACTAAGTGCAAAATGATTTAAAATTTTTGTACGTACAAAGGTGAGCAAAACCACACGTTCAGTGAGAAATTAGCACACACAAGAACACAATGCATGGATAGTTTATTAAAGTTAATATGGTTTGTAATCTAGCATACGCGAGTAGCATCGCACCTAAATATTGATGACAAATACTTAAGCACAGATGAGGTGAATGAAACATACTTTGCCGTGCCGCATATGAAACATGACCCAAAGAATAAAGATACAATCCAAGAACACACCATCCTGGCATCATACCAGCATTCCCTCGTCATAGGTTTCCTCCTGGCATCACTGTAATAAGCTTCATTTACTTCTCCGGTCACGCTCCTGGTCCATCGTATGAACACTTAAACTGGACTCATCCTTAGCTCTCACCTGAGACACTAGAGGCTAGCTTCTAACACATGTCCAAAACCCCGCTCCAGTTGCAAAAGAGTCTGAACCAAAAACCTATGCCAATACCTAAACCTTTATTGGCAAAGGTTGCTGGTCACAGGGTATTGAAACCTAAACCAAGAATATTACTAATGTAGGTATCCATATCCTAGCTTAATGGACCAAGATGAACCATCCCATTCCAGCCATCTAGATCCACTAAGACACAAGCGAATGACAAATAATCATATCCTCAAACATTTACATGTTATCAAACAATCCATAATCTACCAATCCAATAGAGAGTTAACAATATACAAAATGCATGAACAGTTATCATAGTTATTGGATGGCATGTTATCACATAATAATTCAAACAAGTAGCAAATACATGCACACAGAAAACAAGAAAAAAGCCAAAGCTAGTCCCTCACTTGTATTGGTGAATTATTCCTTGCTCTATAGCAAATAGAGTCATTTCCCTTGTTTTTCTACGTCGACTTACCTATTACAATTGATACATGGTTATTACCTATGATTGTTTAGTCTCACTTTTATTAGGTCTATGATATCCTCATTAGTCTTAGAAACATATCCTAGGGTCACTTGGTTAAGTCTCAAAGTCCCTGGTTAAAAATTCAACCAAAACAGACTTGCTGTTAACAGCTGGTCAATGGAGGTGGTCGATCAACTCAATTTCATCAACTGGTTAGGTATTTTGGTCATTATTAATTCCAGATGTTTGCACCTCTCTAGCACTTCTATAGATGTTTTATGATAGGTTTCAACCACTGGTTAGGATAAAATCCTATTCTCATAATTTGTATGTAAGAATGGTTCTCGACTGTGAATGCCAGTTTTACAACCACACGTGCTTACACTCTTGGGAGTACATTCTAATCAACCAATCATTCCATATCGTCTATTATATCATTCTTGAGATGTGGGATGACTAACATAGTCAAATTGATCAATTGGGATTAAAAATACCAAGTTGGCACCTCATTGTAACACAGGAGGCTGATGACAGTAGAGACGATCGATCATGCGAATTTTGTCGACCGCCCTTGTCGACCACCTCGTACTAATGAGCTCAGACTGAATCTATTTTGATCTGATCTCCATGGCATGGGGGCGAGGGAAATCCCAGGGGGTTTCTAAAGGTCTGTACTACATTAATGGCCACTTCCCAACAACAATTCAATGTTATAACTCATTATCATGTTCTACATTGATTACTTATATTAGTTTATCCATTATAAGCATTAGTAAACAATTCTACCTAATATCCATTAATGGCTTCTGGAATCTTATTCCAACATGATCAAAGGTTGGGTTCTACCTCATAAGATCATCAAGAGTTCATTCTAAATAAGGTAAGAATATTTTAGAGGTTACCTTAATGCTTATGCTAAGAGTTGTTGTAGCAAGAAGCTTGAGGGAGGACCTTTAATAGTGGTTCTTCCTCTTCTTCTTCCTTTAATCTTGTTTTAATTCACTATCTCTCTCCTAAAATGTGTCAGAGGTTCTAATCATTTCAATTAGGGTTCCTAGAGAATTTATATTAAGGAATTATGCAAGAGTTGGAGTTGCACTGCAACTCTTCCCTTGAGAGTCCTACTACTAGTACAAGTGTGATAGAGGAGGCTTGGAGATTGTCAAGTGACACTCTAGCACATTCAAAAGTAGGTCCCAACCCACATGATTTGGGATGTTCATGAGTGCTTGGGAACTAGTTGGAACTAAACCTAACTAATACAACTCAAATTGGCCCAGTTCTAGGAGTAGGCGGTCGATGACAAGAAGGGCGGTCGATCAGGCTCATTTCATCGACCTCCTTGGTCGACCACCAATCTCGAATTAGTTCAAGATGGCCAAGTCAAGGTTGGCTCGATTGATTCTTCCCTAACAATGCTTCTACACTTAAAGTAAAAGGGTTTTGACCCTTACCTAGAGTTCAATAACCTCCATTGAAGATACAGAGGCTAGGTTAGTGTTGGCAGGAGAACCAGTTATGTGAAAAAAATTCAAATTAACCCGTATTTTTGTATGCGGGTTTCACAGATAGAGACGTGTTCCTTAACAGTGAGCATCCATGTAAATGAAGACAAAACGAAAAGAACAAGTGAAAGACTCAAGAAATGAAAGAGAGTAAGAGATATTTAATGTGTTAGGTTAATGTGTTAGGTTTTTATCTTTAAGTTTGTATTTTTTCGGTTTAAAGGTATATTCAGTTCATTCAATCGGTTTGGTCAGGCTACTACACCATTGCACGTGAACTCCTGTTTAATAATCGGTCTGGGTCAAATCCCATACAATTAATAATTAGGCCGGTTAGTCTCAATCCATAATCGGTCATACTCGATTGAACTATAAGGTGTGGACTTAAAATTGACACCCCTAGCTATGCATGTCTTGCTTTAACCATCTAAATAAATAAAAAAGATAGTAAAAAAAAACTGTATTTGGTGTGCATTCTTAGAATGCAACCTGTGCAAGAACACATTCTAGACAAAAACAGTATTTTGGTATGCATTATTGTTGTTCTTGTATCATAAAAATGTGTTATGAGAACATAATCTTTTTTGGAAGTACTCTTTTATCCATTTTGTATTTTGAGTCCAGATTGGATTGAATATGCATTGCACTTTAGCATATTCTGTCATGAGAATATATTCTCTATCATGAGAAATCCATTTTTAAGGGAAAAAAAAAACGAAGAAAAGCATATATTTTCATGACATAACTCTTCTTGGTACAACTGAAAAACATAGTCTTCATCAGTAGTCTTTACACATAATATAGCTCCCAGTAAATTTGGCATCTTGGATCCACATTTCATCTCATCTATCTTCTTGTATTCTAGATTTCTAACTGGGATCGGGATCGGCTCCAGCTGGCCGATCCCTCATCGGATTCAGAGTACTTGAACCCTGCAACTAGTACTAATAACACTACTGGTTGTAGAAAGGCCAGGAAAGGGGCCCAAGATATTGATTTAACAGTGTTAAGAGTCCAGCAAAAATTAAAGCTCAGGTGACTTCTAAAGCTGTAGGTGCAGTAAACTGTAGGTAGTATCTGGAAATGGGCATATGAACCTGGCTTGACAATACAGAATCAATTGAGGATTGATGCTTGGAAGAACATCTCTGATAAGGAGCTGACCATTTCAACTGCATAAATCTCCTTTTTCTCCATGGTCCCATATGGATTTTCATCTCACTCATTGATCTCTTTGCTGCATCACATACAACAGATAAGATTGCATTCAATTGCTCTGGTTTGCCAATGAAAGATTCAGGCAGTAGATTTATCAATCTCCGGTATTCATCACAAGCTTTCGCCATCTCAAATTCAGCCCGAAATTCTAATTCAATCAAGTACCGAGATTGCTTCTTCTTATGTCCTAAGCTGCCAAAAATGACATCAATGTACTCATGAGTTCCTGCAAAAACAATAGATAACTATTAAGAAACTCACCTAGTTTTCAACCACAAACAATAACATACAAATATCATGAACAAGGGTCTCCTCTTGCTTGATGAGCAGCAAGTAGATTAAGTTCAATTCAACCATCTACATCTCCATCATTTTGAAAATCTCTCTCTCTCTCTCTCTCTCTCTCTCTCTCTCTCTCTCAAAAGCCTGAGGAGCTTCCGTTAGAGAGGTCATTCAGGGCAATAGAGCACAAACCCTTCCATCAAAGGGCTAAGGGCTGCATTAACTCTCTTTATTATTAACTCTGATATTAAGGCCTACGGGCTGTATCTCTCTCTGATCATGATTTTCTATAATAAGCAAAAAGAGACCTCCTGGGGTCTTTGCCATAGACTTCCATTTGGATGTGCAGACTGCTGCATTGAGTCCCTCATCGCGAAGTTGATCAACGATGGTTCGCCGTAAGCATTTAGAACAGCCATTAAAGCTAGGGTTGATACATTGACACAATGCTGTGTCTCTAGCCCTTTCCAAAGCTTTACTAACTTCTCGACTTAGCTTCAATCCTGTAGAGCTGCCATGCTCTAGAATTTCCTGTACATAACCAAATGAATAGGAAATTTTAGCTTTATATTCAGATTTTAATAGATACCTAAAACAAAGATTTTGGACTGGAAGAAAAGGAATGCCCATGACCAACACTCAAAATTAGCATCAAAATTTTCATTTTTTGAAAATCAATAAAAAGGCATCCCAGTCCACTAAGTTCTCGCTACTCCAAGATCTGAAGAAGTCAGAATATACACAGCCTTGAAGATCAATGGATACTACAAAAGATCATTTAAAAGAAATTACCATCATTTAAAAGAAATTACCAGAAGTAGGTCTTGTTTGGATTCCCAGAAAACAGTCTGCTCCAATGAATCATGAGATCCACCGATATTGGATTCATCATCACCTCCAGAATCATCCTCGAAAGGCCGATGAAAGTCACTGGAATCTTCACCGTAAAACACCGAAATCTGCTCTTCAAGGCTACTGAGGCAATGATCAACTTGAAGAACCTTGTCTTCCGGAAACAGACCCATTTTTTAGGCTGAAGAAGAAAAGGCTCTTGCAAGAAAAAAGCAATGGATGTAGGGATTATATGTAGGATCCTCCAAGTCAGCAAGATACGGAAAGTAATAAGATGGTAAGAAAACCTACCGGATCAAATTTGAAACTGAAACATGCTGAGTCAATATATTTGGTCAAAGTCAAACCTAAAAATCTGGGATATATCTAAACCATCGGATTAGAATCTGACTAGAAAAGGTTTATGATTTGAAGGTTCAAAATTGTTACTCATAGATGCTGGTCACTTTGGAGTCATTTTCTAATAGAATTTTGAATTTTGAATTATTTTTGGTAGGGTGCATATATAAAGTACTAAGTAATTATAAATGTGATTATAAACGTGAGAGTAGGATTTGAGATTGTGCCTTCCATCCAGGTCCTAATGCATTTAGATATATATTAAGGGGGAAAAAATCCTGTTGATCAGCCGCGTCAGCAAAAAATTGGATGGATGCTTGGCATGCATAATGATGCATCCCAGATCGTCTGATGTTCAACTAGCGAATTGGGCGAGGAAAGGAAATATGTTCGTGCTCCTCTAGACCCTTTGACCAGCGCCGGGGGGATGAAATGATCATGCCACATCTGGTCATTTTACACCCCTCGTGAGAGGGTGCAAGGGCGCTACCAAACAACGTTCGTCTTCCCATATATTAATAAACAGCAAATCCTAGGCATAGAGGATCCATGAAATCTATTATTAAGTGTTGTTTGTTTCCTTGTAAGATTTTTTATGCAAATGATATTTTATATAGAAAATTTTGTAATTTTACAATTCTTTTATTGCCATTTTAAGTTAATACAAATAGTGAAAAATCCTATTTTACAAGAAAAAAAAAAAAAAATTCTCCCGTCTTTTAGTGGAAACGGATAGAACCTTAAGTTTAAAAGTTGTATAGAAATCTTCTCCTGCCTGAGTTTGGACGGGAGACTTGGCGGGCCAGATAGATGGCCGCCACCTGACTCTCGGGTGGATCCGAACCCTCCATCAGAGCCAACATCCGAGCCGACAAGCTGAGCCCACAGGGATGTTGGCTCGGATCCACCGGAGAGCCAAGTGGTGGCCATCCATCCAGGCTACCAAGTCTCCCACCCAAACTCAGGCGGGAGAGGATATGGATCCTTAAAAGTTAGAGTAAAAACTTTATTTACTTGATCATACCTAAAGTTCTAAATTCAAGTATATATCAACCATATCTAAAATCGATCTAGAGCAAATAAGATCGATGTATAGATCCAATGGGAAGCCCACACGTGGCCGATATTGTATATAATAATATTAAAATAAAAATATTAGTCACGTCCAAAATCAATACGAATCGATCGATCTGACCGATCCAATGCCGATTACTCGAACCATGACAATACCATATTGTGAATTAATTCCATCCACCAAAATCGATCCTGGTGAATCAATTATTCATTGCTCATCCTATTTCAGGTCAATCCGGTAATAATTCAAGGCGATATTTTAGTTTTGGATGTCACAATTGATCTTACCTTTTAAAAAATCAGCCTAATCATGAATTAAAATGATATGTTCTGTAATAATTTTTGTTACTCTCTTTGTAATACTCTTGAAGTATATAGGGTTAGAACAGAAGTGGAGTGGGAAAATAAGTAAAAGAAATGATAAATCAATAAATTTTACATTAAAAATTAATTTTTCATAGGATCTTAGAACTGTTCAAGGGCTGGAAATTCGTCCTCTACTTACATGTTGTTTAATTAATGAATCTTGACCTCTTATTTTTCTTCACCTTCTTCCTCCAAGGTAAAGAAAATCTTTCTCTCCTCACTTAAATTTGATTATTTTCTAGTCTATCGAGTACCGACTCAGTATACCACAAAGTGCGATATTAAGTCAAAGTATATATACTCCTTTATATCTTTTATGGGAGAAGGATATATATTCTGTTGATGTATTCTGGGATATACATACCAAAGAGGAAAAATGAAGATAACCATTTTCTTGAGAAGGCTAGGCAGAATTTTAAGGAAAAGAGAAAATAGAAGAATGTGAGAAGAAAATTCATATTTATTCCATCACTTACTGCTGAGAAAACGTTTTTTCTTTATTCTATGTGAAAGGTTACATCTCATGTGATTGTGGATTAATTTTTCAGAATTTTGGATATAACATGAGAGAATATTTGGTGGAATTGAGTCTCATCACCATTTTTTTTTTGTCTTGAGTAAATAATAAATTCATTACAATAAAAAAAAAAAAAAATAAATCAGAAGTAATAAAAGGGCCCACCCCAAGGATAGATATTACGTCATGAAAGAATGAATCCCACGACCCAAATCGACTCTGGTCCCCTAGTCGTGGCAGCCATGATCACACGATTAACCTACACTCAATGCGCATAGCCAGGTATCAGTAATACGTGTCGAATGAAGATTAGCCTGCGATTGCCATCATTGAGAAATGTCACAATAAATGAGATCAATGAAAAAGAATAGGACATGATTTTGGCATGTGGTAAAAATATGCATACATGGGTGGTGGGATTGGGATGGATTCTAATTACTATATCATAAGGCCAATAATATGAACGATTCTTAACTTATATGATTTCGTGCTATCTTCTCATGTATGAAAACTAATTATATTTTAAAAAATCAGAATAAATTAGGGAAAGGGTTTTGTCGTCCGTATATTAGAGAAATCAATCGAAGACACAAAGACATGGGAAGGATATGAATGAAAATTCATAAATAGAAAACAGGGTTTGATGTTGAATCGAGGGTATCTGGCTAGTTGATCTTGTCAATTACCTGACCTGTCGATTAGGAAAAATATCCTTTTTTTTTTTTTTTTTTTTTAATGTTCTGTTTCAATATCGCCCTCTCAAATGAGTTAGATTTTTTTTTTTTTTTTCTCTCCAACCTTAACCATGTGAATTCCATACTCTCATGTTGATGATAACATTACACACCATCATCAGTGTGAAGAGATTCTCCTCACATGGTGGTATGAAAACCCTCTCCCATTTTCTAAGATATAATACATGAATGGGCCCATGAGAAACATCTAAATACATGAAAAACGTGTCACAAAATTGAGGCTGAGCTTGAGCGTGAGGTTGATGTGATTTCTTACCACAAAAGAAACTTCCTTCTTTGGAAGATATAGAGAGAACCCATTATTTCATTTCAGTTGTCAACATCTTAATCATTTTGAATGGTTTATCAGGATAAGGAGAGAGAAAGTTGTGTCTTATACTTCAATAAGGCAATGAGTTTTAATGGTTAGAAAATGACTGATTTTATATGCGCTACCGGGTAGTGCTTTATCGGGTAGTGCTGACTCCCACACGAGGTGGGACCCGATGGTTAGGGGTATCGATGCTTATCCGTTTCAATCAATTACGTTGTGGATGTGGTCCAATTAGTAGAGTTTGGCCCCACTCTGTGAATAACACGACAACGATGTACATTGTAGGTAAGCCCAGCTATCGTGCATTCCAAAAGATATCTATCCCTTTCTTTTTTTTTTAATTTTTTTTTAATGAATATAACTCAGTTTTGTTGATCGAAAAATGGAGCGATATTGCATTAAATGCAACCTATAAAGAATGAATAGTTGAAAGATAAATAATGAATAGGTGAAAGAGAAAGTGGTGGTAATCGATCGTGGGTTTGAATCTTTTCTTACCGTTGGAGGGATTTTAATCTTAATCCATCGACTGAAATTCATTTGATGTGTACACTAATACATTTACTGATCTTCCCCTCACTTTTAGATTAGGCTCTATATATAGAGGGGCATGGAGCAGTGTGGATTTTAGCATGATCTATGTGATGGTTGTTGATCTCGTGCATATCCCGAACTCTTCGCCCTCAACTATGAGCTATCATGGCAGTTGGATAAGGAGGGTGGGTGAGCCCATGACTCAATCTCTTAGAAGTTGGGATCAGACGTGGGTAGGTGGGCTAGTAGCCATTGGATGCAGATCTTCCGAAGAACCTTCCTATGGTGGTTCCGAGATCCTGACTTGTGGATGACCTCATTTGTAAGACCTGCATGTCAAAAATCCGGTCTAATTAAAACTTTCGGCTTATAGCATGTCTTCCGAACATGAACCCGGTCGAACCAATGGTAGAATAAGCTGCGTAGCCGTGCACGACATCGAAAAACAGGTACGATTTCAAAATAACCCATAACAGACCTAAACGGACTTTGCGATAGGGAAAAACCACCCCGTCCGGTTGGAGTTGTAATGTCACGGTTTTCACCGGACACTCCCACCGGATCGGATACGGGCTCGACTTTAACAGGTCAGATGCTCCGAAAAGGAACCAAAGAGGGGAGAAAGGAATATTCTTTTCTCGTCCACTTCAAACTCATGTGGGATAACCCCCCAGACCACCAAATCTTGTACGAAGAAGGGATTAGTCGCCTCAACTCCTTACAAGATGACATGTAGAAAGAATATTCCCCAAAAAACCTTAGGGATATAGTCCCACTCTAAGAGGGGAACTGTAATCTAATTAAAACCCTCTTCCATATGCGTACAACTTCACAATACCCTAGGAGAGTCCTAACGTGTCCACACTGAGAGGGGAAGAGAAGAAAGGAAGGAGAAGTTGTGCTCGAGGAGGAACCAAGGGACAACGAGTTCAGTTCATCCTACCTTTGACCAAGCATTGTAAGTAAACCTTCCCAACCATCTAATGGAATTTAGTCATTCGAAAACCTAGTGTGAGTCATCCTCTCCGGTAAACGAAAGGGAGCCTTGCTTTCAAACGTTCGTGCATAACATGCACAGCCGTCTCATGCAAGGAAACAATGAATAACCTAAGGAAGACTTCCAGTCAAACCCTTTAAATCAAGACCTAGTAATCCACTTTGACGGCGTTGGGATTAATCCAGAGAAAGAGAGAGGTCACATTCCCAACTAGGAGAGGAACCAACCATGAAAAGAGGATTGAGAATCAACCCTAACAATCAGACCAAGCACCTAACTTTGGACCTGTAACGGAGGTTGTTTGGAAGCAAGTTCAGAGGGAGGTCCAGTTGCACATCCCGTACAATTGGGCAAGACATGGGGCCTCCTAGTAGGTTAGTGGGAGTGTTCGGTTTAATGGTTCAATCGCACACCTGTGCAACCGGACATACCTCTAGACACTTCCTAAGAGGCGTGGGACCTATCCAGAGGGAGAACCAGTTGTAGTATAGTCCAACCGGACAAGCCCAATAAGGTATAAGGCCGAGCTTATGATGATGAGTGTTGATACATATTGATACAACACAGTCGCTGAATGCTGAACATCATCGGTGATTACTAATCATCTATTAAATAACACATAAATGATATCTAATGAACCTAATATTAATGTAGGTACAAGTGTGAGCGAGTCAAGGCAAACCTCTCCTGTGCAGAGGGCGCGTAGATCTCACTCACCAGGTGAGGGATAGTTTGACATTATTTTATAGACTGTTTCTAATTACCCTTGCATGTCTGCGTAACATATTGTGTGAATGACATGCCATCTAATACTTGTGATAACTGCTCATGCATATGCATTACTTTTGTTATGATTACTCATGAAAGCATGATGTTTGTTTAGTCTGTGTGGCATCCAGAATGAGGGGGTTATGGGACCGCCAGACTGGTTGACCACATGGACATTGCTTTGCATTACCAAGTATCCTAGTGGAGTTCGTCAGCATCCAAAGGGGGTACTCTCGGACTGGGCTCTCTACTGGGGTACGGCCATAGGTGTACATTTATTGTCATCTAGGTTTGGTTAGAGACATAAAACCCATGTTTGTAATCCTAGTCCGTAGGGCGTTAGGTACTGGTATGGGGCTGGTGCAGGGATGGTGACCTAGCGGCGTGGTTCTAGCATTGCAGTTTAGGGTTATTAAGTAGCGAACCTTCAATTGGGAGTTGTGTGGCTGAGGTAGGCTCTACTGAGCAGGACTGTAGGGTGCCCATATACTTTCATGCTTGGGAATCTGGACGAGCTCTGGGAGTGTAGTTGACTTCTTCCATAGCATATAGCAAACATTATACCAAACCAAATCTTGAATGACATCTTATGTATTTTTGCCTGCTTGCATGTACTATTTCTCACTGAGCTTAAATGGTGGAGCTCACCTCACGATCATATCTCTTTTTAGTTGATGATGCAGGAAATATCTGTAAGACCCGCACTCCATGAACCCAATCTAAATCTTTCATTCATGTCGTAACAGGTCTTCCAATCATCACCGGGCTAGATGGGACGAGCAGATGACAACTAGGTATGAAATCGAACCAATCAGACCAATTCAAGTATGAAAATTTGGATACCGGTCGATGGTCAACCAGTATGGCCTGCGCAGACTTGGATCCAAAAAAGGATCTCTGCGGGTCTCACTTTCCAAATTTCGAACCCTAGGACTTTTCTAATGTTAGGAGGTTCCTAAACTCAACCCTAGCCTATATAAGGACTCCTAAACCTCCTAAAATCCCTTTCATTGATCCTCACAAACCCTAGAGAGGAGAAAGAGATTGAAGAAGGAGAAGAAGCTAGGAAGGAGAGAGAAGAGCCATCATTGCCACTGGACGAAGAACACATTACCGTGAACCAACGGTAAGTGCTTAAGCCTTCCTCTACTTTATTCATTCTAGGATGGTTAGTCATGTTTGGATCAATACCGTGCAAAGCGAGATATTGATCTAAACCATATTTTTGCCGTCAAACCCTAATCTAGTTGGAAAATCCTAGATTCAAGTTCTAGGTTGAAAATCATCGAAATTAGGACTTGAATGGAGTTGGAAACAACTCTAACTCATTGCTTGGACCTAGAATGTATAGGAGAAACCCTAGGATCAATAGAGGGTGACCGACGGAAGGCGAGAACCAAGCGTATGGTCTTCCAGAGACATACCGGTCGACCCTACCGGTCGCACTCTATGCGACCGGTACTGTGACCGGTACCTCCCGGGGACTGGTCTATGGGGACCAGTCGACCATACCGGTCACACCTTTCCCCACAGTGCCACGATCGGTACTGCGATCGGTATGCTCTGTAAGGAGTGTTTTTGACCCAGTTGGTTTTCCGACCAACGTAAACCTAAGGAAAAACTATTCTAATTAAACCTAACATTGTGTAGGACCTTGTGATAGCACGTTTGGATTCTGCGACGCTGAGCAAGCTAGCAAACAAGCGTCAGGTAAGGGAATCAGACCTAAACCCTAATAATTTAATAACAGTAAAATATTGTTAATAACTATGATTCTGTAGACTGATGTTTGTGCATACTCGCATGTCATCCTTTACTTTTAATTATTATTATTGTTCATGCATACTCGCTATGCTAGGATGTGACTGTTAGGCATGTGACTGTTTTCGTTGGTGTGTGGAATGAGAAGGACTGGAGGTCTGAGATCATTCCTCACACTAGCACCTTTTCGTATCGTTCTGTCTTAGCATGCTTGGTGCGGGTAGGGTATCAGGGGGAGAAAGTGGCTCTGTGGTCTCTGGCCTGGCCACTAGACTCTAGCTCTATCTCTATGCCGTAGGGAGCTGCAATAGGACAAAGCCTACTGTGATGACATATAGGATTGGTTAGTTGCGAGCCCAGTTTGCAAGCCCTCGCCAATAGGGGCTTACGTGTTGGTATGGGTAGAATATCAGGGGAGTTGTTGGCGGTGTTTGATCCAGACGCCTTAGCTCTATCTCTATTCTATGGTAGGGTGTATGTGGGACGACAGTGGTGTTTGATCCATTAGGAAGTTTCACACACTCGTGTATAGAGGTGCGGTGGCCGTCAATCCTTTCTATAGCACATTGCAAACTTAAAACCAGACCATGATGTGAGTGTTACTCATGCATATGTTTGTTGCATTGTCTTATTGTCTTACTGAGCTAAGTTGTGAGCTCACCCTTATGTATACACTATTTTTATATGTTGATGCAGGTTATATGGTGGAGGATTATCTGAATGCTCTAGTGTACGGAGGCGTGACTGCTTTGGACGTGCAAGCAGGAGAGGACGAGCATGACGCTTCATGTGAGTGCCCTTTCTACGTGTACCTCTAGGAGTTGATTTAATTTATTTTAATTATTTTTGGTTGAAGATACAATTGATGTAAAGATATTTAATTAAGTTCGGTATTTGAATAATTGGATATTTATTTAAATTTATCAATAGATCACTCAGTTCATTTTATTTAAGACTTCTACTGTATTTTATTATATTCTGATTATGGTTATGTGCAATGGTTTGTATGAGTGGATACGGTCTTATAGAGATCCTGGTGTGAATCGTTGGTTCAGTGACGGTTCACTCACACTTCTGGTTCAGTCAGAATTAGAGTGTGACAACTTGGTATCAGAGCTCTTAGGCTCTGTCCAACAAACCATACATGCACTTGTCTGAGTCAATGAATTGAGATAGGAAAAAAAAATTAAAAGCCTTAATAAAAATACACCTTAAGCACCTGTTTGATGCCTGAGACTAAATACTAAAGAGCATAATATATTATACTAAAGGTGGAATTAATAAATACACCTGCTCTAATGAGGAAACCATCGTGACAAGCAGAGTGATCATAAATTACCATAGCAAGTAAGAAGAAAATTGTTTAAACATAAAACATCCAATAAGTAAGAGTTAATTGTGTCACAGGGTACAGTCCACAAGCCAGACAATTACCCTGTTATATAAAAACCAAGCTGTGAGGGAGAGAAAATAAAAGATCTGTCATGGGGATGGGGGCATACGAGGAATAGGGTCAGTGATGTCATAGTCACGCTCATATGCAACCCTGAGCCAGTGTACCTGCTCCTGCATGACTCTGAGGCTGCGAGAGAGGTGCCCTAGGTCACGGTTCATCTCAGGCTAGGCATCCCGAATCTCCATAAACATATCCATCACGGTATCGGGAGGAGGCTGGGATGGTCCTGTTGCAGGTATGGGCTACGATTCCCTTATCAGCCACCGGCGTATAGGATAGCTGCATCATGACAAAATGATCCGACAAGGGTTGAGGAATATTTTCTGAAGATGAAGCCTCAAACATTTCAGCAGAGGATAAAATTTATTGTGGCCATATAACTAGATAGGTTTATATAGGATGCAGTGCATTATTGATTTACTCTTATGATTATAGATAATGCACATACCTGATTCTAATTCTCGTACCTTGACAGAATACCTTCTTGATTCAACCTGTCAATTGGAGTTATAGATGTTATTTCCTTAGAACTAGTCCTGATTATACCAATCTAAGCTACTCCCATGATCGACAGTGAATAGAGATATGAACCGAATGAACATTTAAAAGTTTAATCATTCCGAATGTACATCTGTTCGATTTTATACCTGATTTATTGATGTACCAAAACTTCTTCAGATTTACTCCTGTAGTGACTTGACCAATGGCACTATATACTCGATAGAACCTGTAACCATGATGTTAAGAACTGTAAAACCTCTATTTTCATATATTTGGACCACCGTGCAACTTAACGACCTTTTGATGCCGGTTAAATTACCATAGATTTACTCTTGAGCCTTTAAACCTAAGTTCACTAGATAAAGAAAGTGTTCGTCATTATACTAAATTGAAAGAAGAAAATGAATTGCTTTTGGATAAACATTCTGATTCTTACATTTCTCGATATCCATTGATAAGATGTTTAGCTAATAAAAAATTATGGGAAGGAAGATAATTAAATTCAGATTAGATTCTATAGCCAAGGAACCTCAGATGAAGTAATGAAGGATCTGTTTCGAGATTGCTGAATTGATGGATATGAGTCATGTCTATAAAAGAGTGTATGAGCAAAAAGTGAGAACTACCAAGAGTAGCCAGTAAAGAAATAGATAGCACTCAAGTAGAGTTAAAGGAATTTTGACAATGCAGAAGATTTCTAAAGGTAAATCTAAGAATGGATACAAGGATGAAGTAAAAAATTATGGCATTGATAGTATTCAGATTAGTACAAGTAATATGGACTTATGCCCAATGTCGAGTGAGATGATTAAGCAAAGACCAAAAGAGCTTGGCTGAATTAATGAATTTATAAGCATATACCCCAATGCTTATAGATAGACTTGGGATATGTAATGAGTAAATAGTTAGAAGATGCTTTTAGAGATATACGAAAGAGAGATCAGGGTAGAACATCAGTGATAAAAGAGATGTAAGATACTGAGTGCAATATGAGATTTTTGACGATATCTTTGAAAAATCATAAGAGATGAAGGAACTAAACAAGCTTACGATCAATAATCAATATCTACTACCTCTGATCAATGACTTGTTTAATCAGCTACAAGGAGCAAAGGTATTCCCTAAGATTGACCTTAGATGAAGTATCATCAAATGAAGAATCTGGACAGAGAAATTTCGAAGACTGCTTTCAGAACAAGGTATGGGCATTATGAGTTCCTGGAAATGTTGTTCGGGTTGACTAACGCTCTAGCGTCGTTCATGGAACTAGTGAACCGAGTGTTGGTGAACCGAGTGTTTCATGACATGTTGGATACTTCGGTCATCGTATTCATTGATGACATCTTGGTCTACTCAAAGGACAAGGAGACTCATGCAACACATTTGAGAGCAGCCCTACAACGGTTGATAAGGGAGAAGCTTTACACCAAGTTCAAGAAGTATGAATTTTGGCTGAAGGAAGTGGCCTTCTTGGGTCATGTAGTATCAACAGACGGTATCAAGGTGGATCCAAGCAAGATCGCAACTATAGTAGGATGGGATGCACCGAAATCAGTTGCGGAGATTTGTAGTTTCCTTGGATTGGCTGGTTACTATAGAAGATTCATGGAAGACTACTCAAAAATCATTGTTCCACTTACCAGACTAACCAAGAAAGGAGAAAAGTTTATATAGACAGATGAGTGTGAGAAGTGCTTTCAGACTTTGAAATCAAGACTAGTCTCTGCACCTATCTTGACCATCCTAGCACCAGGCTTGTCGTTTACCTTATATACGGATGCCTCAGGGTTGGGTCTTGGATGTGTGTTGATGCAAGGAGAACAGGTGATTGCCTACGCATCAAGACAGTTGAAAGAGCATGATAAGAACTATCCTACACATGATCTGGAGTTAGCAGCGGTCATTCTTGCAATTAAGACTTAGAGACACTACCTTCATGGTGAGAAGTTTCAGATTAAGTCAGATCACAAGAGTTTAACTTACATTTTTACTCAAAAGGACTTGAATATGAGACAGAGGAGATGGCTGGAACTATTAAAAGATTATGATTATGATATCCAGTACCATCTGGGTAAGGCAAATGTTGTGGCCGATGCCTTAAGCAGAAAGTGGACATTGAAACCTGAGGCAGGAGTACAAATGCTGCATTGTGTGCTACAGCCTCAAGCTCAATAGAGAATGATGAAGAGTTTATATTAGAGACTGCAGGAGATCCAGTGGAATAGGGCTTAATTCATAAGTTTACATTGATGTTCGCAGCCTTGAAAATCTCATCGGATCTAATAGATGAGGTCAAAGTAGCAATCCTACATGATCCACACCTCAAGACTGTGTAAGAAGATCTAGAGAAGGGTAAAAGCAATCATGACTTTACCTTGGATTCAGACAAGGTACTTAGGTATCGTGGATGATTATGTATACCTGAGAGTAAGAACTCAAATATCAGAGATCAAGTTATGACAGAATCTCATTACACCCCATATTCGGTACATCCAGGGAGCACCAAGATGTACCATGATTTAAGAAGATTATATTGGTGGAGGGGTATGAAAGCAGATGTAGCTCAGTTCGTATTCCAATGTCTGAATTGCCAGCAAGCTAAAGCTAAAAGACAGAGACCCGCATGTTTGCTACAACCACTACTGGAGCCAGCATGGAAGTGGGATTGTATCACAATGGATTTCATCACTGGCCTACCCTTGACACCAAGGTCAGTGGATGCAGTATGGGTTATAGTCGATCGACTTACTAAGACAGCTCGATTCATCACTGTCAGACCTCAGTATACCATGGAGAAGTTAGCCAAGCTATATGTGGATAATATATTAAGACTTCATGGCGTCCCAGAAAGTATAGTATCTGATAGAGATCCCCGTTTTACATCAAAGTTTTGGAAAGGATTACAGAAAGCTATGGAAACCAAGTTGAAGTTTAGCACAACTTTTCATCCTTAGACTGACAGGCAGTCAGAAAGAACTATTCAAATTTTAGAAGATATGCTCCGAGCGTGTGCCCTAGATTTCAAAGGAGCTTGGGATGAGAAGCTATCACTCATTGAGTTTGCTTATAACAATAGTTACCAAGCTACGATCCAAATGGCTCCATACGAGGCACTCTATGGGAAGAAATGTTGTACACCTCTATTATGGAATGAGGTGGGAGAGAGAAGGATTGTAGGACCAGAGTTCGTCAAAGAAACTTGTCGAGTGATTGATCAATATAAGGAAAGAGTGAAGACAGCTCAAGTTCGACAAAAGCATTGTGCAGATAACCGACGTCGAGATCTGGAGTTTGCAGTGGGTGATAAAGTGTTCTTGAAGATATCACCTGTGCGAGGTCTGAAACGGTTTGGTAAGAAGGGGAAGCTATGCCCCAGGTATATGGGACCATACGAGATTTTGATCAGATGTGGTAATGTGGCATATCAACTGGCTCTATCACCATCCATGTCAAGCGTTCATGAGTGTTCCATGTTTCTTTATTGAAGAAGTACGTCAGGGATCCATCGCACATCTTGACAGTAGACCCACCAGACTTGACCAAGGACTTGACATTTGAAGTAGTACCTGTGATGCTCACAAGCTGAAAGGTACAACATCTTCGAAGCAAGGATATCCATTATGTAAAGGTGCATTGGAAAAGCCAAGATGTAGAAGAAATTACTTGGGAGGAAGAAATGCGATGCGAAAGGAATACCCTAACCTTTTTGATGATCAAGGTACGTATAAATTTCAAGGCCAAAATTTATTTTAAGGTTGGGGGAGTTGTGAAACCTACATGCAAATTTCGGGGACACAATTTCTTTTAAGGGTGGGGGAGTTGTAAGACCCGCACTCCATGAACCCGATCTAAATCTTTCATTCATGTCGTAACAGGTCTTCCAATCATCACTGGGCCAGACGGGACTAGCGGATGACAACCAGGTATGAAATCAAACCAATCGAACCAATTCAAGTATGAAAATTTGGATACCGATCGATGGTACCGGCCTTGGTACCGGTCGATGGTCGACCGGTATGGCCTGCGCAGACTTGGATCCAGAAAAGGATCTCTGCGGGTCCCACTTTCTAAATTTCGAATCCTAGGACTTTTCTAATGTTAGGAGGCTTCCTAAACTCAACCCTAGCCTATATAAGGACTCCTAAACCTCCTAAAATCCCTTTCATTGATCCTCACAAATCTTAGAGAGGAGAAAGAGATTGAAGAAGGAGAAAAAGCTAGGAAGGAGAGGGAAGAGCCGCCATTACCGTTGGACGAAGAACACATTACCACGAACCAATAGTAATTGCTTAAACCTTCCTCTACTTTATTCGTTCTAGGATGGTTAGTCATGTTTGGATCAATACCGTGCAAAGCGAGGTATTGATCTAAATCATATTTTTGCCGTCAAACCCTAATCTAGTTGGTAAACCCTAGATTCAAGTTCTAGGTTGAAAATCATCAAAACTAAGACTTGAATGGAGTTGGAAACAACTCTAACTCATTTCTTGGACCTAGAATGTATAGGAGAAACCCTAGGATCAATAAAGGGTGACCGACGGAAGGCGAGAACCAAGTGTATGGTCTTCCGGAGATATACCGGTTGACCATACCGGTTGCACTCTATGCGACCGGTACCTCCCGAGGACTGGTCTGTAGGGACCGGTCGACCATACCGGTCACACCTTTCCCCACAGTGCTGCAACCAGTACTGCGACAGGTATGCTCTGTAAGGAGTGTTTTTGACCCAATTAGTTTTTCGGCCAACGTAAACCTAAGGAAAAACTATTCTAATTAAACCTAACATTGTGTAGGACCTTGTGATAGCACGTCTGAATTCTACGACGCGGAGCAAGCTAGCAAACAAGCGTCAGGTAAGGGAATCGGACCTAAACCCTAATAATTTAATAACAGTAAAACATTGTTAATAACTATGATTCTGTGGACTGATGTTTGTGCATACTCGCATGTCATCCTTTACTTTCAGTTATTATTATTGTTCATGCATACTCGCTATGCTAGGATGTGACTGTTAGGCATGTGACTGTTTCCGTTGGTGTGTGGAATGGGAAGGACTGGAGGTCTGGGATCATTCCTCCCACTAGCACCTTTCGTATCGTTCTGTCTTAGCATGCTTGGTGCGAATAGGGTATCAGGGGGAGAAAGTGGCACTGTGGTCTCTGGCCTGGCCACTAGACGCTAGCTCTATCTCTATGTCGTAGGGAGCTGCAATAGGACAGAGCCTACTGTGATGACATATAGGATTGGTTAGTTGCGAGCCCAGTTTGCAAGCCCTCGCTAATAGGGGCTTACGTATTGGTGTGGGTAGAGTATCAGGGGAGGTGTTGGCGGTGTTTGATCCGGACGCCTTATTTTTATCTCTATTCCATGGTAGGGTTCATGTGGGACGACAGTGGTGGTTGATCCATTGGGCGGCTTCACACACTCGTGTATAGAGGTGCGGTGGCCGCTAATCCTTTCTATAACACATTGCAAACTTAAAACCAGACCATGATGTGAATGTTACTTATGCATATGTTTGTTGCATTGTCTGATTATCTTACTGAGCTAAGTTGTGATCTCACCCTTATGTATACACTATTTTTAAATGTTCATGCATGTTATACGATGGAGGATTACCTGAATGCTCCAGTGTATGGAGGCGTGGCTGCTTTGGACGTGCAAGCAGGAGAGGACGAGCATGACGCTTCATGCAAGTGCCCTTTCTGCGTCTAGCTCTAGGAGTTGATTTAATTTATTTTAATTATTTTAATTATTTTTGGTTGAAGATACAATTGATGTAAAGATATTTAATTAAGTTCGGTATTTGAATAATTGGATATTTGTTTAAATTTATCAATAGATCATTTAGTTCATTTTATTTAAGACTTCCGCTGTATTTTATTATATTCTGATTATGGTTATGTGCAATGGTTTGTATGAGTAGACACGGTCTTATAGAGATCCTGGTGTGAACCGTTGGTTCAGTGACGGTTCACTCACACTTCTGGTTCAACCAGAATTGGGGTGTGACAATATCGTTGGAGACGTTTTTGCTATACCAATGATCTCTAACCTTACCCTCTTGGAGACTCTGGTAGCTGATGAAGAAAGACATGGAGAACTGTGCGAGTGTGACGACCACGTCTTCGGTTAGACGAAGTATTGCCATACTCCATAGTTGTGCAAGTTTAGTTTTATTTTTAGTTAGAATGTCGGGATTATATATGAACGTTTGTTGTTAACAGAATTACTAATATGGTTATATTTTGATACAATGATTTAAACATGGGATGGTATTATTTTATTTAACATTATAATTCTGAGTTTCATTTAATATAAAGGCTTCCTTTATTTTATATTATACTATGATTTGTGGTTATGTGATTTGGGATCTGGTGGTTGGTTGTGATGAGCACGGTGTTTCGTGATTCTGGGAAAGGTTGAGCCGGTTAAATAACGGTTAAACCATACTTTTGGTTAGACAAAAAATTAGTGTGTGACAAGTTGGTATCAAAGCTGAAAAACTCTACTATCACGCCAACCTGCTTAAGGTGTAGAACCACTGGCCCAATGAAACTGAGATGTAGGATAATAAAAGCTATAATAAGAACAGAGATTAAATTGATACCTAGCAAACAACCTTAGATAGGTGTGAAACTGTAAGACCCGCACGCCACGAACCCGGTTTAACCTTACATTTCGTGTCGTGACCCGTCTACATATCATGGTCGAGCCAAGTGGACCAAGTGTGTGAAGAAAACCAAGACCCAATATGAAAATTTACTCAAAAATAGTCAAAATGAGGGTAGGGTCACAGGTTTTAACAGGCAGGTCCGACCCCCCCATCGACCCCCACCATCGACCCGTGACCAGGGGTCGCAGGGGTCTATGAATTGTCCGACCCCCCCATCGACCCCCGATAATCGGGAAAAACAGCACGAACCAAAAATTAGGAAACTTTTCTAATTTCAATTAGAACCTTTCCTAAACTCAATGGGACTTATTTTGGGAGGTTTTACTCTATAAATAGGATGTCCCTAAGCCTCTTTCACTCCTTTTACAACCCTAATTGGATTGAGAGAAAGAGAAGAGAAGGAAGAGAAGAAGAGAAGGAAAACTTGAAGAAAAGGCTAAGGAAGAAGAAGAAGTTCAGAGATATATTGGAAAATCAGACTACAGAAGGTATAAACCTTAATCCCCATCTGAATTGAAAGCTTAGAATAGATTATGATGAAGTTAGATTAGGAGAAACCCCAAACCATCAATCCATGGTTAGGTTTTCATGGAAAACCATGGGAGAAATCATAAAAGCCATATAGGTAAATGAACCACGGTTCTAGGCCATAGAACATATGTGGAATGGATTGTAGGAGCAAGCTATAGGTCCCCAAACACGAAGAATGGACTGAAGGAAGAAAAATTGACAAAACCCACATAAAAAATAATTTTAATTTTTTTTTTTTTTTTTTTTTTTTTTTTATTTTTTTTATTTTTAATTTTTTATTTTTGGGAAGTCAGAAAATAGGGTGGTTCCTCTTTGTCCGAAACTAGTAACCGGGTCGATCAAACCTCCGACCCTAGCATCGACCCCAAGTTAGCAGCATGCTTTTTAAAGTCTGAATTAATTTTAATTAAATTCTATCGACTTGGTTAGGTTTTCTAGTGATATAACATCGATATATAGTTGATTCTTAAAGCTTGAAAGAGGACCTACGATTAAGTAAAGGTGAGGGAACAAGACCTAAACTAATTGGTTTATAATAAACTATTTTATTCTTGAGTCCAATGCCATGATTGATTCTATGCGTGTATGCTTGTTATGTGCATTCAACATGTGATCCAATATTTCTATTACTACTATTCATGCATATTTAGTTATTGTTTATAACATGATGATGATGATGATAATAGGGATAGGCATGTGGATGTATGTGTATGGTTGGTGTGCTTGATGCGAGCGAGTATCAGGGGAAGTGTGATGGGGACGTCAATAAACGTTAACCTTTGGCGGGTCTCAACACTTTAGCTCTATCTCTAACTCAAGTCTTGTGCATTAGCATCGTCGTATCGCCATTACCTTAGCAGAACTTTTACGTCGTAGAGTATCAGGGGAGGTGGTCTCGGTCCTTGTAGTCTCTGACTCTACCGGGGGGCCTTAGATCTATCTCTATGGAGGTTCTGAGGGATGCTGGGGTAAGGCCTTGGATACACTATTTGGCATTAGGATTGGTTAGTTGCGAGTCCAGTTTGCAAGCCCTCGCCAGCAGGGGCTTACGTATTGGTATGTCACTGTACAGCAATAAACGTTAACCTTTGTTGTACAATATTATGGTAGGGTGGATGGGGACGACAATAAACGTTAACCTTTGGGCGGACTTCCACACCCTGTGTATAGAGGCGGGGTCAATAAACGTTAACCTTTGACCACCTAAACCTTTCTATTGCGCATTGCAAACTTTAAGCCAAACCAAAAATATGAATTGATTGCATGCATATGTATTGTTGCATTGTTTTGTTTACTCACTGAGCTCAAGTTGGAGAGCTGACCCTCGCGCACGTAATTCTTTTTAGTTTATGATGTTGTAGGTACTAAAATTGAAGATTTTGTCTACATACCAACATATGAACGGGTGGAGGCTATGAATGAGCAAACTGTGGAGAACGAACATGGTTCGTTAAGCAAGCGTTTCAACGGTGGATACGTTTAGTGTTTAGTTTTTGTATTTGGATATTGTAATATGTATTAAGTTATGTTTTAGTTATTTGAAAATAAATAGAATATTAATTATTTATCATGATTAGACCTTAGTTCATTATCTGTAAGACTTTCGCTATTTATTTTATTACCTCTGATTAATGTGGAATGTGTTTTGGTTTATCATATGTGGGATAGCCTATTGTGAGATCCTGGTTGAACCGTTGATTTATTAACGATTCATCACATCATTCTGGTTGGAGCAGAATTGAGGTGTGACAACTTTGTATCAGAGCTCTCGTAGGCCTTACCCATTAAACCTGAATACTACCACTGGAGTCCATGAACTGAGTTAGGATAAATTAAAAACTTTAATAAAAACAAACCATAAGTACCTGTGTTGGTTGAGACAGAACTTAAACAAGACAATAATGTACATATAAAAGGTGAAACCATATTTATACACTCAAACAGAAAGAGAAGACAAAAAATTATCCTAATACACAAATAGTATAGGGTATTATCTATAGTTGGGTAGTTGCCTAAGTATACAATGGATATAGTATAGTAGCAAGAAGGAAGCATCTGTACAACAAAGAGATTGGAATACTGAGTTGGTACTTCATAAGATGTGAAACTCGATGTATGACAGAGAGAGAATAAAAATGGCTAGTAATGCCAAAACCCCTGTAGAGATAAAGGAAAAGATCTCGGGCTAAATCCAACAGAGATAAGAGAATAATGGTCATGCATTAAGAATAAGAGTAACTATACTCCTGGGTGACATGGAAACTCAGGGTGAGATCCACCACAAGCTGATCCATTACCCGCTGAGCATTAAGAAGAGGTTGTAACTTGACCCCACCACTATCAGGGTCGAGAATGGATAATGAAAACTCATCTGAGTAGATGCTAGATAATGATAATCAGATTAGAGTGAATCAAAGGAGGTGAACAACTAGACCACTCCAGCCAACCACCTGGACAATTAAGTACCTTGGTTATGGTTGTCATAAACTTGACCCAATAAAATACAAGAGCAACAACAGATGAGACCGGCTATGCAAGTTGCTATGTAAATCACTACCCAAGTTGCTGATGCTACATCAACACCTCCGAGTCAAACCAAGTACGGTACCAATTGGTAGTATCACTGTACCCCCAGCACCTGTTACCTATAATACAGTGCCTACCATACAGTAAGTTCCAGTAATGCACACCTCAGTGCAGAAGTTTGGTACACAACAAGCAGTGTATCAAGGTGGTTAACCTTATCAGCCATCGATGTATGGGATAGTTGCATCATGACAGAATGATCCGATAAGGATTGAAGAATGTCTTCTGAAGATGATGCCTCAGACGTTTTCACCAAGGATCAAATCTATTGTGGCCATATAACTAGATAGGTTTATATAGGATGTGGTGCATTATCGATTTACTCTTATGATTATAGAGGATGCACATACCAGATTTTAAACTCTCGTACCTTGATATGATACCTTCTTGATTTAACTTGTCAACTGAAGTCATAGATATTGTTTCTTTAGTATTAGTCCTGATTATACCAATCTGAACCACTCTCATGATCGACAATGAACATAGATATGAACTGAATGAATAGTTAAATGTTTAATCGTGTTGAGCGTACATCTTCTGATTTATACCTGATTTATTGATGTACGAAATCTTTCTCCAGATTTATACCTGATTTACTGATGTATGAAAGCTTCTCCAGATTTACTCTTGTAGTGCCTTGACCAATGGCATTATATATTTGATAGAACCTATAACCATGAGGTTAAGAACTATAAAACCTCTATGCATTTGGACCACCGTGCAACGTAATGATCTTTGGATGTCGGTTGGATTATCATAGATTTACTCCCGATCCTTTAAACTTAAGTTCACTAGATAAAGTAAGTGTTTGCCGTTATACTAAATTTGAAAGAAGGAAGTGAATTGCTTTTGGATGAACATTCTGATTTATACACTCCCTGACCTTGTTGATAAAGATGTTTAGTGATAATGAAATCATTGGAAGAAAGATGATTGGATTCAGATTAAATACTATAACCAATGAACCTCAGGTGAAGTAATGGAGAATCTATTTTGAGATTGCTAAATGGATGGATATGAGTCATGTCTATAAAAGAGTGCATGAGAAAAAATGAGAACTATCAAGAGTAGCCAGTAAAGAAATAGATAGCACTCAAGTAGAGTTAAAGATGGTTATATCGGTATGAATTTTGACAAGGTAGAAGATTCCTAAAGGCAAATTTAAGAGTGGATACAAGGATAAAGTCATGGCATAAGTAGTACTCGATTTAATACAATGATAATTGAGTTATGCCCAATGTTAAGGGATATGATTAAGTAAAGACCAAAATAGTTTGACTGAATTAATGAATTTATAAGCATATACCCTAATGCTTATAGATAGACTTGGGATATGAAGTAACAATCACAAGATATTTTTTGAGGTATATGGAAGAGAAAGCAAGGTAGAACAGCAAGGATAAAAGAAATACAAGCTAATGAGTGCAATATGAGATTTTGATGACAGTCTTTCAAAAATCAAAAGATATGAAGGAACTAGACAAGCTCTTAAGACCTTTACATTAGATTTTACTAGTTCAAGCACTTTTGGACTAAATGTTGTATTAGATGAGTGTTATGAATAATGTCCAAATCGTATGGATGGATGAAATTTGGACACAACCTAATTAGACTTGAGATGACAGACTTTGACGTCATCTTGGGGATAGACTGGTTGTCTCAACACTCTACAAGTGATTATGTGCATAGAAGAGGTTATCATTCAAGAATAAAAACGGCATATGATTTAGTATCATTGAGAGTATGTTGCCTAGGAAGTGAAAGCTGATCCTCTCTATGCTAAGGGCGAAGAGATGCTTTGAAGAGAAAGAAGTTGGATATCTGGTATCTGTGGTATACACTACCGAAGAAGCACTACAAACGGAAGGTATTGATGTGATGCGTAAATTCCTGATGTGTTCTAGGAGACTTACCTGGGTTACCACCTGATCGTGCGATCGAGTTCGTCATCGACTTGTTACCAAGTACGATACTTGTGTCAAAGTCTCCTGTAGAGTAGCTCCTATGGAGTTGAAGGAACTGAGACTCAACTACAAGAGTTATTAGACCAAGGTCCTAATCGGCTAAGTATTGCATCACGGGGAGCGCCAATGCAATTTGTGAAAAAGAAGGATGGTAGTGTCCGATTATGTATAGACTACCGAGAATCGAACAAGCTCACGATCAAGAATCGATAACTACCACCTCAGATCGATGACTTGTTTAAATAGTTGCGAGGAGCAAAGGTATTTTCTAAGATTGATTTTCAGTCAAGATATCATTAGCTGAAGAATTTAGACAACGATATTTCAAAGATATTTTTTTTAAAACCGGGATGGGCCAATTATGAGTTCTCAATTATGACGTTTGGATTAACCAATGCCCTTACATCTTTTATGGAGCTGATGAACTGGGTGTTTCATGACATATTGGACACGTTGGTCATAGTTTTCATAGATGACATTTGGATTTATTCCAAGAATGAAGCAACTCATACAACGGATCTTAGAGTAGCTCCACAACAGTTGAAAAGTGAAAAGCTTTATGCCAAGTCCAAGAAATATGAGACCCGATTAAATAAAGTGATCTTCTTAGATCACGTACCATCATAAAAAGGGATTAAAGTGGACCCTATTAAGATAGAGGTAATCATATGGTGAGAAACACTTAAAGGGTATTGCGAAGATCAGAAGTTTTTTGGGTTTAGCTGGTTATTACTGACGATTTTGGAGGACCACTCTAAGATCGCAAAACCTCTTACCAAGCTAACCAGGAAAGGAGAGGAGTTTAATTTGATTGACAAGGGTGAAGAATATTTCCAGATTCTAAAGTAAGATTGATATCAGCTCCCATCTTGATCGTTCCGATACCAGGGAAACCTTTTACCCTATCCATCGGAGCTTTCGGATTGGATCTAAGATGCGGGT
Organism: Protea cynaroides; assembly: GCA_028583415.1. Taxonomy (NCBI): domain Eukaryota; kingdom Viridiplantae; phylum Streptophyta; class Magnoliopsida; order Proteales; family Proteaceae; genus Protea; species Protea cynaroides. Next base: position 23,855,144 of record CM053276.1, read on the forward strand.
TGATGTAAGGTAAATAAGTGATTTCATATGCTTTAAGAAAATTGAAAGAGCATGAGAAGAGTTACCCAACTCATGATTGGAGTAAACAATTGTGATTCATGCAATCAAGACTTGGAGACATTATTTAAACGGAGAAGAATTTTAGACTGAATGGGAACACAAGAGTTTTATGTACCTCCTCATCAGAAAGAGTTGAACATGAGGATAAGGAGATGGTTAGGAATACTTGAAGGATTAAGACTGTGATATTCAATATCACCCAAGCAAGGCTAATGTAGTAGCTAATTCCTTAAGCAAAAAGGAAATTATGAAGTCCGAAGAAGGACCCAGTATAAATGCTGCCTTATGTTCTGCAGCAACAGATTTAGATTTAGAAGAAGAGTAATATATAATAGAAACTCGTGACGATCCAATTGAGTGAGAACTTAGGGATGAAGAAAAAATAATAATTTTGTTATATCTATATATAAGAACGGTACAAGAAGATTTAGAGAAAGAAAAACCTAACCCTGACTTACTTTGGATGCGGAGACGGTACTCAGATACAGAGATAGATTCTGAATATATGAAGATAAAGACTCGGATATTATGAAGAGGATAATGATAAGAATCCATTGTACTCAATATTCAGGACGTCCTGGAGTACCAATATGTATCATGACCTGAAGAGATGGTACTGGTAAAGAGGAATGATAACAAATGTGGTTTAGATGCATGTTTCAGTAATTGAATTATCAACAAGTAAAAGCTGAAAGACAAAGACCACCATGGCTTACAATAAAAACTATCGGAGCCAGTCTGAAAGTGGAATTGCATTACAATGAATTATGTCACTGATCTGCCACTGACTATCAGATCAATTGACGAAGTTAGGGTGATTATTGATGAAAATAGCTCATTCCATTGCTATACGACCTCGGTATGCTTTGGAGCGGCTAAATAAGCTATATGTAGATAATATTTCCAGATTGAATGGTATGCATGAGAGCTTAGTGTCGGTCAGAGGCTTATGCCTTATCTCAAAGTTTTGGGAGGATCTACAGAAAATAATGGGGAAAAAGTTGAAGTTTAGTACCGCACTTTACCTCAAACCGACTGACAGTCAGAGCGGACTATACAGATCCTAAGAGATATGCTCCGAGCTTGTAAAATTGATTTCAAGGAACTTGAGTTGAGAAGGTACCGTGAATTGAAGTTGCTATTAAGCCACCATGTAAATGTAACCTATGAGGCAGATACGATAGAAATGTCAAATTCCTTTCTTTTGGAATGAAGTTGGTGAATGAAGAGTTTTAAGACCTAAGTCAATTGCAAAAAATTATCGAGTGGTAGACAAGATCAAAGAAAAAGGGGCCAAGACAGCTCAGGATTGTCAGGAGAGACACCAAGACCTCGAGTTCGCCATAAGTGACAAAGTGTTGTTTTTGAAGATATAATCGGGTTATTGCAGGCTGGTTCGATCCCAAAATTGACACCCTTAAATTTAAGGATATGTACTTATGCGCAGTTTGAAATGATTAGACAAGAAGGGAAAGTCATAATTTATATATGTGTTGGATCTTATAAACTTTGGAGAGACGTAGAAAAGTTACATATCAATTAACGTTACTGCTGTCCATGTCTAGTGTGCATAATGTATTTCGTGTGTCTCTATTGAAGAAGTACATTAGAGATCCATATCAAAAGTATTGACCACGGAATCACTGGATTAGATAGAATGTTTGACTATTGAAGTGGTACCAGCCTAGTTCACTAGTGGGAAGGTACACTGTTTCCAAAATCAGGATAATTATTATATGAAGGTAACCTGGAAAAGACAAGACGTGGAGAAGAGTGCATAGGGGGAAGAAGATGCAATGCGGAAATAGAATTCCCACCTATTGACTCCGAAGTAAATTCAAATTTTGAGGATAAAATTTATTTTTAGGATGGGGGAGTTGTAAGATCCGTACGTTTAAATTTCGAGGACGAAATTTCTTTTAAGGGTGGTGGAGTTGTAAGACCCGCATGCCACGAACTGGTCTAACCTTACATTTCGTGTCGTGACCCGTCTACATATCATGATCGAGCCAAGTGGACCAAGTGTGTGAAGAAAATCAAGACCCAATATGAAAATTTACTCAAAAACAGTCAAAATGAGGGTAGGGTCACAGGTTTTAACAAGCAGGTCCGACCCCCCCCCCATCGACCCCCACCATCGACCCGTGACCAGGGGTCGCAGGGGTCTATGAATTGTTCGACCCCCCCATGGACCCCCCCATGGACCCCCGGTAATCGGGAAAAACAGCACGAACCAAAAATTAGGAAACATTCCTAATTTCAATTGGAACCTTTCCTAAACTCAATGAGACTTATTTTGGGAGGTTTTACTCTATAAATAGGAAGTTCCTAAGCCTCTTTCACTCCTTTTACAACCCTAATTGGATTGAGAGAAAGAGAAGAGAAGGAAGAGAAGAAGAGAAGGAAAACTTGAAGAAAAGGCTAAGGAAGAAGAAGAAGTTCAGAGATATCTTGGAAACTCAAACTACAGAAGGTATGAACCTTAATCCCCATCTGAATTGAAAGCTTAGAATAGATTATGATGAAGTTAGATTAGGAGAAACCCCAAACCATCAATCCATGGTTAGGTTTTCATGGAAAACCATGGAAGAAATCATAAAAACCATATAGGTGAATGAACCATGGTTCTAGGCCATAGAACATATGTGGAATGGACTGTAGGAGCAAGCCATAGGACCCCAAACACGAAGAATGGACTGAAGGAAGAAAAATTGACAAAACCCATAGGGGGTCGCATGGGGGTCGATGGCCAATCGACCCTACCAGACCCTGAGCATCGTCCCCCAGTGTTTGGGAAGTCCAGAATAGGGGTGGTCGCACCCAGGGTCGATCAAACCTCCGACCCTAGCATCGACCCCCAGTTAGCAGCATGCTTTTTAAAGTCTGAATTAATTTTAATTAAATTCTATCGACTTGGTTAGGTTTACTAGTGATATAACATCGATATATAGTTGATTCTTAAAGCTTGAAAGAGGACCTACGATCAAGTAAAGGTGAGGGAACAAGACCTAAACTAATTGGTTAATAATAAACTATTTTATTCTTGAGTCCAATGCCATGATTGATTCTATGCATGTATGCTTGTTATGTGCATTCAACATGTCATCCAATATTTCTATTACTACTGTTCATGCATATTTAGTTATTGTTTATAACATGATGGTGATGATGATAATAGGGATAGGCATGTGGATGTATGTGTGTGGTTGGTGTGCTTGATGCGAGCAAGTATCAGGGAAAGTGTGATGGGGACGTCAATAAATGTCAACCTTTGGCGAGTCTCAGCACTTTAGCTCTATCTCTAACTCAAGTCTTATGCATTAGCATCGTCGTATCGCCATTACCTTAGCAGAACTATTACGTCGTAGAGTATCAGGGGAGGTGGTCTCGGTCCTTGTAGTCTCTGACTCTACCGGGGGGGCTTAGCTCTATCTCTATGGAGGTTCTGAGGGATGCTGGGGTGAGACCTTGGATACACTGTTTGGCATTAGGATTGGTTAGTTGCGAGCCCAGTTTGCAAGCCCTCGCCAGCAGGGGCTTACGTGTTGGTATGGCACTGTACAACAATAAACGTTAACCTTTATTGTACAATGTTATGGTAGGGTGGATGGGGACGACAATAAACGTTAATCTTTGGGCGGACTTCCACACCCTGTGTATAGAGCTGGGGTCAATAAACGTTAACCTTTGACCACCTAAACCTTTCTATTGCGTATTGTAAACTTTAAACCAGACCAAATATATGAATTGATTGCATGCATATGTATTGTTGCATTGTTTTGTTTACTCACTGAGCTCAAGTTGGAGAGCTGACCCTCACGCGCGTAATTCTTTTTAGTTTCTGATGTTGCAGGTACTACGATTGAAGATTTTGTCTACACGCCAACATATGAACGGGTTGAGGCTATGAATGAGCAAACTGTGGAGAACGAACATGGTTCGTTAAGCGAGCGTTTCAATGGTGGATACGTTTAGTGTTTAGTTTTTGTATTTAGATATTGTAATATGTATTAAGTTATGTTTTGGTTACTTGGAAATAAATGGAATATTAATTATTTAACATGATTAGACCTCAGTTCATTATCTGTAAGACTTCCGCTATTTATTTTATTACCTCTGATTAATGTGTGTGTTTTGGTTTATCATATGTGGGATAGCCTATTGTGAGCCTAGTTGAACCATTGGTTTATTGATGGTTCATCACACCATTCTGGCTGGAGCAGAATTAGGGTGTGACAGAAACCATCAAGGGCATAAACTATAAAAGTTTAACTATTTAAATAGCAGAAAACGTATACTAGATATGTAACAGATAATTGTGAAGATAGAAAGTTAAACATGCTGAAAAAGAAAGTTGCTTACTTTTGGTATGGTCCATAAGCCGGCTTTCTGATCCGCCACCCCAATCCTTCCATGCATTGCGGACGGGTGGAGCTACTAGATAGAGCTTACTAGACACTTTCTGAGATCGGATTAGGGACTTCTGGAGGAGACTTCTTTGAAAAGCATTTGACTGGCAGCACCATTACCAATAAAAAATTTCAAGATATCATGGAAAGAGAAAACTACTATGGATCAGGGTGTGGTGGAGACTACGGGGGAGAAGCCAAATTAGTTGCAGTAATGATGCCTACTCCCACGAGTGTTGTCCGCTGCTGCCTCAACCCTTTCTGAAGAGTGTTTGTCTGAGCATAAATGGCAAACTGGGCATGTTGGAGGTGCCACAACTAAAATTCTACCGATTGGGAGTGCTGGCGATATTCTTCCCGAAAGTCTCGAACATCTATCATCATATCCCTCATCTGAGCACTTAGAAAGCCAAGAGTAACAAGTTCTTTGGAAGGATTAGTAGCTAAACCACCACCAGTAGCCCATGGGTCCTTCGTCTCTATCTCGATAGGCTATTCCTGTCTCACTCTAGCATTTACTGTAGCAGCAACCGGTGTCGCCACAGTGCCTCTGGGATGTGGCTTGGCCTCCAACTCTTCATCGCTAATGACTTCATCATGCAATTTTATCTTACAAATTGTAATCCAGTCGAAGTCAGAGGCTACCATCTCATTGAAGGATTAGTCATCTGCAATGTCAACACCATGCAATGCAAATGAAGATGTCAACAAGCTATCATAGGGCAGATTACTTGCCCAATCGCATTCTACCGCTACAATCTTTTGCCACATCAAGACGTACGGCAGGCACACCTGATGACATGTCGGTACGCAGTAAGATACCAACAAAAGGTTGAAACTTCTTTGTAGTGACCACCCTGAGGAAGGATGTTGTGCTGAAGGATTCGATAGTAAACGCGTGAAACATGGTGATAATTTATAGACTAGTGTACTTGTCCCGGTTTTAGGAGGAGACTCCAAATCTCCTATCACTGTCCTTCAGTAGGAAAGTCCTTCTCTTTCGGTCCACTGAATACCACCTCTCTGGCCATGAAAATACCCAGCAAACCAGCAAACTGCTCTGTGTTAAAGGAGATGTCCACCCCCTTTAACCTACTGGTGATACGTAGGTCTTGCACCGAGTCAAAGTCCCCCAAGCCATCCTCGACCCTCAGATGGCAGTAGAAGTGTCAAATTAATTCGAGACGAATAATGACCCAGTACTACAGCACTGGCAACCACTCTATGGCATCGAAAGCAGCCTGAACATCGAGCGCTGTAATTCTTTGAAGTTTATAAACCTTCCAGCCTCTACCAGCTTGTTTACATACCACAGGAACAAAGCTTGTGCCTCTAGGGAATTGAAGCAGTACTTGTCTAGTGGGACCTGAGCCTGCTTACGACGACTAGGAGTTTCTCGCCTTGGTGTCATTTCTCCTGTGAAAGGAAAGAGCAAAGAAAAGGCAAATTTAATATACAAATCAGACATGGTCGCCAAATTAGAATGAGTTCGTCACATTGGTGTTAACATGGAATGGACCAAACTAAACCATAGCACTATGACCACCACCGTGCCAAGAATCCTATGATTGTTATCTCAAATCATTAAGGGATTCATTTGAAACCCAATACAGAAAGGATGGAGTGCATGAATATCTAAACTAATCATGATATTATAATGCCAAAGGCTAACACGCAGCATAATTACACAAGAATGGTAAAACCATGCTATGCAAACAAGTGTGACTTACAATATTGAGGATATAATATAAAGAGATTAATCATTAAAATTCAAACCAAAAAGGGGATACAAACCCAAAGTTGAAAATCTTGGTTCTTGAGGAAGAAAACCAAATAAAACGCTCAATGCTAGCAAACATAGAATCGTAGATAGAGGGATTATCACCAAGAAGCATTGCATGTATGATTTAATGGATGAATAGAAAGAACAAGGAAGAAAACCCCCAAATACATAAAATCTAGGGTTTCTTGAAACCCTAGGTGCAAGAAAAAAAATTGATTAGTGATAAAATTCCATACCTTGGAGACAATGAAGTCAACAAAGATTGACGTTGGAGTCACTTTTAGGAGCTCCAGAGGCAAGAACTTCTACTCTGGAGGCACCAAGGGTCTCCAACCGCATTAAAGGAATGAAGTTAGAAAAATAAAAACCCACGTCCCTATTTATAGATGGACAAAGTGCATTGTCCATTCGCACGGTGCGACCAACACATCCTACCACATAGGGCCAAGGGTTCTCGAAAATGGACTGGTTGGAATGACCGGTTGCATGACTATCAAACCAATGACTCCGATCGAACAAGCCCAGAAAGCTCAAGATCAGAGCCGGTCGATGGTTTGGATGGAAACCAGCCTCCGGACACTCCAACTGACCCCCTCAAACATTGAATTTCAAAATGTTAAAACTTCGAAAAATGGCGTAATTAATTAAGTTATGATATATTGTGTCGGTTTGTTATCCTCATTAAGTATTAACGACATGCGTTACCTCATTGAATTTGAACCATGTGACAGGTACCGATAACGAACGGGGTAACCGTCACAAGAACTGATGCAATATCAAATGGCACCCCATACGCGATCTAGTGTATGCAATAATAACGGTCAGGAAGTGTCCTCGGACTGTGCTACTGACCTCGTGTCACTATCTATTGTCTTGTTACCACTCGCCACACCTTTAGAAGGGGCAAGCCAAGGAGTACCAAACCTGCCATCGCCGTCGCTGGTAAATACTACCTGAGACATGACAGCTATCATGAGAAATCTGGCTCATACTATGGGATAGAAACAAAGGGAGATAATGAAAGAGCAACACCAGGAGTCCCAGGAACAGTAGAGACAACTCCTCAATGACCTCATCGCGGCAATAAGACAGACACCGGTAACAACCCTAGTAACAGGGCCGACAGTGGGGGTCAGATCAACCGTTGTACCTCTGGCACCTCAAGTCCAACCAATGGGTTAGCCATTACCTCAGACTATACCAATGGCAGGAATGAATCCAACAGGCATGGTGGTACAAAACCCAACTGTATTACCCCTCGCAATGCCTCAAGTCAACCAGTCGAAGACAATCGAGAGATTCATGAAGATGAAACCAACCAAGTTCATAGAAGTGGGCAATGTGCCATTGCAACCTGCCATTGGGATCAAATAAATTGGGAAAGCACTTCACATGATGATTTGTATTGAAGAAGAGAAGGTGCTCTATGCAACCTACATGCTGGAAGATGGACCAAATAAGTGGTGGGAATCCACCCAACCCATTATGGCAACAAAGCACGCCGTAATCACTTGGGAAATCTTCAAGGAAGCTTTCTTTGACAAGTACTTTCCTAGAAGTTTCAAGGACAAAATGGAAGTTGAATACATAAGCTTATCTCAAGTGCAGCGATTGATAGACGAATACCAACAATGTTTTGAGGAGCTATTCTACTTTACTCCACTAGGTATGAAAGAAGAAGGGGCCAAGGCTTGGCATTTACCCGAGGGCCTTCGAGGAAACATTAGGGCCACTATCCAGGAGATGGGGAAGGAGGTATACTCTGAAGCAGTGTAAACTGCAAAGGTAATTGAAGCTAGCTTGAGGGACAGTTACCTCGCTCAGAGAGGAGGGGGAGGAAAACGAGCTGCACCATGCACCAACACTTGTGCTGTAACCAAACCTTTCTGCTCAACTCAACCAGCGACAAGAACCACCTATACTGGACTAGGATCTACAGAAGGATGTACCAACAACAATCCTACCACTATCTTCAACTTTTACAACTATGGGAAAACAGGACACTTTGCTAGAGAATGCCCCTTACCACCTAAGAACTCTCAATAAGGAAAGGTGTTTACTATAACCCTAGAAGAGGTGGCTAACAGTTCCGACGTAGTTACAGGTACTGTGAAAATTGACGAGGAATAAGCTAGAGTATTGTTCGACTCTAGAGTTACTCACTCTTTTGTATCCCCCTCTTTTAGGGAAAAGATCGAGGCAGCAGTGAGACCACTAACATATATATGGTAGTGTGATTGCCATTAGGGATTAAAGTAGCTCTAAACGAGTACATTGGCCCTTGTCTAAAGGAAATCGAAGGAAAGGATCTAGCGGCCAACCTTATTCAATTAGAAATAAAGGACTTCGATGTAATTTCGAGAATGGATTAGTTGTCCCACCACCAAGATAGTCTATTGTGTGTTGAGAAGAAACTGATATTCAAGGATGATGAGGGTAGAACATTCACGTTTACAGGTGATAGGAAACCCAAGGGTAGGAAACTATTCGTATCTGCACTAAAGACAATGAAATGCCTACAAAAAGGCTGCACTAAATTCTTAGGGTCAGTGTTGGACGTTTCAATAGAAAGACCTAAACTCAAAAACCTGGAGGTAGTGAAGGAGTTATCCAATGTATTTTTAAAAGACCAGCAGGGACTGCCTCCAAATAGGGCGACTGAATTTGTCATTGATTTACTACCCGGGTTTGCCTCAGTATCTAAGGTACTATACAGAATGACACCAACAGAGCTGAAAGAACTAAAGAATCAACTATAGGAGTTGTTGGACAAGGGCTTTATTAGACCCAACATATCACCATGGGGAGCCATGGTCCTATTCATGAAGAAAAAGGATGGTAGCATCCAGTTATGCATAGACTATATGGAACTCAATAAGCTCACAATAAAGAACAAGTACCCACTACCGTGGATTGATGACTTGTTCGATCAACTTCAAGGTGCAATTGTATTTTATAAGATCG